>JAWWEU010000158.1:53822357-53836481 GCA_035583155.1 Acropternis orthonyx | reverse complement strand
CCCCCGCCCGCGGCCACCGGGCGCGCCCGCCCATTGGCTGCGCGCGTCACGTGGGCCGCGCCTCGCCGCGTCACCGGCGCGGGCGGGGCTTGGCGGCGCCTCCGCCCCCTCCCCTCGCCCCCCCCAAGCCCTCACACGGGGGGATCGCGGCTATCCCGGCAGGATCGTGGCTATCCCGGCCGGGCTTCCCGGGCTCTGCCCGTGCCTCGGTGTCCTCAGCACCCCGAGCCTCCAGCAGGCTCTTGCCCAGCCGGTGTCAGCCCGTGGGAAGTGCGGGGTCCCCCGCCCTGAGCCGCTCTGGGGTGAGGGGGGTCCGGGCGCCTCTCACCGGAGAGCGGAGATGTTGAGGGGGGGAAAAAAAAATATATATATATATATACACACAAAAACGTAGGGCATACCCGGCGCACGCTGCCCTCCAGCGTGTTCGTCATCAGTCTGAGGACTTCAGTACACGGTCCCAGTGTGTGGGTGAGGAAAAGGTGAGCCTGCTTTCCTAACAGGATCCTTAATCCCTTGCTAGCTTTTAAAAGCTTGGGTGCAGGTGTGTGCGTCTGTTTTCATGATGCCCAACTGTACCAGAGGTAATTATTTTCTACACGAGTCGCTTTTTAATCTCTCAAAGGCAGAATATTCAAAATTTAGAGCAATCTTGGGCAGAAGAATAAATGTGCAGATACTTCATCTGGAAAACTTACAAACTGTATTTCTCACGTGGCCGAATTAAGCCCCAAATTACTATTAGCTGAGGAAGAAGTGCAGGGGACATAAAATACTCATAATAATGCCAGGACATAAAGCATTTAAAATTTAGGTTGGACATACTTGTTAAATTCTAATTGTGCTTTGTCGCTAAGGAATAGAAATAGGATAAGGCTTAATAAATACGGCATAAAAGTGAAATTGATCTCCTTCCTTACCCAACCTGTGAGTATCAAAGCCAGCATGAGGAAGCAGCTATGCTCTCCTTTTTGGGAACTAGGATTTCTAATAACCACTTGTGTCTGATGGGATGGCACCTAACATCAGGTTGTATCCCCTATATTTGAACACTGCTTTTGCTATGACAAAAGGGACAAAGAAACTTTCCCTTTTACAGGCACTCTGAAGAAGTCTACTCACTACAGAGAGCTGGTTCCTCTTACTTCAGTCCCCTTCCTTTCCTGCTTCTTAAGTGCTGGAAAACAAATTATGTCTGCCTCTTATCCTTTCCCTAATCTTTTCTGGTTTGAGGGTTTAGAAATGAGGTGTGCCTCTGTTAAGAGCCAGTCATGAATGAGTTACTACTAATAAACAAGACTTCTGGCCAACAGAATAACATGGATTTGGGGCATACTAAGTGACAGTAAAGGAGAGAAATCTACCCCTATCTGTAATCTGAAGTTTGATCAGTGTATGAAGGGGTTTGTACAGCTAAAGATAAACTCGAGAGCTTCCAGTTCTTTGTTAGGTTTCAGTTTCGTAGAAGCTTAAACTACTCTTAATTCCCAGCTGTTGTGCTCCTATCTCCCCCCTCTGCACTGATGCTGGTACTGTGCAGCTCCTTAAATTGATCAGGTTGAAAACTGTGCTCCCAAAGCAATGTGTTGGTTTGGTTTTGGTTTGCCCTTTTTTTTTTTTTTTTTGTCTTGAACTGGCACACCACCACCTGCTTCTGTAAACACTAGCATTGGCTGAAGGAAGGGGGTGGAAATGTGTGGCGGGGGCGGGATGTGACCTCAACATCCTAGATTTAGATCAGTTTAAGCAGCTTAATGAGTTTCTCATTGGCTCTTGGCCTCCTTTGTGCTTGCCGGTGCTCATAGTTTTTCCAAATAATGGAAAAACTCTGTCAGTATTGATGTTACCCAAATGCTTCTGAATAGCAGCAACGAAAATTGTCTGTCCTTATTTTGCAGTCAGTTGAGAAACCTTGAATCAATACGTCGGACTGAATACAGATTCAGAAGATGGCACTGACTCAGTTAACATTTAGGAGGTTTTCTTTGTGACCAGAGATGTAGAAACTCTTGTGAAAACTTAACTCCCCCTCACTGCACTTGCTGCAGAGTCTAATTCATCAGTAACAGAAAGCAATTGTGTTTTTCAAGGCCTGCTGTATTAGATGAAATAGTCAGTGGGTGGAGGAGGTTTACAAGTAGAATAGTTCCATCTGTATGCTGTAGTGTCTTCATAAAACGTGAGAATAAGACAAGTGACTTACACAATGAAGTCTTATTTTTACTATAATGCTACGTCACTGTGGGCCTAATTATTCTGCTACAGAGTAGGATTATCTATGTAAATAAGGTGATGTAATATGAGTGTGAATATGACTATATTAATATTTGCATTAACTTCTGAACATTTCATGTAGACTAGGTGTTTTCAAAAACCAGAACAGATTCAGACTGACTAGGTTATCTCTGTAATTAAAATGTCAAAAACTAATGCATGTAGCATAGTTTCCAATTTGCAATTTTTACTGTACCAATTAAATTGTCTAAACTTGCAGAAGTTAGATCACCAAATAATGTCATCTATTGTGTAAAACACCTGGATAATATTTAATAGCTTGAAACTGGACCTAGTGTCCAGTGTGCCAATGAAAGGGGAATATTTACACAGTTAGTCCTTTCCAGCTGTATTGTATATTCCTTTTTGTTTGCTTTTCATTTGTTTTTGCTGTTTTTTAATTCCTTTACAGTGGTTGAGCAGTCATGCTCTGGCCTGAGTTTACTGAACAGATCACTGTCATTGTGATAGGGATAACACCTTCCACCCCCAGTTGTATGACTTTACTGCTTCCCATGCACTCCAGTTTAATTGGGTGGTATGCCAGTTCAGCTTGTTAAAATGGCAGAAAACTAACTGAGCAGTGAAGACAAGAGACAATGAGACCTTTTGCTATTCAGCTGTTAATTTGGCTCAACTGAAACTATGCAACTGCACTTGTGGACAAGGTTTGAGAAGCCAATGAACTGTCATCATTATATATAATTGTCAAACATTGTCAGGCTGTTGCTCAAAACATCTCTTCATTGACTGAAGCAGATCTCTTGCTTTCTGGCACTCTGTGTCAAGTGTAAAGAGAAAATTGAGGACAGAAGCACCACTGCCAGTAAGGAGGCTAGAATAGATGGGTTGAGATGTAAACAATCTTTTTTTCATGCTTGTTCAGGCCGAACTACTACTTAGGGTATAACTTTCCTGTCAGGAGCAAGTGAAATTGCCAGATTATGTCTGAAGGAAGTGACTGAGGGAATAAACTGCTTTATCAGCATCTGCAAGAGACTGCTTCTATGCAGTTTAGCATCAAAAGCTGCTAAACCAGTTTGTTCAACTTCTCAAAAAAGCTCAAAAATCTTTCAGAAACTTTTTCCACTAGCATGGATTCATTCTCCTTACCCTGCATTACATTAAATAATTCTTGTGCTGTTCTCAATCTAAACTGTAAGGCTTTAATTCTCCTCAACTCTTTTAAAATCCATTAGTGTCAGATGCCCTGCTGTCACAATCTGCAGTGTTGTAAAGGTTGCAAAACAATTTATTCAAAGCTATATAAAAGTCAGACTCTTTTGAGGTAATGATCAACAGATCAAATTTGGAACTTCATGCATGTAAATGACATGATATTTTAGCTCTGTATGTGACCACATGGTTACAATAGCAATTATTAGCATCACTTAACACAGAACCAGAGATGCACATTCAGGACCATAATTAAACATATGTGTCTGTAGTACTGTCAGTACTGGATACCTTCCAGCTGTAATACTGCTGCATATTTTTGTAAAATTTGGACTGGTGAAAATATGAAAAAACTGCTCATGTATGTTTAATTATGGTATCTAAATCTCAGCTTTAAGAATTTTCAGTGACTGTGGAATTATTACAGGCTGTTTCTGTTCCTCACACTGCCCTACCATTGAGGAGGCTGGGGGTGCACAAGAGCTTGGGAGGGGACACAGCTGGGACAGCTGACCCCAGCTAACACAGGGGATATTCCATACTGTATGATGTCTTGCTCAGCAGTAAAGCTGGATGGAGGGGTGGGAAGGTTGCCTGGGGCTGTCATTGCTTGGTACTGGCTGGGTATTAGTTGTTGGTGGTGAGCAATTGTTTGGGGTTTTTTTTGCATTTATTTATTTTTAATCATTAAACTGTGTTTTTCTTAACCTATGAAATTTCACACTTTTACCCTTCTGGTTCTCAACCCCATGCCACTGAGCATAAGTGAGTGAGTGGCTGTGTGGTGCTTAGCTGCCCACTGGGGTTAAACCACAACAGGCATCATTACTGAGATTCAGTAATATCCTGGAGAAATAATATATAACAAAAATATCTAATATTATCTAACGACAGTTAAAACATTTTTATCTGCTTGTGGCCACAGTTTGCACAGTGGTTATTAAGTATTAAAATGACCTACATGTGGGAATTCGGATGATGATCAAAGTAAAAACAGGCTATTAAGCCGGATGAACCATTTGTCTTATCCAGAATGCCAATTCCTATGAGAAGTGCCTGCATTTGTGTGCTGGTACCCAAATTCCATAGAGATGGGAATTACAAAAATAGTAACATTAAAACACTTTGTACAAATCGCTTGGTGTTCTTTTGCCTCAGTGAAGCAAATAAAAGGATCATAATAGCAAGACCTTGCTTCATGTCATGCAGTTGAATCTTTCTGTGAGAATAAACTCTGAGGCGCAACTCTGTTGGTAACATATAGGAATTGGGGTGTCTGCTGTCACATTTCCACTCTTTTTGTGGGGTTATTTTTTGTATTTATAATGAGTTAAGAGATACTTGAAAATGTGATATAATAATCTGTTTAACATTTATGGACTGTGCCTAGCATTTAGGAGGTAGAAGGGACATGTTTGTTTTTGGTAGTTCATCTCTTTTTTTTGTATCCAAATTGAGTATTTTTATGGTGTGTTTTCATGCAATTTTTAGCAGTTTTTGTTTATGCCAGGGTTTTGCTGCACTGAGTAAATGTTCTGATACCTGTCCTAGCATTCCTTCTTCTCACATGATATCAAAGGGAAGATTAACTTTTTATCAGATGAGTGAGACTAGTAACATAAAGGTGACTGCAGCTAAGACTCCTACATTTTCGTTTTTATTATATTTAAGTTGGTATTTATAGAATGAATGAAGAGATCCAATTAATTGTACCTCCTGTTGATGCCATACAAGATTTTCTCTTTCAACACTTCATAGTTTTTTTCTGCCTTTTTTAGGGTTTGTCATAGCTAATATAGCTGTATATTTTTATCTCAGTGTGGGAAGAGTTGAAAGACATACTCAGAAGGCACACTCAGGACTTAACCCTGCAAGTACCATGAGTTTGTGGACGCATGAGGGACTGCTTCTGTGTACGCTCAGAAGTGTCCATCTTCTCAAGTGATGCATACGCTGGATTTCTGATTTTCAGGGTCAATCCGTGATTCCTTCTCAGAATGCGAGGAGTGGCTTCCATCAACAGAGCTTTTGGCTTGCTCCCCCTAGGGCAGGCTGCCTGCTGCTCCACTGTGCAGAGTTTGCAGGGATCTTGTAGGCTTCTGCACGCCTTTCCACAGCCTTTCTGCTTGCGCAGCACAAATATCACTCCTCTGCTCTGCTCACATCCTGTGATGAGGCCATTTCTTACTGTGTACTTTAAAATGGGTGAAGTGTGTTTTTAAGTATCATTGCCTGGGACTGCACTGAAACCGCTCAGCATCAAGCCATCTGTTTTGGTAGTCAGGGTGATTCCTGCAGTCAGGGTCCCCTATCTTCAAAAGCTGTGATAGTTTAGAGTCCTCTGCCACATCGACTCCCTCCTGGCACTTTAAAGTCTGTCTTTTTTTGTAAGACATCTGAACAATTTTGAAAGGTTGTTTAATAACAAAACCCTATTTTGTTTGCCCAAGATAAAAAGGAGGAATGCTTGGGGCACACCACTTATCTGCTACTGTAGCATGTTATCAGAGTGATGTTATGGGGTCATGCCAGGCAAAAGGCTTGCAAGGATGATATTGGAGGATTGGACCAAGTGTAGAGAGATTTTGTGCTCAATCCATTTCTTAGAGCTGTCTAGCTACTGAATAGCTTCTAGATTTTGTCTAAAAGGAAGCCTTGTTATTTTGCTTCATAGGGTATTCCAGGAATAATCAAGCATGTGTACAGAATAAAGGCTAATGAGAGTACAGGCAGTGATTCAACCTGATAGTGTAAGTGCACTCAAAATCCCCCCATGTGTTATGTTGGAAGCCTTGGTCTGTATTTCAGCTGTAGATTCTACTGGATGGTAAAACTTCCATGTCACTGAATCACAGAATGGGTCAGGTTGGAAGGGACCACAGTGGGTCACATGGTCCAACCTCCCTGCTCAAGCAGGGTCAGCCCAGAGCACACGGCACAGGATTGCATCCAGACGGTTCTTGGATATCTCCAGTGAGGGAGACTCCACACCCTATCTGGTCAGTCTGTCCCAGTGCGCGGTCACTGCACAGTGAAGAAGTTCCTCGTGTTCAGGTGGAACTTCTGTGCATCAGTTTCTGCCCCCTGCCTCTTGTCCTATTGCTCAGTATCACTGAGAAGGGCCCTGCTCCAACTTCCTGGCCCCTGCCCTTCAAATACTTGCACACATTGGTGAAGTCCCCTCTCATTTGTCTCTTCCCAAGACTGAACAGGCCCAGTTCCCTTAACCTTTCCTTGTAAGAGAGATGCTCCCATCCCTTGATCATCTTTGTAGTGCTCTGCTGGACCCGCTCCAGGAGCTTCATGTCTCTCTTCTACTGAGGAGTCCATCATTCTAAATTCAGTGTTTCACTGTAAGAGTTATAAGAATTTGTGCATTTCGGCAAACCAGAATGTTTTTGCTTATTCACATTTTAGGAGGTCTCAGCTCTGTTTTTGCTGAAGGTTTAAAAAAATCAGATCCTCTGAAAGAATTTAGATGGAGCAATTAAACATTGGCAAAGTTTATAAGCATTTCAAACTAGAACCTTACAATAGGAGGTGTTAGGCCAACATAACTGATTTGTCTAGATTTGTCTTCCATCTGTATTTATGTCATGGTGTGTACTGTCTATCTGGTATGTCTGTACAGATTTTGCCTTAGAATTAAATTTGTTTGCATCTTGTGGTCAGAAATTCTGCATAGGTGTGAGTTGTATTTTCATTTAATCATAATTTCCTAGGTATGCTAGAATGTCTTTTGAACACCAGGCAGGTGAATAAAAGTACTGACAGAAAATAATAGAGGTAGATAATTACTAAGAAGTCAAAAAACTAAGGCCTTTGACACAGATCTTTTTGCCTGCATGAATTTCATGGAAGCATGACACGTAATCTTTATACTTGACACATTCCTTTCACAGAGGTTCATGGGTTTTTTTAACTTTAGGCTCTTTTCTTGCTGTCCATGGGTTTTTGCTGTCTGTGAAAATGGCATGTATTGATGTCAGCAGAGCTAATTTATGATTACTGTTCTTACGGAGTTTAATTTCACAAACCAGCTCTTGTTTCCAGCATGCTGTATGTATCTGCTCTTGCTTTTATTGCAATCCTACATGCTTATTTTCAACTTTATCAGAAGACTCTCCGCTCATACAGTTCTTATCTCTTCAGAAAAGTGTTCCATATACATGCAACACTGTTGCAAGATTCAATTGTGAGACCTATTTTTCCCTTCCTTTCACTGGGGCTACCAAGGAGTTATATGGGCAGCCTATTGTTTATCTTGTGTTTTCTAATTTATAGACTAAATGCCCAGATTTCTTTTTGGACTCCTTTATTTTTGTTTCAGAGAAAGAATTACCAGTCATTTGAACCAAAGTTACCTGCTTTTCAATCTAAATTGAAATGAAAAATCCCTGTTAATAGCATATAAAAGAAGCAGATTGGTGTATCTTCATAATTCCCTTGGCACTTTACATTTAAAGCTTTTTTCATATATGCAAAGAGGATAATGGTAGAAAGGTAAATAAAATGTATCCAGAGACAAGATAAGGTATGTAAGATATATAAATAAAGGTCTTTACATAAATTTATATAGAAATCCTACTCATCACCCCAAGTTAATTAGATTTTTTCTGACTCTACTAAGTTGGATTTGAATTTTAGTTCTGCTAAATATGTGAAGGCGTTTTAATATTTATCTGAAATGTCAGAAACTAGATGAACTAATAGCTAATATTTTAATTTTTTTTTTAAATTTACTTGTATTATGGAACCAGCCAGAGGGTTTACTTCATGACTGAAGTATTATAGCACTATATATGAAATACTAGTAAGGAAATGTCCTTTTCATGGTAAAATTTGGTTTTTCTATGTACTTCCCAAACAGTGTGCTTCATATGTAGGATTATTCAATGAAATGCTAAATTAGCTATATGCATAAGTTGTGGGCTTGAAGCCAGAAAGAGAAGAAAATTATAAAAGCTGAGCAATTAAAAAGGTAAAATTTACTAGGTATGCATTACTTAAGAGATGGAAAGGCTTGCTAGTCACTCAGCTGAGTGTGTTCAAGCTTTGACTGTGCATTTCCAGGCTGCTCAGCCGCATGTGGGTCAATGTCAGTTGGCCTGAAGAGATAAAGTTCATCACTTGATGCTGACCCTGGTGCTCCTGTGCATGCTCTTCACTGTGTCCACCTGGCTCAACATGCTCATGTAGGTCTGAGTGAACCCTGAAGATATATGGTACAGCAGGTATATTCAGGAGCCTCTTAGTCGACTTTCTGATTAGTCTGTAAATGTTACAGAGAGATGATAAGTTCAGATGCTTTTTTTAAAAAAAGGTCTTTTCATGGTTTATCTTTAACTACTACTGATAAACATTCATTGCTAACAAAGATGTCTTAGAAAAATCCGGAGGGAATACTCTGTGAGCTCAGCAAAGGACTGGGGTTTGAATGATCTGGATTCTATTTTTAATTTGACCATTGATTTGCAGTCTGATTTTGGCAAATTAGTCTTGTGTTTCTGTTTCTTTTTTACATCTTTTATCTCTCTTGTCTTTCTTTACTACAATTTGATTCTACAGTGCCTAGAATAAGGAAGGAGGCAATCTGGACTGTGATTTAATAACAGTGACAACAAGTAACTTCAAATACAAACTGAGTTTCAATCATTCTATTGAAGTATGATTGTAATGGATTGGTATAGATATACAGAGATACAGATTAAAGTTACGTGTTCAGCCATCTTTAACCTAAAGGATTTAATCCTGTCAGAGAGCTGTCTTTAGCATCTGTCTTCATTTTCTGCACTGAGCTGAGAGAAGGTAAAACTTGAAGATAATGTCCATGGATGTCAAGGAGATAATGCAGTTGTATTTTTAACAATTCTGACTCAACAATTCTAGGTATCTGCAGCACTTTTACATGCACAATTCCCTTTCATGCCTGATACATTTTCAAAAAAATTCTCATTAAAAAATACTGTCATATGATACTGACCTTATGTTTGAAACTGACTGATTAATTATGTCTGAGATGGCTATTGCTAGGTTAACTCAAAATATACCCTGATGGAAATTTTCTTTTCACAAGGAGAGTGCTTCTACAGTATGACTCGTTTTACTATCAAATTCCGGGTGATGCAGGCAGCCTTTGGGTCAGATTTGAAATCCTCCTAATTTCATCTGGGTTCAGTGAACACATGAGTGTGGTTCTATTCGGTAAACATGAAAAAATCCTATAATAAATTCAAAGCTCATGGAGATCACTGAACATGGTAAATTTTGTTAAGAACAGTAGCTCCCAGGCTTCCTGCAAAGGGGATCAATCACTTGATTTTTATCAATTTATGAGTTCTTTTTGGACAATACAGATGTTTGTGTGCACACTGTATGTTTTTATCTGTACTGAAAATTCTTGTGCCTTATGCGTGCAAAAGAAGAACACATCATGTCCTTCATGCCATGTCTGTCTCATTGCACTAATTTTTTTCCATTAATCTCCAGTTGATATTCTTCTAGTCCCCTCCCCCCCCCCTTTTTTTTGTTTGTTTTTGTGTATTTTTGTGGTTGGTAATTTGTTTGTTTTGTTGTGGTTTTTTTGTTTGTTTGTTCTGTTTTTGTTTCTGTGTTTAAAAGTTCATTTAGCCATTGAGAAAACACCTGATGGACACTAATAGAAACTGACCACTGAATCCACTGTCCCTCTTGCACCTGGGTTTTAAACTTGTGAAGGGCTGAGCCTTTAGACATAAAAGGATAATCCAGTCTCCTGGCCTACTCAGCCCCGAGTCTGAAAACAACATGCCAGCTTTGTTAACCAGATTGCACAGGAAAATGTAGACTGAGCCTGGTTATTACATATTGACTACTGAATACCTGTCAAACAGTAACTTTCAGTTACGATCCACAGGAGGAAGGGCTGAAGCAGATCCTTTGAGATGAAAAGCTCTGTATCCCATTACCAGTAACTTGAGCCGTTCAGTGTCCATCTGCTGATTGGAGAAGAAAACATCATTAATAATGTATTTATGGATTGTGCTCTAGCTTTTATGTTCTTCCAGCACGAGCTATCTCAGCAATATTTATCTTCTGAGCTCTGGCATCTCCTTAGTAGCCATGGCAAATTCTGTGGTATTTTCTGTTTTAGGGGATAAAAGGAATTAAAGCACATGGTATAACAACAGTGAGTATGAGGTTGCTTAGTGTTTTCATAATAATCTATACTACATTATTGAGTTTTATCACTGCTTCAAAATACTTTTCAAAAAGATGGAGTCTAAGCAAAGAAGAGCAACTTGTATAATAGTTTATTATAACTAAACACACAAAACTAATACTTGGTAATATAAATCACTTGATGCTATGAAACAAGTAAATTAATGAACTTAAGAAGCTGAATGCTGATCCAGATTGGTGCAGCTCTGTCAGTGGAAATGTCAATGCTAGAAAAATATCCAGAAATATCTCGAGAGTTTTGTTTGGTTTAACAGTGTTTTAACATTTTTAATTAACAGTTTCACCAGGCACAATACAATTATTGCATTAAAACTTAAGCCATTCAAACCCCTAATTTACAGTCTAATCATTTGGAGGAGTTGTTTTGTTTTTAAATTGCTGAACAATATGATCTGGAAAGTTGTCAGATGAAAGCCTGCAGCCAAAACAAGATGCTATTAGCTGATAAGTTGTTAATGTCTCTGGAAGTCTAGCTTTTTTTGCAGTATTGATCTCTTTTTTCCTTAGAAAGGGCGGTTTGTACACACTGAGAAAATAATTATGTGCCTGGAAGAAAGTGGCATGCAGTTTTCGTCCTTGATCCAAGACATTTGAAAAATAAAAGTTCTTCTTAGTCTGTGGGGTTTTTTTATTATTATTTATTTTAATATCAGGTAGTATGAACTGGCCAAAACCACCAAAGGCTTCGTTGTTTATCTTGATACAGATCTTTGTAGTTTTCATGCCTTTGTGGCTTCAAGACTGTATTACTGCAGTACAGAGGGAATGAGGAGCTATAGCTATGGCAACCAGTGCCTGGTAGGTAACTGACAGCATAAATTACAGACTCTCTAAGGATTTGCTGCAGCCTGATCTCCCTTCTGGTCTGACTGTTCATTTTGGTTTTGACCTTCAGGACAAGGACCAGCATCAAGGCCTTTTCTGTTCCCAGTAGTCTTCCTTCTGTAAGAAACTTGAAAGAGGTTATATAGATAAACAGGCACAGATGGGTCCTAAACTGGTTTAGATTTGCAGCTGTATTTATTGTAATTCTTCAAGTGAGACAAGTTGTGTCTCATTTTCGCTGGTATCAGTATTGATACATCTACTGTAGCACTTTTACCACCTCCATGAGCTCACTAGCAGGGTATTTTTCACAGCTCTGATTGACTCAGTGGTGTAAGTAAATTCTGAAGTCAAACTCAACCTCAGATAAAGCTTTTATATAAAAGGTGAGATCAGGATTAATGTGGGATACAAAACATTCTTGTTTCTATTATTTAGGTTATGCAAAGAGTATCTGAATTGGGAAGGCCAGTTGTAACCCTGACATTAAAAATCCAGGTCCTCCATAGTCACTGGCAATGGAAGAACATGTTTCATAGCACTATCACAAAAGCCAAGAGATTGAAAGGTGAAATGCAGGAGAAAATAATTTCTTAATACCTCTGGAACTTGCTGACTAAATCTTAAGAAAAATTAAACTTGTCCCTGGATAATATGTGAGTGATCATGGTCCAGAACCTAAGGTCTCCTTGCTCCAAAAAAACCCCAATTAATGCTGGTTAGAATATTTCAAAGATCAGAGTTTAATGTCTCCGTTGACAATGTATTTAGACTTCTTTTTATGAAAACTGTTTGCCATTTCTGTAAAGATCATCTGCCAGCAGTTATCTATTCACAGTTGCTTAATCATGTGCATTTAAAAACAAAACTGAATGTGCCTGAATTCTTACACCTTCAACCAAGTATCTTGTTGGTGCAGATATAATATTATGTAATAATAATAACAGTGACTTAACTGAGCAACCCAGGACACATGTTCTGACATTATATGCAATTAAATAGCTATTGTAAATGTTTCAAAGAGAATGAAATTAATTTGTAAGAAAAGGAGAACTAGAACTTAAAACAAGTTTCAGCAGTCACAGACAAAAAAAATCAAACCCTTATCTGATGGAAGCAGTTCTCAGTATAGAGGATCTGATAGATTTGGTGGATTTCTTTAAAATGTAGAGGTCACATACAAAATTTTATTGCTTAAATATCATATGCAGACAGAAAGTGTAATGCTGGATTATTAACATATGTTAATACAAAAGTCTACTAAAATGGGGATAAAATATGGTTATGAAAACAACCACAGTAAGGTGGTCTTATCTGTACAAATGTAAGGCATGTTTTCAGTAACTAGTTACTTTTTTCTAGTGACTTGTTTCAGCACTGTAAACAAACTTTCAGAAATTGATAGTAGAGTTCCCAAGATTGGTTGTTGTCCAGTATTAGTAATGATCTGATAGCTAAGAAAAGAGAAAAGAATTATTTACAAGGTGATTTTTACAAAAGAACATAGAGAAAGTGTGTGAAGTGTATATGTTTACAACTGAAAAACCCCCACCAAAATATTAAAATTTTAAAAATTATTGATAGCTTGTGTATATACCTAGTTCAGATCACTTTCCCTAAAAATGTCATATTACTATTACTAATAAAATGAGTGGATCAATCAGATGCCATACCATTTTCCCAGTTTGTATTGATTTTATTAGGATTGTGAATGAGTAGAGATTTTTATCATGCAACTGTTTAGGATCATAGAAGAATTATAAACATATAGGAAAGGTGGAATATATGTGAAGACATAATCCATGATAACCTATTGCTCTTGTCAGTTTTTTTCTCCTAAATAATCTATGATCAGCACATTTAAATTTAATGAAAAACCTTTGGTAAAGAAGGTTTTACAGCCTTCTTAGTTGCTTGGCAGAATTATCATATCTGCTTCTTCTTGATGAACTACTTAATATTTCCTGTTCTTCCTCCAGTCCCCTTTCTAGTGGATGCATTGAACAGTTGATGATCATGCTTTTATGACTATCTTTCATGTATAAGGAGATACTTCTTCTGCGCTCTTTCAGATTCTTCACCTCTCTTGTAGGTCTCATTTTCTAAGCCACCTTTACTGTTAGTTTTCTTCTCTAAATACTAACGGTTGCTAAACCTATTGACTTTTTAAATTAAAGCAATACAAAATAACTGAGTAAATACAGAGTTAATTTTTTTTTTTTTTTTAGTAATGTAAATTATGAGCACATAATAAACACTAAGGAAAAATGCCCTCTAATTCTGAAGAGTATGGTGTTCAGTGTGTCAGATAAGGTCATAAGGCCATCATAGGGCTAAATGAGTTGACTGTGTTCCACTCTAGATTTCCATTGCTGAAAACAAGTTTCTAAAATACATTCTGGCCCTCTCAATAGAAGAACAATGTCCACATCATCACCAGACTGAAGTTAGATTTTGATTTGATTTTCCAGAAGTTAGAATTCTTATTTTAAATGTGGAGAAACTTACAGCTGTGCTGCATCAGGTAGAGCTGTGGGAATGACTGGGACAGTATTTCCTTTCCTTTCCTTTCCTTTCCTTTCCTTTCCTTTCCTTTCCTTTCCTTTCCTTTCCTTTCCTTTCCTTTCC
>JAWWEU010000158.1:53778271-53822257 GCA_035583155.1 Acropternis orthonyx | reverse complement strand
CTTTCCTTTCCTTTCCTTTCCTTTCCTTTCCTTTCCTTTCCTTTCCTTTCCTTTCCTTTCCTTTCCTTTCCTTTCCACTCCTACTCCTAATGACAGCAATTTGTTATGGATTTTTATTTGATACAGTGTACTCCTCAAACTTGTGCAAGTTTTTTTCCTAAGTTTGGTCTGCATGTTTTAGTTGGAGTCTGCAGCTTATTTATCTTTGCTCTGCTGAAGTGAAGGTGTAAGTAATGTGTTACAGGGGTTTCTCATTCCTTATTTTTGCCATAAGTGAGTATTCCTGGGCTTGGCCTGATCTGGTTCCTAGTCCTCAGTAGACTGTCAGTCAATTTCCAAGTCTGATACCTGTAACTCTCCCAAATATCCAGTACCACTAGAATAAAAATTCACTTATCTGCTTTATGTCAGACCCCTGCACAAGAACTGTCTCCTGCTAAGAGATTCCCGGGTAGCACACTCAGGCTTAGGTATGTTAATTTTGCTTACTTGAAAACAAATATCATATTAAAGATTGTTAGTAAATATAAACTAATAAGCAATTATGCCATGTGATTTTGCTCTCTAATTTTTATTAAAAAAAAAAGGGCTTCAGAGCTTGTTAGGTAAAAAAATATTCTTTTCTTGAAATACAATATTTTTTTCCTGGCTTTAGAAAATAATCGACTTGAACGTTACAGTAATTTCATGTACTTAATGTGTGTGCATAGTGATATGGCAACACTATCCTCTAGTGGCAGTATGTGTTAACACAAGACTCGATTTACATCAATGAGTGTTGGTTTATGTGTGTTGAAAAGATGGTGTGTTGGCCTTGTTATTGTTTATAAATTCAGAGTTTTGATTTAGACAGCATGACAAGGATTAATTAACCAAATGCTGCATACAATGTGATGATAGTACATGCTTCAACCACCAGCATTAACTGCATTATATACGTGACTATCAGAGTATATATCTATATATATGATTTTTTTACAATTTTCCAGACTATTGAACTTACATAGTTGTATACTGCTATGGTTGCTTTTTCATGAGAATGGTGTTTAACATGACTGGACCACTACTTGGTCTTTAGTCTCTTCTTGAACTCTGGTATTCAAATCTAACTCTCCCATGGAGAGTGTCTCTAGACATTGTTATCCACAAGCACATAAAATATGTTTTGCGTTTTTTTGTTTTGTTTTTAATATTCTGACAAATTTTGGAGAAATTTCATCTAAATATTCCATAATGTATTTTGGAAATAAAGAGGTTTTGATGTTTCCCATTCATGCATTCCTCACATAAAGCCAAGGCAAAGTGAAGCAGGAAATAGAGGAGACCCAGTTAAAGACACAACTTCATCTTTTGGTGTGCAGTGATTACTGCAAGTGAGGAGCAGAACATGAATAGGTATGAACATGTTGATGTTTCCACTGTTTTGATTTTACTTTCAAAGGTCATTCAACATACAGGCAGCTCGTTTGTGTATCAGGTCTACTTGGAGGACCTCATACCTGGCTTAACAATGCTTTCATTTTTCTTTTCCATAGCCTGACAGTTGGCAAATATGTTTTAGGAGATGGGATTATACCTTTCAAATGTTACCATTTAATGCCTTGTAAAATATAAACACTGGTCATTAAAAGGCTTATGCTGGCATTGATACATATTGTATAGTTCATAAAAGCTACTTGTTCTTTATAAACTGTTATTTTAATTCACAAATTTATTTGTTCCTATTATGCCAGTTGTTTTCCAGTTCTGTACAAAGAATTCACGGTAAATATTTTCTTAATTTTCATGTGAATTATCGTTAAAAAACAAAAGCAAAAATAAGGACATAAAAATGCAGTATTCTTTTGCCCTGGCATTCAATTTAGATGGCAAATTTATTTTTTTTTCTTCCCTGAGGTCTGTGCTTGGACCAAAGAAGATACTTGATTTGGACAGTCCATGTGCACAGAGAGAAGTAATTTTCTTGTTGCCTTTGTTCCAGTCTCCTTGAGCAGTGCTTGCTATAATCATATAAACTGCAGTGGTAAGCTACAATATGAAAACATAAAATTTGTGACACCCTTAATTGTAGCCACAGAACAATAACTCAGGAACAATTCTCTTGAGTGAGACAACAACCATTTTTGAAGTGTCAATAGTATAAATAGTGCCCCATTAAGGGTCAGATGAAACTATGCAATGAACATTGTTATTTTTACAAATTTCATGTGAAGAGTTCAGACGTTGCTATACTTGCAAGATGTTATTCAGGGGTGGCTTATTTTGAGTTATGAGCCTTTTGCTTCTGATTGATGGGTTTAATCCCAGTTTACATTGCTAGTGATGAAATATTGTAAAATGGCAGATCATAACACTGTGTTTCATGAATTAGTCATGTATGTCCAGTCCCCAAAAAGTACATTGAAATTAACATTGCAGATTGGCTGTGGAAAGCACCAGGAGGTGATTTTGTTGGCAGTGTTTGAATTGCCAATGAAGATTGACTGGTCCTTTTTCCCTCTAGTTCTTCTTTGAAAGTTGAGCATTTTTGATGCAAAATACAGAGAAGTCTCAGAATTTCTCCCTGTGCTCTGTGTGTTCTGCAGATAAATAAAGAAATGAAAAGTAATGTCAGGAAAAAATAATACCCAGATATCTGGGGGAAAGGCTTGTGAGGAACTGTGTGTTAGTAACATCATAGGGAACCAAAATAATGCTCGTTATCTCTTAAGCTGTGTAAAAATAAGCATGTGATGCAGAGTGAAAAAATTTGATCTTACTTCCATGTTCTCTTCAATAGGTCAATAGCATGTGGTGAACCTGTCTCCTGTTTGTACTTCCACTTGCCTGACTCTTGAATTTTGTATTTCTGGATTCTGTATATATATGACTTCAGGGCACAAGAAGGTGTGTTATATGGGTTGTTACGTGTATTAGTGTTCCTGCTGGCTCAAACTAAATTAATTTGATATTATGTTACTGAAAATTGCATACTTACTCGATTGCATACATACTGAAAACTGATGATTGTAGTTTCTGAAATGTTATGTTTTTGTCCTTTTAAAATTTTCTTCTGAAAAAAATACTGTGTTAATGTAATTAGAAGTACAATGAAAACAAATAATTATAATCTGCAGTTTCACATATTCATAATTACAAGAATCTTGCCTTAAAGACAAATACAGGAGTATAAGAGTTATTTTGAAGCATTTGAAAACATTATATTTGACTATGAAGCACCATAGTCTAATGGTTTATTGTTTAGGATTCCAGTGCAGTGTTTTTTTCAGTGTTTTTTTGAAGTATAGAATGAACATTAGAAGTGCTCTGTAATAAGCACAGACTTTTTTATCTAATATCATATTTTCAAATGGGGCTTGACTGCTAGCTCTGCAGAACTGAATTAGCAGGGCAGACAACACAGGAAGGATAGCCAAAACTCCTTTGATAATGTCCTTCTCTGTTGACCTGCAACACAGTTCATTTTATCTGTCCATTTAAAATTCAAGCTGCTTGCTGATTTACACAAAAAAAGAGTCCTATTGTGGCAGAGTTTCTCTTCTATTAGAAATCTGTAAAGAAATACAGGAAATAAAATCATCAGATGTATTTCTCACAGGTCACTGAAGAGCTACAATGTCATGTGCAGGTAATAGGTACACACCAATGCTCTGGAGAATGTGAACTTGCAGTCTAGCACGTTTATACTCTGTTTCCACTAATAACCACATGAACCAGCCCATTACGGTATCACTACATGCTGTATGCCATACTTAGAATATTAGATCTTTCATATGGTGAACGTGTCACTTTACAAATGGCTTTACTGAATTCAGTTCATTAGGGCAGGTGTTCTTCAGTGAATAAGGATATCATCTTGCCCTGAATAGGGCAGCAAACAGAGTCCTATGGCTAAGAAACTGTGCGGGCAAAATGTCTCTTTTTTTTTTTCTTGTGTTTGACTAAAAACATAAAAAAGGAAAATTCAGCATGTAACAAAGGACAGGATAAACAAATAGATTGAAGGGATTGACTTTGATTGACTTTGACTTTTTCACTACAATTTCAATTACATCACTGGGAAGTATGCCTTCTCTTTCTCTCCACTGACATTATCCCATACGTCTGGAAGCAATCAGTCTTATAAAAGGGCACTGAGATCTTAAGTTAGAGAAAACAGACCAACTGTATGTGGCAGAGCTATGACAGCAAATCTGAAAATCTGTCCTCACTGATTTCAGTTACTGTCATTTAGATTTGGTGGAAAACTTTATAAGTATCCACTTGCTCTTACATGTATGGCTGCCCAAGCTAAATATCTGGAAAGTATTAAGAATTACATTTTAATGTATATTGAATGGGCAGATCATATAAGCATGTGCTGAGAATTTATTTGAATTGAATAGGCTACACAAGAGCCTTAAAAAATTTAAACATTAAAGTACAATGAACTGAGATGTAAAGTAAGCTTTATACTGTAGAGCTACAGAGAGCAGAATCCTTTGCTCAGTTAGGCTCTTCATCAACTGCTTAGTCTTTCAAGAATAAAAGAGCCTTGTGATTTCTCATAATATGAAGTCAGAAAAAAAGTGTATTTACTATGAAAGGCTATTTTATAACTAAATGCTTTACTTTATATGATGGCATATTTTTTGTATTGATTAATTTGTTATAATTTTTCAAAATTAAAGTGTTTTCAACGTACACCTTTGTGTAATTTGTGAGGAAAAAATACCACATAATTTTTTCACTTTGCAGTCTTTCAAATAAATGTCTGTAGATATGGTATAAATCCATTGTGAAAGGCATAGCTCCTCCTTGGATTCAACACAGATATAGGTTACAGTCAGGTCTATGCTAATGAAGAGATATCAAATCTTACATGAGGAAAAGAGAAGTTGACTGGTGATAATGACAAAGAAGCTGTGCCCCTACTTCTAATTTTTAAAAGATATTTCATATTATCAGTAGCATGAAACAGCAAAACTACTAGTTTGTTACCAAATATGGCCACTTAAATAAAAAGTTAGTCCTATTTGTTGTACTGGGACTATGTAAAACAGTAAGTACTCACCCATTGTGAAAAAGGAAAATTAATCATAATCTGGCTCTGGGGACCATTAGCTGTCAAATTTCATGCCTTGTGTTTTAAAACTGAGAACATTTAGATGTGAGAGGGGAGTTGTTTCTTCAAGCTGAAAGTGACACTGTTTCTAGATGTCTTTTTTTTTTTTTTTTTTTTTTTACCCTGGTTCTCTGAAGCAGAAGTTACTGACTATGGGAATGACTGAAGAACATGGTACTAAAGTCATCAGGTTTGGGATGGGAGGTCATGTTTTTACACTTGAATAAGTTAGCAAATCAAACAGATGTTAAAAAAAAAAAAGAAGATTCTAAATTAAGCCAGAGTTCTAAATGTTTTGGTCAAAGTATTGCATAACAAAAGTGCTACCAGACAGAGGAGTCACACAGCTTTTCCAGGGAGTGCCTTTTTCTGTATTTCAGCAGGTCTCTCTTGGAAAACAGTGCTACAAAAATTGCTGGTAACGGAGTGTGACAAGACCAAGTGCTTTAAGAATAATAAGCATTTTGCCAAAACCAAATAATGCTGTAGTGTTGTTATAATAATCTAAAATAATATTAATTATTTTTTTCTGCATAATTACGTCTGTTCCTGTTCTCTTCAGAACAGAACACGTATTTCTTAGTGATATTACCTTTAAAAATCAGTCATTAAATTCTACATTCTTCTTTACAATGTGAGAATACAAACTTGAGTATAGAGGAATTAGGAACACTAGTCAAATGTATTTTTAGAAATATTTAACTAAATACTAGTCTTATATGTTTTGTGTGTTTTTCTGCTTGTTTAATTAGCTTATAAAACAAACTCGTTGATAATATCTTTTTGAGATTTAAAATAGTCCCACAGAATTCTGCATTCTAACCATTCTTTCATTAAATGTCTGTTGTTTATAATACCACCTATAAAACTGATTTACTACTGAAAGAAAATAAGTTAAGTGGCTACTTAGGTCATGCAGCAAGTGTGTTACTGATCACATATCTTGAGGCATGAAGAACATAACTCTATAATGTTACGTTGTCTCTTAATCACAACACTCTTCAGTTTCTTCATTGCCTTCCAAACTGCTTCGCGTGCCTGGACCCACCTACTGTGAAATTATTTTACCCTTAAAAGTGTCTCAGATATTTTTCTTGCCAAATAAATGTTTTTAGCACCTTACATTCTGTTCTTTAAAAGTATCAGAGAGGGTGAGCTATAAGCCAAATTCCCCTCAGGATTTGAGAATGTGACTCTGTAATCTTGTGTAAAGAGGCATTAACAATATTAGTCACAGTACTCTGCTTTTTCCTTATTCCTGACTAGTCCCTGATGTGGCTGTCTCTGCACAACCAGAATTTAGATTGGCATTAACAGATTTATCAAATCATTCTAAAGGAGTACTGAGCTTTGGGATTTGTAGTACAGTACTCCTGTCACTTACAGAAAAAGCACATTTTGTTGTTACTTACTCATGCGTGTAAGAGTTCCACAAAAAACTCTGGAATTGTGAATCAACACTATTTTGTAGTAGGGGATGCCTGGATGGGAACCAAGGGCAGGGTTTTAGGTGTCTGAACTTCTCTACTGTAAATAACCAAATTTATTTGTAAGCACTGCCTGTGTAAGAGTTGTGTGATAAAACTGTTGATTGATGATTCACAATATGCAGTGATAATGGTCTGCGTTTTGTGGCAAAGGAGCAACAGGGAGAACCTTAGAACTTTCAGGTTCTAAATTAACTTTTGCATCAGACTTTGCAGCATTACAAAAAGAGGACCACTCAAACTCCTCACCTTAGTTATGATCCACATGAGTCCACCAGCTGGAACTGTTTTGCCTATGTTATGTGCTTGCTTCCCAGTTCATAGAAACTTTGGGTGATTTGGTTTGGAAAGGACCTTCAAGATCATCTAGTTGCTAACTTAGACTGTAGGAATTGGTTATACTGGACACTAGCTGGCTGAGAGGGAATTTTGTGATCAGAGAATTCTATTCAGAGAGGTATCTAGTGGGGTTTTTTTAATGTTCAAGCAGTGTCATGAGAACAGACTGGATCACAAAATGTGCTCACAAAGGTGTCTCAGAGTAGCTGGCTAATTAAAGGAGGTGTTTAATAATTTGTCCATCCCATTCAGTTTTATCAGCAGAAGAAAAGCACCTGGATGAGGAGCCCAAGAAGTGGTCCTTATTGTGCTTTCTGTAACATTTCAGTCCTGGGTTTGTTATCTTTGTGAATTTTGAGTACATACAACTAGTCTACAAATGAAGATTCATGTGTTTTCTAGAGTATTAATTACAACTTAAATTTTTCTTGAATGTTGATGTTTTAACTGCCCTTAATATTTATTTAACTGCTTAAAACTTTTGTTAATTTGTTTTAGTGAGTTTAATACAATTTGAAGATTATGTAAATGCATAGGGTTGGGGTTTTTTTTCCTCAATTGCCTCTTACTTCCTTGAATTCCTTATTGATTTCAGTGAAAGACAAGGATTAATTTCATATCACAAGAATAATTCTGAAAACTGAGTGGTATCAAGAATGAGGGAATTGATGAATTAAAGAATATCTACTCTTAAAATTTAGGTACCTAATAACCTTATGTATTCTGGATATGTGTGCCTGTAACTTATGTAACATTATGGGGTTTGTCCCAGATTGAAGTATTTTCATTTTCTTGTAATTGTTTTGGATTAAATTTTTGTGTGCATCTGAGTGTGAATATAGTCTTTGTTTTGGAAATTGATTCCATTTAAATGCTCCAAAAGTAGTGACAGACATGTGACTCAATAATGTTTTTACATGGTATTAAAAAGTATTAAAAGGTGTATTTTATCAAAGTGAATCAATTGCATGTTTTGAGGTCAGCAGTGGTGTATCAATATAAAATTTGGGAAGAGAGCATTTCTTAGGATTCCTGTCACTGATTCATTGGAAAGAATGAGCTGTGGAGTATGTTAAAATGCAGTTCCTACATGGGGTAAGAACTTTTAACTTCTTCATTAAAAAGAACTGTTAGATCATTCAGGTTTACTATTTGCCTCCAAAGGCTTTGGTGGTTCCAAAACTCTCATATGAGCATTGTTAATATCTGTATTTTAAGTAATTTAAAACAGGTTGCAGAATTTTATCTCTTACAAAATCCTTAAAAATAGAAAATAGTTGTAGTATAAAAGAAAGACTTTGGGAAAGTAGTGTTTACACAGGATATTGCAGTTCATATTTTTATTTTATTTTGTTTTCTAGACCGTATGTAATACAATATAAAGGAATATTGTAATGCCATCCAGCTTTTGTAATGTATGACTTGGTGTGCACACCATGACTTTTTATGACAAGCATAAAGTCACTTTTATTTTGGTATCTAAACCTGTATTCAGGAATGCAGCCTCTGGGCACTAGTGGCTGATTTGCAGTAAATTTTAATAGTTCATTTGATGATCCATAAACAAAGTCCAAAAGACGAATGAATTTTCTAAGTGCTCATCACCACTAATTTTGTAGAACTGCTGTGCATAAACTACTGAATTCTACTACAATGTGTGTGGGCTCCTGGGGACAGACGTGCATCCTAAGTGACTGTCCGAACAAGCTCTAGGTGTACATTATTCCTCTTTCTCATCAACCTAGCACTGTCACTTGTGTTGAATGGGAACTTAATGATACAGCCAAAAAGTTTTCAGTTTAGACAGTCTTCCAGTCTGAACAAAATCAGCATAGCTGGATAACAAGGGTAAACTCTAATCCATGTTTTAGAATCACAAGCCATGAGAATTCAGTCCTGATATCTTCAAAAATAAATAGGAGATCTCCTTACAGACTTACAATAGAACAATATCTCAGGGAAAGATTATGACTGTATTTACTGAAGGATTTTCCAACCTTGCAAATTTTAGTGAGAATTTTATTGTCTTGTTTTTCAGAATTATCTTAGTCTCTAAGATTAATGATACAGAGTGTAGTGACTACACTTAATAAGTTGGGGATAGAGACTGTATAGGACTTCAAGGAAAGATGGCAGTAGGCATCAGTGAGTTTCGGACAGTATTTGTTGTTGCAGAGGAACATTTTTAGTAGAATTGGTAAAAAGAGAACTAAGGAAGCACAAGGGAGCAAATAAGGATAAAAGGCCACATCCTGCAAAGTGCTGAGCATGTTTTGAAGTGCTGCCCTTCAGTCCTGTTGACTCCTGTATGCAAGGAGAGTGGATTGAAAGAACGTGTGTATGTGCATGTGTGTGGAATCAAAGAACCTTATTTGAACCTGTCTTTGGGTTATAGCCAAGTACTTTAAGTCAAGACGATAGTCAGATGCTTGGGCTATGGAGTTACTTAAAGCAAAAGAAAAAAAAGGAGTATAGCTGCTTTGGTTTTGATCTTGCTCATGTGATAAAAGTTCCAATAGCTTTCGATCCTACTGGCAGGTCCAAAGACCTTCTCTCATTATATTTATATAAATGTTAATAACTACTTCGGTATTATTAATGATGGCAAGATTTGAACTCATTAAAGGTGGGAATTTTGTGGGATTAATTTGCTCCAGCTTCTATTTGCCAAGAGAGCATTTTCCCAGCATTATTCTTTCTCCATATATATTAACTTTGTAATTGTGGATCAAAGCCTAGTCGGCTTTGGATGTATTAAGTGAATCTTACTGAAATAGAAACTCAGAACGGCATTTTCTGCCAGAAAATGTAAATGGAGAAGTCACTATTGAGTTCAGCTTATTAAATCTGTTTACTCAGTGTGTCTAAGTCTTTTTGGAATTTAAAAGAAAAAAAAAAATGGGTGTGCTTGGGCAGTGGGACATGATAAGTAGTACATTTTTAAAGAAATAGTCCTGGGGTATAGGTTTGAGAAACATCAACAACACAGAACAATAAACAAGACCTCGTAAATATATTGCCTGAAATAATAGATGGCTCTATGAAATGAAAATTATTCAGAAATTGTGAAAAATCAGAACTTCAAAGGCTTGTACTTTTTGTTCATCTGAATATAAGAATTCCATCTGGTCCTGTATCCCGTCTCTGAAAACTGTTGATACATTTGTGCTTTCAAAAGAAGGTGTAAAAATGTACAGGAAGCTACTGTGGCTGGCATTTTCCTGAACTCTAATTGCTAATCTGATTAAACTTGCAGTATCTCTTTCCATAAAGATAAATACAAATAATCATAATAATTGTAAGCATCTGCTCTATTTATATTATTTCCATATGAATATTTACATGTAAGTTCTTAACCTCATTTTACCTAATGTAATTCAGACAATCAGATCAGTCACGTGAAATGAATCTAAAGGTCCATCTAGTTTAATATTGCTTCTCACCTGCTATGTGAGACTTTTGTTGGTGAGCTTTATTATTTGCAGAGCAACAAGAAACCAGATTATTCTTCTCTCATAGCCTCTTTAATTGCATTGATGACCTTAGTCATGTCAACATTAATAGTAGTCCTCTTTTGCTTTCAATCTTCTGAATTTTTTTTAAAAGTGAAGCATGGCATCATTAAGGTTGGAAAAGACTACTAATGTCATCAAGTCCAAGCATTAACCTAACACTGCCAGGCCCACCATTAAACCATGTTCCTACACACCCCATCTACATGGGATTTGTACACTTACAGGTAAGATGATTCTGCTACTGCCCTGGACAGTCTCTTCCAATTCTTGACTACCCTTCCTGTGAAGAAATTTTTCCTAATATCCAGTGTAAACATCCCCTGTAGCAACTTGAGGCCATTTCCTCTTGTCCTATCACTGGAAGAGGCTGGCCCCACTTTGGTACGACCTGCTTTCAGGTAGTTGCAGAGAACAATAAGATCTCCCCTGAGCTTCCCTTTCTCCAGGCTGAACAACCCCAGCTCCCTCGGTTGCTCCTCATCAGACTTGTGCTGCCTGGGATTGTTGTGTCCCAAGTGCAGGATGTGGCACCTGGCCTTGTTGAACCTCACACAACTGGCCTTGGCCCATCAATCCAGCCTGTCCAGATCCCTCTGCAGAGCCTTCCTACTGTCCAGCAGATCAACACTCCTGCCAGGCTTGGTGTCATCTCCAGACTGACTGAGGGTGCCTTTAATCCTCTCATCGAGATCACTGATATAAATATTACACAGGACTGGCTCAGCACTGAGCCCTGGGGGACACCACGAGTGACCAGCTGGATGCGGCACTTTCACCACCACTCTATGGGTCCGAGCAAACAACCAATTTATTGCACGGAGAACGGTACACCCACCCAAGCCATGAACACCCATGTGAAGCTGTTCCATACTTTTATTTGTCTTTGATACCATTTCTATAGTTTTAGAGACACTACAGTCTTTTAGAACCTAAAACTATAGTTTTATAGGGTCTTTTTTTTCTAAAGTGGAATGTCAAAACTGCATGCTTTGTTGATGGTGAGAACATGGTAGGTTTATAGTGTTTCAGAATTATTTCTATCTCTTTCCTAGTAGTTTATATTGTTTGTCTTTTTGAATCCTGGTGCATATTGTACTGCTCTTTTCAAAGAATCATCCATAATGACTCCAAGACCACATCTCATTATAATATTAAGAGATCATATTTTTATATTATTTTGCCTTCTGTATTATGCTGCCTTTATTGATTTTATGCATCCACGATCCATTTTAAGAACATTAGAATGACCATACTAGGTTAGACTAAAGGTTACCCTGGGCCAGTTTCCTGTCTCCACCACTGGCTAAAATAAATGCTGTTGGAAAAAACCCATATTAGAACTGGGTAATCATGTATTGTTACTTTGTCAGAATATTCTCCCCAGCTCCAGCAGTTTGCAGTTCAGGAAATTCCAAAGTCAGAGATACTGTCTTTGTAGTTAATGAATTTTACTTCCTGTGCTCAGTATGGTATCATTCTCCTGCAAATGCCAGCAGTAAATCTGAGATTTGACTGTCCTGACTAATTTTTACCACCAATAATGCTTCCTCCTATTCTGTCTGTATACTGTTAGACTTAATTACAGAATCACATTGGAGTAATAAAGCCAATTAATGTTCATTAAACTTTTAAGTTTGTGTAGATCCTCAATTAATTGATCATTACAGTCTTTTTTTTTTTTTTTTTTTCTGGTCAGGTAAAATGTAGTTTTATGTTTATGTTTATGTTTTTTTCTAAAAACCCACACTGTTTAATTTCCTACTTTATATTGTTTGGCTACTATTTTTTTCACACAAGGTACAAAACACTTTTTTGAGGAAGATATTAATGGAATTTGAGGCATCCTTTGATGGGTATTTCATGGGTATTCCAAGTGCATTCTGTACCAACTACAACAGTTTCAAGTAATTCAGTATTTCTGGGGGAGTTATGATATGAATAGGGATAAAAGCGGAAAGAACTGATAAGTGTTTTAAAATCTTTCTGTTTAACCTTTTATTATGTTCATATGATATTTTTACAAACAACACTGTACTTAAGCAATTGGTCTTTGACTAAAGATCTGCCTGAAAAGATGACAGCCTCTTGTCTAGTGTTACACGGAGAATTAGACCCTCCATTTTTGAAATTAATGAGTTTCTGCTTTGACCCTGGAGCAGGACCTTGGACACCAATGTGTAGCTGCACACACTGAAAGATAAAAAGTTATCTGGGGTGTTTTTGTGTGATCGAGTACAGAGATTAAAACTGTAGCACTATTTACACTGTCAGCGTTATATAAGTGCTGAATTCCTAACGTGCATTGGCATTGCACAGTTTTAAGTGCAATGCACAGTGCAACAAGAATGTGTGTCATTATTCCTTTGAACAGCTTCATAGTTTAGGCATGGTATGTTGGTTGTGGCTTAAGGAAGGAACAGACATGCAGTTTACCTTGTGGGAAGAGGATTCTCCTGGTATTTCCCTATTATTGGATAATCTCTTTGATGAGGAACAGTCCCCAGCTTTCTGTTATCCCCTCTAAGTCTGGCACCTGCCCTAAATCTGTATTTATTTGAAGAAACAGACCCCCAAAAATGCCTTTCATATTTAGCCCTGCTGTTTCCATTTTCTGCCTGATCAACCTTTTTAGAGACTGTACTGTTTCTTCAAAGGTTATTATTGCTGGGGGAAAAAAGTGAAGTCTTAGATATGCCCCTGATCTTAACCAATATCTGTCCTGGATTCACAAGTTCTTGAAATGAGTCCAAGTTAGCTATTACAATAGGTTTGCTACAGCACAGGCACTCAAGATCCAAAATTTTGTCTTTGCAGTATTAGTAGAAGTGTGCTCTTGGTCCTTTCCTTGGTACTCAGCATATGGCATATAAGGAAGTTCTCTTGTTGAAAGGGAATGCTTTGAAGATCTTTGTCAATAAATGTATTGCCTTTTGCTTCTTTTGTATTGAGGATTTAGTCCAAAGACTCTTTTCAGTTGTGCAGAACAAGCCTACATGTACGATACCTTGGTTTTCTCAGGGCCATGTTTCTCGGGGGTTTTCTCTTTGCTGGTTGTTCAAGATGCAAATACTGTGCAAAAGGCAGCTAGACTCTGAAGTTTTCTTCTTGTGACTTAAGGCGGCTTTTGTATTTTCATCTTCTCTCTGATCACTAAAAGAAGAGCTTATGCCAAGGAGTTTAAATTCCCCAAGTCGCTACCCAGTGGTATATATGTGTTTTACTCCAAGGCTGTCTGCTTCTTGAACTGACTTATGTGTATCAACCTCCTCTTTCATCAGTCCAAGTGGGCTTGCTTATTTCTCAACATCATTGCAGTGTTGGCTGCTGAACTATTTGGCTTTGTTTTCTAGACACAGATTGAAACGGCTTCTTCTCTGTGTTCTTTTGTCCTAATACTTTCTTTTCCCTTTATAATGAAGGCCAGATGGTCTCTCAGCCATGACATCACTCCAGACTGTTCCAGATATGGCAGACATAGCTTCGCATTCTGTTGTGGTACCTGTTCAACAGTGTGACTTACATAGTTACAGAGCACTGGCCCCTTTAGGATGTGCAATACTTGCTGAGAATTTGATGTCCCATCATTCCTTCATTTTCTCTTCCAGAATTAAACTCCACTCTAAAGTCTTAAGAATTCTTAGTCCAGTTCCATTTGCCAGGAGTCTTCTGTTGTAAAGGGAACAGTGTTTTACTAATTACTAGTATTAGATGGTCTGTGCCTCCACAGTCTTTGAAGATTGTAAGCCTTGGCCATACATTATTTGTTTTAGGTCCTTAATTTATGTTTTCTCCCAGACAAGAAACTTGCAATAGATACAAGATCCCCCTATTTTCTACATTCTGTACTCAGATTTTGGGTGGAGTATCTGGCTACTAAAAGAGTTTGTTGAAATACCTGGTGAGCGAGACATTCTGGCTTGGGCATGTCTAGCAATCAAAGTACTCGAGAGAGGAAGTCAACCAGTATTACAGAATGAATAAACTGGCTTTTATCAGAATTAATTAATTACTGAAAGGTATAGATGTTGTGCCTAATGGTAATAGTCTCTATGATGGCATTACTGTTAACCCTTAGAAAACAATTCTTCAGGGCTCATGACGTTCATGTCTTTTAAAAATAAAGGAACCCCTGAATAATGTCTCTGGTCCAGGCAGTGCTAAGACACACACAAAAGTTCTTCAGCCAAGCATCTACAACTTTTCGGCATAGTCACTGAGTGCATTTTAATGCCACTATAGTCTCAGGTTTTATGCAAATTTTAAAGTACTAGTTATGATATTTTCTGGAGATCTGAACATTGTAAGGGTAATTTTCCTAGACAATCCTTCTTTACAGAATGTTGCAACTATGGTCTTGATCCAGAGTATTTAGCAAGGACTTAGTAAAATGTATGGATGAACATAAGTATGAATTACAGAACAAGCTTCTGTACAAAGCCTTCTAGAAGCATTTCCCAGCAGAATTAATGATTCCAAACTGCTTTCCTGAATAAATTTTAGTATGTGTGTCTGTAAAGAGAAAAAAATAACAGCAGGAGTTGCATATTTGGGTACCTTATATGTTTCTTTTACCGAGTTACAATATAGCAAATATCTCTTCATTACTAATCAAGTCAGTGAGTTGTAGTGATGAACAATTGATCTGTTCCAGATTGTTGGACTATCATCTATTAAAGATAATGTTACTGCAAGAGGTAAACAGTGTATATAATGAAAGGTGATTGTTTAATGACTAATGTGAAATTATAAGAGACAATAAAGCCTTCAGAACACATGGAGACTCAGTTTAAAACTGTGGATTGAAAATCATAGGGATTAATTTTGAGAATTAGTCTATGATCATGAGGAGACAGAACTGGGGATATCAGATTGCTAAGAGATAAGCATCTTTATGTTGGAAAAACACATCAGTATCCACCTCAGTATTTTGTGGAAAAAAGTTTTGGCTTTCCTTTATTCACTAAAGACTTTCTAAATACTTTTCTGTAGATCATTTATATTGTTTAGACTTTTGGTATAATAATAATCCCAAATTCATTGATACAATTTTGTTGTCATAGTCTTATATTTCCCAGGGGAGAAAAAAGTGTTTCTTTTTGCTATCTAGCTTCAATTAAAATTTGGCTAGAAGGGTTTTTTTTTCATTGGAAACATTAGTCTGTTTCCATTCCAACTGCAGGCTAACATCCATGCTTTGGGATAAATAGCAATGAGCCTTCTCACAGTTTCTCAGAAGCTCTTTAAATAAACAATAATTGAGTATGATAGGCAGCACCACCATTACAACCTCTTGATGTCAGAAGTTCCTTTCCTTAAGAGCCATTCAGTCTGTGCTTTGTGAATCAATAATTCTTGTCCAGATAATGTTTAACAATCACTAAAATATATGTCTATAAATGACATAGTATTAAATTCTATGAGAAGGAGCTGTAGGAAGTTACGTTAGGATTTATTCAGTGTCTTGGTAAGTGAGTAGCTAAACAGTGCCAGGATTCTGTCTGCCTGTACTGTCATAGCTTAGGAGACATTGGTAAACCTTGGGCTGCAAGTGGGATATATCATGGAGCTGCCAAAGGGAAAGGGAAGAAAGTTCTGTTTAAGTTCTGTGATAGTAAAAGAGTGCTTGCAATTGGTCCAGGTCCCATGTATTCTAACTGCCTACGGATCCACTGGTCTGATCCAACAGCCACTGCAAAATCTCATTTCATGCCTCCTGGTTGTGCCCAGTGCCTCAGTGGTGGATAAATGGGATAGAGGGCACTAAGCTGAGGTTGCACCATGGGGAAAAATTGCTTACTGCATTTTTCTTAGAGAACTGAAGGTGCCACTAAAAATCATGATGACAAAACCATTCGCTGGAAGCCAGGACATTGGGGACATCTGGGCGAGTGGTGAAAAAGATGAATCCTTTTCCAGTTGCAGAGTCTGATAAGCCAACATAACAAAAAACAGGTTATTTTCTTTTTTTTGATGATAGATCTGTCTCAGTGGTTTATACATTCACGTCCTTAAAAAGTGCTAATTGTGGCTATAATTGGAGCTAGTAAATTCTCCAAGCAGTCATTATGGTAAGAACAGCTTAAAAGGTTCAATTTCCATCTGTTACCAGATCCATGTCTTGAATAGCAAACATTTTTTTCCTTAAACTTGGCTTTGTTTCTTGTATTACACTTGTTTGTCACTGTGTTCTGTATGTGGAAGATAAATACATGTCACTGTAAAATGTTTTTAATTCTAAATGCTTCCTTCTGAATAGTTGTAGGACTTCTGATGGTCATAATTTCTGGTTCTTTCTCTAAATTCTCTAGATTCATCTCATCTAGTGATGAATGTTGCTTAGTTAAGTGTTTTCTTTCCATAATTCCTTCAGCTTGGCTTTCCTTATGATTTAGTATCTCATGCTATCTTAGGTTATCTCATAGGACATAATGGTATACTTACTTAGTGAAAAGATATAGAAAATATCTTAATAAGGATGTTTTAATTGATATGATACCAAACATAGTGGAGAATGTAAAATAGTCTTGCAATAGTTCTCCATTTGCTCTGCATCTTTCAGTTTTCTACTATTCAATTTTGACATAGTTATGTGTCAAGTTTCGTCCTTGGATGGGAGACAAAATGCCTGGGAGTATTTGTAGTCAATGATCTGTCATGGTGTCAAACAGTGTACTAAGAATTTAATAAGATAATTACCTATGGATAATTTTTTTTTCCTAAAACAATGGAAAATGATCACTGCAAGCTTTATCACTTTTGACAATGGACAATCATCTCCTACAGTTCTGCCGATAAGGGATATCAATGAAATCATTAAATACCTACTTAGGGGAGATAAAGCAGGTAGGAAACAGAGAAAGAGATGGACAAACTGATGGATAGCAGGAGACTGAATCTGAAAGGTCAGTGTATCTCTCCTGCTATACAATGGATACAGTCTTGGGCTGGGGACTGTTGACTTCTGCCATTAAATGATGAATTATTTTAGATAAAATATCTTCTTAGCATTGAACTACTGCTTGTTACCTTAACTTTTGATTTCAGAACTAGTATAATTTGCATGCAATGGTGTGACTTTTGAAGTTGGAGGAAACACTGATCATTTATCCGTATGCAGAAGCAGTGTGAGGGCTAACTTTGAAACCGACTTGAGGAAGTTGTGTGATGGCCAAAATGGAAAGTGAAATCACTTTTGTCAAACATCTGTGGCAAATCTGAATTAGCATCTTGTGAAATGTGTTAAAAATGGTTTTGCAGAATTTATTACTTTGCTGTTTTATGTCCTGTTCTACAAGGGGTTAATTCCATAAATATTTCATGTCTCTGTCTTGCTGGTTCTTTCTCATCCATCAGTGGTCTCTGGCAGCTTCATCTTGAAAAATGTGTCTTTGGTAATCTGGTAATGCATATGGAAGCTTAATTCCATATCTTAATTCCATAGTTCAGCTTCCATGGGAAACACTGATAATGAAAAGTGCACTTTCCCTATTGAATTTCCACTTTTCCAGAGTTCTCAGCACCTTGTTTAACATCTTCAGCACAGGTCTAAAGAACTTATGCTTTCTAATTTTTAATATTTTTTAAAATTACTTCAATTTTTTTCAATAATCTGTATTCTACAAAAGCCATAAATAAAATATCATGCACATCTGTCTGTCTTTCTCTACCAGAAAAAGCTCTACCCAGAGCTTTCCCACTTTCATATTTCACTTCATCTTTTTTGGCTGAAAATCAAACGCCTTCTTGTTTACTTTGGCAGGCAGTTGAAGGTTGTGACTGAGCCGCTCCGTTTTTTTTTTTCCTTTGTTACATTTGCAGTAGTGATCAAAAACATGAAGTTTCCTTTATGTGTTTCTTTGCTGAGAATTCCTGTCAAATAACACTGTGGACATAACTGTTTTCTTGGCATTTAGTGCCAACATTTAATTATCTGATGCCTGTGTCATATTATCACTTATTAATTTCAGTCTCTTCATATAATAGGGTCATATTGTTCCTGTAACCACATTTTCATTACTTGTCTTTGACACCTTTCTCTTTCAGCTAAACATCTCTTAAAGAGGCATTGAACTCAACAGTCAAAGACTCATTGCACCATCACTAACCTTTACACAGTTTATGTGGTTTTTCAGATTTTTTCTCTGCTGTACTAGATTGATGACTTTCTGGGTAAGCTGTGAGACTCATTTGTTTTCCAAAAATATCCAGGGTGTTTGCATCACACTTATGCTAACTACAACATAGTTTCTATTTCTCAGATTCAATGTTTGGGTCTTGCAGGTTGTAATAATAATGAAACAGGAAGTGAGGATTTTCAGTATCTAGATCTTTTCATTCTTTGGTTCTTTAAGATTATTACTGTTGAGTTTCTAGTACAACAAATGGAATATCAAATTTTATATAGGTAGATCTGATGAAAGTGCTTTTACATGAGAAATACCACTGTCTAAAAATTTTCAAAAAATAAGTGATAAGATACAAGGAATGTACTTGTGGTTTATTGTACATGAATGTTTATAATTGGTTGACAGCTACTTTTGTTCTGTTCATGTAATAGAATTTGCAAGCACCAGTCTGTTTAAGAATTGATAGTGCTACTTGGAATATTGAAAAACGTTATGCTTGCACTCATATTCATATGTTTAAGATGCATAAGTACTTGTTACATTATCATATCTGTATGTATGTACGTATATAAGATAAATATATGCATATATATGTATAAGTAATTGAGGTAAATTAAGACTTTGCAATTACTTCTGGATAGAATGTACCACTGTTTATAGAAACTCTACCTAGGGTTGCCTTTTACAAACCTGAATTGGTGAGGAGAGGACTTTTACTGCACATGCATGGAAAATTTTGCTGGCAATTTTCCCCATCCAGTACCACAAGAAGAGCTTGTTGCCTTAAGGAAATACAAAGGAACAAGTGAAGGAACAAGTCACTAAATGCCAGACTGAGAACAACCACAAGACTGAAAAAGAATGAAAAATAAAACATTCACAATTTCATGATACACTGAATTCAGATGGAATCAAACTGAAGGAAATAATAAAACAGAAATAAAGACATCCAGACTAATGTATACATATGTGCTGAGATATATTCAAAAGCAGAAATAATGTAATTAGCGATGAAACCCTGTAGATTTCTGCCACAAACTTCTCTATCTGTGAGATTTTGGCCATCATCTTATGAGAAGGCAAGGCTTTTAGAAAGCATAGAATTCTCACAGATGAAAAGAGACTTCAGTGTTGGCACATGGATGCACCATTGGCTTCCTAAGTTGTTGATCTAGAAACATTTCTTATTCCAGTAAAAGAATATATGGTAGAGTTGCATGATGTGGATCATCTCCACTTTTTCCTGAAAGAGAGAAGACTTCAGGAGAGTGAGGTTTTTTTGAGAATGTAAAGCCATAGGAGAGGGTTCTTCTCCTTGAGTCTGCTAGGGCGAGAAAGAAGAAATGGTTGATTAGTCTGAAGTTCAATGCCGTTAGTTTAATGCAGGGTATGGCAAGGATATTTTCTTCATACTGCCTTTTGGTTATGAAAAGCCTTGGTTCTATTCCTGAATATATTTTTTGATGTGTCTTTAAATAACCTCAAAGAGATACAGAATTTGTGATCAGTAATTATTCCTGAGTACTTTTCTTAAGAGCTAAGCTCACTGCCTTATCCACATACTGCTTTGCTGGCTGCCTTTATTTTGTGCTCTCTTGCTACTGAAGAGTGCCACATGTCATCCCAGAAAAGGTTGCACTTCATTGAGATAAGGTGAGCTTTGGTTATAAAGTCCTGTCCTAAAGTCCTGTCCTAAGGTATATGCCTGCAAATCTTGACCTCACTGGAAATTTGGAATCCTGTGTAGGAGAAGACTGGAGGTCAACAAGTTCATTTTTGTAAACTCATTGCCTTGTTTTCCTTTAAGGTTGACTCCTGAACTACCCAGTAACAGAGTTCATTGTCTAGATTTTCCATAGCAGTCTTAGCTTATCCCACAGCCAACATCTGCGTTCTTCCTTTAAATCTTCATTTGAGGGAAACTGGCTCACTTGGCAGACAAGTTACTGGGACAAATATAACTGTACCTCAATGTGATTCCCTCATGGGCAGACGTTTTTGCCGCTGCTTGTTGTTTGGCAGAAGGTTGTCTCTTGCAAGGCCAGGTTGGTTGTTGCTTAGATTACAAAGGTTATATACAGAGGACAGCAGTAGAAATACATGAAGCCTGAAAAAATGAAGAATCAATCATGGTTTTGCATCTGTGATTTTCCAATGGTTTGGGACATACCCATTTGATTTTGGCATTGTGCTTGTGTTTGTGTCAATAAATAAGATAGCTAAACCTCTGGGGAATTACTGTCTCTTAATCAAGCCCATCATTAAAGTGTGTACACAGAAATGGGCCTGGAGTTCCTGCCAAAACCCCAGAAGCCAGAAAAGAACACCAAGATTTTAAAAACATTCCTGTAAGACATTTACCAATGTTATGCAAGTCTTAGTCCATCTCTTCCTCTGCTGCTTTCTGTTGATTGAGATCATGAGCTTTCCTTTGTTGATTGAGAGCTGCGTTTCCTGTAAATCAAGTGAAGCTTCTGGAGAAGCAGATAGGACAGATACCTTTTTTCACCTTGATGTTGTATTCCTCAAGGATTTTCTTGGGTGCCCCTCTGGACTTCTGCAGTCTGCAGAGCCTGATTAAGCAAGGCTCCTATTTGCTTTTAATACTCTCAGGTTTCACTCCATGACCACCACAGCAAGTTTGGAAGGCCTGTGGACACTGAGATTTTAATTCTTCATCTGAAGGGTGTTTATTGCATGTTCATAGACTGAAATGTGTTTATTACTATGCGCATAGAACGCGCATTATTATATAAATGTTTTATGTATATATAAGCTTACATTAGTTACTCTTGTTGCATTTACTTGTTGCTAAGAACCATTCCGTCTAATTTGTATGTATATTGGAAGGATACATGCAGACAAACCCATGGTATTAGTGGTATTAGCACAAACCTAATGAAAGCATCCACTTCATGGTCTGGATCTGACAGGTGTTTACTTTCACATGGTCATTAGGTTTGAAATAGACTGTGTGTGTATTACATGCACATACAAATCTCCTGCCAGCTGTAAGGACCTAACATCAAAAATTGGACCTCAAATCTTACCTTTTCTGTATTTCCATGTTTTCTCCACTTACCTCGGTAATGTGAACAAAGTTTCAAATTAACTCATTGTTTTTGAAATTAAATAAATTGCAGAAAACAGTAATTAGGCAAGAATCTTCTTTTTAATTCTTGTACAAAATTTGAACTTATAATCAGCAGTGGTGAGGGCAAAAAAGAGTAGTTTAGGAGTTAAACTGACCTGAAGTACATTCCTTTAACTGACTTCTGTATCTTTCTTGAATGAAAAAACCCAACCAAACAAAGCTCAACAAACAATCCACACAATTGGTGCACAGATGGTACAGAGCAGAACCAGATTCCTCTGCAGAACTGTAAAGCTTTCATCCCATGCCGTTTCTACACTGATACAGATTTTACCCATCCATCTGAGCTGTTAAGTTTTTGTGCACCGAGTGTGAGACTCATAGATTTGGCTCCAGCATCCACGCACCCCCACAGACAGGGGTATGTCTTACAGACTTTCCTAGCAGCACAGTGCCAGAATCTTTCTGCTACTCCATGACCTGACATACCAGCTGCAGGTGGTTGACAGCTCCTCTCATACCCTGCCTCCCAGTGTGCTGGTCTGCTGGGCTACATGTCCACCAGTTCTTCCCGAGGTGTTGGGCTCCAAGGAACCTGCTTCCTGGCGTGTTTCCTGGCTGCAGCACAGGAGCTTTGGCCTCTTCCCCACCACGAGCCCCAACATGCAGATATGTGTCCTGCACAGGACCAGTCCACACTTTTGTCTTATTCATTGGAAAAGAAGAAATATGAGAGGACTGAGCCACGTGTAAATGAAGTTATGCAAAGCTAGAGTCAGTTTTGTTTGCCAAAGATTGATGATTTGAAAAATTTGTTCGCATATTTCTTCCAGCCTGTATCAAATATTCTGGAAAGTCATCTGTTTCTTCAAACATCTTTTTGATCCTCTGTTGTATCTGGATAAATGTATCTGATGACTCCGGTTTTAGTGGACTTCCACCTTTGTACTGAATTGTCATTATTTTTCAGAGAACAAAGTTAAATATTTCATTTGTTGTTCCATAACTGATTCCACTGGTGTGGCTTCTTAAATTTTTGCTTATTTCAGGTCTGACTCAGCCATATTTCATCAGACAAAACTGCCACCAAAGCTTGATGGGAGATTTGTCCAAGTAGAGGCTCTAGGATTTGACATGTATTATTTTGCTATGTCTTTGTGCCACTACTGTCTTTCATTTGATTTGAAACATAGGTAATTATATTCTACATTTAAAACAGCAATTTTGTTTTTTTTATAAATACAATATTTGTTTGACTATCCAATGCCTGGAAACACCTTCAAAGAGGTGATTCTAGTATCTTATAATTTTCTGTACACCATAAATGGTTACTTGGAATGTTCTTCTAGTTGTCTGCCCTAAAAGGAAAAAATACTGACCAAAAGAATTTAAAGTGCTTAAGAGTTTTAACCACAAAGGATACAGAGAGAGGCTAGAATGGCACATGGTGCTGAGCCTGTCAGATTCTTAAAATACCAACAATTTGTTGGTCTATAATCCTGTCATTCTTTTCATGTATCTGAAAACAAAATGGTTAACATCCTTGTTAATTGAAACTAGAGTTTTCAGGCAAGATATTTGATTTTTCCAGTATCAATGTTATAAAATCAAGGAGGATTTAGTGTAAGTGCATAGGGTTCCACTTTCTAAAAACCTACTGAAGCTTTTTAAAAAGATTTTGCAGAACAGTTTACTCAGAAAGGGTCTCTGGTGTATCATATTATTCATAATTTCTCTTTTCCCATTTTTATTGTTAAAGAACTTTCTTTACAAGATTTGTGTTTTAAAATCCATGGGTTCCTTTTACTTCCTACCCATGAGAATTAATCCTTTCTTTGTGATTTCTTTCAGTTGAACTTTTTATGATGTCACAAAAGATCAGATTCAGAGAAAACCTGAGAACTGATAGAAATTAGTGCTCAGGATTTCATAGGATTGAGCCCATGGAAAGAATTACAGTCATGTTGAGGAACAATTTCTAGCAAAAGCCAATGAGCATTAAATGTAGTCCAAAAATGCATGAAGAATAAGGATGAATATTTCAAAATAAAATGTTTTCTAACATTTTCTGTGAAGGGTCAGCTATACAATTAAAAAAAAATTTTTTTTAAAAAAATCCAAGAATAGAAAGATTTTAAACCAGAAATGATGGTACCAAATAGCACATAATCTACAGTGTATGAACCTAAAGACGTTCTAGAATGAACTGTAGCTTTGTCATCATTATCATAATCATAACACAATTATTTATTCTAATACATTTATTCAGGGATGTCTGGTTGTTTTCACCCTTTTCTTAGCAATGTCTTCCAAGCAAAAATTATATAGAGGTGATCTGGACCAATGAAGCAGTAAATTTCAAAGCCTTATGAATCTTATTTGTTGACCCACTCATGGTTTGTGTTGGAATTTGGGTTTGGGGGAGCTTGTTTGTTTGTTTGTTTGTTTGTTTGTTTTTTTCTTGTGAGAAATAAAGTTTTCCTCTCCTCACCACCAGCAGTAGTGACAGTGGCAGAGGATCAAGACATTCTGAACTGCAGAAGATAAGTTAGTCAGCCTGTCAGAGCCTTTTGATACAATCAGTTTATTTTCTATGCAAACCATTCTTAGTTTATTTCACTCAATAAATGGAGACAGGATAGGTGCTTCTGTCAGCAGAAGACCAGGTGTGGGGAAACTACCTTTATAATTTTCTGCTATATAACATGTGCCTACAGATGTCCTTATCCAGTTGAGGACAGGTATCTTGAGAACTTAAAGTCTGCATGTTGAGTCTATTTGATCTTGACAATAAGGTCATACCTTCATTTTACTGGCGTGTATGTATATTCTTGAAACATTTTCTCTGACAGCAGGAAGGTGTATAGGAGAATGCAAGTGGGTGTCCTTCCACCAAAGAAGGAGGACATCCTTGGGTTAGCAGAAGATATTTGTGCATAATGGGAAAGATAGACTCTTAAGAGGCTCTGTTGTCCTTCATCATTAAAATGAAAAGAGGACCAAATCACAAATGTGACACTTGTCTCCTACTGAAGTCTGACTGTGGATTCTTATATGCAGACATATCTGGAAACAGAGATGAGAAATTAGTGTTTTCGCAAATGGGACAGTTTGGTGCTGTGCTTTTATTTGATGCTTAGCACATTTTACATTCCATGCAAAACAACCTGCCTGTACTGTGATATGATATCCCTGTGACTTCTGCTCCCTAATTGGATGAAACAGGTTGTTTCCTTCTCTCTTGTATTCTGTCTTCATTTCTAGACTAATCAGCTTTTAGAAATGGTACAGTCTTGTAACAGTGTTCATAAGCTCTTCTCACGTATCATATATTACACAAGGTCTCCTAGGTATTCTTTGATTTCCAGGTTTTCCAAACATCTCTCTCCCAGACACTTTTTGAATGATTATTTCCTTCAGCTTGCGTTTTTCCAGAGTGAATCTCATTTTGGGTGATGTCCAAAGCCCGTTGAGGTCAGAAGAATGTCTCCTATTGACTTCAGTGGGCTTTGGATTTGTTCCTTTATTTCCTATTTCCAGGGGCCAAATTCTGCACACCTTATTGTTTTAATGGGAATTTTGTATAAGCAAGGCAGGCAGTATTGGCTTCCATAGTCTGATATTTTCAGACTCCTTTGCAATGTATTTCACTCTTATCACTAGCATTTGTAATAGTACAATATAGTTTGCAAATGGAAGTGCTGTTTATCTGTCACCATGGATAGCTAATGGAAATCTTTAGTAATACTGAGTGAACTCTGTTGTGTCCAGTACCAGCTCTTTCCAGACCTGGTATATGTTCTTCCATTACCTTTTGTTTCGGTTTTTAATTGCTTAGCAGTTCCTATGGTTTTGTAAGGGTTTGGGAAAATATGAATCATTTGTGGGTAAAGTTTTGAAAGGCACTGTAATGAGGCACAAAGTCCAGTTGTAGGTTCTGTTCTACATATTAATAACTCTTGCCCAGATTCAGGAAAGCAGTTTAACATGGGCTGGAGTCTATCCCTGTTAAGAAATGCAAGTAGGTTCTTAAACATAATTGTCTAAGTGGGACCTTGGTCTCAATAAAAGTTAAGCAAAACTTTATCTTCATTCCTGAATAGAGAGATCTTTTCAAACTGTGTCATTTATTTGTTATCAGTTCTCTAAGACAAAAAACTCCAAAGTGTTCTAAAAAGACAATTCATGACTGCATTATGGTTATCCCTGAAGTAAGTGTGCTGTATATCTGGCCCAGGAATTGCCATTTAAATTTAAAACTCGAGTGAGTTTAGCAGAGGGCCACCAACATAGTCGGGAATTGAAGGATTTGCCTCAGGAGAAGCTGAGGCTTGTTCAACATGGAGAAGATGGGGGACCCTGGAGAATGAAGCCAGACTATTCTCAGTGCTGTATGATGGGACGACAAGACAAAATGGACAGAAGTTGGAACAAGACAAGGTCAGGCTGGAGTTAAGGAAAAACTTTTTAACAATGTGGTCAGTGAAGCATCAGAACAGATTGCTCAGAGAAGCTGTGGAGTTCTTGAAGGTCTTCAAGACCAAACTGCATATGAATAATTGGTCAGATGTCATAGCTGACCCTGCTTTCAGCTGAAGGCTGGACTAGATTAACTTCAGAAGTACTTTCCAACATGAATTATCCTGTGATCATGTGATGCTATTAATTTTTTTTCTGTTGCTTATGGTTCTAGTATGTTCTTGGTCTCTCTTAAGGTTCATATACTTTTTTTCCTAATAGCATATATTAAGTTGTTTTTCTGGAAGGAGAAATGAGAGATACTGGAAAGCAAGAGCTGGAATTCCTTGGACTTCTATAGGAAAAGTGTTAACCGTATTTCTCTCTTTTGAATTGTTTCATTTCTCAGTACCTTCTCCTCTTGGCATACCAATTTAATTGTCAGTGGTTCATAATTTAGCTAGATAATTCTTTTATGATCTGGGGATGCATATGTCCTCCTTCTGGTTTATATTTTTTCCTAGCTGTTTTATTAATTACTTGTTATAAATAAACGTACCAGAAAGATTCTGCTGCTCTAGTTGCTTGGGTATATTTTCCTGAGTTTTCTTGTTCAAGACTATTTTAAAAAAATTTTTCCTTTATTCTTTCATTTTTTCCTCTTTAATCTTTTGTCAGTTTGAGTAATATTTCAGAAAATCACAGATCACAGCGTGGTTGGGCTTGGAAAGGACATCTGGAGGTCATCTGGTCCCACCGCCCTCCTGAAGTAGGGCCACTTGGAGAGAGTTGCCATGTCCATGTCCACATGGTTTTTTTGAATACGTTCCCAGATGGAGACTCCAAAACCTCCCTGAGAAACTTGTGCCATTGCTCAGCCACCCTCATAGGAAAAAGTGTTTCCTGATGTTCAGATGGAAACTCCCAGGTTTCAGCTGATGCCCATTGCCTCTTGTCCTGTTCACTGGGCACCACTGAAGAGATCCTGGCTCCACATTCTATAGACCTTCCCTTCTCTTTAGTTGTTTATTTACACTAAGACCCTTCTTTTCTCCAGGTTATACAGTCTCACCTTTCTCAGCCTTTCATCATGTGAGATGCTCTAGTCCCTTAATCATCTTAATGGCCCTTTGCTGGACCTCACTGGGGTAGCTCTCTCACTTGTACTGGGGAGCCCAGGACTGGACACAATGCAGCAGTGCTGAGTAGGGGGAAGGATCACAGTCTTGACCTGCTCACAACACTCCTCCTGATGTAGTCCAGGATAACTCTGGCCTTCTTTGCAGCAAGGGCACACTGCTGGCTCATGTTCAACTTGGTGTCCACCAGGACCCCAGGCTCTTTTCTGCCAGGCTGCTTTCCAGTTGGTCCTGTCCCACCGTTATGTAGTGTATGGGGTTGCTTTAACACATTCTGATTTCATACATAACAGAGAGCCTGCAAGGATAAAGACCAGCAGCTGAGGAAGTCTAAGAACAGGTAGTTACTTAATATAATCTGTTCATATGCCTGGAGCTTTAGCTGGGCTGTATGCAAAACTACAGATTGACTGAGCAAGGGAAGCCCATCTTTTCAGATCGTGGTTCAGTGCTGTGACTACCAAAAATTTTTAAATTGATAAAATTTTCTCTATTACAATTAGGTTATTTTTTCAGTATTTTTCCTCATCTTTCAATGTAAGTTTCAGTTTCAGCCTCGGTATGTCTGGGGCAGGATATCTCAGTTTTGCTTTAGTATCCCCTACATGCACACAAACCTCTTGTAGGATGTTCCAGGGAACGTTAAATAACACGAACATCCTCTCCCCAGAAAACTTAATCTATGAAGAGATACTACTAGACAGATACTGTTTCTACTCAAAAAATAATAAGAATTCCTCAAAGGTAGTTTTTGTGGTGATGTCAGCTCATAACATGTAATGGATAAACAGATTCTGATTTGGTCAGGGAATGAACTTTTTTGTTTCTCAAAAAGAGTTGATGCTTGGTCAAAGAAAGTCATGTCAAGTGGGAACAAAAAAGACAAATTCTTGAACATCTTCAGGAAAAAAAAAAGAGTCAATGTAATACTGCTTTGGGTTGTTTGAATTGTAGTGTTTGGCTAAAACAAAGACATTCAATTAAACACTTGCAATTTTTTGTAATGTGCAAATTTTAACCTTTCTTTTCCAGAAATGTCTGATTGAAATATATTTGCATTTTAGAAGTGTTTTCCACTTTCTCAAGGAAAGATTTAATTTAATTTAATTTCTCTTAGTAAGGGATTCAGTGGAAATGACAACTTTCTAGTGGAGAGTTACCTGACACATTTTTAGCACTTTGTGCAATTCATTTAACTGAAATACCTCAGTTTTCTTTCTGTGAGAAAGAGTTATATAGTTTATTGACCTCATACAGTGTTAGGGTAATTAGTTTGTATTTATTAAGCACTGTAAAGACAGAGATCAATCCCCAAATAGAATTATGAAAAATACTGTGGTAGTCTAAAAGACACCAACTTGCACAAATTAAAAGGCATTGTCAGGAATACTCTGAATCACGGATATAAATTAATAGGTAGCTTCATTAAATCATTTAAATCTTTGTAGACTTTGTGGTCCAGAGTTACACCAGGAAGCTGTTATGTGCAAAAATGTATATACACCTTTTTTTCCCAGCTTAGAAATGGCCTATAATTTCGTCTGTCAATTTACCAGCTAGTCTTGTGGGACTGCAAGGTGCTTCTATACTTTGCCTCAAACAACTTTACTTTTGACTACCCCAAGTAATTTCAGGTCATCAGCAAAATATGTAAAGTTTCTGTTTACTCTGTATTTGAGATCACTCAGGACCACACTGAACAGCAGAGATTCCAGCAGAGACCTTGTAACACCTTGCAAACAACCTTCTTCCCCTCTGACAACAGACCGTTCATTCATTCTTTTCTCTCCTAATGTGAAAACAAGTCCTCAAGAGGACCATTCCTCTGGTGACATGGTAGCTTCTTTCTTTTAAAGGCCTGTGAATTTTCCCCAAGTTTCATGGAAATCCAAGATGTATGCACCAGAGTATCCAAGTACAGAAGTGCAACGCTGCAGTTATCATATCATCTTGTCCACGTGTTCCTTTAGACAAGCCTCACACATGTTTGAGACATGACGTCCATCTGCAAATCTGCAGTGATTCTTCCCCAGTTAAAACCTCTGTCACAGCTGTAACTCCCCAGTTAAAACCTGTCACAGCTGTAACTCCCATCATATTGCCATGCTAGGGTAAGCTTGTTAAAATACGCCGTCTTTGTCCTCTAAATTATTTGAATACTTAGCCTTTGATTCCCCCAAGTAGTATTTCCCCCCCTTTTTTTTTCATAAATTATATTAAGGGGATGTTTTATAGAAAAAGAAGGTAAGAATTAACAAAATATCACACATTTTTCTGACTAAATCATTACCAATGGTGACTTCATTAAAGAATGCCTTTAAAGAAAACCAAATTCCAAAGGTTTATTTTATACAAGAAAAAAAAATTAAAAGTACTTCAAGGTAAGTTCCTGAGTCTGTGCTAATTAGTTAGTAACCAGTAACTAATTAAATATGATTTTCTTTGTGAGCTCTCCAATATTATTTTCTGTGTTTTGATTTTCAGATACATATGTAGGCAACTTTTATAGAAAGTGAATTAATCTAGGCTTTGGCTTTCATTCAGCTATGTCTGGCATATACATATCTGAGATCTGTAACAGAAGAGACTGTTTTAGAGACATGCACATTCACATCAGTATCAAGTTTCTAAATTTCACAACAGTCCTCATTTTCAGGCCTTCATGCTTTGTATGTGCAAGATTTCCCTGTTGTGTCAGTTGGCTTTTCTGCCCATGAAGCACTGAATAAAGCATTGGTAAATTCAGACAAAAATTGCTTGTGTTGTTGACAGTTTCTGCTGTTGAAAACGTAGCAACAAGCAACTCAATTCTGATTTTCAGCTTGCTTTCAACTTACAGCAATGGTGTAACTGCCACCTGTTTCTAATTATTCCTGAAAGACCAGTAAGAGGTATGATGAAGGGCCACTCAGGAGGATGATTCAGAGTAACCTGGAAGCTTTAGCCGATGATCTTTGACTGAAGGCGTTCCCTCTGTTAAGCCTGATGAGTGCTGCCCAGACCACAGGCTGGTTGTAGTGTCTGTTGCACCATGTTCTGTCCAAGGCATAAAATCACAGTGATGGGTTTTCAGAGAAGATGATGATATTCTTCTTCTTCGAAGTAGTACAAAAGGAGGAAACAGAAGGGGCTTAAGGATGTGCTCTTTTGGTATTGATAGCTTCTATGAGAAATTGAAATCTCCACAGCTGATCAATGACATCAGCAGTTACCACATATCTGAGCCCATTGTTGCTACACTCTTACGACAGATGTTTGAAACTGGATGCCTTATTTAAATAGGTTCCTGAATCTATAATGCTAATGAGTTTATAGATAGTGTGATGTTTAGCCAAGTTGTATCTCATAGCCATTCACTGAGGCATAACAACTTTACTGAGACTAGGAAAACTAAATATGGATTTAGAAGTTTTAACATTAGACTAATAACTGTGCTAGTATTTTGACCCTATATCCTAGAAATTTTTATTTTTGATCTTAAAAAACAGCCACAAAGAGTAAAGCAATTTTTAAACATCTTGGCCTAGTAGTTACAGCTCTTAGAATCACAAAATCGTTGGGGTTGGAAGGGACCTTAAAGCTCATCTAGTTCCAACTCCCCTGCCACTTTCCACTGGACCACATTGCTCCAAGCCCTGTCCAACATGGCCTCAAACACTTTCACGCATGGGGCATCCACAACTTCTCTGGACAGCCTGTTCCTGTGTTTCACTATCCTCTGGGTAAAGAGGGTCTTCCTTAAATCTCATCTAAGTCTTTCATCTTTTAATTTAAAACCATTCCCCCTTGTCTATCACTATCTATCTGTGTAAAAAGTTTGTCTCCCTCTTTTTAATAAGACCTGTTTTGGTACTAGAAAGCCATGATTAGTTCTCCCTGGAGTGTTCTCCAGGCTAAACAACCCTAACTCTCAGCCTGTCCTTGTAGGGGAGCTGCTTCAGCCTTCTGACAATTTTTGTGGTCCGCCTCTTAACTTGCTGGAACAGGTGCATGTCTTTCTTGTGCTGAGGATCCCAGAGCTGGATGCAGTGCTCCAGGCAGGGTCTCACAAGGGCAGAGTAACGGGGTAGAACCACCTCCCTTGAGCTGCTGGCCACGCTGCTTTTGATGCAGCCCAGGAGTTACAGAACCCTCCAAAATTTTAGTATTGGTACAATGAAAAAAATGGTCAATATTTCTTAAAGACACATAGAGTAAAAGCAAATCCTGCTAAAATGAAAGGCAAGTTTATTGCTTTGCCACACTTATGAGTATGAGACAGTGAGACAGAAAAGGCCTATATCAGCTGGATGTAAAATGAGCAGTTTCATTACAATTGTCATTTATTTTATGTAGACAAATAAATATACCTATAAGTGTGTATACAATCCTTCACCTAACTTTGATTCTTGAGGAGTCTTGATCATTTGTAGCTTCCTGGCTTACTGCATTAATGCTACTATTTAATATGGATTCTTTTCTATTTCTCTTAACACTGTTCTCGCCTTTTCTTAAGTAAATCTCACTCATCCTACCTCCATTTCTCAATGATGTGTTTATTTTCACAGTTCTCTCAACCATCTCTTGCACAGGCAAGCTCACTGACCATTTTTCAGTAACTTTTGAGACCTAAGTATGTACTTCTCTTCACATGATCAGCTGGTAATTTGAAATCTAGGTCTCTTTGTCCTCTTTATTTCCTGGCAGCTTTTCCTAAAGACTATCATGGGGCAGCCAGTCATCCTTGAATGTTTCATGCAAGAAGCTGATCTCTGCAGAACTCAGCTGTTGTCTTTAGGGATCCTCTTTATTGAAAGCCCATTGTGCAGTGTTATGTGCTTACCTTAAGGTATATTTACTTGGTGTGTCACATGAGCATCTGCAGAGCAGATAACAGCAATTTGTGCAACTTCGGTCCTGAGCTGCAAATAACTCTTTCGTAATACAAGCTGCCTCATCCCTCATGCTCAAGAAAAAGGAGGAAGCATTAAAACATACAATGAAAATGAACGGATAACTTTACTATGGCTTAGTAATGTGGATTTTTTTTTCCTAATTAAAATGGACAGTTCTTCAAACAGTAGAATAAAGACTTATTATTTTATTATCAGGGATAGTATTTGCAACTACAGCTCCTAAACATAACCATCCCCTCTGTTAAAATGCTTCTTTGGAAATGACTGCCAGGAACAGGCAAAAATTCTCCCTTTCCTATATTCACTGTTGCACCAGTGAATTCTGTGCTGCCTCTGGCATACCAGACACATGGCACTGTTGGTATTCAGATATGATGAATTATGGCTCAGATCTGATGTTTCTCTGTTAGTTTTACAGTATAGCATATAATTTCTTTTAAAGTATAAACCCTAATAAAACTTTTATATAAAGAAAGCTCTCAAGCGGTCATAGGCTTAATGTCCCTCCATCCTTTTTACAGGAAGAAAAATGACTAAAACTTGAAGTCAGACTCTGGCATGCTTGAATACCATATGCCTGCACTATTGAGAGACTGGAGCAGAGTATCTGGAGAAAGATGAGAGAGTGTGGGTGGCAATAGAAAAAACAACCACGACTGTAAGTTAGCAAGATAATATCCCTACTTTCTTCTGTGGGTCTCAAGAGTGATTAAAAAAACATTGGTGTTTTAAAAATATTGCTGAGGACTACAGTGTGACTCATAATGCTTCAGAGAATGGAATTCTTGGAAGTTTCACTGTAATGCCAGATTTTAGAATGGAGGGCAGCAGAGCTGCAGAGAAGTAACATGAGGCTATGTTGACGGAGAAAGAACATCTCTGAGGAAATGCAGGCGAGAGAGAAAGAAAGGAAAGAGAGTGGGCCTGGGGAGATATGACAAGACAATTATTTATACTGAGAACTGTTGCTTGCGCTGATGGGAGTGTTTCACTGCTTTTTGAGGTTTTATTGGCCAGCATGCCTGCCTACACAATGCTTGGTCATATGCACAGCAGGGAAAGATAAGTAACCATGTTGACCAGTCAGACAATGAAAGAAGTTGCACGCGAGTCCAAATGCCCAAAGCCCATCCTAGAGCTGACCTGAAAGTTTTGAATAAATCTTTCCTTTTACTTTTTTTTTTTGTTTTTTACAGTTTGGTTTGGGGGCTTTTCTTTTGGGTTTTTTTTGGGGTTTTTTTTTTTTTTGGTGGGCTGTGGGTTGGGGTTTTGTTTAGAGTGTGTGTCTGCTAAGTTCAGCTGTTTTATGAGGGAGTGTATTGACTAAATGTTGGGAAGCTTTCTCAAATCAGAATAGACTTTCTGGTCAGGAGAAAATAAAGAAGAATGATGATAATTTGGAATTAAACAGTAGCCTCATAGTTATGGCACGTACCTGACGTTTTGCTTCATACTCTAATCCAGCTGTTTTATATCCTAAGTAAGTAGCTTTGCTAGGAAAGTGAGCAGTCTTCCTCCCACCACCCCCCACAAGTACTGATCAGTACTTCTTCCCCTGAAGTTCCAAGAAAATGGCTTGTTTACTTCACAGGCTATGCCATTGTCCAGGATATGGAATTTCCAGGTTCAAATCCATGAACATGGTCTGGTCTTGTACCAGAACATCCTCCTTTAAGTGACTGTCCTGTCAACTGAGGTAGGAATGAATTCTCTCTATTGTTTACAGAAGGAAAAGATATTCTTTATACTGGCAGCCTAAATGTTGAAATCTAGGCTTTTTTTAAGACCATTCTTACTGTCTAGGTTTCTCCTGTAAACTATAGTTTGTGTGTATTATTAATTAAAATATGTTGGTTCAGAGTTCTGAAAATGTGTTGATGGCTTAAAGATGGATAATGCTGCTGTCTAGACAGAAACTTTGTACATATTTTAAACATTTAATCATTATTCATCTGATAATTTACATCTGAGAAATGCCATGACTTGATATTTAGTATTTCCTCTCTGAAAAAAGAAGTCAGCAGGGTAGCAAAAATGACAGCATTCGTGTAAGTGGTGGTTATATACCACAGTTAAATAAATATCCTAAGTGAACAATTAGTTGATACATTCTTGGCTGAAATTTTTCAAGTAATTTGATCGATGAAGTGTGTGGATAAAGAATAAATTAACAGATCATAACCAGTTCCTGAACGATTCATGAACAGAAAGAAGGACTACAGAACAGGGAATTTGAATAATGTATATTAAATTTCAGTTGCATGACAGAAAAATGTAGATTTTTGAGTTCGTCAAAATGACAAATGAAATTTTTAATTTTTTTATTTTATGTTTGGGTTTTATTTTCTGAAAAATATATTGTTATATTTAGAAATGAAACATCTTAAATGTAAAAGGTGGTCGATAATGAAAAGGAACATAGGATTTTTCAGTTTTACTTTTAGTGTTTTTAGAATAATTTTTCAGTTTTCAGATGGATGACTTATGGATTTTAACCAGGCTGAACTCACACTTTGGGTGGACAAAAAATTCGATCAAAAATTTGTCCACCTTTCCTGGGCTGATGTCCTACCAATTCCTTCATTTCCCAAAGCAGAGAAAAGTTTATTTGTTATGGGGTTAGCACAGCTAATTTTCTCTCCCATTGCCAGGCTGTTGCGATCTCAGAGTCAGCAGTAAAATCTACAATGCATGATGATAGTAGGTTCTCAAATAAACAGGACTTTGGACAAAATGAAAAAATGCACCAAAAATTTGAGTAAACAACTGCAAGGCAATCTGCATCTTCTCAATTTGTGTAGGAGATAAGTCGGATCTGGGAAACATTTTCTGGTATGCCTATTAATGGATGTACAACTCATCCAATCACTCAGGGGCTAATACTGCACTTTTCTGTTCTATGCATAAAAAATGTCATGCCAAATGACTCTGAGTGGTATCCATAATGATGAATTTACAGCCATCAGTAAGGAGCCTTCTTTGATTGTCTGCATTAAAGCAGCAGATGATTATGATCCCATCCAGTGATGTTTTTCCTTGGCCTTATTAAAAAGAGCAGCATACAAGGCAATCATACCCTTGGGTGTCTTTTGACTTGCTCAAAAGTATGACTTAAGTGTTGGTTTCTTTTCCGAAAAAACCAAATTCCATTTTGCAATGATGACACATCCATTGCCTAAAACCGAATGACATGGGCATTACAATGAATGCCCTGATTGGTCACCTGGTATTAAAAATAGTCCCTGGTTTCACAGACAATATTTAGCTGGGCATATCTGTCAACTGTCAGTGCTGCGCATGGGAAACATGTAACTGTCTCCCTCTTTTCATTGTCCCACAGCTTGGGCCTTAACTCATGGATTTGTAATACCATGCTGCAGTCTCTCTCAGAGACCCCAAATACTCAGTGGCTTCTTCCCCATTGTCCAGCCCATGAACCACTGTCTTATTGCATTGAGCAAGAGGAGCTTGACAGATCTCAAAAGGAATTGTGAATCAGTGGGCATGTCCAGTAACTGATATTCCGTGTTGTCAGGTCTCTTTTCTAGGGATTAGAAGATTTCAGGGTGAGTTCATAGTAACACAGAATATGTGGCAAAAGATGAAGGAGACCTTTCCAACCTCCTGCAGTGTCTACAGGAAGGGCTAATATGCTTCTCTCTGGATAGCTTCCTATCCACCTTCAGAAAACACAGATGTATTTCTGTGGTATGTTTCAGTTCTACTGGTAGATCACTACAGAGTTCCTCCAAACCTGTCTTTGTGTTGATGAGAATGCAGTTGAAGACTTTAAAGTTCAGTCAGTAAAAAAAGAAAGCAAAAACAAATGGCAAGATTCATGACACTTCTTCCTCAATCTGCTCTTTTTTCTTCCTTTCTGTTCCTCCCAATAGTTAATTTCAGGAAATTATTTTGGCTGAATGAATCAAGTGAAAACATCTCATGGGAATAGGAGAGGTCTTGCAGGTCAGTTTTGGGAACAGCTCCAAATTCTTCTGTCGTTTTTGCTTACCATACCTTTGCTCTAATCAGGTAGATAGAACTATTGACTCAGCTTGATGTCATGGTAGATTATTTAGTATCAGAGACACATCACAACTGAAACACCTATAGGTTTGAATGAACATCAGAAAAAACTAGAGCTCAGCATAATCATTCCAGTGGTATGTATTCTAGAGAAGGAAATACACAGTGAAAAGGAAAATAAAAAAAAGATTAAATTGAGGGAACAAGGGAACAAGACAACTGAGTTCCATCTGATGTTTTCTATTTCCCCAGAACTGTTCATTATTCACTGACATACATGCAATGGATGTTGTTCCACTTCTGAGTAAGAAGAAATAGAAATGAACTTGGTAATTTGTTTAAAGTTTTGTATAATTACCACTTTTTGAATTAACAATTTTATTCTATAAAATTAACAACTCCTTGCCTCTCCCTTTCCAGTGTTCCAAAACCACTTTGGGCTAATTTTGATCTCTGCCATTGTATGCATGTGTCTGTGTGTTAGCAGCACAGTATGTTGTCTGTGTTCATGTGCTGCAAATCCAGTTGACAGCAGCTTTCCTGATTGTCCTTCATCACAAATGGAAAGTGATCAAAGAACTAAATTTTTTTCTTGTGTTGAATTGTGCAACTTCCAGAATTTCTTCAGCCCAGTCCCATAGTTTTTTTAAGGGTCATTTCCATTATAACAATTCTTGAAAGTCATAATCTATACCTTTAAATTTTATTTAAAACATAATAAAATATATTTTTTCATAAACATATTCTACAATTTATCTTGAGGTCATAAAATGATTTTTTATTCTTAGAAAATATTTCCACTCTCAAGGCTTTGACACTAATTGTATCTTTGGCATAATTATGCTTGTGAAGTTATCTGAACTCAGAAAAAGCTCTGAAAGATGTTTCAACTCAGAAATTTTCAAGTCTATGATACCTCGAGTGAGGTTCTGTGCTCATTTAAATGTTGAACCTCATTTAAATTCCACAATGTGGCACGTGATTTGAGGAGTTATGCCAGTTAACCTGTGGTGATTAAAAGAGTATACAGAATTTTTTCTGCTGCAGAGCATGACTGACTCTTCAGGCAAGAAAAGCAAGAGGCGCCAAAAAAATAGAAATATGACCCTAGAAATCCATCCTGGAGTGCCTTGGAATGGGTGCGAAAGTCTGGTCAAACACAGACTGCTAAAGCACTAGTTGCTTTATAAACCTAAGAAGATGAGAGGGAAAAGATGGGCAGAAAAGATCAAAGACTTTGCCATGGTTCTTAACCTCATTCCTATGGATTTCAGTAGAATTTAAATCTGTTTATAATTTTTTATAGTGCCCATTACTCTATAATGACTAATGGAATGCCCTTCTTCGAGGGACCATGTGCTGGTTCATTCTTGAAGTCTCCAGTAAGAAATGCAGTTCTTGGATATCTGTATCAGACATTCAGGGATCACCTCCATGTCGGGATAATCCTGGGCACCGGGGGAGTGATGTGCAGGAGATTCAGCTACCTTACTCCATATGGCCATGTCCTAAAGGTCCTTTTAAGATGGAGGATATTTATTACTTGAAAGGAAATGGAAACAAATGCTTCCATGAGCAAAGTCAGGATGGATCTATTAACTTGCAAAAGAGAGAAGAAACATCAGATAGGCCTGATCTTCTAAGTCTGATGGGCACAGGAACTCCACTGACCAGACTGAGGGATCCTTACTTTTGAGGGCATAAGCATTATACCCTGAGAAGGATTATTATAAAGAACATATTAGCTGAAGGATTTTAACCTTGTCTTGTATTGCATTTTCACAAAGGAAGTACTGAATACTGTTTGCTGTTCTAGTTAAGATGTTTTTGGCTGATGATTGTTAGTGCATTTACCACTGTAAGCCACTTCCAAAATCTCTGAAGAAGCAGGTGGAAGGCCAAGAAGATGAGAAATACATGAATTAGTCAATTAAGTGGAGGTCATAAATGAACCCTTTTTCAAGAGGCATCCTCAAACATTTGTCTGAAAAGAGAAATTTGTGAAGAAGGAAGCAGGTGTCAAATTCCTTTTGGCAGCTGGATGCTTAAAAGCAATTAGAATGAAAAGCTACCTGATCTAAAGGTACTCAAGACACCAGGAGGATGTGCCTTAACAAGCGGAAGGAAACACATATCGATGGGGTTTACAACTCTTGTGCTGTAAGGGAGGGTGCAGAGTGGTGAGGAAATGTGCTGACATGCCTAAATTCTGGCAGGATATGGGACACTGGCATTGCCAGTGAGAAGGAACTTGAGAAGGATTTTTGGGCTCTGTATTCAAACAGCTGTCTGTCTTCTGCAGCATGCTGTCGAAAAATAGAGGTTTTGAACCATTAGAAAAGCAAAGGAAGTGCAATAGCCCAGATTTTGATCATAATTACACCCAGGTGGTTCTGAAGTGACTACACTCGTGTCATTGAAGTTACACCAGTGCAAAACTTGTGTGAGAACTGAATCGAGCTCTTTGTTTTCTTGCATTTGTGTACCAAAAGAGTACTCTAACAGCTCTTAGTAAATAATAAATTAATAATGATATGATGATCTCCCTTATGACTGGAAGAAGTACAGAAAAATTAGTGTCAGATTAAGAATTTGCCTGCAAGATTCTTTGAATGTGTCATTTCTACATTTGTATTGAATATAGGATGCTTTGCTGGACTAATGCAATTTCTTGACTGATAAAATTTTTTATTTCAAATATCAGAAACATCTGATATAGTCAGATAGCATATGGTGAACAATACAAAGCCTAAAACATATAGCTCATAGATCAAATGAGTAAGACCGCTGGTTTTTGCAATGTAAAATACCTTTAAATCCCCAACAGAAAGTAGTAATGAAAACAACTAATGAAGGCAAGTGCTTTTTCTGTCTCCCTTCTGTAAAGCAAATAATATTTTAGTAGTTGGTTTCGTTTGTGTTTCCCCATTTGTGCCTCAGAATACAGCAGATTGCAATGTTACATCACATTTTTAATGACTGGAACCATGTCCTGAGATCCCCCTCCGACCACACCACAACTTCCTTCTTTCTTTTCTCCTCCTGGCTAGAGAACTGTATGTAATTATGATGAGGACATAATTCAATTAATTATTGACAGAACACGTAATCACCACTCAGATCTTTCTCTGATAAATCTCTTCTTGCTCTCTGACTTCTGTTTGTCGTGCACTAGGGAGGTGGAAAGGCACTAAAAATGCGTTTTAAAGATAGGACGTTTCTCAATCCTTTGTATCAGCCGGAGAGGCTTCTGCCGCCCTGGGCTCTTTAGATGTACAGCGTATTGTTCTCGTCTGTGCTAAACAAGTATCCCCGAGAAAGCTCAGTGGGATGGAGGCTTATGATTCATTTTAAGTGGAGGACATAATAGAGGCAGATAACTTTGATTTGTGCAAAGGAGAAGTGTGATCTCTTTCAGGGATTCCAGGAATTCATAGCAAATTTTTCTTCTGTTGCTGATTAAAGAGAAAGTGATAAATAAGAGCTCTGTGTTCGGTTTAAAGGAGGAATGTAGCTTTAGAAAGCCGACTTATTTAGGGAAAAAAAAAAGAAAAAAGAAAAAAAGCCTGACCTCAGATAGCCTTTGACGAAAATCTGCTAGTAGTAGAGAGTAAAGACGAGGCTGTTTCTGTTACTATTAAAGCCCACGTAAGGACAGCGATCACACAAGTCCGTATGACCGGCAAATGTCCTGGGGGTCGGGTCGGGGTGGGGACGTGCCCGGGGTTTGCCCGCAACTTCGGATTACAACTAAAGCGTGCCAAGTGGATGAGGGAATGAGATGAGGTGAGAAAGCAGAGAATGTCTTTCTTGTAAAGTAAGGAAAACCAAGCTGCAGGGGGGGGAAAAAAAAAAAGAAAAAGAGTAATCGCGTGCACAGAGGCTGCCCTTGTAGCCGAGAGGAGACCCGCTGCTCCTCTACCTTTGGTTTTCAATGCACGACGTGCGTGGGGCTGGGAAAGGCGCTGCGGGGGCAGGGCCAGGACCGCGCTGGGAGCCGTGGGCAGAGCGGGGTGCTCTGCTGTCCCACAGAGACGCAGGGCCAGGTTTGTGAGTGCTTGGGAGTCTGGTACCAGGGAAGAGCTCTCGTTCGTCCCGCGTGGGGTGCCGGGAGGGAGCCGAGACTGGTGTGCCCCTGCACCAGGCGGGAGGCACTGACGGTGGCTGGCCGCGGCTCGGGCACCGACACCTCTGCTGTGCCCGCACCAGGAGGAGAGGGGGGATGCCGTGCCGCACCCTGCACTGCCGGGGCGGCTGACGGGGCGGCTGCCGAGGCTCCCCTCCGCTCCGGGGCTTCGCCGAGGGCTCTGTGCTTGGCGTCCAGCGCGCAGCCAGGGGAAGCAAGCTCACCTCAGGGTGGGCTCTCGTCCCGCTGCCCCAGCATCAACCGGAGCCGCCCGAGCCGGGCGGCACCAGTGCAGCACTGAGCCCGCTGCCGCGGGGTCGGGCCGGGAGTCCGTCCCGGCGGGCAGCGTAAAGGTAAAGGGGTTGAACAGGATTTAAAGGCCGTCAGAGCAGAAGAAATGGCCAGGCGGGTCGCGAAGCCCGAAGCGGGCACCTGAGCCGGATCTTTCGACATCTCAGTAGGGCGGCCCGATTTTCAGGGGCGCTGCGCTCCCGCCGCTCCCACCGAGGTCGGGGGATTCGGGGGCAAAGGGGACGGAGGATGGGGTTCAGAGCATCTTGTTTCAATGTGAGGGACCAGTGCAGCTTGTCTTAGGGAAGCGACGAGAGCGGTTACGGTCTAAACCATGAACGTTGAGGGACAGGAACACTGCGGGTCCACAGAAACATTGTCACGGTCAAGACAGGGGCTATTACGCCCTTACAAACAGCTTTCCTAGGGTTTAGTTTAGCATAGCGGGCGCGATTCGGTGCCCAGCTGCCCAGAGCGGCACTCCCGGCTTGTCCTGCCTCCGGGACGTGCAACGCTCTCCAAAACTTAGGGGCTTAACAGCTCGGGCGCCTCGTCCCGCTGCTGTGAAGAACAAGGAGGCCTTCAGAGCCTCCACGGGAGGTCCTTTAAAGACCCGCTGTTTCTGGGCGGCTCCCGCGGCGGTGGCGGGATGCTCTCCACGCTCGGTCTCACCTGTGGGGTTTCGAGCGAGCAAGGTCAGGCACCCCGCACCCTGTGAAGCGCAGCTGCCGGCCCCCGGGGAGGGCGCTGAGCCTCTCCCGGCCGGGCTGGGCGCTGCCCTCCTGCCCTCGCCCCGCAGCCCCGCCTCGCCACAGGTGCGGTCGCGCTGCCCCCGACCGGGCTCCGCTCCGGCACCGCCTGTGTGCCAGAGACGGGGCGTCCTCGTCGGGGCGGCTCTGCAGCCCAGAGCGGCTTTCCCCTGCCTGTGTTTTTTGCCGAGACTCATTTGCCTGCACGGCGCCGGTCAGCCCTGCACCGTCGCCCTCCCGGGGGCGGCTCGCCGGGGTCACAGAGGGAGCGCGCGGTCCTCCTGGCCGGACTCCTCCCCCGGGAGCCCCGGAGGTCCGGATTTCCCCCTGGGGATACCCAGGACTCCCACTGTCCGCCGGGTCGCGGGCGGTGCGCGGTCCTGCTACCGCCGAGCGAGAGCTCGCCACCCCCGAGTCCCCAGCAGCGCATCCTCTCCCGCCTGCAGCTTCGCCTGCCCCTCCTCGGCTGCGGGGAGGGTGTTGCGAGGTAGGCAAAAGGGAAAGTCAACGTAGCGGTCTAGAGACAGAGAAAGGCAGTCAAGGTTAGACGTGTATTTACTCAACCTTTATTATTTAAAAAAATTCATAAAAAAACCGAAGGTGAACGAACGTCTTACAAAACCCCCCCACATAAATAGGACATTCCGTCCAGCTCTGGCTATTGGCAGTTCTAGTATTTGACAACATCAGACGCGATTTCCTGGCATTAGAGAAACCCATTTCAAAATCGGTCATCACAAAGAAATACTAGAAATCCCAGTTAGCACTTGCTAGGCAGCACGGAGCACTTGTACACAACTTTTCAGACACACACCCGCGCACACACGCAGCTGGGAACAGATCCCGTAGGAAGAGAGCCTCCTTAAAAAATAGTAAACGGTTTTCAAAAAGAAAAAAAAGAAAAGAAAAAGGGGGAAAGAGAGTTATTTACAAAACGCACATGGAAATACAGTATTGACAGAGCGTGGCTGGCAAATCAACATGATTTGAATAGAGAAAGGACTATGGCACATCTTGCTCGAAAGCTCGCACAGCAGCCTCCTTCGAGTGTCCCCGCGGGAAGACAGCTCCTGTCATCCGCGACGCAGTGCCTTCTCCCTCCCCACCTCTCCTCCCGCCCTCCCTCGCCTCTCCACCCCTGCGTTTCTTGCCAGGTCCTTTTTACACTTGGATGACCACCGTGCTGGGGCTCTGGAGCCGGGTTTTGTACTGGTCTAGCCAGCTCCTCAGCTCCGAGATCTTGTAGCCCTCTGGTCCTCTGCCTCCTTGGTACATCACCTTCTCCTCCTGGATGATGTAAAGCCTCTCGAAGTAGGCACCGTAGGCGGCGCTGGAAGCATTGTCCATGGTGTCCACGGCCAGGGGGCAATCAGGCGCCCCTTCCCTCATCAGCTGAGCTGCCCGCAGCCTGTCCTGGAGGCACTGGTGCTTGGGGATGTTGTAGGCTGCGTCCGAGCTGACCCAGCCGTCGGAGGGGTGTGCTTCTTCGATGTACACCAGAAGGAAGTCGGCAATGTCCACAAAGTGTGCGGCGAGGCGCTGGAAGGACCTCAGGCGGGCCATGAACGGGGGTCAGGTGCAGCTGCCGAAGTTGAGGATAAGGGGTCTCTTACCGCGGGCGAAGTCCAGGATGCGGAGCCTCTTCTGCCCGTCCAGCTGGATCACCTCGGGGTTGGGGGCCAAGGAACCCACGTGCGCAGACTTGAAGAAGTCCAGCTTCTGCCCATGCCACACGGCTTTCAGCGACTCCAGCGTGAACATGCGGTTGGAGTCGGACACGCAGACCGGGGGGTCGTCGGGGGGCGGCCCCTCGCTGGCGCTAGCCGCCTCCTCAGCCGTGGGCATCGTCAGCATCTTCTTCCTAATGCACAGAAAATCCAGGAGCCAGAGCATCACGGCGGTGAGCAGGAAGCGGGGGAAGAGGAGAATGCAGGCGGCCGCCTGGGTGAGCAGCTGCAAGGTGTGAACGCCGAGGGAGTGGAGCATCGCAGCGGCTTGTGCTGCAGGGCGCTGGCTGCCGGGGGGCCCCCACGCACCCTGCGTGCCGGGGTCTGTGCAGCACAGCTGAGATCCCGCTTCTCTTTAAGCCCATTTTATAGTCAGGGATTTAAATGAAAAGTGACTCCACCTCCGGCCAGAACCCGCCCCTCTGGAACTTGAGCCTGGGGATTACCTACCCCTCCACTCTAATGACCTAAAAATACACAGACAAAAGGGGAGAGAGCCCCGGCGGGAGCCGCGAGGGACGTGCAACGGAGCAGGGTGCAGCCACTATCAGGCACGGCAGAGAGTCCGGGGCAGGGCACCGCCGGGGTCCCCGGCCGCAGATAGCGGCGGGCGCTCCCAGGCAGCCCCGCCAAGGACAAAGCAACAGGCACAGCCCGGCCCCGGCCCGGCTCCTCACGGGCAGTGCGAGCGCGGGGCCGGGCGGGCAGCGGGGGCCGGGGCTGTCCCGGCAGCGCCCGCAGGTGACAGGGACGGGCCGCCCGCGCCGCATCCCTCCCACCGCCTTCCTCCCCTGCCCGCCCCGGCAGCCCCGTCCCCCTCCCCCGGGCACGGCCTCCGCCCCGCGGGGGCACCCGGGGCTCGAACGCGCTGCCGCGCCGCGCCCGAATCCTCCGGTGGCGGCGGGGCGGG
>JAWWEU010000158.1:53766015-53778251 GCA_035583155.1 Acropternis orthonyx | reverse complement strand
ACAGGCTGCGGGCCGGGCAGCGGTGGGGTGCGGGGTGCGGTGCGGGGTGCGGTGCGGTGCGGGGGGGAGGCCCCAGGTGGGCGCGGGCCGGCGGGCGCTGCCCCGCGCGGAGGAGGGGCGCGCGCGGCGCGCGGCCGCGAGGGGGCGCTGTTGGCCGAGAAGCCGCGGCGGCGGCGGCGGGAGCGCGCCCTCGCGCCGGGGCCGTCCCGGCCGCGGCCACGCGCACCTGCCCGCACCCCGCGGGACACCGTGCGGGGCCTTGCGGAGCAGGGGCAGCGCTGCGGCGGCGGCTGCCCGACCCCCTGTTCGCTCGGGTCCTGCGGCATCCAGGTGAGCAGCAAGTCAGGGCGGGCACTGCTTTAGGCATCCCAGCAGGAGCCAGCAGTAGTCTTACACACCTGTCGAGTGATGTGCAAACACAGGCTCCTCACGGGAGTGGGTCTGGCAAAGCCCTGAGACAGATGGCTGAAGTGTCACCTCATGGGCACCTGTGTACTGTCCACAGAGGGGACGTGAGAGTGGGTTGGGGCTGGGTGGGTTGTGGATCAGCAGCAAAGTGCTCGCAGCACACAGGGCTGAGCACTCACTGGCCACCTTCTGTCGTCACCCATCAGAAGGAATCTATGTCCTGTAAATTCCTTTCTGCTAAACTAGGTGGAGACCTGTCCCGGAGGGACAGAATTTAAATCTAGTTGAGTGTCCCTGCTCACAGTTTTGCCACTCCCTTGTTGCAGGGTTCCAAGCTTGCAGCATGCATATCGTTTCCTCACCAGCTTCCTCAGAAAGGGATAGTAGTTGTCCAAAATGCTGAACACTGCCCTCTGCTATGCAAATGCGGCTCATGCATCCCTGAGCTGCTGCTCCCACTCACCCAGGTGCCTGCCAGGCTGACTTTGGGACATGTGACTAAGCATTCAATGTGCCCATGGGTCCTGAGTGCCCCATTTCAGCCTGTGGCCAATGCCAGGTCTCTGGCTCCAGGTTCCCAAAGGCCCTGAGGACCTGTAACTCCCCCCAGGTGCAGCCCATGCTTCTCCAAAAGTGACTGTGCATGTCTGTGCTTCCCGTCCAACATCTGCAAAATGGAAAAATGAACACTGGTCCTCCTCATGGGTGTCTAGGCAGCTTGCTTCATTTTTATGTAACTTATTACGAGAACTCTGAATAAAAGGCAAAATTAAAATCTCATTTTATTTTTTCTTTATCTAGTTCTGAATAGGCTGGTTTACAGCAACCTAATCAGATGCCTGATTTGCAGCCCTCGAGTGCATTGACTTTAGTTGATGTCAACAGCAAGTGAAGGTAACTCAGCATTTTAGCATCTGAGTGGAAGTGCATGTCCCAGCCCTCATAAAGCCACGTTCATACACTAGACTAATTAATAACTTCTTTGGCATTCCATGGTGCTCAGTCCAGGGAAAATTACTGAGCAGATATTTACTATATTGTCAAAATTATTTTGAACTATTCATGTGGGCCTCTCACCACCTCTCTGTGCAGTTATGCAATCTTGAAAACCACAAATTAAAGCCTCTAAACAGACGCAATAGCAAATTGTGGTAGCTCTGAAGAAACCCCCAGGAAAAAAAATTGATCTCTCAAAGCGACCTCTTCAAACTATGCTGACAGACAAAAGCCTGAGTAAATAGATGGGTTTGCAACCCTGAATATCAACAAACTTTGCTCTACTAGATCAGTGAGAGATATTCCGAGGTAAAAAAAAGCTATTTGGTCATACATATTGTATTTGTAGCAGGACAGGAACTTAGGAAATGACTTTTTCTCCATTCCCTGGGAACAACCTTGCTTTATTTTTATAGCTTGAAGGAAACCTCTGAATTGGGGTTTCCTATTCAGCTGTGGATAGAGCAGAGAACCAAAGCATTTTGCCCTGGCTGCCCATGGTACGTTTTCCTGCCATAGGAAAACTCAGGTATAACCTGAGGCCACTGTTTCACAGTGAAACAAAGGGTGGTTCTGCATGGCCCTACAAGCCACGTGCTGATGTGTTCAGGTGGGGTACAGCACTCAGGTATTAACTCTGTGGGAAAGGGTGGAATTCCTTCTGCAGCCCTTCAGTTCTCGGCAGGTTTGAAGTGACGTGTCGCTGCTGTTCTCACTTCTGTGTTATGCTGGATGGTTTTCAAAATCATGTGTTTTCACTCTGGTAACCCCCCTCTCTACTTCACAAGGGCTGTACCTCCCAGTTGGAGCTCGGATTATTTTTAGCATTGTGAAGGTAGTTGGTCTTTCTAGGAATCCATATCCCTGATACTAATAGTGTGGGAACTTCTGCCTTCCTGAGCACCGAGGATTTCAGAATATATCATAAAATACGGGATTTACAGTGGCACATCTGGTTATGGGTGGTTTTTACTCTTCTGCATGTGGTCTGTGGTTCAGCAGTCACTAGCTTAAAAATATATGTTTGTGTGTGTGTGTCCGCGCACAAGTGCACATACAGGGTTCAGATTATTTCCTTTTTTCTGAGAACTTTATAGTTGTAGTTTTTCTTCATTTGATAAATGTAATTTATAACTCTTTTAAAGTTCTTTTCATAAACAGGAGCTACAAAATAAATCCAACAACTTATAAAAACAAAACCTCAAAAAGCTGAAATTAAAACCATCAGGCCTGCTTTGATGTAGAAGATGTGTTGAAATGGTATATTTACATGTTTATTTTCTATTTTATAATTTCCTGCACAAAGGCACGCAGTACTTTCTGACAGGAACTGAAATGTATTTTGGAAGAGTTCCACCTCTCATGTCATCTAAGCTACATGTTGTTAATGTGTTAGAACTTTATGTGAAGGAAATGGAAGAGATTTTCCTGAAATAAGAGGTGGACAATTTCTACCCATGTAAGTGGCTACCCAGTGACTGAAGAGAGATACAGTAATGCAGTGATAAATTACTCACGTCTGTAAAAAGTAAATGTTATACTGCTGAAACTGGAGGTGGATAATCTCCATTGGCAGTTGTCTGCTTGTAGTGTCACCTTTGGAAAAAACTTACCATAAGCTGGAGTCTGTGCATGGGTCTGGCTGTCTCTGGATCTACCTCTCTCTTAATCTTTCACCACTTTTAGACAACACCTGTTTTTCTTTTCCTCCCTTCTGCTGCCTTTTTATTTTTTATTTTTAAATAAAATATATATATGACTCAGAAAAAAACATGCAAAGCCAATGCTTGGAGTAGCTTTGAGTACTGAAAGAAAAAAAGTGCTGTTCTGCAGATTGATTTATAAAATCACTAGCAGAGACATGGACTAAATCTCCTAGCCCACCCTGGCACTCTCACCTTTGAAGACATGACAAGTGTGTCATATATGACAAAGAGGTTCCCTGCAATGGAGCTTTTTACTTATTTTCTCCCTCACTTCTTGTGACTCTGGGTTGAATTGGGAAAGACTTGTTTAATTTGGAAGGAGGACCGATTCCACAGCCACAGGTCTGTTAGTGCAATGCTCAGGTCTCACCCTGAGGAAGTGGAAACCAACATTTTCTTGAGTTTGTGAGTCATCTACCAAGGCTTTGCTGTGTAATCAATTGTGCAGCTCCCCTGATATGTTAATGGGTTTCTGCACCTGGCTCTACATGGCTGCTCCCTAGTGCCTCTGTTGTGCCAGAAGCCCATCGGGCTGGGGTAGAAACCAGATAACCAAAAAGTTCTGGATTACAGAATTCTGGTTTTAAACCCAGATGATTTTGGTGACCAGGTTTGCTTTGGGACCCCTAAAATAGTGTGTAATATCGTAACTTCCAGTGCAACTTGATGAGTGACAAAAAGTGCAACTTTCCATCCCATTAATCCCTCCTCACTTCTGTTTGCACTGTGTCTTGGGTGATCCTGCAGTGAGTGAACTGTGGTGATCTGCTTTGGGGACTGTGGGAGCAGAGAACTAGGCTTAGAAAAAAAGAGGTTTTTCCTGACAGGTTAGTTCCTTAAACCTGCTAATGACAAACCGAAATGATCACCTGTGATGCAGGGGAGGCACAAGAGAAATGGCCACAGCTTGCAGGCAAAGCAGGGCTAACAGGACCATCCCATCCGACTGCCTTAGCAATATTATCAGTCCGTCCCTGGGTGGAACTGCATAGTGAGAATGCATTAAGAGCAGGAATTTCCTGAACAAGCTTCACTGCAAATGTGTGTAGTCTTCCCCTTTTGTGTAGTGGAAGAGCACAGGAGATGTACAGGAGATGACAGTGGCTGTCACAGAGTCCTGCTGGGCAATGTAGCTGAAATAGGGTGCACAGCCGGCTTCTGGGGTGAGCCAGCAATGTCAACTTCAGTAGCAGCTGCTAACACAGTTCCATCAGTAGGAAATCAGATTATCCATAACCCCCCGTGCCAAGCACATCCCTGCTACCCATCAAGCAAACTGCTCGAAAGCTGCTGTAGCTCAAGAGCTCAGGCTGGACCCCCTGGCAGCACGGTATAATTACAGTCATCTGAATGGTTTGCTCTGCAGCAAAGACAACAGTCTAGTCCAGAAGTGGAACCCCATAGAGTTATACTTAAGTGGCGACTTTATACACAATGAATACAGATTAAGTCCTTGGCAGAAAAGAGAAAATGCTTCTTCCATTGTCTTTGTTCATACTGGTTTCAGGTGTGATGTAGATGAGGATAAGAAGATGCAATTTGCTTGAATCTAAATCTCCTCTAAGAAGATTGTAACAAAATTCACCATGTGCAGTGCTTTTATAACAGAATATATTTCAGCATATGACATAAAAATTCAATACACTAACACTGTTTAGAGAGATGAGCACAGCAGGCTGATAACTCAGGTTAGTTTTTCATCTTTTAAAAGGCAGCACGGCAAGGGTATTTTCTCAAAACGTTAAGGGGGTACTTTTGAGTTGAAAGACTGGCTCCAGGCTCTGTTAGGGTAAAGGGAAAACCACTCCTTTGCCATTGCTTGCCACGGTGGGGATCTCACTGCTGCCTGGCAGTCTGTCACAGGCTGGTTCTCAGAGCCCCGACGCTTATGTGATGAAAGCCGTGGGTGATCAGCAGCAAAAGTCCTGGCACCTTCCTTGTGATGTAGCACAGTAACAGACAAAAGGAGGTCTGAAGACTCGGAGTCCAATTTGCATCATCTCACTTTCCTTAGCAAGTGCTGTAAAATACCAAGAATTTTAAAATAATACAGTTTTACTAATTCTCAGGTTTTAAGGCGATTGCATGTGCCCTGTCTGAACTGATATACAAGTCTGGATTTTCAATCTCTAATAGACTCAGATGGGAAGGCAGGAAAAATAGCATTTAAAAAAGACATTTTTTCAAGAAAAATCTTTAGGGATCATGCATGGGATAATCTTCTTCAGGGTCACCCTCGTTTTCTACAATGTAATGGTTTTACCCAGCAGTGGTTTAATGGTTTTAAGTAAGCCGTAGAGCGTAGAGCGGAGGAACAAACACTTTAGCAAGAATGGAGGAGTTTACCCAGAAAGGCAGCAGTATCAACCTACTTTGAATATAGAATGGAGGTGATTATTCTACTGACCTTTTATCCCCAACACCACTGAAATGTATATTATGAACACAATGGGGTCTAGTTTTGGGCAAATGGTTGCTGTAAGCATGACTGACCCACGTGAAGCAAGTGGAGGTTAGAAGGCACTGTTACTGTGCACTGAGGCTGCCATCAAATAACTTTCTTGCTTCAAGCCTTTTCTTTGAACATAAATGTTTGTGAAGTTTTCCAGTGATTTTCTTTTCCCTGGCATTCACCCCACGACTCTTCTTATTTTTAGCCCTGTAAAATGGCATTATGCAATTGCTGAATTTGTTTCTTTCAGCTCATGATGATTTATAAGACTTAATTTCCAGGATACTCCCTTGAAGTTACCTTCTCTTTGTGACCTCAGGATTTCTCTTCCCAAACCTTTGGTATTTATTTTTACTGTTTCTGTGGTCGAGGTTTGGCAATGTGTTTTGGATTAATGACAAACATACATAAGAACTGGAAGGAACACATGTTTTAATCTCCTAATTTAATGTGTGGATTGTTTATCAATAGTAGAAAGAAGTTTCTGGACAGGTTTAGCACATCCTAATAATAGGCCTCTGCAGCCAGATAGAAAGATTTTGATGTATCTGAACTGCATGTAATTCTTCACTTGTTCCAAAATAGATGAAATTTGCTTATTTTATATTGCAATGCAGTATTTCTTTTTCAGACTTTGCCCAGAAAGAATTGGAAGTGGAAGTCAGTTAGTTTGGACAAGTATGCGTTGTTTATATGGAATATTTTAATTGACATAAAATTGTGTAAACCTTCTAGCTCCTCTGCTCTTGGATGAAGAAAAGATCTTTGGCATAACAAGGGCCTGAACTTCTGTTCTATTTTTTACTTTTATGCAGGAAATTACAAATAATTTAACGCACAGATGAAATTACTCAGCATTTTACTCCGTTGTTGAATTTTCCTCGTAAGCGGTCTATTTTGCTTTCATCATATACCCATTAATTTTTTAACTGGCATCTTCTTGTTTTTGCTTTCTCTGTATATTCTTATTTACCTTAATCGTTTATTTACTTAGGCTTAATTCCTTCCCTACACAGCCTACTGTGAATAAAGTGTTCCTTTGAAAATGATTAATTTTCCACTTTGTTTACAGAGTAGTCTCGCAATGTTATATCTGATACGCATTAGCAGAAAAACAGAAATAAAAGGACAAACGTTAGTTATCACTGCAAATCATTTTGAATTCACTGGGATCATGATCTGACCCAAAATGTTTAGGTTAGCTCAACAGCTAAAGTCGATTCAAAGGGTCTCAATGTTTATGCATAACAGTGTGTCCTCCTATGACTTTTTATTTTTAACTGCTCAACCATTCCCACTTTCTGTGAATTTTAAAGTTATTCTTAGACTAAGCAATACAGTCTCTTCACAGGGAAAAACTGTGACAAGCATATCTGTGTGACACAACTCATCATTTTTGAGGGCCCACCACTTCTACCTGAAGCTCTAGCAGAAAAAAAAACAACCAAAGATTCAATGGTTACTTTAAACTTAGATATGAAATTTGGACTCCAATTCACTCTTTTCAATGTATGAATTACTCTGGGTATCTGGAGTGGTCCACTCTCCCCTGTGAAACTAAATTTAAGGCCCAGAAATTGCCTCTGAATATTAACATATGTGCAAATCCACTTCCTGGAATCCAACTATACTTTTATTTTGGACATTTTAATAAAATTGATTTTGTGACAGTACTAATCCCTTGCTGCATAGTCTTGCCTGAAAGCAAGTTTGAATTTATTAAACAAGAAAATGCTGCCTTTTAGAAAAGGTATTATTAAACCTTTCTTTAAATGGGAATCCTATACTGACATATACATGCAAATAAAATGGATCAAAGTGATCTAAGTCCACTCATATAATGGGGAAAGAGCTCTGAAATGCAGATTTATTGCAAAGAAACCCTGGATTTACTAGGTAATGAGGGGACATTTTTTAAAGAACAATTATGTTGTATTTGGAAAACCCAACATTTTCTTTCTTAACTAATTTTAACAGGCACTATGCTCACACTGAGCCAAAAAGAAAAAAAAAAAGCAAGACAGCAGCAAAATATAAATTAAAGCATAGGCAAAAGTCTCTGAAGCCTTTTTTACAAATACCTTCTTCAAAGTGTGATGGTCCTTGGGCAGTTGTGGCCTGTGCCTGTTCCTTGGCCTCTTCTATAGTCATTGACATTGCACTGCCAACGAAGCAGCTGTCACTTTTTACCAGTGTAATGCCTGCCAGCAGCTGGCTCAGAAGTGCAGCTTTTAATTAAATTTCTAATTTAAATTGGAGTTTGGTTTGTAGTTCACAGCTAATAGAGATTTTCGGGTTGGGGTCTTATGGGGCATCTAAGAGTGTTTCAGACACCTCTGTGTTACAGACAGCTGTTTGCAAACGTCAAGCATCACCTCAAAATTAGTTACATTTTCCCCCCATTACTTGTGAGAGCTCTTCCAGGATCTCACTGCCATAATGGATAGAATTATCCATATTTTCAGCTTAAACGTATCTATGTCAGATTTACACCATTTGTTCATGTGCCAATGTTGTCTCTTTGTTGAGGCAGTTTTCCTGCTTCCCTTTTCTCTGTGAGTTAAAGAATCATAGAATCATTTAGATTGGAAAAGACCTTTAAGATCATTGAGAGCAGTCCTACCCCGTTGGGCACTACTCCGCAGGGACTAACAAGGCAAACTCTTGTTGGGTGTGTCAGCATTGATGGTGACAGGTAGATTCAATCTCTGTGCTAACAATCTGAGTGAACTGGGATGCGAATTGGCCCTCTCCTGGTGCCTGTAGGGCTATGGCAGTGTAATGCTAAGACTGAGCTGGTGAGTTCTGCTGGAGACTTCATTAGCACTGAGCTCATTCAGACCACGTGGATTCTGGGACAGTATGAGGCCAACTGAGGCTCACATCGGTCTGCACCTGTTTGTTCAGATGTGCTCACAGTCTGTTCTCATGAGATGGATTTTCCATTTCTCTGATCCTTCTAGAAGCCATGTTTCATGTCAAGTCTATTTTCCTGCACCATATAGGAAGAAATTAATTGGAGAACAAGAGATGGCTCTACCCTCCTTTTCCTTGCATTAGCACTGTTTGGCACAGCTTACGGTCACTGGTTCAGCACAGTCATTCTCATCAGTCTGGTTGACATCTGGAAGTCACAGACAAACACAGATGCAGCTTGACAGCTGAACACCTGGGCAAGGAGTGTGGCATGCTGGGGACATGCTGGGTGTCCCCTACATGCGCTGTATTATTTGAGCACTGCTGTACAATATGGCTTGGACCTACCTGAAATCCAAAGGACAAATGAACAGTTTGTGTGCAGTAGTTCTGGATCCTCTCTTGTTGTATCAGCCAACACAACATAGAGTCAACCCATCTTGGGGAGCCCGGTGTGCCTGAAGAGCATCAGACGGATTGTGCACTCGCTGGCCATCTGTGTCGTTCACGTTTCCCACAGGGTGGATTTCCTGCTCATGTGGTGCATGGCATGGGATTTCCCAGACACAAACATGGGAGCCCAGGCACATACTCAGGGGCCGTGTGACAGGGCTGTGGCTGTGGATGTCCCCCATATGGAGCACAGCTGTGTCTGTCCTTGAAAGGAGTGACCTAAATTTTACACAGTATTCCAGTGATGTATGACCAGCACATCCCTCACTGCTGGAAATACCCAATGTGTTTGTGAATTGTACTTGTTTACCATTGCTGCCTCTCTTTAGGGGCTCATGCTCTGACCCTGAATTTGACTGAACCATCTTGAGTTTTATCCTCCACGTGCAGCTGGCAAGTGCCCAGTTAATTGTGAAATTTTTTGCTGCCAGCTTCATGAATTTGAGCTAGGCAGTTCTGGATTTCATCCTGTTTGTACTGCTTCAGTTCTTGAAGCCATTAGTTCTTCCAGTGAAATGCCCCAGTCCTTGTTCTGTAAACTCACAGATTTCATAAGTTTATTCCCAATTTCTGCACCCCAGTGTTCTATGTCATTTCTGCTGACCTTATTCTCATTTTGTAGTTTGATCATAGTAATCAGTAGACAGTAGAAACCTTAGCTGATATAAATTGTCACAGCTTTTGCTATGAAAATAGTGCTGGTAGTGTTCCCAGCTGAGGTACTGCCAGAATGTAATTAGAAATGTACCTTTAAAATTTGATTTTTCTTTAACTACTGTAAACATCTTTAAAAAGAATTCCAAAGGCTTTGCTTAAAAATACAACCATGCTTAAGGAACAGTTACTCTTAGATCAAATTAACACTAAGGGTGTAACATAATACTAAAGGTGCTACAATATTAAAGGTTTAGATTTTAATAATTGGGAATATTTCTCCTTGTTTAACTCAGCTGTAACTTTTTCCTATATGGAGATCACAGAATCACAGCATCAATTAGCTTGGAAAAGACCTGCAAGGTCATCGAGCCCAACCTTTGACCGATCACCACCTTTGTCAACTAAACCGTAGTAACTAAGTGCCATGTTCAGTCATTTCTTGAACACCTCCAGGGATAGTGACTCCACCACTTCCCTGGGAAGTCCATTTCAGTGCTTGACAACCCTTTCAGTGAAGCAAATTTTCCTGATGTCCAAGCTGAACCTCCCCTGGCACAACTTGAAGCCATTTTAGTGGCCTGGGAGAAGAGGCCAACCCCCATCTTGCCACAACCTCCTTTCAGGTAGTTGTAGAGAGCAATAAGGTCTCCCCTGAGTTTCCTCTTCTCCAGGCTAAACAACACCAGCTCCCTCAGCTTCTCCTCATGTGACTTACAATGACCCCAGCCGTTGTGACAAAGCATGCACGGCTTCCATGAGTGAGATACCAGAGAGATATTGCAACAATCAGTCCTGACATCAGTCCCCTTCAACAGTGGCCTTGAAGTTGGCCTTTAAAGCAGTTTTGTTCTGTTAGCATAAGAACTGAGCATTATGTTGCTATTTTCTTTATGCCAGAAGGGCTCTCTGGTTCCCATCCCCTTTCTCCAGCTTTATGGCTGTGAAGAAAACTGAAGAAATATAACCCAAATGCAGTAGTGCATCTGAAAGTCTGGGTAACGACTCCAAGAGACGAGCTGGGCCACATCTCACATATGTTCAGTACTGATGATTGAAGTGTTGACATTGTCATGGTGACAATTAAGAAGCAAGAAGGGGAGGGTCCTAGATGTGGCTCGTCTAATGGGAATATTTTTGATGCTAATATCCACCTCTCGTCAAGAGCCACCCAAGTTTAGGCCTAGCAGGCTCCACGGGTATGAACCCATGTTAGGGGGGAACCAAGCTGGAAAAGTGTGTGTGCTGAGAAAACAGGGAGGGGTCCTGTACTGAGCAGCCTGGTTTCCCCGGAGAAGCAGCAGCTCATCTGGGGAATCAGGACAGCAGTTGCTTAACCAGCATGTGCCACCATCACTTTGGCCAGTTGGGCTTTGGCAGGAGATGATGAAATTTGAGCCCGTGGCAATAGGAGGCAGTGATGCAGCCACCAGCATTTAATGAATGCACCTTTTTAATGTGTTTGGAACTTTTTCTCATTTCTAGGCTACAATCAGTTAGAGAAGGACTTTATAAAACATTTATCCTGCATTCTGTGTGCAAAAATGATTTATTTATTTGGTGTTTGATGCATTATTTTTTTTCCATTAGGAGGTCAAGCCATAATCTGTTAAACACCTGCATGGAAGTTTCCCAGAATGACCTGATATGATGAATACTGTTGTAGACTGTAGTTGAATAGGTGCTTATTTTTACAGCTATGAGAACTATAGAAACTGAAAATAATTTTTTCTGAAAAGTTCTGGAATCAACTTTTTTCTCTTACAGAGAGCTTTCTAGTATAGAATTAAAGTTGCATATTTCCTAGCAATGAACATTCTAAAAATGATACAGGATGGTAAATAAGGTGACATTTATATTCAGTACAGTGTTCATTCCCTCTGTATAGATATTCAATTTAACAATACATCCCCTTTGATTCACAGCTCTGAATAGCTGAAAAATCCTCATGTAATCCTTGCCCCTGACCCCAGTAACTTGCTATTTGTTTGAATCACATTTGATGAGTAAGCACTTGACTTGTACATGTCAGTGATGTTTGTGTGAGGTTTAATTTAGCTCCATGTGTTATGTGTCAGCCTTCACTTTCTGGGAAAGGTAATGTAAGGAAATTGTTTTGCTAAGTAAGGACTGCAAAATTCATTTCTTACTGCATGTTAATTTGATGTACCATTTTTTAATTCTAGATGGATTTTTACCATTTGAGTGCCAAAAAATGTAATTTCAGAGATCAGCCTGAGCATTTGTGTCCTGAGAGGTTGCTAGCAGCTTTCTGCCAGTTCAGATATGTTGTGTGTTGGGGGTAAAGTCACTCCCTTCCACATAAGACAGAGCTGTTCAAATGCAGCATTCCTCTCCCCATATGCATTTGAAGTATTGGTTGCAAATTTTTACCTCTTCTTCTGCTCTAATTGAGCTGTGTAAAACTGCCCTACAATGGGCTGTATTTGTAACTGGATAGTGCTGTAAATGCTCAAAATACAACTCTTCTCTTTAAAATATGTCTGGTGGGTTTTTTTTTTTTGTTTGTTTGTGGGTTTTTGTGTGTTTTTTTTTTGTTTGTTTTTGTTTTGTGGTGGGTTTTTTTGTGGTTTTTTTTTGTTTGTTTGTTTGTTTGATTGGGGTTTTTTGGTTTTTTGTTTTTTTTTTTT
>JAWWEU010000158.1:53704372-53765915 GCA_035583155.1 Acropternis orthonyx | reverse complement strand
TTTTTGTTTGTTTTTGTTTTTTTTTGTTTTTTTTTTTGTTTTTTTCTTTTTTTTTGTGAGAAAGATTAAGTACATTAAATTTGTTCAGCTGGCCTGTTTGATCTCTCCCAACTTGAACATTAAAATGTCACAGGAATCTGTGAGTAATCTGAAGCACCAGGTGTAACTAAGATCAATTTTCAAGGCCATACTGATAGATAACATACTTTTCAAAAGACTGTTGGAAGTCCTGGTGCAAGCTGACATGTCTTAATTATGGTGGTGTTATGAATGGTGCATCAGAAACTGGAGAGATGAATATAAAGCATGTGCATCTCTCTTCATCTGTGTTGCTGTGTTTCATTAAAAGGTTATCAACATCAGTTCTGACTTAGCAGCATGTCAGTCTCCATCTCTGAGTATTGCACATTCTTCCCAGGATTTCACATCATTTCTCCAAAGTGGCACTTCTCCAAACTGTACCACAATAAGCATGGGTAGATGTACATTTACTTGTGGACCACTGGAGACCAGTCTTCACTCAAATGTAACTGCAGACCTACTCAAAGACAATTCTAATAATAGCCACAGATCCATAGTTGCTGAGTGCCTTATGTGCTTGTCCAAAAGGAATTCACTGGGGCTATCAATGCACTTCACTCAATAACCACAAGTTCTTAAATTTTGACTATTACTAATACAATACAATACAAATGAATGTGTTAACATTGCAGTTGTTGTTTGGAAACAGCAGTATTGCTTATGAGAGAACAGTTTCTATTTTCCTAGTACAATTATCACACATTACTATTCATTTAAATTGAAATAGAAATGAAAAGTCACTCAGACTTTGGAATTTGGATGTTTAATGTGTCCCTTATACACCTATTTTTTGTTTTAACTTCTTCACTGTGTATTTTCTTCTCTCAAACCACACTCACTAATATCCTTCAAAATGATTTTTTTTTTTAAATACAACTTCAAAAGAGAAATGAGATTTTCCCAGCATGCTGAAATCTTGGGTGGTATACAGTGTTGTCACTAGCCATATAATTTAAAATAAACACCATTGACAAATGCTGCTTTGAATCTTCTATTGAAAAATCATTATATGTAAGTGTGGTAGGGCTTTTTTTGCTGATCTGGATTTGCATTTGTATAATGTACAGTTAATAACTGGAGAGATCTTGTTACAAACTGATTACTCATCTTTAGTATGCCCCTTGTTTTGTATCCCGTTATTCACTCAAAGGGCTTAATTAAATGAATCAGAGTATAAGCTCACATTTGCTGCAACAATCGCAATTCCCCATAGATAATTTTCTTTGGCTTGTCTTGCTGGGATTTCCAGGAAAGTTCCCAGAAACTGTTTCACAGAATAGAGGGATTTCTCTTTTTAAAACCCTTTTTTGGTGTTACACAAATCTGAGCCCAGAAGAGTTTAATTTTTGAGAAATAACCATGAATGCTACATGCATATGTGATTCTATAATAACAAAATCTTCAGAATAAATTGCATTTGAGTCTTATTTGATTTTTTGTGGTTGGCTTTGGAAACATTTGGTAGTTATTTTCCATTGAAATTCACATCCGCTTGGGGCAGCAATATGTTTAAGTTCTTCTCCTGTTATTTCTGCTCTGTAATCTTAATTTTAAAACTTGTTTTGATTTTTTTTCCTATTTTCTCTGTTGTGTGTATTTATCTTTCAAATGGCAATAAACAATTCTGCATTTGCTATTGGTGGTCTTGGTCTTAGTGTGCATGTATTTGTGTTGAAGGGGTACAATATATAGCCCAGTAAAGAGCATTGTTCTTTATTTTGAGAAAGAGAGAAAGAGAGATTCTAATTTATATCCATATTGCTGAAATAAAAATGTGGCCTCTTCATTCAAGAATGTGGCTGTAATTTTTCAACATTACTTGTAAGGCTTAGATGACCCATATATGGGTGGATAAACTGGGATATTTTTAAGAAACAAATTTTTAGAGAAGGTTCAACATTACAGAAATTTTAACAGGACAAACTGGTCCCAAAGAATCAGCAAATCTTCAACTGCTGCCTGTAAGTGTGATGCAGTTCCCTTGGTTTCTGTTGCTTTTGTTGGGTCAAGATGCTTGATTGCTTGAATCTGTATTAGACATTAAATAATAATGATTCATGCCTCAGTGTACTGACAGTCTGATGACAGGCATTAAAGAGATGAGGCACATGGAAGGAATCAAAAGGGAGAAGTTGTTTTGTTATTTGAGGATTTTTTTCCTGCTTATTAATATAGAGGTTAATTAAAGACATTTCTATGAAAGCAGGTGAAAATCTGCCTCTGAACACAGACACGACTGACAAGGTACAAGTCAGCTTGAATCCAGAAGCTATGTCACTGTGTCAGCATTCCTCTGTTCAGCAGGAAATAGTAGGTCAGGCAAAGTCACCTGTTCACAGGGCTGCACAATGTTTCTGCTAATGGTGGGCTGCTTCTTACCAGCTTGGGTAACCTAAAGGGGAGAGTGGCTCTGACCTCCCACACACTCACAGACATGCATTCATTTCTGTGAGTGTCAAATGCTTGTTCTGAGGGTTCCCCCGAACATTGGGAGAAGTCTGGTCATCTCTAAGGAGCTTTGCATCATATCCCAAGAGCTCTAACTGGAATTTGTTGTGGCTAAGTGTTATATCTGGGAGCTCCAGCTGAAGTATGGTTTCATATGGCAAATACAAAGGAAGAAAGAGATCCTGCTTCCAAAACTTTAGCCTGAACTGAGAGGAAGCTTAGATGGAAATGATCATGCAGCCCAATCTCTTGCCAAAACAAGATTATATCCTGCAGGCTGTTTTCTAGCCTTTGCCAATCTGGCTATAAAAGCACCAAACAAATAGGATCCATTACTGGGAAGAGTCTGGGAGATTTCCATTGTTTAAAAGATGTCATGCCAGTACATTGTCTTCTGAAATTATGTATTTATTTTTTTTCTTATCTTAATTACATCTTATCCTTGATTATGTTCTGAGATACCAAGTTAAAATCTGACATTCTTAAAGGCAATATAGTTGTTGGCTCTTACCATCTACCTTTGTGTCCTCAAGCTGACCAACCCAGTGTTTTGGCCACCCAAAGGGAAAGGGCTGTACAGCTGCATGACCATAATTATTCTATGTAACAGAGGCCAGGACAAACGGTGGCTATAAAACTCCTTTTGATGCCTTTGTGTATCTGTCCTCCTTTTTTCCTAATAAGTCGGTTTCTCTATCCCATCACAGCTTTGCTGCTCTTCAGTGAATGTTTGACAGCAGCTGTATGTACTTCAGTAAGCAGTGTGGCCTTGTAAGAGTGTGGGGTGAAAGGAAAACAGGACCTATGGATTAAAATAGTTGGTGCTGAGGTTTTAGCATCCACAATCAAGGTTTTGGAATAGTTCTGGGCTGATCGCTCAAATTGGATGTATGTACTGGTTGGAGATCATTATATGTGTTTCTGGAATGCATTTTCTGATTTAGTTTTGTCTAAAAGTCTGTGAGTATGAATTTGTTTTGTTGTGTGAACTGGAGTGTAATGAGTGAGGAGGAACTACAATGCTGGTGCAGATACAATCCAGATCTTCTTGAGCATGTGTTGTCCAGAGCTGAATGCAATGTTAAATATCAACAGGAGAGACTTGAGTCAGACATCAGAAAAATGTTTGTAATGATAAGGGCAGTGAAGCACTATGGAAGTTGAATAAAATCCATGATAAGAGGTTTCTGAGGAAAGACTAAACAAAAAATAATTTGCTAAGAAGAAAGATATAATTGTTCCTGCATAGAGAAGCAGAAATGGATTTGGTCAGTTTATGACAACCCTTCAAGCCAAATTTCCCCTATGATTCTGAAGTGCACCACCGTATCTGTATGGGAGTTTACACAGACCTTTGCATAGACAGCTCCAAAGGCCTTTGTATTCTTGCTGTGTGACAGTGGAGTTCCTCATGCTGTACTTTTTGTTTCTGTCAGAATTGCAGCTTCTTGCATTTCTTCCACCTGATGGATGTGGAATGCTGGAGAAGGTTATGGAGCAGAACATCTGGAGTGCCATCACATGGCATGTGCAGACAGCCAGGGGAACAGGCCCAGCCACCATGGGTTTAGGAAAGGAAAGTGCTGCTTGACTGACCTGATCTCCCTCTATGACAAGTGGATGATAAAAGGGCTGTGGATATGTCTACATGGACTTCAGTGAAGCCTTTGACACCGTTTCCCACAGCATTGTCCTGGAGAAACTGGCTGCTCATGGCTCGGGTGGGCTCACTGTTCACTGGGTATGAAAGTGGCTGTTTGGCCAAGCTCAGAGGGTGGTGGCGAGTGTGCCACTTCCAGCTGTCACCTGCTCATCTGTCCTGTTTAATAACTTTATCAGTGATCTGGACAAGGGGATTGAGGGCACTCTCAGTCTGCAGATGACACTAAGTTGGGTAAGAGTGTCCAGGGAAGTGGTGAAATCAGCATCTCTGAGAGTATTTAGGATATATGAATTTGGCACTTGAATCCAATGATCTTAAAGGCCTTTTCCAACCTAAACAATTATATTATTCCATGATTCTGTAATGGGTGTCCCTTTTTTCTTAGGCATATCTGTTTCATTTTTTCCAGTTTTTAAATTTTCTGTCCTTCCACCTGCTATTCATTATAATTTTTTCCTTTTCCTTGTCTGTTATTTATAACTTCTCCTAATTTGGCACATCATGGAGTTTCATTGATGGCAATTTACTCTCCTGGATACCAAAAGTTTTTAATAAAGTTGATTCAAAAATGATGTCTACCAAGTAATTCACATTGTAGGTGATACATGTCTGGTTCTCTTTAGGTCAGTTTAAATTCAGATTCAGATGTGAAATAACATCAAACTGATGATGTATAAGTTTATTAAACTGATGATGTGTATTTTTTCTCAACATTCATTTGTAACTTGGTCAAGCAGAAAACTTCAAATTAACAAAATTGGCACCATTCTCTTCCTCTGTGTTGCAAACTGTTGTGTGTTAGGTTCTATATTTTATGTATCAATACGCTCAATGTTGAGAAAGAAGTGTCTTGAAAGAGTACTGCACCCCACAAAATACACATTTCAGAGCCAAACCCAAACAAATCTCACTCCTAAGCCTCAAATCACTCAAAAAGAGACTCATTAATTTTGGACTTCTCTGCCATTGAATTTAAACGGATATTAAGACCTTAAGTCACTAAGGTTCCTTTAGTGTTTTAAATCCCTCCCTTCTGTAAAAAGATTTGTTGCTTTATACATTTTCTGCTGTAGCTTATGAAGATTACAGTGTCCCAAGAGGATTGACATTTAGAGTGGATGCTACAGGTGTCCAGTTTTGACACAGAGGAGCAGTCTAGCCTTGCCTCTTGACTGCTGTTTAATGCAGTCTCCTGGGAAAAGGAAAACGCAGACTTAAACCTGCCATACTAAAGTGTTTTAAAATCCAGGTCACTCGTTTCCCAATAATTTATCTTAAAACACTCCTACTCTAAAGATAACAAAGATTTAGAGTTCCAAGGCCACTTCAATGTGTGCTTTTGTGCTTTCTGAAGATACTTTAATTAGAAAAATAGATACTTTTTTTCTCAGATATTTTCATTTTGCTAGGATAAATAGTACTCAGAGAGATTTTTTTGATGTCCAAAGTTATCAGTATAACCCTATTCATTTCTGATACTGAATTTAGTAATGTTATAAAAGAACAATAATGGGGGAATGTTTTGTTGCAGATATCAGTTTTGGAATGAAAACATTTTCAGCTACGAGGCTCCATTTGTTCTTCAGTTAGCAAATACTTCAATTGACACTGTTGTCAAACCAAGGACATAAAACTGAGAGTGTGATATGTTATCTACTGCCAATTACGTAAGTTCATGATGCATCAGTTATTGCAAAAAATAAGGTCATGACTCCTAAACCAACTCCTTTTGAAGTTGTAGTTCTTTATAAAACCTCCCACATATTTGTATACTTTAGTTGGTTAACTCTTAACTGAATTCATGAAAGCGCTTATGAGAATGGTAATATGACATTAATGAAAAAGCAGAACCTTGCAGGGTGTACAGAAGTACCAACTTGTTGATATAAAATGCTTATAGAGAGGCAAATCTGACTAAAACATGGATTTCGGTTCCTAATCAAAGAGCTTGATCAAAGTTCCTTATCAGAAAGCTGCTTGAAAATAAATGTTTTTGATGACCAAATGTAAACATTATAGTTATTATGGAACGTTATCTAGAGGCTACGTGAGAGGGTTAGGACTCAACCTTTCTAGTTCTAGTCTTACATTTTTTATGGTCTTTTATGGTAATGTTACACTAATTACTGAATTTTTCCTATTGCTCTTATTTATCTTTCTGTGTGACTAAATATGACTAAATGTCACACTTGTCATGTGAAAATAGTTTGTAAGTAATAGACTTACACCTTCATTTGAAAAATGTCAGCAAAGATGGAAAGAGTGGGAGAAGAATCACTCCACTTGGAACTGGAACAGTGAGGTCCTTCTTTAAGGCTGGGGCAGAAACGTTCCACAGACTTTAAGAATCAAGCTATCATGATGATAAAGATACTTAACATTTTCATCCTAATGCAAGGGGTTTGTTAAAGGATCATTTAGCTACAGGACTGTTTTTCATTTTAGAAAGACAAAAAGTATGACTTTTAAATATTATTTCCTTTCAACATTTGGTGGAAGCATGGCCTTTGGAGATGGTTTGACAAAGCCTCATCCAGAACAGTGAGGAGTCCTTGTTTTTCCTCATTCAGTCAAGGACTGAAAACCAGGTGTTTCACACTCTACTAAATGACTTCACCACAAGTCTTTTTTTTGTTTGTTTGTTTTGTTTTTGGTGAGTTTTTGGGATCTCCTCAACTACCTCTGTTGTTCTGCAACTTCCTAAGTTCATACAAATATTTATTCACTGGCCTGGAAAGACAAATGCAATAGTCCAATGGGCAGTCCAAGTTCAGGCCCTTGTTCCAATTAATGTTTATTTATTTATACAGAGTGAAACAGGTCCAACACAAGGTAGAGAGGAAGCTGTACTTCAGAACAACTTGATGTTCTGGTGGCCAGAAACCTTAACTAGAATACAGGATTCTGACCTTCAGACATCTTGTAGAACAGAAACTTGAAATCTGGTCTCCTCTGCCACCAGTCAGTGCCTTGGTCATGGCAAGATTATATAGGAGGGGTGGCAGTTTTCACACCCTTTGCTGTATTTCATCCTAGGCATGAGAATTTTTCCCAGCTAAAAGCTTCGTAAGAAATGGTAAGTACCTGCAAAAGGCCTGGTCTCAAGAGAATATGATTTGTCAGTGAAAAATTGCACCACTGTAAACTCCAGTGGGGACATGACTAGAGTTTTCATGGTCTTGTAGGTCCAGGGTGGTTTGTCCATTGTGATGATCCAGCAATGTTCTGTGTTTGAAGGAGCGGTCAACAAGCAGTGCTGGAGGGCATGAGTCTCAGGAAGCCTGCAGAATGCCAAAGCATATGTCTGCATAAGTGTCAGACTTGTAAAGCAGCTCTTGGTACCAAAGTTTAACAATAGGGGAATGGTCACATACAAACACTGGTTTGGGGATTAGGCTTATGAGTCTGGCTGCTTTTAAACACTTCAGCTGACATTGATATGAAACCAGGGCATAAAACCTGGAGCCTGACATGTGATCTGTTGCCAGTTGTCTTCAAATTACCATGTCTGATGAGGGAAAAAAAAAGAGGAAGTGAATGGAGAAATGGGACAGGTCATCTGGACTCTGGTAATTAATGTTCCCTAGAAAATAAAAGTTTTGAAACTTTCCTGGAAATGAAGTTTTATGATCTTCTACAATAGTCCACAGGGAGAATGCTGCAATCTACACATATTGACAATTGTGGTATTACCAGAGAATTAATTTTTATGAGTAATTTCCAGAGCAACCCTCAACCATGCAGTCATGCACAGTGCAACAGGGTGCCATAGAAGCAAGACTCAGCTAAAGGCCAAGGATTATACAGATTTATTAATATTTGCGGAAAAGATCTTAACAGCAGAAAGCAAATTGAGCAACACAGTGGGGAAGAAGGAATGGACTTGACCACAAAGTGAGCTTTGTAAGGATGTGATCCAGAGTGTGCTGAACCCTACAGAAAGATTTCTGTTGATTTTTTGAGATCTTGGATAGATCTCAAGAGAAAAGAGACACTCCATCTTATACCTTTCCTGCTCCTTTCTCTGTCTGAATGGAAAATATGTCCTTGTTCACAACTAACATCCTTTAATGACAAAGAATTACAAGCAAAATGTTGATCATGTTTGGGATGTTAAGAGCCAGGAATCCCTACCTAAGCAGCCCCAGAAATGGCTCTCCAAGGGCTGAGAAACTGGCAAATTCTCTCTAACAGTACCTTCATATTTTAATTAGATTCAGAATAGTCTTATCCCATACTTAACTTTGCAAATGCATTTCTGCTTCTCATTTAAGACACAGAGAATAACGGAGTAGTTGGATTTATAATTTTGTTTCTCTTAAATCCTCCTCCATAAACAGTTTACTTGTAAAGGTAATGACCTGCTTAGTTCTCTTCTATTTATGTCTAGTCTAAGCAGTAGTAGCTGTTACTTTTAAACTGCTATTAAATACTTCAGTAGTTTTTAAACCATGCCAAAGAATACTTGTAATAAAAGAACAATGAGCAGAGATGATTGGAAATGAAATTGTGGAACTGAATTTGTTTATATATCATTCAGAATAAAATAATAGTTCTGTCAAAGTCCCTGTTAAGGGCTGTTAGAGAAAATGATATACTTTGCACTGAGTCTACATAGATAATGAATTATGGCCCCAAGTGATACATCTCCAAGATCAGCTTGGTTATCTATTTTCAAAATTTTTCCTTCTATGCGAATAAAGGTTTGCTGCCTAATGTAAGTAGTGTTTGACAAATTCATCCTGCTGTGATAGCAACTCTTATTTCATCCTACACACTGAAGAACATAATTTATCTTAATACTAAGCATTGAGCAAGACTAGCTGTGGGGAAGTAGTACTACTAGAGTTTCCCTTTGCTGCTGAACTCAATTGAAATCTGCAGTCAAGCCAAGCCTGGTTTAAGTACTCTGTTGGTTATTTTCTCTAACATGGTGTGAAAAGACCAAGGCTGCTTTATTGCAATAGATGGACAAGTTACCAGCAAGACATGCTGAGTTGAGGAGCTGGTGACAACACACAGAAAGAGAAATTGGCATTACTTCCCATCACTTTGGAGATGCAAGAATAAACTTCCTTATAGACAAAACCAGAGCATTTTCAGTGGAGGATGCTCAAGAGAGAGTCCTGCTGTTTGGTGGATCACAGCCTTCTCAGTGTCTAGCAGGTCAGGAGTGAACACTGCCAGGTCCCTAAGCAAAACCCCCCCACCTTGCCCAGGATGCACATGATTGGAGTGCCTGCTTCTCATTCTCTTCTCAATCTGTGTGCCAGCTGTGTCAGAAAGCCCAGTTTCCATGGTCTGAGGATTTACTCATTCCCTTCACTAGCATTTGGCGGTTCACTGTGTGTTGGTTCCTCTGGGATCCTGCAGGGAGGCAGTTGTGCTTCACCTGGCCTAAACACAAACACACACCCCTTAACAACATTGGCATGTCCTTCTGTAAGTGATTCTGACCTAGGGGGCACAGCACCAGCACTGACTCAAGCCTTGCAACAGAGCAGAAAATATACAGTAGAATTGGATTAAAAGAACCAAAATGAAAAAAAAAAGAGACCTGCAGTTCTCCGCTATTACAGCACTGGACACTGAATAGTACTTCCAATCTCAAATGTGTCAAATGATGAAACACAGATAGTGCATTTGGAGTTATCAGTTTAACTTCTGGCCCAGACCTCCCTGAGGATACTGGGAATCCCTCTGGGTTTGATAAGCCACAATAGAGGCTCTTTCCTCAAGGACAGGTAAACACATAGTCATTAACAGTCAGGTTGTAAAGAAGAACTGAGCTTACCCAAGGACTTGTTTTCTCAGGTTCATCCTGCACTATCAGCTTGAGCACATCTGTGAAGATCCCCTGCGGGTCATGCAGTTTGCCCTCTTTGTCTTGCTCTCAGAATTTGTTTTAGCAAGTTTCCTGTCCACAAATAGGTGTGACAGAGGGATGCTTGAAAACCTGGCTTTGTTCACTCTACTGGTGTCACAGTAGGTCTAGTTTATTTACCAGGAAGCCCCAGTGTTATGACTTGAGGAATGAAGGGGGCACAGAATTTATTTGTAGAAAGTATTTTAAAAATTTGGCATGCTGCCAAATAACAAATAACATCAAGATGGAAAATCCTGATTCACAAATCAGGATTCAAAGGTGATTATGAATTTGTTGGTCAGAGGCACTTACTTAATCCATGTTGTGGACCAACAAGCCCACTAGCATCCTGAGTGTGGTTATATGCAAAAGAGATGATAATGGAAAACATGGTATAGTTCTATGTCTATGACAAAATTAGCAGATTTTTCTGTGGACCCAGTCCAAATGCTACTGGAGCCTCCAGGAAAAAAACCACAAAACCACACAGAAACTAAAGGTGCTTTTCTGTGCTTGCATACCAAGGCAGATATATATCGGTTTTGCTTTTAAACATGAATCTCAGGTTGTATCCAGACCCATCCAGCACATGACTACACAGTTATGTGTACATTTCTCCTTTTTCCACTCTCATCAAAAGGTTCATCAAAGCTGTTGAGATGTTTGATATTCCTGGTGAGACGAGGTCAGTGCCCCTCTCTTGGAGCTGAATCATGTGAAGTGGAAGCTGAAAGGGGACAGAGGGCATGGGAGAGAATAGGTACTATTTTTAGCACAGAGACATTTATCAGCAGCCCTGACATCGCTGGAAATCTGCAAGGAGAAGGCTTTGTTGGGGACATGATTCACAAAATAATATACAGAAGACATGCAGAGACCTGCAAATAGCAGGCTCCCCTATGGCCATGCCATTGACACCTGTTTGCATCTGGATTTTTTCATACTTGTGCTCCAGTATTTCAGACTTAATATTTTTCTACTTGGTCTTTTAGTGGGTAGCACAGATGGCAACTCCTCTTGTGTGTTTTGCCCCTTACACTTGTTTCTAGTGACCACCTGACTGCATTCATGGTTCTATTCTTTTCAGAGTGCTATTGATTATATCCTTTGTGGGATTCTGGTGTAAAGGGACAGCTTTGTAAGACATCATGGGCTCTAGGTATCTATTTTTATCAACCTGAGCAATTGTTGCTCAGAAGAGAGACCCCTACTTCCCAGGCTGTGTGTGGTTGACCTCGGTTAGTGCGAACTCCTTTGACCTCGCCACAGCTTAAGCGATGTGACAGCCGAGTCAGCCCCTTTAATTCCAGTCTTTGTGAGGCTCATGTGATAATCATGCACTTGCTCTGTCAGAGGAACAGGCAAAGTGGGATTCTGTCTGTACTTGCTCCCTGCAGCAGACCTCTTTCTTGCCTTCCCTCTTCTATCAGATTCCTTTCATTTTGTTGATTCTATTCAGGAACAAAGAGGACTTTGTTGAATTGTCTTTGTGGTTTATTTTCCTGAGCCTTGGAAGATAGCAGACTTTTGCCACTGTTTTATTCAACCCTTTACCCATGCACAATCCCATGAGTGCTTAACAGAGGCTGGTGTGCGTTAGCCTAACTATCTGCCTTTTTCTTTTTATTTTCAGGTTGGGAGCCAAGGCTGACTCCTGGATGCCATGTTAGGAATAATAACCAGAGTGAAAACTCAGGGAGGGGTCTGTCCACGCAGCTGCAATAAAGGATTCAGTCCAAGGGACTGCAGTCATCAGTAGATTTCATTTTCTTTTTCATGTTCTCTGGCCTTACCAGGCCACAGTGTCTACACAGAAATCTGTCTCTTTCCAGGTGTAGAACACATCTTCATCGGTCTTTGTGCACATGTTCAACAAGAGGTAAAAAGGCACTAGCTGGTCACTACAGCTGTTAATAGTTAGCAGCTTTTATCCGAGCCTGTAAAAGTGTTTTGATGTGATAAACTGTTACAGCCTGCACAGATGCAGAAAGGCAACTCAGAAGTACCCTAATTTATAGATTTTACCATAAAAGTCTTCTCTAGATCACAGGACAAGTCAGTAATGTGGAGAAGACTAAAAAGGGCAGCTGACTCTAATCCTCAGCCCTGACCACCATCCCAGCTACTTTTCACATGGCCTGCCACTCTACCTATTCTCAACACAAAGCTCTCGATGTGTTTTCTTTATTTAATGCATCAAAACATCTTTTTAAAACCACCGAAAATGTAGCCATTCCTCAAGGCTGCCCTTGAGTGATAGCTCTATCTATTTTGTCTATTGCCAGAAGGACACAGTGTGGTCCTGGAGAGTCTCTGGACAAGGTAATAACAGAGAGTTGCTTCATCAAAGCTCTTCCCATGAGGGACGAGACCTATAATCTTTGTTTTTAGTGGAACGGACTAACATCTCTGAAGGCATAGTAGGCGTCAAAATACAGTACTTCTGAGCTCTGTATGCAAAAGGTCAGGCAGTGTTTAATCCTGGGGGTGACCTCATGGACCTCGAGGGAATTTCATCAAGGATGTACTTAGCCTGTATTTTGCAATAATCTGAAGGAAATAAGCTTGGCATTTCAGAGATAGAACTCACAAGCAGTACCATTCCAGTCACCCAACATGCTTTGTAAATGGGATTTCTGTGACTGTTTATTTCCAAAAACGTCTCATGTTCAAAACTGAAACTTTCAGCCCTTACTTGAGCAAAAATTGCACAGAAACCAGTATGAATACTGCCTAGAGCAGAGTGAAATAAAAGCCGGAGGATCTGGTGCTGTGTTATTTGGCTCGTGCTGCAAAACTTCAGCAAATTTGTCTCTAGCGAGCAAAGTGAGCAGCTTTGACAGCTTTTATTATATTGAGTTACAGTGACAAATAGGGGCATTGGTTTGTAGAACATTTGAAAGCGTGATAAACACAGTTCTAATGAGAAAGATGTTTCTTTTTATTTGACAGAACACTACTGTTTTTTCTCATGCATACAAGTGCACCAACAAAAATTAAAGACCTGGTTATTTGAGGCAAAATTCCTGAAATATTATTCTCTAAATCTCTAAGCTTTCACTTATTACATTTTATTCACAGAAGTATTTGATGATTTTATTGTCAATAAAAATTGTAACAGTGATAAAAGGAAATAAAATTGTTATTTCAAGCATAGAGTAGCACAATGTTTTCTTATGAATTTAAGTATGAATTTAAAATCAAACATGCTTTTCAACTTTAAAAATCTTACTGTCCAGAGGGGAAATGGTGCTTGCAGTGAGGGAATTGCTCTTATATCCCTTATGCAGTTACAGTCTTTGGGTTGTTTAACTCCAGCTTCACCCATCATGGTGCTTTTTGAACTAAGTGAGCCTGAGTGAACTTTGAGCCAAGTGAGCAACTGGTACTACAGAAGATAATAATTTTACATCCACATGCACAGTTATAGCAGGCTCACTAGAGAGAAATCTGTTTGGAAAGCAGCTAGTGGTATGGGTGCTGCTATAAATATCAACAATAGCAAGATAATTTTGCTTATTCACCAGTAACACTCACAAGTGAAATAATTTTGCCACAGCTGTGAAGGATTCAATCACTTCTAACAAAGGTGTTTAGTCCAGGATGCTAGCATTTTACATGAGTGTAGATTTCACTGATAAACTGTTTAGTTCTTTTGTCTGTTGTATTTCTAAACTTGCATCTATAGCTAATCTAATACCTTCTTTGAAGGTGAAGAGTTGCAGTGAGCCTGTGCAGATTCATTCTGCTATGCCAGTTCCCACACACAGACTCATCGTCTGCTTTAGTTTTGATGTGGCACTGAAATGGAACCAGGAGGTTATTGCTGTTCAGACAAGTGTATTCACCCATTTGAGCCCTCCCCACAGGTACACCTGTGTATGTGTGCCCTTCACACCTGCATGTTCCTGCGAGCACGTGTGCCCCTTTGCTACTGGGAATCTTGACGGTTTTCTAATTTTTCTGAGGAATTTTAAGGACATTTTGCTGAGTTGTGTCTCCGCTGGCTGAGCTTTTCCCTTACTTCTTACTTACATTTCACTTGCCCATTCCTCTCTGTCCTCTCTGCATGCCTGCCTCAAACACTGTGCAGCCTGCTGAGATCAAGCCCATGAGCTGCCCTGGGCAGGGACACTTCTTCCAGTGCCTCCTGACAGTGATGCCTGTTCTCTCCAAGTTCAGCAGTCCGGGAACTCGCTCTGTGTGTGTGGATGCAGTGGGGTGCAGTACCAGCTGAGAGGAAGCTGCCAAGAAAGCCACAGGAGCAGAATCCATATGGAAATGAAGCAAGATATGACAAATCTGCCACTAGGCCAGCCTCAGCTCACCCAAACCGTGCTGAGCAGAGGCACAGCTGAGGGAATTTTTCATGTGTTGTCACATCCTCAAAGCTTGTTTTACAGAGCACAGACATGCTTTTTATTATCTTGGAAGCCACCTCCTGCACATTTACAATTTTTAAAGCAGCCTTACTTGGATTCAGCAGCATTAGGGATAGGGAAATCCTATTAGTTCCCATTATCATTTGAGCTACCAGAGCAGTATTGTTCTGTATGTTGATTTGCCAAGCCCTCTGTTCATGTTTAAATAACTTGGTGTAAAAACCATGTAATTATTGTCTGTGCCTCTTAATACATACTAATGTGTTTGAATAAAGATTTTTATTATCTCTCCTAGAGTTCAAACACCTTCCTATGTCTTTTTAACCATTTTAACCATTCTTCCTCATCAAGAAGATCATGTTAACTTAATTTTGATGAGATGTTGGAAAGACTATGAAAGTACACTGACCGCTAATGTCATATATCCTTTAGCCAGATTGCTTTTAGACTCCCTTTTGAATAAACTGGTTCCCTTAAAACAAAATTCAAGAGCAGAGTTGTCAACTGGAACTTCTTCAGAAGCACAATGAGGAAGAAAATACCTACTTTGACTTCTTGCACCCAACACAGACTATTCTCAGAGATGTTTGAGTGAAGTTTGAAGTGATGTTTGAGAGAGTACATTTTCTCCCCTGAGCTCCAGCCCTTGGAGAGGCAGGAGAGGTGGGAATAAGCTAGCATGACAGGCAGAGAGGGAGTTTATTTGACTGAGATGATTTAGCCTGATGCATCTGCTCCCTGTCCAGCAGTCTGGTCTCTTGGTTCTACTTTTGCAGCCCCAGCTCACTGGGGGACACCTTCCCCTCTCTCGCTCTGCCAGTCATTCCCAACCAGGCCCACCCTTACTCCATGGCCAGGGTTTCTGCAGAGGTGTTTATAGGGATGGTTAAAAAAAGAGAGGGAGAACACGGAGACACACTCCAAAGGAAGAGATGAGTAGGCAGAAAAGAAGTGAGGGAGCAATTGCCATGGCATTGATTTAGAGATCTGGAGACATACAAGTATACTTGGTATCCTTGGTGCTACCTCCTTGGTCTGGAGAGAGACTGAAGCTCCTTGTGGCTGGAACAGAAGTGGAAAGAAACCTCTGTACATGCTGTGTGAGTGGCAGTGGTGCTGGAAAGAGACACTGCTTCTGAGGGGTGTGTTGGGAGAGGAGAGAAAGACACTGCCAGAATGATTTATTGGTGACCTGGCTTATGGGTGGCTTACTGGTGGCCTGGAACGGGTTATGCAAGAGGCCGCAATGACCTGTCCAGCCTGTCGCCCCAGATTTGTCATGTTGAGGTCAACTAGCTGAACACATGCTCTGCTGAGAGCTCGCAGGCATTCAGACCCATACTTGCACTGATACAGTGCCTGAATCTCTGTAGGAGATTGTAAGTAGAGTTTGCCCATGTGCCGAAAAGCATTTCGTTGCCAATATCTGAGACAGGAAGAGAACCCCAGCTCCCATGGTACAGAGCAGTGTTTCAAGTAGCTGCTCTTTTGCAGGTGTCTGATGTAGTTGCTGATTGTCTCTGAGCCTTTTGTTTATGGCTCAGGAAGGAGAAGAGTGGAAATCTCTTTGCTCAAGGTATTTCTGGAGGATACTAAGGAGTTTCATTAGTTTGTTTGGATATCTGGAGGGTGCACATTGAGCAAGTGCTTGTACCAGCTTTCTGGTATTTTCAGTGACCATACTGCATGAATAGATCAGCTGGCAAATCTCACAGACCTCTATCACAATCATGCCCATGACTGGTAACAGCCAGCCTTGAACTAGTTGTCAGCAACCAGTGAAAACTTAGAGTGGCAAAACTCTCTAAGACAATTGCAGAAATTTTCTCTTTCACTATAGGTTTCTAGAAGGGTAACTGCAGGAAGCCCTGCAGTTCATCTGATGTATAAGGAAGTGTTGTCTCCATTGAGTGTAATTCCAGACACACAGAACAAATTCTTCCAGGGAATAATAGTCTCTAGATCCAACGCCTCCTGTGAGCATGAACAGACTGACATGAAGAGCAGATAACACCATGTCCCATGTTGGTGTCATCAGTCTGGGAGAGTTGCCCTTATCTTTGGCATCAGTCTTGTCTATTCCTTGGAGGTCCATCTGAACAAGTCTATCCATCTGACAAAATGCCTTGACCAAACAGACTGGTTTTAAGAAGGCAGATCTTTTGTTAGGGGCAAATAGCACCAAGGGCTGTAGGGATGAGCACAAGGAACTTGCTTAGTAGAAGTGAAACAAGTGGGAGCAGTGGTGATGCTGCTGCTGCCTAAACATTGGATGCCAGAAACCACAGAGCATGGCCCACCTTTAATGTGCTTGGCAGTGCTGTGGAGCAAAGAGGGGTTGAACTTGATGTGTGGTCAACCTGGAGCTGTGCATGGGGCGGCTCAGAGGCTGAGGCTCAATCTGGTTACTGTTTGGTGCAAGCAACCCCGGCCAGTGAGACATGGGCTCTCTGTGTTACTGACACTGAGAGGAGGAGTATGTGTCCTGTTACATTAACAGGGAATGGATTTGGACTTCCTAGGTTCCAGTGTCTCTGTTAGATCCTACCGCAACTCCAGCACTTGAATCTGTTTCTCTTATTATACATTACTCTCCTCCGGGGAATTCTTCCTTCTCTGTATGAGAAACACGAAAGAATAAGCTGTAAGAGAATTTATTAAATTATCCAAGAGATGTTGTGCAGGAGAGCATCCCTGGAATTCATCCCCTTGCTCTGAGGCGAGATCACACTTAACTAGATGGTCCCTGGGGGAAATTCCTGTAACTCTTCCCCAACACCTCCAGTGATGCACCATCAACTATAAACTGAGGCTGCAATGCTTCACTCCCCTTGCACTTAATTTATTTTTGTGCTCCTGACCCAAAGTGTATCTTTGCTGCAAGTCAAGATTACAATTTCTTGTCCAACTCTTGCTGCATACGGCAAAGCTTTCTTTTGGTAACAGCATTTCTTTCATATTGGACAACTCTTTGGAGGCCTCTTTTTCTCTATCAAGGCTTCTCTTTCCCAAAGCACTTAATCTTCCTGCTGTGCTCCACTGGCCTCTCTCTGGCTTTCCTGCACTGTTCTTCTGGTGTGAGTTTCATGTCCCTGTTGACCTTATTAGCAATTTAGGTCTAACATTTGGTGTTTAACACAAACCTACAAGTGACTTACTCCAAAGACCAGGATCCTGGCTGAGTTCTAGCATGTGGTTTTCCTAAAGAATAATAACTCCATGGGGATTTGGTGACCCTTCTGTAAGACCTGGGGAAGGGAGTTCTGGCCAAGGCCTGGGGAGTTCTTCTGTGGCATGTTGGCCCTCCCTGCTCCATCTGCTTTCTATTGTGCTTGAAAAGGAAATGAACTGAGCTAAATGATTTCAAAGTGACATTCTCCACACTGCACTCGAATTCCGTAATTGCCAGCTCCATGCAGTTCCCAGTGCTAAAATGTTTAAAACAACAGCCTTCGAAAAGAGCCAAAGCTTCGAAAGGGCCATGCGCCACCTCTGCTGGAACAGTAAAATGGTGGCAGAATAATTTCCACATGTAGTGGATGGGTGTTTGGTTATTTGGGAGTCCAGCATAGTTTCTTCCTTTGCCAGGAATTTCTCAAAGTCAGGAGTCAAAATTAGTTTTTTCTTAGTGAACGCTTTGAAAAGCTGTATTGACTGATATATCAGCCATGGTTTGGTCTGCAGTTGACCGCTCAAGGTTGCTGGTATGAATTTTTGAACAGACAAAAGAAGTTTTTGATTTTTTAACATGGACTACTCTGTGTCTCCATATATATAGAGAGGGGTGAAGTAAATTTTTATTCTCTGCCCTTTGATCTGATTAATTTCCCATGTGCAGTTCTGTAAATGCCTCTGTAGCAATGATAGCACTGACTGGGTTTTAGTCTGACACCCATTAACAGCATCTTCAGTGTTATGTAACATCTGGGACAAGAAAGACAATGCTCAGCCAGTTGACAGCAGTCAGTCCCCAAAGATTTGTTGGCCAGTGGTGGTTTGTACATCACAACTCAGGAACTGCTGGCTGAGAGATTTCAGCGCAAGACTAATTGTGATTTTCCCCAATATTTCCTAACCATTAGCCGGTTTGTGTTGCATTCATTCTTCTAACGCTGTCTCCATTTGTTCCATGCGCACCTCATATTCTTCCCCTCCGTCGTGCTTTTGGTGAGATTGTTTTTTTATTTCTTGAAATCTATCTCTGAAACTGTACTGCATTTTTGGCATAATGTATCTACCAGCACAACCGACTTTGCTCTGATGTATTGAGTCCACTTCTGAAACTCATCAAGTTATTGTAAAGTCTCTTGTATGTATTCCATTAAATAAATGTGTATCTTGCCATACCTTTAAGCAACCCTTCTGTTGGCTTCGGAAGAGAGAATTCAGCTTTTCCCTTACAGTAAAAAACAACCAGAATAAAAATAGCAAGCAATCTTTTCAGCAATGAGCAGTCAGAATTTATGTTCCCATTGTGCATGGCTCTGAAGTTGTGATGATTCCATTCAGCTGAGCATCAACAAGATCAAAAGACTTTACTGAAGTGTAACTGTCACTTTGATCAGAGAGCTGTATTAGAAACTTAATGAAATGAGTGGCTTCTTTTGACAGTCGCTTCTTTTGACAATTTCTAGTTGTGGTTGTGATATTATGGGAAAATAACATGACCCTGTTGACTACAGACGCTGTGGTTGGGGTTTGGGTGACAGATTAGATCAGGCTTTCCTTTTTCCCCCAGTAAATACAGTTGCCTTGAATTTTGGCTCCATCCAGCTGATTTCTGAAGTTGGAGGGTTTTTTTTTTGTCCTGATCACAAGTTATTTCATTGATTCCAGATTTTCCAGCTTTCTCAAGAATTCTGAAATGGGTGCTGTTTCCTAGTCCTGGGCAGGAAAAATGATCCGATGGCCAAGGTCCTAGCCTGAGAAATGGAAAATTTTGGTAGAACCATGTGGAAAAAGCTGTCCATATTTTGTGTGAGGGTTCAATGACTTGAAATTCGGTTTTGTTGCACTACCTTTATGCTTGACTTTATGAAATCACTGTGGAGGCTGGAGAAGACTGTAGGATAAAGTTAATTTGGAAGGTTGACTGCTGGGGTGCAGTTAAGGAATGAGTCAGGAATGAACAATGCAGATCATTCCATGGGAAGCTTTTTGACTGATCCATCCTTTCAATGCTCTTCCTCAGGAGTGGCTGAATTTGGCTTTGGAGTGATTTGCCCCTGACTAAGTAAAAATAGTTGGAGATAAATCAACCTGCTTTTTTTTCAGCTGAAGTTATCTAGAAAACTCTTGGTTCAGTGTATTCTGCATTCTACTCTTGGACTGTGATCTTAGTTTCCCTGGAAAAACCGATTTTTCTTCTTTTGTAATTGGGTTTTAATTTTTTTTTTTAAATACCTCTAAAAAAATCTCAGATTTAAAGTTGGGACATTAATTTCCTTAAGTCTCTTCTTTTACCTTGTGGACTAATCCTTTGAGCACTGCCATATAACACACAATCAGATGGTGATCTCAATTTTTTAAAAACGCTGAACCATAAAGAAGCACCCTCAGATAAGGCACTCCAAAGACTCTCGTTTCTTTTCCTAGCCAACTTCTACAAACACTAAGTGTAGTTGTGTTCAGAGACTAAACTGACTAGATTTGGAACAAATTAATGTGTTGAATTTGGATGCTCAGCTCTGAACTTCATGAGGTTTATAGTATTTATTGCGTGATAAATTTGAAGCCTGATGGTAGCCAGACCACAGCTTCCCATCACTGTAATTCTACTGCTCCAGACATGGGGACCACCTTCAGAGCAGGTGGTAGAAATGTCCTTACACACTTGTGCCCACTCTTAGAAGAGATGACAGTAGCACTCAGCTTCAATTTCTGCCTTTTTTTTTTTTTTTTTAATCAGAAGTCAGCTGGCAATTTTGCTGGCATTGGCTCTCTGTGATGTAGAGAGATGTCTGCTTTGCCCAGAGCTTGAGCTGTCTCCAGGTCCTCTGCAGAATGAGCTTTGTGTGGAAATGTCTGCGTTTTTTTTTTCTCAAAAGTGACAACTTCCAACAATGGTCAGTATCAGGTTTTTCAGAAAAATTAAGCACTGGCTGAAGATTAGCTGGTGGTCTGAAGGCTATGGCCTTATGAAAGAATATTGTTTAAAAGAAAACAAACAGGAAATATCCAAACAGGAGGAGCTGTTTTGAGCTGTCTTAGCTAAAAACAGCAGTTGATAGCGGAATAGCGTGTTTCTGCAGTGACACCTTGTATCCCTCACAATGAATATATCTAAATCCTAATTTCCTCAACCCTGGAGAGGAGTCAAGCATCTGAAGAGAGTTTCTTTGCTCATGGGTCCAAGACTTCTGCATTCAGAGTGCTGGGCAGACAGTTTGTCTCCACTTTCCTCGGGAACATTTTGCCAGAGCTTGCCTGTCTGCTTCTGACAGCCAGTATTTCCCACTGCAGCGCAGGCTGCTCCCTCCTCCCTGGGTCTACGAGCTGCCTGGGAAGCCCAGCAGAAAGTTTGGACCCTGCCATTCACGAGTCATAGCCCCAGGACTTGCTAAACAAAGAGGATATAGATGTCCCTGCATTTAGGCTGAGCAGCCATCAGCCGTGCCCCCCACAGCCCCGGTGAGCCAGTGTGACTGCCTGGCCTCCACCATCGCAGCTGTGGGGATGAGCCGTGAAGTTTTCCTCCCAATTCCCAGGTTTCTTTATGCCCTGAAGCTTGAAAGTGTAAAGCTTTCCAAACCACTTGGCTTTATCAAATGCTTGTAACTCTATGTATTTTTTATTACTCGTGTGAAGGCTTCCACCAATGTAACTTCATGGATTTCTAGAAGAATATTCTTGATTTCTATCCATGTGAGATGATCATATTCCAGGACTTTTCAGCCTGGGACCATTATATTTTCAATTGCAAGCATCTGCATTTTGTCTCTAGACATTTTCAAACCTATATTATTCTGATATTTGAGTTCCACCACTTTATTTCATTGATATTTTGATTTCTTGGCCTGTTTTAGGATGGAAATGAAAGTTGAAAAAACAGAATTCCCTCCAGATTGGAAAATCTGCCTTTTGAGTAGGCCTTATGCAGCATGGGATTCTTTTGTTGCTTTAATTAATGTGTAGATATATATATCCCTCTGTAATGAGCACCTCAGGACCCTGAATAAAAGTTTATTATGATTAAGTGTTGCTTGTAACAGCATTTGGCAATTTACCAACAAACAGAGAAATGTCCCTTTTTAGTCCAACAGGAATTGTACAGTAACTTTATGAAAAAGCCTCATATTGATCAACTCTCAAATATATCTTGCAAGGAATGCAATAAAAACTTGAGAACAATTGTATATTTACAAGCTAAACACAGACTGCAGTGAAGAAAGCAAGAGAAGTAAAACCATGATAGCCAGATCAATCTCATGTCCCTGAGATTTTTCTGCGTGGGAATTTGGCACAAACAGATGTACTATGGCAAAATCAGAGTGTTTTGAGCATGCTGAACATCGCTTTTAAGCTCCCCCAGGCAGCTGTTTAACACTCCTCTTGCTGCATTCCTCTTCTTCATCTCTGGTGTTTGGACCTGTTGCTCTGCTGACCTTCATCTTTTTCAAATCAACTTCTCTGCCTTGCATTTTTTTTTTAAACAAAGACTGATGTATTTGTTTTCAAACATTTAGTTCAAACCCTTTGTTTCACATTCAAATTTCCCCTCTTTCCTCTCTTTCCTCCTCTATCCCAGGCTTTTCAAGACTGTGGCACTTGCTTTTACAATAAGCCCTTGGAGGGAGACAGGGCAGGCAAGAGGGCATCTTCATGGTTGGGAATACACAGGGGAAAGTAATTTCACTCTGTTTCTCCCCCCCCCCCCCCCAGTTAATACCGGATGGGTATGATGGGTATGATAACATGATAGGTTAAGTGTTCCTCATCCCTGGGGGTCAGTGGGGACAACGGGTGTTGAGTGTCTCTGAAAATCCTTCTTCTTAGGAAGCTCTGCCTGGAAAGGCTCGACTAGGTCAGGCTTGTCCCCACATGGCTACAGATCGACTCTGAATTGGGCCTGGTCTCACCTGACATATGCCAGCCCAATGGCTCAGCTAGTCTTTGGCTATTTTTGTCTTTTCTTTAGGGAGACAGCTTGACTGCTTAACACAGCACTTAATTCTCAGGTCATGATCTGCATGTCTTCAGGTCATAGGGGAATTTTGGCTTGCCAAGTGTTAAACCTTCTGTGTTTCTAAGCATTAAACCTTAATGTGGTTACTGCTCGCTGCTCTATGTGTTTTGTTTCAATTTTGTGAAGACTATGACATACAGCTTAAGGGCACTGCAGACAGTAACTCAAGCTTTGTTTAAGACAAGGCAGATAAAAAATGTTCATGCTACTAACACATTATGATAATGTGGCACATTTTACACTGTGTAAATATAAAACTTGCGTGTTACAAGGATGAGATATTTGATAATTTCTTGCCAAGAGAAATATTTACTTATTTTTATAATATTGATTTGTACATCATTAAAAAATCACCATATTTTATTAGCTTTTGCATGAATTAGGGGGTGAAATCTTCGATTTATTTTAAAAATAAAGACCATGCAATCATTTCTACACAATGGAAGTGCTAACCTCTTCAGTCACTTCCAAAGCGCAGTGTGGCTGAGTAGGGATGTCTGGTTGGCTTTTCCAGTCACTGCAGCACTAGCAGCCTGCAGGTGAATGAAATGTGTGGAGTACTCACTCTCTTCAGTCTTCCTGCTTTGTTATTTCTCTGATAGCTTTGGATCAGCACAAAATTCTTGTCCCACTGAGCATCTGCTGACCTCAGTGATCTGCTGAAGTCAATCAGCCTCTGCTGACCTCAGTGATTTCCCTAAGAGCTATCATGTATATGGAGGCTTTCCTGTCCTTAAGACCTGTATGTTAAAGGTCTGTCCCAAACCTCACTGAGTTGATGGCAAGCCTTTAACTGACCTAAATAGACTTTACATTGAGTCTTATTGCAGAATTTGCTAGTATAATACCATGGGGATTTTGTGTCCTGGCATGTTTTAAACAGAAGTGCCTTTCTAGTTCTGGACAAAGAGGGTAAAGCTTTATTTGTGTGAGATGGGATTGGTTCCTGATGTAGGTCCAGGGAAGTCCTTGTATGTAAGAGGCCATGAACATTTCTGCAAGCACTAAGAATTGTTTAAAAAGCCACTTGGCAGTTTTTAATCTAGACAGAAAAATGTGTGCAAATCTTATTTCAAGGTAAGTGGAAAGGAAACAAATACTGAGCTATTAAATTTAATCTCTTTCCAGGGCATTGTAACAAACGAAGAGGGAAGAAAATACCTAACTACCAAAGAACCATGCAAACATACAAGGTCTTCTAAGTTTGTGTTTGCCTGGACTCCAATCAATGCCTGCTTGCACACTATAAATTTGCAGGTGGTATTTCTGCTTGATTTCGTTCAGGCCTCCAAAGGTACCTCTTCTCTGGGTGGAAATGTGCGGAGGTGTTACTTTACTCAGCTATACGAGAAGGTCTTACACATGTGTTTGGATGAGGTCTTGCTATAAAAAGCAATGATTATTTTGCCTTGTGTGTATTGGTTAAGTGACAAGACCTATATAACAAGGTACTTTGCTCTTTTCGTTGTTATGGAGCAATTGCTGGCATGTTATAATGTGTTTTTATAGGAAGCCAAATTCTGACCTCATGTGTAAATTTACAGACTTTATAGAATATAAGAGGCTCAGATGTGTGTAAATGAGAGCAGGAATTTACTTCATTTTTTTAGAAATTTAAAGCAAAGTACAACTGTAGAAAAAAAAAGAGGTGAAAGGGTCCTCAACAGAACCTCAATCATCAATGTGTAACCAAGTAGGGCCAATTATTTCTGTGTCATTACTTTCAGCTCTTCATTTAACTTGTACTAGAAGATAATCCTATATGGGAAAATCCAGATGATATATTCCAATGATTCACAGTTAGGTTTTTCTTAAGTGAAGTCTGAATCTTCCCTACTGTGATCTTAACCCAATTCCTTTTTGTCCTATCTACCACTCAATATCAAATTCCTGCTTTTTATATTGCTAGGAATATTTTCTTGTGTTGTCTACCTGGAGGTGTTCACAGGCATGTTTTCCAACAGAACAATTCTAATTTAATTAAGGTGCTATGAGGCAACAAGAATAGAAACTATTACGTCTACTAACAACAGTCATATCTCTGCTTATCAGCATAAGCGCAAAACAATTTAATTAAACGCATTGGCTTAGTCAAGTGGGTTTGGAGTCTGACTTTGCCATTCCTATTAATGGAGCCAAATTTGTTTATTTTTAGGGATTCCAGAAATTCATGTAACCATTTTCCAAGAATGGCTGTTGTCAGCAGACTGATAGTAATGTTGAATCATTTGTGCTGGTTGTGACAATGATTTCTATTCCTGAAGAGATAGCCACTGAAAGGCAGGAGTACGTGCAGTTATAAACCATGATGGGCATGTACAGTGTTGATGATGTGAAGAGGACAGAGGGGCTTTTAAAAGACCAGCCAGACAACAGAGAGAAGGGGATTCAAGCTAGGACACCATGGACTTGGCAAAGGAGATGAAAACTTTGTCCCTTTAAAGGAAGCTTTCTAAAAATGCCTCACTGTTGGCTCTGCTCCACTGACATTAATGAAGCTGGAAGACATAGTAATAGACTAAAGGATCAAAAGCATGAGTGGGAGTTTTCTGCTGTGCCATACTGGTGGAGCTGGAGAAGTGCTCACAACAGTGGGAAATCCTTAGTGAATATCCTAGTGTAGACAGGACCCCATGGAGCTTTTAGGAGTTAAATCTGCAGGAAACAAAAAGATGGGGAGGGAGTGTGAGAGATGCAGCTCAGACCATTCCTAATAGGACTAAAACTGCACATAGCCCAAAATATAATATACGGCATATAATTGAAAAAGATGTTTTGAATGAAAAATAACCTTTAAATTCTTTAGTGTGTGTTCTCTGAGCTGTAGAATGTTCTGATTGTTAAGGCAATTAGCTTTTAAAAATAGTTATTTTTTTAGATTTTAATTACATGCTGCATTTTGCCTTTGTTATTAGATGAGGACAGTAAGGTTACTGAAGTAATTATTGCGCTCTGCTTGGCACTGGTTAAAGCATAACTGGAGTAACTGCATTCAATTCTGTATGAAAAAACACGGACAAATTGAAGAATTTAGAGTGGAAGAAAGATGGTAAGATGTCTGGCATTCAGATTAAGAGGAAAGGTTAAGATAACTTGACACCTTTAGCCTAAAGGCAAAAGTAAAGCATGAGGAACACAAGAACAGAAGACATAAAGGAAAATTATAAAGAGGACAAGGATCAATTATTCTCATTAGTCAACAAAGATGTGACAAATAATAATTGGCTGAAGCAGAAGGGAAGTTTTAGGTTAAATATTAGGCAAAACTGTAGAAGAACTGTTCAGCAATTGGACAAGCTGCCAAGAGCCATTGGACATTCACTGTCGTTGGAGTTATTTGAGGCCAGACACCCATCTGCAGGAACAGTTATAGAATAATTAGATCAATCCTGCCACAGACAGAAGGGTAGACAAGGGGTCCTTCTGGCATCAGTGACCAAGATTTTGTTATGGATCTACTCTTTCAGGATTCATGCCCACCCTCTATTTTGTAAACTATGGTGCATGCTTCAGCCTCCACTGAAATCGAGGAAGAGAGCAACAGTTGAAAGCTGCTCTTTGTAGGGTCAGAAAACACGTGAGACATAAAATTATCCCCTGATCTGTGGCCATGCATTTCTTTTTATGGCTTCTTAGAATGAGACTTCCTCTCCTCTGGGCATCTCTGCTTTGTCTCTTTGAAAATGTGAGCTCTGGGAGAATGAAGTAGTAACCAAAACAGAGTAGAATGGCTTTGGATTTATTCATTGCTATTCACTATTTTATGGCAGCTTTTAGAAGTTGAATTGCAAATAATATCTGCATTTTATTGACAATATGCTCCTCATCTTCCGTACTACTTATATGGAAGAAACCAGTCATGCCAAGTGCAGACTCTTTCTTCCTGGTGTCAGCAGACCTCTTCCCATGGTTCCATTGAGATGCTGAAAACAAAGCAAACCAGGAGTAACTCCACAAAAATTTGCTCTTCTATACAACATTTACCAGCTGGATTTGACCCAGAGGTTGGCCTGGACAGGTTCGGCTTCCAACTGCATGGTGAATGTCAAGGCATGGCTCCAAATATTGGTCACTCTGTTTGCAAGCAGAGCAGATCATTTTTAGAGGTACATCACACTGTTTTCAGCACATCTGAGATTAGAAACTGGCTGTGTGATGGACAAAAAATGAGATGGCTTACGTGTGTTCTGAGAAGCATTGCAGAGATGATATAAAGGGCATGAGCTAATTTGTATTGCTAATAGTGGTCTTAAAGTGGTAATTACATATGCAGTTATAAACCATGAGCCCAGCCTGTGTATTTTTCCCCTCTAGTGCTAATGGAAAACAGAGTAGTCCTAGTGTTTTGTGAGATCCCAATACAATGCAAGCAATCATTTGGCTGCCTAACTGGCAGGCAGAGGTACAGTATGGCACCAGTTGTGTCAAAAAAAAAAATTAAAAAAAAGGCATAAAAAAGAAAAGAAGAGTGCCAGTGGTAAAGACTCTAAAGACCCAGAAAAATGGCAAGGTCATACATAATCCCTATATTTGCTAAGCCTCATAACACTGAGCAACCCCTGGTGTCTGGAATGCCTTGGCTGGCTGTGCTCTGTCCACTTCTAGCTGGTAATGTTATCTCAGAGATACAGGGTTATGTCTGCAGTGGAGATTATCTCTCTTTGTCGAACCAAGAGACTAGAAAACAGTCACAGAGCAGGAGATGTCATTGCAATGTGATGCATGACCCAATATCCAAACTGAACAACCCCATGACTGTAACCATGAGATGCCTTCACTAAGCTTCATTGCTCTTTTCTTCCTCCCCACTCCCACTTCTCATGCCACAAAGAAAAAGGTGCAAAGATGCTTTGAGGGGGACTGCATAGGAGTGCTCCCCTGTGACTTGGGATCCCTCGAAGGCTGAGCAGGGAAAAGTTGCGCCTGGGGAACGTGCAACAGGTTTGAATGCTGTTACTTCCAGCCAAAGGGCAGGAAGTGCTGATGGTGCTCCCCATCATGGCCCCTGTATGCCCAGAGGCTCCATAAAGAGCCATGGTTGTCTCACCTCCAGGCTTCACTCTCCCTGGCTCTGAGAGTGCTCAGATCATCTTCTACAAAGTGTGTAAAGAGACAGCCTGTTTTATGCAGGCCTGGTTTTCTGCCCTAGTAGTGTTGAAAGAGACCATTTTATAGCATTAACTGTGTATTGCTTTTCTGAAAACTGTTTGTGCTTTTGATGAAAAACTGGTATTTAACATCCATTAAAAACAAGCAAACAATGGCCTTTGAATTTACTTATCCTTGGAAAATATTATTGATACATATATGTCTAACAGGTCATGTGTCTAAGAGAGGAGGAATGGACTTTTTCTTCTGTAATGTCTATTAATGAGTCTACGTGCAAAACTTCATCCAATGGTTTTTGGAACTATAAACCCTTCCTTTCTTGGCTTAGTTCTTCAGGCTCTGCTACCGCCTTTTTTCCTTTTTTTTTTTTTTGCTGCTGTGTCATCCTGGACTAGTTCACATGTGAATGTGAGGGGGAAGAGTACCTTCACCACCCCTTCAGTGCTGAATTGAAGCAGCCTGGAGGGCCAAGAGGCCAGGCATTTATACCTACAAAAGGGTCTGACGTAGTAGTATGGAGGGCAATGCAGTCCTAACACTACCAGGACTTAGTAACTCAAAGCTGCTTGGTGTGGCCATCCCTTTCCTGCTTGTGCGTCTCCTTGCCTGCTAAAACCACTTTGTAACCTTGGGCACCCTCGAGACCCAATCCCCTCACTTTTAATTCACTGGGGAACTTGTGACATAACAGCATTAAGCCTCTGCCTGCACTGGCCTTTTATGTGATGAGAGTGTTTTAAACAAGATTTTTGCCACAAAGTTGAAAGACTAGAGGGAGAAAATCTGACATGACTTAGGGGTAGCACAAACAAGTCATAGGAAACTCACTCTAGAGATATCTCCAGAGACTAGTCAAGACAAAAGTTACAGCACAAGCATTTGGAAGGGGGCCACTGCAAACAATTTGTCCTCATTCCAGTTGAGCAACTGTAAGCAGGGACATTTTCAACACAGGCCATTTAGGGACAGAAGGAAAGATTGGATGGCACTAAAAGAAACTACACAAATACGTGGTGATAGGATGACTCGGCCACCTGCCACACATACTCTGCTGCTTCGTTGTTCTTTCTCCTGTCATCCCAACATCTGAAAAGGTTCCACCCCAGCACAGCAGCACGGCACAGTGGAGAATAGCATAAATTAACTCCAGGTGACAAAATCACCTGCCTTATCTGGCCTCTGTTTGCAAGAAGGGAGGGAGGAGGGAAGAGGTCATATGTGTGGCATGAGCTGAGAACAATGGGGTGAAAAAGGAGCTGAGGACAATGGTGTGAAAAAGGATTTTGCTTGTCTAAACGAGCAATATATCAAATGTAGGGAGAAAGAATGCTTTGCTCTGCTGTGGCATATTTTTCTCTCTGTGTTTTGGGTTTAAAGGTCTGCAGTCATCCTGTTTTTTGAGGAAATACTTGGATACCGTTATTCCAATTTCTTTAATCCTTCTCTTCCCCTGAACTTACAAACGCTTCTTGCTCTACTATTTTCCCCAGCATGCCAAGGCACCATACCTTTCTGTGGAAAGTTTCTGATTTTGTATTCATGCTGCATAAATACGAACAAGACCTCCCTCCAGCACCTTGGCATGAGGTGGGGAGTTGAATGGGAGGACAGTACATGATAGAAATACTATGTAAGATAGGTACGAGTATCTGTAGCCCCAGCTCTAAACAGTCGTTATCCACAAATATTTTAAAACTGATTCTTTTTTCTTTTTTCTCCCTTCTGAGCATCACATCACAATACAGTTTCATTCAGTGAAGAGCTGGCATTCAGGGGCTGGATGGCTTAGCTGGCCCAGATGGGGCGCCTTTCATCTGTAGGTCACTGCTTTGAATTCTGCCCACAATTTTGGCAACTAGGAGTCCTTCTCTTCTGATGGTAGCGCAGCAGCATATGCAAAATTGCTAGGAAGTCTCCAATCCTAGACACCATGTCTAGATCATAAAAGCTACCATAACAATGAGTCTAAATGGCACCCCTCTTGGCAGTTGAAACAGAGGCCAAGCAATAAAAGGGCTATGGAGAATGGGCTACTGTGTAGCATCTATAAGCTAAGAGTGAGGAACACTAGTGAGGGAGTGTGAGAAAGTATGCACAGCCCATGAAGGCTCCTTTGGGTCAAGAAAGAGAATTTCACTCTCCTAGGCTGAAAGGCCAACACCTTTCAATTGCAGAAGAATCATTTACAAATGCGAGAACAAAACCATTGTTAGTCCTCGTGCCTTTAACAATGCTGCTTCCTGTTGGCATCTCCTGCTTAGTAATAACACAGTCCCACAGTTTGTATCTTCACAGTTCTGCACAAGCACTAACTAATTAATCCTTTCTCACCCCTCTGAGGCAAGAAATTTTTGTATTTTTAATGGTCTGTAGTGGAGACATCTTTAAAACAGTTGCAGATATGTTTATAAAGGCTACATTATACTGACTGCAGAGTGTATGCTAACCTTAGGATTTCTGCTTTTGACACAGCTTTCTCAATTTAGGTAGGCTGCACCCAGTTATATGTTTTGGTGAACTGAGGTCTTAATTAAAATAAATGAGTACTAATTCTTGGGGAAAAAACCCAAACACCCAAACTCACAGTTGGCCAGGATTTAAGAATAATGATATGAAACAAACAAATAGCCCCTCCTTTCCGCCCCCCAAACAAATCAACTCCCCTTCACTGGAATAATCTCCTGTTGTCTGACCTTATTTATTCAGATGCTGACATGAATCATCATCTGAACAAGTATTCCCTCCTACACCTGCAGTTCTTGGGGTTATAGCTCTCCCTGGTTTTCTGCAGCAATAAGAGCTCAGTGTTACTTGGAGCCGTCTCCATCTGGCAGGCCATGAAGTCCACAAAAGCACAGAGTTCTTTCTGTAAAAATGGAGACAGCCCAGATTGCTTTCTCTTTACACAACATCTCAAGAGGACTCCAGACTTCTCTCTTTTGCAGTTATAGTCAAGTGTGCAGTCTCTTTCTCTCCTATCTACTTTTTGTGTGATGACCTCTTCTTGGGGTAAAGAACTGCGTGGGTGAGTTTGGGGGGAGGGGTTGTTCTTCTCTGGAAAGCCAAATTGCAGGATGCAGCACATCTTGAGCTTGGCAGCCTTTCACGCTTCCCCAAGAGGCAGCTGAAGGGCCAAAGCAGGGGTGAGACGTTATCAGCTCACTTCTACCCTGCCAGAGCATATCTTTACACACAGATAGTGACACACTGTGTGCACCACAGTTGACCCTCACGGACCAAAGGAGATCCTTCACTGGCAGCTAGGGGAATATCTCATGTCATCTGTATGCTGTTACGAGGCTGAGTACTTAACAAACGGGTAGCTCTGCAGTGTTAGCCATAAATTGCGTACAAAAGTGAAGGCAGAAGTTAAACATTATGTTATTTGCCAGTCATTCATTGTTTGGAGAGAATATCCCATGAGCACGGTTAAGCATTGGTGTCATAAAGATCTATACGTTGCTGTTGAAATGAGGTCATTTGTCACCATCTGGGATTATACCACTAGCAGTATATGAGTGTATTCAGCTCCATGTTTCAGCCATATGGAAAAAGTGTAATATAGTGAGAAATTCAATCCTTTAATGGAATCCAGAGCACCCTCCAGAATGTTTTCCTTAGTTTTATTTCTTTACAACGCAGGCTTAATAACCACTGATGTAGCATTTAAATTGGAAAAGATGCGACATCTAGATAAGCTGGGAGATCTGATGATACCAACTGCCTTCTGATAGGAAAATCCCTTGCTGTTTCAGTGGAAAAACCCACCAGGCTTACTAGAGCCAGAGGAAGGGTATGGCACAGCTGTGGCATGCATTAACCTCTTTTGACTTTTGTCTCTGTAGACACCCAGAAGAGCTCCCTTATCACAAAAGAAATATTCTCAAGTGATTTTCACTCTGGAAATTGTCTCACTTCTTTCATGCATTGAATATACAAAATTCTGAAAGGGTAAAAAAATTGTGACTCGTGACAGGTATACAAGAAAAGAGGAGTCTTTTTTCTCCTTCCCTATCATCTACCCCTCTTTGCAGACTACCTTTGTGGTAGAGTATTCATGCTGATAACAACCTCACTGCTTGTAGGAGACTAGGTTGGCTTGTGCCAGTCCATCAGCAGCTGCAAGACACCTAACTGGTAATAATTATGAACTCACAAGCTAAAATTATTTTTCTTTAGTCTTTCCTGGTGGTGCCAGGACAGCTTCCCTGATACTGGACAGAGTATATGAAACTGGATGCTCTGTTGTTAAGGGTTCAAAGTGATGGTGAAGCTGGGAGGAGTTCCTGTAAGAAATTAGCTCCAGTGATTGAGAAGCAATGATGTTTGGACCAAATTGTGCTGCTGGCTGAGCATCATCAGGACTGTCTGAAGGAATTGGTATAATTCTGAGCTTGCTGTTTCCAAAAAGGCTGTTACTGAGAGGTACCTGGCATGACATTGTAGCCTAATACCAGAGAAAAGCAAATGAACCCTGAAAGAAATGGTGGGGTTTTCTGAGGCCAGGAGCAAATAATATACTACTGTCTGGGAAAGGTACAAATAGCTGCAGCTCAGTGCGAAAAGCTACATTATGGCTATATCTGGCTTAAGTGCTACATAGCTCTGTGGGCTGTTAACAGATGTTGCCAGAGCAACTTGTTATGACAGGCTGTGTTGTATTTCTGAACCCAGTAATGTTACTGGCACCACCTCCTCCATCTGCCAGTGAATGGGAGTTACCTTTGGTTGAGATAGGTTCACAGCCCATCCCAAACAAATACCCTGGAAGCTCCCTATGTGGGTCTAATGAGGCTCTGAGCTAACTTCAGCATGTGTGACAAATAGTCCTCTGATAGCCAAGTTTGCCTGGTTGTAGTGCAGGTCCATAGAGCTGGGTCAGGATATTTTAAGAGCTACATTTTCAGAGCTAGGCTAGGGAATGAGTTGAGAGTGAGGAGAGAGCACAGATTGGCAGAAAATGGGGAAAGAAGGATGAAAAGAGGCAGACAAGCTCTGCAATAAAGTGCTTGTGCTGCAGCCCCGTGCCCACATCTGTATTCTTAGCCAGACAAAGGAGGGGTGTGTATCCAGGTGGATAGTCAAGTTGCAATGCAATTAGATTTGGTTCGTTGGATCCCTTTGTGTCTCATTTTTTGTAGAAAAGTTTAAGCTCATCACAATGAGTTCTAGGAAATTTTTTTAGAAAATTCCTTGGTTTTCTTTTTTTTTTTCTTTTTTTTTTTTTTTTTTTTTTGAAAATAAAACAAGTTAAACTGTTTTAGCCAGATTATTTTCTCACCTTATCAAAACCCTGCAAGTAAGTTCTTTGGGAGAGGGCATGAATTGTGCCATATATGATACTTCAATGATTCAGTCTACTAAAGGATGAGCTTTTCACATGGTGAAACAGCTAAATCAATGGCAGTGATGTAGGGCAGTAGCAGTCTATGGGAAAAAATATGTAACATTCTGTAAGTCAGAGGAGAAAAACCCTGTATTGTGTTGCTCATTTGTTTTCTTTCCTATTGATGTAGAAAAGAAAACAATGCAGAAGATCACCTTGAAGGAGTTTCACACTTTATTGGCCTTTCCTGGTGAGTAGCCAGAAGTGGGGAAAGCCAAACAGGACTCCTTCCAAAAGACAGCAGTGTCAATGGATGCAGCTCATGAGAGCAATCATTGACCCATCGTTCTTGGTTTGTGTGAGTCAAAGTGAAGAGTAATCGTGATGTAGTCCTTCTTCATCTTTTGATTTCTTGACAGAACAGTAACATTGAGATGATAAATGAAGTGATAAAATAAACAAATCCTCTAATACTTCTATTATATGATTCTTTTCTGCCAGGCACAGTCTGCCCAGTAGCAAGATGGTGAGTCGTAGTTTGTCAAAAGTAACAGTTTACACGACCTGGAGAGAGAAATGCTTTGAGCAGAAGGAAACAGGCACTTCAATCACTTTGCAAAAACTGGGCATTTAGTCTCTCTGTGAATCTGATATGCTAAAAATAACTGTGTCACATGGTCTGTGATCAGAAGCTGTGCTGGTCATGGCTGGCCAAAGCCATCAAGGAATGGCATGGACAACTACTGCCAAGAGAACAAGCTGATATGGACCAACTGACTTATTCAAAAAAGCGAACAACCTCGAGGATCAGATCTACAAAAGCACTGAAGTAAATGGGAGTTGTGATTGCTCAGTACTTCCACAGGTTAGACTGTTCTGTCCTCGTTAGCCATGCTACTGCTAACTCCTATAAACCCTGCCATTCTTTTTCATGACGATAAGCTATCATGCAGGAGTATCCCAAATCCCTCCACCTTGCCAAGTCCCACAGGCCTTCACGGAATGAAAGCCTCTGAAATACAGCATTGATATTCATTTTTGGTAGCCTAACAGCTGCAGATGCCTAATTTTACTAATTCTGCCTGTGACTAGCTCAGGCAGGCTGGCTGATGCATTCGCAGAAAGATGGAGCTCACATGTGCAAGATCAGGAAAAAAGCCAAACCCTCAACAGACCTATGAACTCAAATAAGCAGGTTTCTGGGATTTGGACATGTCATGTCTGCCATCTAGTTACTAGTCGGGGCTTGTTCCACGTGGAAAATGAAGAGTAAATAATCCAGTACCACATAAAAGTGGAATAATTTTGCTGGGACTTTTGACAAATGAGAGAAAGACTTTCAATGGTATTTTAAGTGAGGTACTTGGAAAACAATATAATTAATAATTAAAATAAAAATATGTGAATTCCTAAACTTATTTTGTTTGGCTGTAAAAATAGTTGTATATGCTAAACTAATAGGCAGGAATACAAGTGATGAAGTGTTACTGCAATAACGGAGTCAAAAGCTCTGGGTCTCACCCTCAAATACAATGAGGTTGTTAGCATGAGGTCCTGTGGGCATGAGATGTGATCTGGTGAAAGTTTGACCAGTGAAGTGGAAGCCAGGACATCATAAGTTTCGTGCTGGTCTGTTCTTTGATTGATTGGGTGAGGCACAAATTGGCACAAAGAATCACTTTCAGTCTCAGTTTACCCATCTGTAAGTGAAGACATATATCACAGTGATATTAGCAGCCAGACTTAATTATTGTAAGGTAATTAAAGCTGCTCAGGTGTAAGGTATTACAGAAAAATGCAGTTTATTGTTCCTAATCTAAAAACCATATGAGATTTTCAGCATTTATAATCTTCTGTGTTCATATTTCATGGGTAGCTTTAGCTGTGAATAATGTTTTCCTTTATACACACACACTAGTGTTCTAGTTGAAAAATAACATTCTCTTTGCTTTCTAACAAAGTTTTCTGTAGTGTGGCTTGGCATTCAAGAATAAGGCTACAGTTCTGCTGAGCATTGATTTAAGTCTTCAATTTAGTTAATTTTTCTGAGCCATGTAAGTTGCTGACTTGCAGATAGTTATAAAATAGCTGAAGTACTGCTTAAAGATACAACTCTGGTGAACCGTTTATCCAGGATATAAAAGATTCCTTAACTTTACAAGCCAGAGTTGTTCATTATAATGAATGCTAAATTTCTCCACAGGAACCATTCATCTTAATTTTAGGTTTTATGTACATAAAAGAGGATGCCCATAGCTATTAAAGTACAAGTGTTTGCTGTGAATAAAGGGAAGAATGAGTTAAGTGTCTTCTGCTTAACATGCTACAAGTTTTTAAACAGTGTGGCTGTCTTGATAGAACATGATACTGGGTTTGCGTAAAAAGATAAAAGAGGACCGTATTGTGGTACTTTCAGCATCTCTCTGAGTTCAGAAGGTAGAAACATTCATTAAATAGGCTTGGGCATGGCTCTGTCAGCCACAGAGTCTGGCTCATAGGTCAGTTTTTGGTTCCTGGTGTTAGACCAGTGCTCCCTGACTTACTGCCAGAGGGTGTCCCGAGGGGGGTCTTGTGTGGTCACCTGTAGCCTCACTGTGTGTCCTCTGCTACTTAGAAGCATTCAGTGCCTCTCTACTGAGGGCATCTGTGTTTATCAGGAAGATAGGACAAGTGTCAAAAAGAGCCCATATCTCCAAGTTAGCCACTGCAATCCATTCAGCTCTATGGCCAGACAAACAGGCTCAGAGCAGCACTGCACCTTGGCCTGGGTCTGACCAAGGTGAGATGGTATCACAATAAACTTCAAGTACCTGATCTTCCCTGTGGCTTCCTTTGGGTCGGTCCCATCTGCTTGGTTTGTCCCTGATCTCGAATGCCCCAGGATATTTTGCCCTTATCAAAGCTACCACAGATTGGATGACAGGAGGGGCTGCTGTGGTCCCGCCAGGGTTGGGCTTTCCGCAAACACAGATGGTTGGGGTGGCCCTTGACTCAGATGGACAGTGCTGGGGGCAGGTGACACCTTCTTCCCTTTCACTGCTTGGAGAGGTCCTTTTCAGGTCTAACTCTCCTCTCACTAATTTTATTCTTATGTAATTCAATGACTTTAGTGAGATTGCCTTCTGATTTTTGTCGGTGAGAGTGAACGGAGTATCAGTCCTTGAACTTTTTTTACCAAACAAAGTATGGTGTGACACTATTTCTGGACATCATGTGCTGATTGTGCAACATATAAGAATAATGCTTGGTAAGTCATTAGTATTTCAGTTCAATTTCTGCTAAAATAATAAGCTACATCCTATTTAGTTCCTAAAGCCTCCTCATTGTTGCTGCAAACATCAGACCCATGACCTGCTTTTCACTCTGTAAGAGAAGGATAAGTGAATTTAATGTGATCTCTGCATTACAAAAGCCTGCTGCTGTGCCCTTGAAATCAGGTGGTGTCTTATCATTGACTTCAGTGAAAGTAGGATCAGGTCCAGATTTCAAACAATTTTCCAGCAGAAGAGAGTCAAGCTTAAATTGCTGCACTTCTTTGGCAAATCATGAATGGGACCTCATTATCTCTATTAGAACGTGACTTTACAGGCGAATACATGCTGAAACTGATAGACTGTCTCTGTCCTGAACTGTGAAACTTGCTCAGAGAATCAGAGACTGCTGACTTTCAGGACACTTCATTCATTCTCATATCATGAATGGTCTTCTCGATGAATGGAACTACTGACCTTGATGATCTAGTATTGGCATTTCCTGCTAGGTACAAGCACACAGTGATGCTGTGACTACTGAGCAACATTCCTGCATTCTTTTAAGATGAAAAGTCATCCACACTAGCACTTACCAGATTTTCTCTCCTTGTAAGGTATTATTGTGACCTTTTTAATTTCCGAAGAATTTGGTATCTCGTATGCGAACAGTATACAGACTAAGAATCAAAGGAGTTGCTTCACAAGTTTTATGTAGAAAATCTTGGTCTGACTTTCTGAACATATATTTGCTAGACTGTTATAAACCAAGAAATTACAAAATGAAATTAATTAACCTTATCCTTGTTGCGTATTAGAGGTGAAATACAAATAGCACAGGAAGAGAAAGGATTTGACCATGACAGATCTATTTGCTCCTGCCACATACACTCCGAACTCTACTTTTTAGAGGGATTATGGGACTAAAATCAGTAGTCCATGTGTGCTTTTCAGAGTGTCTAAAATGGGTGCTGCGTAGAAACTCTGCTGAGAGTACGTAAGAGACTTAATGATTTATGAATGTATTCTTACAAAACGCTTCTGAGTCAGATAAGTACTGTTATTGCTGTTCTGCACATGGGTAAATTGAGGGACAGAAAGCTTAAGTAGCACGCACGAGATCACCCAACAAGTGTAGAGAAAATAGGCTGGAACCAGAACGTTTCATGTCTATTTTCATGTTCTGTAAGTGTTAGATCATCTTTCTCCCATGATTAGCTGCTATTCTGGCATGAACTCAGGACCATTATGATAGAGCTATTTTTCATACAATGGGATGAGACTGCCATGGCTTTAATTACAAGCATGTGTTCACTCTTTTATGGCATTGTGATTGTTATGTAAGGTGATATGTAAAATTAATCAACTTTAAATTAGTTTACATTTCAAAGCCTTTGGGGCAAGGAAAATTTTCTTCCTCCGTGTTCATATAGCCCTTATTAACTTGGAGTCCTAGTTAATGACCGGATCTTAGAACTGGTACACCAATGCAAGACTAAAAGTAATTATCAGATTATTTTTATTCAAGATTGAAATTGTTTTACATAAACGAGGAGGAAATCCCACCTTCAGGAATGTGCAGAAAAGTGCTTACGTCTGGCTGAAAATGCTTTTCATAGAGTTAACTGGGATGGGACACATTCTCTTAAAACTTGACTTTAGGAGTGGGGGCATCCTAAACATGTCCCACAACATATGCTCCTAAAATCTTGTAAATTTAACCCAACTCTTTTGGAGAACAATGTGATGGTTTCAGAAATGAATAAATGATGATACATTTATAGCTTCTTTTCAAAGAAAAGAAAGGTAGCCAATCCTTATGACTAATGACTATTATTTAAAGTACAATCTGAGACGCTTGTAAAATTTCAGCCAGGGTCTTGGCACGACTTAGTGCCCAAGAAAAGGATATCTATATTGGGAATCAGCTGCTCTTACACAATCTTTTTGATGATTTGGAACCACTTAAAAACAAGGAGTTGATGATATAATACATTCTTTGGATTTGGAGACGTTCCCCCTATTCCTGCTTTGAATTAAGAGAATATATTGGTGGTTTAGTTAAATGTCTGTTAGACAAAATTATATGTCTTTCTTTATCATGCAATTAAAACCAGATCCAGCTCTTACTGTAAACAGAAAAATACAGGTGTGAACAACTTTCAGCTGCTCTAAGAGTGAGATTTCAAACATTGCAGTGGACTTTAAGCTGTGGTCTGTAAACCACTGAAAACCTGGGCAGTGTCTGCTGGAGGTCTGTAGAAGAGCTGGCTCATCAGACAGGTTTCACTGCTTTTTGTTTGTTCATTATTTTTGTTTATTTATTTGGTTGGCTTTTTTCTCCCCACCCCACAGCAGCTTAATGGTGTTACAAGTAGCTAAAAATGCACTAAATATTTCCCAGCTAGCACTTTCAAATGTTAACAGTTGTACTTGCCTCAGGGCTGTTATTCAGCCACCAAAACCAGAAGGTTTCTGTGTGATCAAAAAGCAGGGTGAGTCTCAATGACAAAATTTATGAAGATGCTGTTTGTAGTCTGAAACTGCTTAAGGAATCTCTAGCCTGTTTCATGCTTTAGAGCCTGCTGGTTCACCTGCTGACTTCACCAAGTGACTGAGATGTCTTTCTGTCATTGTGACAGTGCAGATAGACCTCTAATGAATTGTAAGGATTTTTTTTCTGACCTGATACTGTCACTATGCAAGCTTTTTGGTGGGCTTACTGCTGGTAATAGGCTCTACAGTAGCTAACGATCACCAAATAATAAAGATATGATATATTATTTCATCACGTAACAGAACACATAATGACACAGTCTATATTTTTGGTCTGAAAAGTTATAAAGGATACAAGATAACAAGAGGTAGTTATAGAAGTATAATTCATACTCTGCATTTGATTAATAATTGTATAAACAAGATGAGTCAAAAGGCTAGGCTACATTTTGTTCCTTTGAAACTCCATTCAATGTGTACCTTAGGTGGCAGAGAAATAAGCTCAAGTAAAATTTAGCCACCCGTACGTGTGGCATTTCTAGATCTGGTGTTTGGGAAAGACTTTGCTCTTGAAGGTGCTATTTTCCCACTAAATCTAGAAGACAGAAAACTGTTTCACTTATGTATTTTTCTAAGCCAGAGAGCTGGACACAACCGGGAGAAGAATGGGTTATCAAAATATTTTTTCCTATGCAATATGCCTATAAATCACAGACTTCACAATGCTACTTATGCAGAGTTTATGATGGCAATTGTCTGTCCTTTACAAGTGGAACTGTTAAAAGGATTTGCCACAGAAATTCTTGAGGTGAGAATAATCTTTGGCCATTTTTAGACTGATGCAATACAAAATTACAAATGAAAATAAAACACAGCTAAACCCTGGGCAAAGAAATAGGCACAGCTTGGGGAGTCCACTCTAGGTGACTTGTCTAAAAGAAGAAATTGATTTCAACAGCCATAGTAGATCAATCACGAATTGCCGAAACAATTAATTCAAGTAATTACTTGGGAATCAGTAGAAAGGAAACTGTATCCATTTGCTCAATGCAGCAATTTAAATTTCGCAGGGTGCCATGAATAAACTGTGAAATGTATCTTTAAAATAAAGTTTTTAATTAGAACTGGCAGTTCTGAACCTGCTGTTGGCAGGAGCCAACCTACTGAAAGAGAGCCCAATGCAATAGACTGTAAAGTGTGTTTGCTTGCTGCTTTAGCATTTAAGAATAAAAAAAGAAAGAAAACAAAGAACTATCAAGCATTAAAACTTAAAGTTGTGTTTCAGCATCTGTGGTTAAAGCACTTGGGAATTTTCAACTGTCATTTTTTTTACAACAGGTAAAAATGCGCTAAATAGGTGCCAAATACAGTTGGTTTCCTGAAGGATGAAACTTGTTTTCCAGGAACACACACACACACACACACACACACACACACACACACACACACACAGAGAAAAAGTAAAAACAAAGGAAAAAAAAAAGAGCACTTGCTGTAGTAGGTTCAGCAATCTAAGTGCCATCCTAAAATCCACTGCTGGATTGCTGGTGTGGTTAATCCTTCCTCAGTTGTGACCTGACTCAAGCAGTCAACCAAGCATATGCTGAATTAACACTTTGCTTAAATTGCATTGTCTTTATTGGGACTTAAGCACGTGAATTTTAAATAGGGATTATGCTTGACACCTGCTTGGCAGAAATTACTTCGTTATTTTCAAATGTGCCTCACTGCATGTTCCTCAGGATAAGGGATGCTAATGCTTAGAAAATCCCATCCTAGGCTGAGTGAAATAGGTGAATTTGTTGTTTTTGCAAACATTCATGCGGGGGGGGGGCGGAAATAAAAGCTTATGTTAAGGGACAAAAGGTTAGTTGAATAAAAGGGCAAAATGTCCCATGCCACCTGCCTCTGCTCATTCTTCTGAGAAGCATGAGAATGCATCTGTGCTGCCTTTTCACCAGTGGTTTAGGGGCCTTGGTGGCTTCTGCATTCCTCTTCTTTCATGTTGCTCTAACTGTGGTGCCTTTGAGAAAAATCCATTTTTTTCTATAGTTGAAGCCCAGTAACCCTTGTCGCTGACCTCACCAGCCACGTGTTCAATGTGAGCATGACTCATGGTAGTGATGAGGAATCCTTATTCTCTCTAATTTGGCCTTCCTGAGGAAGGAAGGGGGGTGGAGATGGCGGGGGGAGTGGTGGTGGGGCAAGGGGATGGAGGAGATTCTGATATTTCCAAACTCCCTTGCTGGAAGTGTTGTGTCAGTTATGATAATTCGGTGTAGCACATAAATCCTTAGGCTGACTTACAATTCCCAGCACACCCTTTGTAGTCTAATTGAGGAATTGCTTTTCTGTCAGTCACATACTGTGGTGGAAACGCAAGAATGTGAGAAACAATAGGAGCAGGCTTGTACTGAGTCAAAACAGATAAAGCCAAATTGCTTGTTGGACTGAAAGATGGGAGCAAGCAAGTTGGTTAGAAACCCATTGCTGCCACTGGTGGCTGTGCAAACGGTAACAATCACCCAGAGTGGGAGCACAGGGGACGGGCAGGCAAACCAGCAAGAATGTGATGAGTCTTCTCTATGTGACATGGGAAGGATAAGGGCATCAAAGGAATACACTGTGCTGCAGCCTGCAGGGTGAGGGAGAGCATTCTGCAGATCCTGGAGGTAAAAAACAGCCGGGGTGGAAGAAGCCCATGAGCAGGTCAGGTGTGGAGCGAGCGGAGCACGGAGAATGCGGGAGGGAGGGAGCGGGGCCGGCTGTGCTGCTCACAGGGTGCGGGCAGCACTCGGCATCAGGGCAAGATGGCTGCCCAAGGGAGCACGTGGCAGCTTTCTTTCTCCTCTGGAGACTTTTGTTTGTTATTCCTTTTCTGGTGATTTCCTCTAATCTGAAGAACAAGATGTCCTTAATGAAAACAGATGTTTTTCTCCCTTGCATATGGAAAAAAAAAAAAAAAATCCCCCAAAATAGCATAAGCCCAAAGAATGCTGAAACCAGCGGTGGGTTTCCATAAACCTCTTCATCAATGCCCTGACCTGGCTTCTCATTTCCCACCGACAAGCCGTGGAAGCTGTTCATGCAAAGGTTCAGGGCAAGACCTGGGTGTAGGGGCGGGTGAGCTGTGTGCCTCTGTAAAGTGTAAACACCACGCTGAGCTGGCTCGCAGCTTTCCTCATCCATGGTCTCCCACTGTGAGATCCTGGTCAATGGCTGCTTTTGTCATTGGCTTCAGTGTAACTAGGAATTGGTCCCAGTATTTAATTTAAAGCACAGCACACAAAACACCAAAATCATAACATCCCTGCTACATTTATAGAGCTGCATAAGCCACCGATTAACAAATGGATGAGATACTGAACTTTGCTTTGCCATCTGTCTTTAATTACATAAAATAACTTGAAGCAATTAACAAGAAAGAAATACTGTGACACAAATAAATAAATCCTATTGATAGAAACAGATGAGGGAATACTTAGGATATTTAAATATATGGATGACAGTCATTAAAGCTACATAATCCACACCCAATAACATGACAAGTATTATCTAACAGATTTACACTGACGTTGGCAATTATTTTTGAAAAATAAGTTACCTGTGGGGATGCAGAGAAACAAAAGGAAAGCTCTGTGTGTGTGACTACAAAAGACAACGTGTGGTCCATCCAACAGTCTAAGTTTTGTCTTTCACAGATAAAAGAAATTAATATCAACAGAAAAATATACAAAGCATGAGGTTTCATAACTGTGGACCTACAACCAGTCACGTAAGTCTGCGTGCTTATAAGCGTTTAGGCTCCAGTGAGGATTAGGCTTTTTAACACTTTCCAGGGTTTAAGTTCTAAGTCCATTTTTTCAGCAATCAAATACACTTGTTTGCCTTCTCTGTTTAACCACTTAGGAAAAATGGGTGCTGTACAATAGTTATTGAGTGACTGCTGAGTGGATTAAGAACTGACTAACTGATAGATGTCAAAAAGCAGATGTCAGCTCCAAATGAAAGCTCTGTAGTCAGTTTGCAGAAATGGGTGTTACGCTTGGCAGGCCACAGAATTGTCCTTAATGGTTGAGAGACAAATACATCCCTAGTAAAACAATGCTTAGTAAATTGTGAAGGAAATTAAAATTGGTGAAATGATAAATAAATTGTGAAGATGGAGCAGTCCACATTCGGTGACCAGGACCTCTGCAGAAAAGACGAATTTTAAATCATGCATTGTCTGTATTGATGCAATAGAAATCATATCCCAAGGGCTGTGCTTGAAAAGCCTTTGGTATTATTGTGGGAAAGCAATTGGACACAGGATTCAATCTGATGGTGTGAAAGAAGAAAAACATCCTCTTTGAATAAGTTAGCAGGGACAGACAAGTTGACTATATGGCTGTGGTGTGGTGCAGTGCAGTGGGTGCTAGAAATATGATAAAGGGTGGGAGAAAAGGCTTAAGAACTGCTTGTAGATTGGAAAGCAGGTTTTGTTTCCCTTACCAAAATGAGATGACTGGATTACAGTGCATAATTACCTTCACAACAAGAAAAAAAAAGTCTTGCATCAGATTAATGTATTACAAGAATCAGTGGGTGGAAATGTAAGCCAAGTAAATTTAAGCAAGCACTGAGGCTTGGATCTGTAGCAGTAAGTGTGACAAAGTGCTGAAACAAACTGCCCAAGAAAGTGATTGTGCACATATCAAAACTGAATCCCTTTATGGAAAACATGTGTCAGCCAAGCAGAAATTACTGGGCTTAGTATATGGGAAATGGGGTAATATCTATGACACAGAAGAGGCTAGACAGGATAGTTTATGGTCCTTTCTGACCTCAAAAGTCATAAATCAAGGACAATGTCTTAAATATTTTAGGCCAAATTCTGTTTATTTCATACAGCTAAGTCATCCAACTAATCCTAAGGAAACATTGAGGCAAATAGTATCAGGAGCAGCAAGTGTTATGGTCTTGTAAAAGATAAAACATATTAAATGTGTCTTTCATGTTAATATGCAACATCATAAATTCTGTATATTACAGATTTGGGGACCAAAGTTATGGTCAGGATGCTCCAAATTGGCACTCAGCAAGAAAGGTCATGTGCTCAGCGAGTGAGCTGAGAGATACACAGACTGGGTGGGAATGTGCATAGATGGAGCACTGAATATGTCATTTGACACTGTTTCAGGTATTCATGCTGAAAGAACTTCAGTTGTTTTGGCGGGGAACACTGCTGTGTAGACTGAAATAGGAGAAAGTATGTAAACAAAGAGCAACAATCAATTGCTGTAGCTTGTAGAAATGTATTGTGGGTCATGGCAGAGACTTTTGACAGACAGTGTTCTATTTAGTATCTCTATGGTAATCTCAAAGTAGAGGTAAACAGCACAATAGTGAAATGTACTGATGTTATTAAATCAGGAAGGAACACAAACAGAAGACAGCAGATAAATTATATCAAAGGACTGGGAGATATTAGAAAGCAGAGTACAAAATCACCCAAACAATTTTGGAAAAAAAAAATTAAAAAATGGGAAACAAAAAAGAGAGCTTATTATTGAATGTGCATGTCCTGGCCATCAGTACTGCTGATAGAATTTCAAGGTATAGTGGAGAGGAGACCAGATAGCAGAGAGTTATGAATTTGCATAGTGATAAAGGCTGTGCACATACAGACATGTCACGATGCAGGGAGGTAACAGTGCTCGTGTAAAGCTCTGTGCTATTACATTCAATTCTGTGTTCAATATTGACAGCCACTCACTGGCTGGAAGGAGCTGGAATAAATCCCACAACGATGGAAAAAACACTTTGGGGGGAGAGTCAGGCTCAAACCAAACATCTCATTAAGCATAAACTTAAAGTGTATGATCTGTGCTACAGATTTACAACCCCCTTTACAGCCCTGCTAGGTGGCTTTAACAAAGGAACTACGTATCAAGTTAAACAGTGCACATGTTAAAGTACTTCATTAGTCTGGAGCAGAAGGGCTTTGGTTAGACCTGCAAGGAAATGTGACAAAAAGTCACATCTGTGAACCCTTGGCCACTGAAAGGTGCATATTGGCTGCATTGAAATCAGCAGGCAGTCATTTATTGCCACAAGGCTGGGCTGCTACATTCTTAGGCATAGAACAAAGGTCTGCAAAATCCTAAACGAGCCAACGTTATATAACTGAGAGAGAGGAAAGCAGTGAAATCATGCCTTTTTGAGTGAACTGGGGTTTTTTTAAGGTGAAAATTGGAAGGCTGTCAGGTGGTCTTTCAAGGGGAGCTCATATTTCTGGGGGTTTTGGGATAGGTTTGAATAAAGCACGGGAGAATTTACATCTTGACATTGGAAAGCTGGGAGTTCTTTCCCATTCCAAGATTTCCTGATCGTATATGGTTGCCACAAAAGCTCCACAATTCAAAGTGGGAGGAATAGTTCCCTTCTGGGCTCTGAAATCACCTCTGTGACTGTTCATAAAAGAGTTCCTGTGAAGCTGAATTCTTGATGCTGATTTTCAAACCAAGGAAAATTAATCTTTAAAGAATAGGGCTGTGAAATGCTGAACTAGGATCACAGATACAGTAGGAATATCTCTTCTGTGTAACCATTTATTGTGCTTTTAAGCACAATAATTTGTTGTGCTTTTAAGCACAACAAACTGCTTGAAGTAGCAAGCAGTTTGTTCCTAAGAATGGCATTTTGGGGGAGTTAGTCCTCAGTTCTCTTTGAAACTCAACAGAGGTTAATACCCATCTCCTCAGACTCCTAATCATTGCCACAGACTGAGCTGGGTTCTTTTAATAAATTACACTCAGAAATAGTGGGGGGGGAAAAAACTCTTCTGAAAAAAAAAAATAACACCTCAGTATTTTGCTTAAATAATGCTTCTGGACTTAAAATGCAGTAAGTGTCACATGATTTTATAGTTAGTATTAGCAAATGACTGTATAAAAGAACATGTAATATTTAATTTTATCATTAAGAAATGTATTAGTGAAAAAAGTGTTGACTTTTGTAGGGATTTAGTCTTGGAAAATTAGCAGACACTCTTTTGGGCTTGACTAGTCAATATCCTATCCCCAAGAATTTAATTTAATAAGACCTCTGCATAGATTATGAAATAAGTAACAGGGAAAGACCAAGTGAGTAACAATTAGGGTGGAGCGTTCCTTTACAAATCTTGATGGAACAAATACTTGAAAGCTGTGTTTGTTATCATAAGATTGAAGTCAGGATATGGGGTTAAATTATTCACATGAGTGTGTATCCACAGATCCTTCTCCTTTTTCTTCTTTCTCATTAACCTGTATAGTCCAGTTTTATATTGTACTGCTTCATTTATTCCCTAGTGCTTTTCCTCTCCTGACGGGATGTCTCCTATCGAAGTGCCTAACTCACAACCTATTGCTCTCCTCATACATTTACTTAGTCCTGACGTTCACTACTCAGTCCCCTTTGAATGTTGAATTGCTACAGCAGTTGTTAAATATTTTATGTGTAGTACAATACAAAAGCTACCAAAAGAGGGCAACATATGAGCCAACAATAAGAAATGCATTCTGACAAGCTTATGGTTGTATATTTGTGACACCGTCCCCTCCTTTGTTTTTTGATAGAGAAAGAAATTTTAGCAGAGCTGGTCAGTAAACAGAATTCCCATTCTATGGGAAATTCCAGCACTTGGGAAAAAAGTGAAGGTGCTGAAGTTTTCAGGCATTGAAAACGCCAAGAAAGTGTATTTGGCACGATCAAGTGTTTTGTAAGTGACAAATCATTCTCACACCAGAAAGCTCAAAACTTATAATGACATTAAAATATTCAATTTAGTAGGAGAAATGTTAAATATAATAATGCTATATAAAGTTCAAAACAAGACTGGACAAAACAAGGAACCACTTAAATGTTTTCACTTTATGGGAAAAAATAATTTAAATATCATTTAATGTAAATAATATTTTAATTTTTCTCCATTAAAAATGTTAAGTATGCTCTCAAAAAAGCAAGCTGATTAAGATGAAGTTGTATTTCCTTAAAGAATGCTTCCTTTGAGCATTAATTATGTTTTCTCTCTGTGAAATGCCTGAGACAATTTCAAAATACTCTTAATAACCCTGCAAGAGGCTAAGGTAGGTTGGCTGCATCCCAGGACTGTTCCCAGTGCTCTGTCTGTGAAGCAAGAGAATGCCAAGTGCCCAAATGCCAGGCGTGTGAGCTCAAGAGGTACTATACCCTGGACAACACCGAATGTGCACTCATTGGCAAACAGTTTATTAAAACAAAGCTTTTCTTTTTTTTTTTTTTAAACTAAATAGCACTCCAAGGAATTACACAGTCTTGAATACATGCCAGCATGGCAATGGGTACAATAAGCAAATATAATCTACCTCACTTAGGGTAAATATTTGGCTACAAATGTATTGAGAGCTCTTTAATTCTTTGTACACTTCTGTGATGAGAACCAGAGGAAAAGCAGTGGCGATGCAAGGACTGGAAGGTGATTTTTTCTTCTCTTATCAGCTGCCCAGATAGGCTAGCTGCCAGTCAAATTAAAAGCCTCACTGGAGGAAATGAATGAAGACCTGTAGGTGTAGAAGTCTGTTGTTTATACAGCTGCCTCAAGTTCTGCTAATGATCAACCAGAATCAGCCTCATCTTCATGGAGATATGCAAAATTCTGTGGCAGTGGCCAGGAGGTTGATTACAGAATTTAGGGCCTCCTCAGGGTTTTTTTTTGCTTTTGTTTGTTTGTTTTTTCCTCTATTTGTCTCATCTCTTTTTTTCAAAACAAACTTCTGTTTTCTGCTTGCTTCTATTATGCCTTAGAATGCTGGAAAGCATTTGGGAAGGAGAGGGAGGCAGAGCTATGATCTATTTGGAGGGCAATGAAATATTTGGAAAGTTTGGAAGTACTCACCCCTTTTGAAGACAGGATGTTCTGCTTGCAGGAGCAACACCTTATCTTCTCTCATTTATCCATGTCCTGCTTTTGCATCTGTATTTCTGTGGATTCCAAAAGAAGGAAAGATTTATTCTTCCTAGTCAGAAATAGGCAGAGGTTTATGTCTGGAGGGTTTCTCTACTGTCTGGGCTATCACATGAACAACGACTTCACATTGTTCACCTGATGAAGGGCTGCAGAATCACAGGGACTCAAAAGAGATGTTCAGTCCAGGAATGACAGTTGTGCACAGTGTCTATGTGGCTGGATCAAGTGTATTGACTCTAATCACAATGTTTTTAGACAGCTCCTATATTCTGGATATGTGGGAAGATGTTTATACGCATCAGCTTGTCCTGTATTTCTTGTACTGCTCATCTATTTTTGATTAATGTCTTGATACTCCCTCCCAGCCGATGATGCTACTTTTGGGAGACAGACAAGGAACAGTTATGGAATATAACACATATATTTTAATGGTACTGAGAGATGTGGTTTACTATCTGATTGTGTTTATCTGTAGGAGAAAAGGTAACTTGCATCCTTAAATAGCCTTTCCTTATGGGTATGAGCTTACACATCTGACTGCCATCTTAGATTGCCACTTTACCCAGCAGCCCAGTGACTGGTGTTTATTCAGGAAAGAATTGGCCCATACACACAGACACACTGATTCTCACAAATGGTTCTGTGTATGCCTTGGCTTCTCGACTTCTGCCAAATTCAAGCCTAAATTCTAGGAAGCAACAATAACACTAACAGGAATCACGTCAGACTTGAAAGCGATTGCTTTAGCTCTGTGAGCACAAAATGGACTTCTTTTTCTTCCTTAGAAATGATTTTTAAACATGCCTTGGCTTCTCTGAGCCAGCATAGTTTTACCCTGCCAGTCAGGTTATGAGGAGGAATCTGTTACCCCCTTTTGCAGATGTGGTATGTGAGACTAGTTACATCACATTTAAAGGCAGATGGATCTCTGAAGGAAGCTCCAGTATCCAATCATGTGTTTTCTGCCCCTTGCTATTGATTTTTGTGGTTAGTCTGTTTCTGATTTTATTTTTCTCTGTAGTTTAAGGGCAAGTCTGTGGTCTGCCCCATGTGCCCAAACGAGGGAGCAAGGGTGCAGAAGACTGCCTGAAAATAAATAAATCAGAAACAGATAGACTAATTACAAGGACAAATGCCAAGGAATGGAGAACACACAGCATCCTCATGATGAGATATGCCTGGCCTGTTGGAGGAGAGATGGATGTTTCACCATATGATGTAACTCTGCATCGCATTGAAGAAGAGAGCCAGAGCATCGTCCTCCTCGCCTGGCTGAGCAAAACCCTCTCGTGTGGTTTGCCCACATGGCATGTCCCAGCATGGGGAGGAACAGCTTCCCTGAGGTAGGGGGTGGGGAGGAGCAAGGCTGGGAAATGAGAGGCTGCTCTTGCCTCCCCAGTGCCTGCCCCAACAGCCAGGCAGGGCTAAGCTGACATGAGGAAGGATGTAATCTACTCCTGGTTGTTTCATGCTCAAGGCACATTACTTCCTTCCATGGAATAAGAGGATAGTCATGGATGTCGTTGTGACTCACAGTCTCCTGGGGCAGCATGGCTCTGTGCCATGCCTATAATCAGATGACCCGGGGGGTGAATTAGGAAGGCTTTTGATGTCATTCTCTGAGTGCTGCACCACAGGAGACAAAGACTTCTCAGCGTAACATCAGGCTATCTCTTAAACATAACCATGAAACTAACTTTGACTTGCCGGCAGCTGGTACAGACAGTGGCCTCCCTACACTGCTCTGGCACTTAGCATAAGAAATGTCATTATGTGGGTGGATTAGGCAGAACCTGTCAAAGTTGTGTGCATGTTCTTTGGCTGCATTTCCCTCCCTGGGCTAATAATGCTGAAGAGACGGGGAGTAGGTTGACACATTTTCTGGCATGTGTCATGTAACCCAGTGAAGTGGAGGACATGCCAGTCACAAGACTTTTGTGCTTTAGTAAGGTGCAGGCAGCAGTGACATGCTGCAGTGGCTAGCAGTCTTAATCCTGTATGTATTCACACCGTTAGTGCCTTCATCATGGTTACAGCTTCCCCAGGGTTCTCTGACAGACCCAGAGGTACGTTTGGAGAGAAAGGTAAGGAAATGTGTCCAGGCAGATATTGATTAAGCTCACGTTACCTACAGATCCTGAAGCTCTTTACAAGATAACTGACATGATCTCCATAAGAACCACTGAATTTGGCACAGATGTACAGGGGAAAATACTCAGTGACTGTTTCACAGCATGCAGAAATGCTCCATACCAAATCAGCAGAGGATGCAAACAATAGCCATGCCTGGTAAGAAGAGATTTTTAGGACAGAAGATTCTAAAGCAAGACAACCAGAGACTGATGAAATTTAGGACAGAGTCACTGTTGCTGGTTGCCTAAACAAGTATTAGGGCAGTAGATATGAGTATTGGGGTGAGAGAATTTCCCAATGTCCATCACAATCTCAAGGTAAATCATTCTCAGGAGAATAGGGAAGAGCAGTGTATTCTTACAGAGAAGCCTGGTTTTGCACAGCTCCCGGTATACCCCAAAACACTCTGGCAATACGTCTGGTGACTTATGGCAGCCACAACACCCAATTCACTAACAAGAGTAACAAGTTTTCCTTGCAGCTCATAATCTTAAAAAAAAAATAAAATGAGAGTCAGTAGCTTCTACCAGAAATTACAGCTGAACAACAACTGCTACTCTATTGTAGCATCTGTAGGATCTCACGTCAAGGACTGCTATTCCCATGTGCAATGTTCTCCTTCTGTGTAGCACTGAAGAGCAGTAGGTCTGTAAGCAGTAATAATACAGCTTGGCAGGCACAGAGGCAACCTATATAGACAGGGGAACAGCTCAGCAGCCCCACAGGGTAGGGGTACCTCCACCCTTCACTTGCTGGTGTTGAATCACTGTGGGATTGTATTAAGGGGCACAGAAGCAACCCCGTAGCTATACTGCCTGCAAATACAGCACATCATTGCTCTGATGTGGGTGCTGCCCTGTGTCAGACAAAGCTTGTTACCAGTGAGTCAGCTGGTACGTTGTATGTGGGGCTGAGGAGCTGGACAGGACCTTGAGGAACTGCAATGGAATGCTCTGAGGGATGCTCTATGCCAATTCTGCCATATGGGAGGAAGAGTTAGAGGATAATGATGGGATGGGAGATGACTCTGACAATTTATTCTTGCTTGCACTGCATGACACTTGTGTGAAGTTGAGACAACCTGCAACAAGATGTTGTCTGACACAGAATTTGTATTGTCCCTTGACAAAATGTGACTCTGCTCAGATTGCCAGGTAATGTCACATCTTCAGTTGTGTAATACCACCACGCTCTCTCGATCCTGGGCCTTTAAACATTATTGAGCTGACTGTTTGTGCCCTGTGGAGGGAACTCAAATGTTATTTATCAGTGGAAATGTTAACTATGTGTACTTCGTTGGGAGTAAAGCAACCTGATTTCTCATATGTCCACATATTGAAAGTAGGAACTCATTGGAGAGAAAAAATGTGTGCCAGCAGGCATAAAGCAAGGGCTTTCATCTCTGTGTGAGTACACAATGTGCAGGGTGCACAAGAGTGTTTTGGTAGATACCAGTGTTTTGTAATTCAAGGATCATGCAACTTGAAAACAAAAATATCCACTGCTGCCATGATATTTTTCATTTACAGACAAATAAAAATTAAGTTAAACTCTGTTCAATTATTGCTTTTATTTCTCCCTACTGTGTTTGTTTGCCTCTTTTCTTGCATGGTAATGTGTATGTTGTTTGGTTGCTTGTTTGCTTTTATTTGAAATAATTTTCCATGTAATTTTCTGAGCTCTTGCAGAGCAGAGTGCCTAGTAAATGTGTATGTTTATGCACCTTTGTTCATGTACAAAGAATGATGAATAGTTAATAAAATGCACATCTCTGCAATCCTTTCATGCTTAAGATCCCCAGACAGAAATTGTGAGTATTCAAATAAAATAAAACTGATCCAAAATGTACATATTTAGCTTAGATAATAGCAGCTCCCAGATATGTGCCTTTTTCTACTGTTGGAAATCTGTCAGTTGAACAAAGAGCAGGATATAGTGTGAATCAGGCTGTCCTAAAAGCTTTATGTGATAGACACACTTTATGGAGTTAGTTCCATTTCTCTCACATTTCAAAAGCAAACTCAGCCTAATTATCATGAGGAAAAACTCTACAAAATCATTTTTTGTAGTCAAGGACTGCAATGTTTTTTAAAAGTCAGAATACATGTTAAAAGAACACATTTTGTCCCAAGGCTTATGGTTCAGCTGTAGGAAGCTTCTTCTTGATCCATCCATCTGAAAAATTATTCCTGAAAAGTCATTCTGCATATGGGTGTTTTTTCTATTTTTCAAGGAGAAAAAAATATGAGCTGTAAAGCTCGTGTTGTTCTGAACTCCTTCTCTCTTTCACCAATAAGTTCATCAAACAAAATTCCACAAGAAACGAATGTTATTATGAGATTAGCAGAATGAATGCCAGAGTTCAGACACTAAACTTTTTTTAAAAACCCAGTGATCTTAATGACGTGAAGGAAGTTGTAGTTTAAACATCAAGGTCAATTATTTCGTTAAATATTATTTAAAAGTTACTTGCCTTGAAACAAAACCAGTGCTATCAATTTCCCAAAAATGCAAACAGATTATTCTGCCCTGTTTGTCAGCTTCACTAGATAACTCCTATTTGATCTTCAAATGAAAACAGTTTCTGTTTCAGAATTATATAACAGGCTGCCTCTCAAAAGGAAAAGATCTTAAGGTTGGACTGCTGTTTACTTTCCCTTCTAATCCTGTGAGAAGATTTGCATAAGAAAAGCAAGTAGATTTGAGTCTAGATTTTGCTGTCTACATCTAAAGCATGAGCATCACTCAGTCCTCTCTATTTATTCAGAAAGAAAACGATTGCTTTTGTAAGTCAGGTGAGTAAGAAATCCTTCAGTAAATTCAGAAGGGTTCCTCTAAAAGTAACAAGGGCTACCTATCAAGACTAAATGGAGCTTAGTTAAATAATTATAATAGTCAAACACTGAGAGTTTAAAACCTAAACTCCCAGTATCAGGTCTGTTTCCACATACCATATACTTAGGTTTAAAACAACATCCAGAATTGGTATTTCCTGGATCTTGCAAAGCAGCTCCTTGTATTTGCAAACAGCCTTCCCTCAGTTCATAAGAGCATCAGTTTCATGGGGGACTTCAGTGAGCAGAGCAGTGCTGGGTGACCACATGAGCTCTGGGTGTCAGGACCAAAAAACTGCCCCCAGCTACAAGCGTGACCCCTGGAGCAAACCAGTTAACTCCTCTGTAGAATGGGAATAGGGACTCATACCTACAAGAGTACTGTGAAGCAGAATAGTTTAATGTGTGCAATGTATTTGAATTTTTTTTATGTGTATAGAAAGGAAAGTTATTATTTTTTAGGGAGAGGATTAGAAGGGATATTTTGGATCACAGGGTCAACTCCCTTGCTGTGGGTGGTAACCTCATCTCAGAAGCTGGTTCTCAAACCAGTCAAATTCCATCTTCCAGCTGCTTTGATTCCTTCCTGCCTGCGGAAGGCCTTTCTGGGTCCTCACCACTCTGGTGGGGTGAAGGTGCTTTTGTGTTTCCATTTTAAATGCCTTCTTGGACAGTTTGTACCAATTCTTTGTCTCATAATTATTTTATTTGGGAGGAGGGGAGGGAAACTGTCTCATAATTTTCAGATTCATTTGAATTTTACTCTGAGTCCCAGACACCTGGTGGAAAGATGCCAGCAATGCTGTAGGCTGGTTCGATGTACTAATAAAAATAAAATTAAATTAAAAAAAAAAAACCCTCGAGTAAGAAAAGCGCCATTCTTAGAAAGCCTCCAGCGTTCCAGCTAGAGCACAAACAGCTGCTTATTTGGGACTCTTCTCGGGTAAATCAACAGCCCCGGGCCAAAGGGGCCGCAGCTCTTGTGGTCTCGCAAAAACCCAGACCCACCCCGGTGGGGGAACACACAGGGGAGGGAGGAAGGAACGAGCAGGGAGAAAGAACCATCCTGAAACCGCGGCTGAAGCCTCCCTCACCCGAGGAGGGACGAAGCTCCACTGGGGAGAGCCAGCGCGGAGAAAACCCCGAGGGACGCGGGTCCCTGGCCGGGTTCGGCACCGCGCCCTCCCGACCGCCCCGGAGGGCCCGCAGCTCCCCGCCCCCTGCCCTCCCCGTCGGGCTCTGCCCCCTCCCTGCCGACCTCTCCGGGGCTCTGCTTGCGACCCCCCGCCCCGCCGGGGCTCTGCCCCGAGTCCCCGGGCTCCCCCCGCCGGGAGGCGGCAGCAGGGCTCGGCGGGGAGGCAGATCTCCGTTTTGCCCCTTGGCTCCGGTTTCCCCCTGCCCAGAGAACAAGCGCCTTTGCTGGAGTTGCGTTCCCCAGGGCTGGGGATGATTTTTCGTTTGTTTGGTTTTCACCTTCTTCCTCCGCCGCCTCCCAAAGGCCGGCCCGTTCCCCCACGGGCGACCCCGAAGGTGGACGAGCAACGCGCTGCCCACGGGCGAGCCTCGGGAAGGAAGGCGCTGAAGGGGCTGAAACGGTGGTGACTGAGAGGGATTCGAGGGCACTTCGCCAGGGTGCGGGACAGAGGCAGTGGGTCCGTGTCCCTCGGCGACCTGTGTCCCTACTTCCCATGGGTGAAGGCAGTGCATGTCCCCCGTGGAAATGCGGTGTGGCAGCAGCTCTCTGCCCGCGCTCGGGGCACGGGCTGCTGCGGAGGGGAGAGGGTTGGAGCCAGGGCCAGGTGTGTGCCATCGGGAAATACCACCTCCAGCCCTGGACCGAAGAGCTTCCAGACCGTGGCTTCACGGCCTGACAGGGGGCCAAACAGCGCGTTCCCACCATCACCCCACCCCAACATCTACACCCCCCGCAGCGTCCAAGCCCAGTAAGGCTGAAGCAAGAGACACCAAACGCCCTCGAAAAGCCTCTGCCGAACCTCTGCACCCCCAAAGAAAACTGAAAAACAAAGGGGGGCGAGTCAGCAGTCCCAGCAACGAGTCCCCCGAAACAGCGGGGTGAGCCAGACCAGGCGCAGCGCCGCCAGCTCGGGGCCGGCCGCAGGGTGCCCGACGCCTGGGGGACCACTCTCCCCCTCCACCGCCGGCTGCTGGTTCCCAATTCCTACGAATTCAACCAGATTCCCCCAGTGATAAACCAGGGGCGGGCTGGGGTCTAGTCCCCCCAGTCCGGTTGCAGTGAAACCACAAGAAAACAGGCGCAGGTGAAAGGCATAGACGCGCTCGCTACCGTGAGCGCTGCTGCAAACTTGCGGGGGGTCGGGGGCGCCTCGCACAACGACGAGCGGCAAAGGGAGAGCGTCTCCCGGGTGCGCCCAGCGCGGAGAGGGGAGCCAAAGAAGCAGGATTTTCCCCGGGAAGGAGAGGTGGGGGCGGCCGTCGGTGCGGGGCCAGCCTTCGGTGCGCGCCTTCCGCCGGGACCTGCGCGGCTTTTACATGGGCGATCGCGCCTGGCCGACTCGCATCAAGCGAGAGCTTTTCCGGGAACAGGCTACTAAGAGCAGCAGAAGCGGGAGGGAGGGTGGGTATGAAATAAAAGGCTAAAGAAACAGTGAGATTTTGGGACCAGGACCAAATACTAACGCGTTACATAAAAGCCACGGGCGGTTCTTATCAGCAAGCCCGGCCTGAAGAGGAACAATCCCCAGGAGCGGCTCCAAAACAACGCTGTTAAAGGAACAATTGTGAAATGCCAACTTCCCACCAGAGCATGAACAGCAGGAGCCGGGCATGTCCTGTCTATAACCGGGCTTCTGACAACCGACAGAGAGAGGACGGGACGGGGGCGGGGGGGGGGAATCCTCTCTTGACAAGATTTATCAAGAAACATTTAACTGGGCTTTAATCATATTAGCAAGAGCCCAATTAGGGCTGAGAGCGAAGCGAGGCGGCCGGCGGGCTGGGGAGAGGAGGAGGAGCAAGCGATGGAGTCACTCGAGGATAAAGTCCTTTCATCAGGCTGCGCTCTCGGCAAGCAGAGTGCGAATAATCAGTCCCCTTCACTGGGGGGACGGGGGAGGGAGCGGGTGGGGAATGTGTGTAAAGGATCATTAAGGCCAGGCAGAAGGGGATTTTTGTTGTTGTTGTTGTTTTTAATTATTACGGCTATTAAGGTGGTGTTTGTGGGCTCCCTCGGGCGCTGCTCTCAGGGACCGAGCGAGAAAGAAGAGAAGGGGTTCGGAGGCACCTGCTGCACCGCGACGACCTGATCTGCGTATGCGAATAGGGCTCTCCCTACCAGGGCAATAGAGGGGCTCCGTTCCTTCCACCTTCGCCCCTCCCCCGCCTTGCATCCCCGAGGGAGAATTTTCTTAAAGCCCTTTCCCCGGGTCTTCTCTCCCTAATATCGAGCCCTTCTCCGCCGCATAACGCCTCCCAGCGCGGCTCCTCCAGGGGAGCGCGACGCCCTCTCCCCACCGCCCCCGCTCCGCGGGATGAGGGCACAGCGCAGCCCCCGGCGGATGCCAGCCCGGTAGCTAGGGCTCGTCGAAAGCCCCGGGAGAAACGTGGCACTGGGAATGCCCGGGTCAGGGTCAGGGGGTAGAAGCTATCTTCCCGGGGTTCCAGTTTGCCGTGCTTTCTCTGGGGCAGCCTGTCCCGTCCTTAGGGACTCGCTCGCTCCAGTTACAGGGCATGGGAAGCGGCCAGCAAAGAAATAAAGAAAATGTAAATATGACAGGTGGGAGCAAAGGAAGAGGCTGGCGATGAGCCCACGAACCTGCCCCCTCCCCGGGTTACGCCACCCCGGGGACACGACGGTGGGAGCGCGGCAGAGGCCGTGACCCGGTCCGCGGCTTTCGAGACATCGCCAGCAGCTGCCCTGACTTCCTGCCGCTCCCCGCGGCCAGGAGCGGGGAGATAGGGCTCTGAGGCAGCGAGGCACCTTTCGCCCAAGAGGAACCAGACCTCTGCACTGCGGGGCACAGGATGCTGTTGTTTTATTTTTTTAACAGGGCAGGGCCCAGGTGGTGTTTGCCATTCGCACCGACGAGCATCCCCGCTGCAGGGAGCGATCTGGTCCCTGCCTGGCGCAGGGGGTCTCTCGCCCCCCACATCCGCCTCCCTGCTCCTCCCCACGCCCCGGGCCGTCGCAGCCCCGTCCTCGGGGACGGGCAGCTCGGGGGGCAGCGCCTCCCCCCGCTTCGCCGTGCCCTTTGAGTGACCGTGCCCCCGCCGCACCTTCCCTGTTCCACTCTTACCTTTCCGGCCCGGCCGTCGAGGAGCTGCCCCCCCCCGCTCCCGCCCCCCACCCCGTCTCCGCCATCCCTGCCGCAGGGGTGTCGCACGCCGCCGCGCCGGCACAGCCTCGGCTCTCGCCTTGCGCGCACTCGGCTGGCGCTGGCAGCCCCGCCGGGTTCATCCGAGGACAGCAGCGGCTCGTCTGGCTGCCAACGCCGCGGCGAGGCTGACGCTGCCGCGGCCGGGGGTGACTCACGGCGGCAGCCGCCGGGGAGCGGGTCCGCCAGTCGAGCGGGGAGCGGGCACGTCGCGGCCGCTCCTCGCCCCCTTCCCCGGACACCGCGGACCACCCCTCGCACACATGCCCCTCTCTCCCGGCTCCCCCTCCCCCCCGCCCCACTCTGCTTCTGCCAAGTGGAATAAACGCCCGGTTTTCTGGCAAATATTCACCCTTCCGACACCGAACCGGGGGCCGCACCCCCTGTCGGAGGCGGGCCGGGGTCCGCACCCGCGGCCGGCAGCGCTCCCGGCGGCGCCCGCCCCCAACGTAAGTGACCGTCGGGCCCGGGAGGGGTGGCCGTGCCCCGCGCCCTGCCCCGGGGCGTGTGGCGGGGCTGGGACGGGCCGGCCGGGGCCGGGGCCGACCCCCGAGTGGCGTGCCCGGCCTGTGCCCGCGGGAGGGCCGCCCGCCTGCACCGGACAAAGGCAAACCACGGCCCAGAGCCCGCTGAGCGGCGCGGCCGGGGAGGGGACGCGGGGCGCAGGCGGGGACAGGGACCCGGAGTGCGGGGCAGCGTCGGTGTCACCACCGCTGCGCTTTGCCCTCCTCGGCAGACAGGCTGCAGGGTTTCAGCTGCCTGCGGTTTCCATGGAGCCCTCCTGGCACGTCCCAGCCGGAACGTATGGCAGATGTCTTCACGGCGAGCCCGCAACAGGTCTCCCACTTCTGCTCAGAGCTCCCAGGTGGAGCCTTTTCAGATCCTTTACACTGCGTAGCTCAGCACCAGCAGTGCTTTTGAGAAACATGCTGCATGCATGACATCCCTGTTCTGAAACAGAATTTTGAGGCTGTGGCAACACATGTCTTCCAGTCTACACTGTCGGCAGGATGCACACTTCTGAAAGCAGTGGCTCCCTAAAATGATATTATTAGAATCATAATTAGATATCATTTATTAAGAAATGCAAGCCACGAAGATAATGGTAATGAGTGCTGCATTCTCTGCATACATGCTCAAGTTTTGGATATAGGATGAAGACATGACTGGGCCTGTACTTAAAAATACTCTAAATCTACTTGTCAGAAATGTGGTAGAATGATAAGCCATGGATTTAGTGACATGGATTATGTTGTCAGTGCTTCAACCTTAAGTTAATTTTTAAGTCCAAATTTCTCAGTCCTCTGAGAAGAGAAAGGAGGAGGAGGAGGAGGAAGAGACTATTATAATTGAAATGCTGACATTGCTAACCATGGCAGTGTGAATTCACTACTATAATAAGACCTCAGCTAGCAGCCTAGTTCCAAAGAGGTGATGTTATCCGGTAATAATGTAATCAGTTTGTTGGCTGTAACGTAGGAAACGGGGAATTGGTCTATTTTTTGCTGGTTTTGGCCAAAATTTAAAAAAATAAAAACCTATAAGATGCCAAGATTGAGGCAGAAGTGCTACCTTTGCTATTTAAAATAATAAACCAAAGTTCTTCATGAACATTTTTTACTTTAGTGCAGTTTTACAAAAGAATACTTAAAAAGGGACGGCTAGTGAGAATGCAAGCTTTCAAGCTAGGGATTGGAGGACAGAAAAGCCCAGGGGGGTAATATTGTTAAAAGTTCTCAGAGAGGTCCTGAAAGCACAATGTTCACTTTACAAAATAGTTTTCTCCTGGGTAATTGCTGAATGAGTTTGCATGGATTTTCAGCTGCATATTTAAAGGAAAATGAAGAAAAGAAAATAAATGAAAAAGACAAATGCCCTGTTAGTAATTTAGAATTATGCCACAACCATTAAGAAAATTGCATCAGATATATGAAAAATTGGAAATGACCACTTCAGTTTTTGAGTTAATATGTTCAGGATCCTCCATCCCTCATATCTTTCTTTTGATGTTTGTTTTTAATGAGTAAACATTCTGATGATTGTCTAGGCAGCTGGCTCTCAAACTAGAAATAACATAAGAAGTGATTTAACTTGTAAGGTGCATGTGCCAGTGAAGCCTTATCTGTGAAATCTTCCATAGAGGGTTAATCAGTGATGTTGGTGAAGTCAGAAAATTACAAGGATAGAGACAAACCATATTATCCCTCTAAATCAGATTTAGATTTTGCTGTTACTCTTGACCATGTTCTGCATGTTTAACCTGAACAAAAATTCACTTTGGTCAGTGGGACTCTTTGGGTTTGGGCCATGAATTCTTTGAAGGAGCAAGTCTTAAGTTTCTTCATGTTGCTAGGAAGCCCAGCAGTATTAAGACAAAGATATGTGAAAGTATGTGAAGACAATGAAAGCAAAGTCATGAATATAGCCAAATCATAACTGCCCATTTTAACAGAGCAGCTTGTAAATAACAGAGCCTTGCAAGAATACTTGGGTGTGTCTGAGTCAACTGTTCTGAGAACCCTGTGATAGCCAGTTGCAGAAACAACACAAATTCTGGAAAAACTGCCAACAAAACCTGAAAGAGCCCTGAGAGGTTTTATTTAAATTTGTTGAAATTTCTTGAAAATCTTATTTCCTGAGTAATATACAAGCTCTGTTCCTAGCATATAGGTATATCACATGTTGCCCAGTAATTCTTGAAAAGTAGACTAAAATTACTACAGTGACTACCTTGTTCATCTGATCTTCTTAAGGCAACATTAACCCTCTTTTACGATTTGCCACTTAACAAAGCACTGCCATAAGTATTACAACCATTGTCAATGTGTGTAGTCTGGACTGTGGAAAATCAGGGGTTGGCATTCACCATCAGGCTTACATCCAAAAACACGCGAGTTAATTTGCACTGCATGACCATTGGCACTACATAGTAATGAATTGGAAGAGGTATTTTGAGAAATGTGAATGGTTCCACAGCTGCCCTTAAACACTTGTTTGAAACTAGATAACAGATGGGATATAATGATAGTTGTTTTGGTTTTATTGTGCAAGAAAATACCAGCTTGTGATTGTTGACTGGATGTGAAACAAACTTTATGGCTCTATGGATTGGATGTGGCAGCATTCATACAGAGTGCTAGTGGAAGCATCGCATATTTGTTCTGTAAAAAGAGTCAAATGACAATGAATTACTGTTTCTCACAAATACAAAATGAGAGGGCAATGAAAAATTAATTGAGGAAATTTATGTACGGATATGGAGTATGGTAATCTGGATGCCAGCTGCCACATGGGAAATCTCCAAACCACTAATTGAAGGAAACGTTAAGAACTTAACAGGTTAGTTTCCTATGTGTTTTCACTTTTTTTCTCCCATAATTATTGACTTTTGTCTACTACAGAAAGATGACATTAGCCCAATATAGACAGTTTTGCTTCCTCAGTGCATTGTTCTTGAAGTCCAACCTCCTTTTTTGTCATAACTCAGTTACTTAGCTTTTATTCTTGATACAAAAGGTGACTTTTTTTAATTGCAAGGTTGAGTATGATAGTGCAGAGGTGGGTCATTGTGTATACAGGAGCAAAAGAAGCAAGTGAAAGAAGAAAAGGGAAAGAGCACAGAAGGGAGATAGGAAGTGTGGGGCTTACAATGGAATGACTGGTGATGGAATGGGCAGGAGGAGACTGTGCAGACAGCAGTGTTTAGAGTCTGTCATTTGATCAAACTACTCCTTATTTAACATGCTCTGCATTTCTCAGTGGGTATGCCACTTGGAATCTATGTGCAACAGTGAAAGATTAAGAAAGTAAGGACATAATGAAAAAGCAAGAGGCAGTTTCCTAATTTGTTTCTTTTCCATTTCTAAAGCCTGCCTAGCCCACACATCGGGTAGAGTATGCTTAGAGTCTTGGACAAAACTAAGCTGGAGCTAGAACAAGGTTTGAAAGAAATTGCAGTAATTTTAAAGATGATAAAAAATATCTGACCTTCCTTGTCCCCCCCCCCCCTATAAAATATTTAGAAGGTACTTAATGTCCAGCAAAATCATCTGCCCTATGGCAAATGTATGACAACAATAAGGTATGTGTATCTACTCTGAAATCAGAGTTCAGGGTATATATATATGTAACTGCAACTCATATTTTGTCCTTCTGACAATATGCTGAGCTAGAACTTTCACACTGTCATATTTTTCTTTCTTTTTCACTCAGTTTTCTTTGCTTTTGGGACAGAAAATCCCTCACGCAGTGTGGTCCAGGTTATACTGAATCATGGATATCTCATGAAGAGCAGTATCTTATTCCCCTCATGACTTAATAATAATAATAATGGCCAGACTTTGTGAACGAAGATCTTGGGAAGGGTGCTCCACACATGGGTGTGCCCTTCCAGCCTGCGCAGTGGATTTTTTAGGTGAGGCACAGCGTGCACAGAACTGGCCCCACCGT
>JAWWEU010000158.1:53688359-53704272 GCA_035583155.1 Acropternis orthonyx | reverse complement strand
GGCAGGGAGGCATTTAACTGCCCAGGGGACGGTCCCCACTGAGGACTCAAACTCGGGCCCTTGGGATTCAGAGTCCAGAGTGCTAACCATTACACCACGAGACCGCCCTCCTCATGACTTACTCATGTTGCAAAAGCAGGGTGAGTAATGGGTGCTGGAATTTAGCTCTATATTGCATCTGGGGTTTCTTTAATAGGTTCATGAAGTTCACAGACTAGTGTTAGCAATTTTTTTTATTTTTCTACCTCCAATTCCTACTTTGTTTTTGTTTCTCTAGATATTTTCTGTGGTCTTGGAGGACTTTACAACTTTGCAAAATGACCCAGAACTATATTAAAATGCTCCAGGCATGGTATAAACACACAGAGTGCATTTGTGCTGTAGAATGACAGGGTTTGACTGGACATGACCCCATATAGTTCTAGGAGTCTGGGTCAGCATTGCATCTTTACCAGCAGAAAGGTTTGCAGTGACTGCAGGTCTTAAGGATGTGTGCATAGAGAAGTAGTGCTGGACTATTCATACTGCAAGTAGGATGCTTTAAATGGTACTCTGCAACATCATCCTTGGATCCATTGAGAGTAAAACTGCTTTCAATATGCCAATGATGTTCTCAAGTACCTGCCATAGGGCTCAAAGTACAAGGTCAAATTTGAATTTAATAAGAAACTCTCTGATGCACTAAATTGCTGATGTAGCACTTGCAGTGAGAAATACCTTGGTTCAGATAGGTGTTTTGGGAGTACCTACAGCTCAGACAAAGAGGGTCTCAGAAAGAGATGCAAACAAACAGAAGTGTTCAAAATCACAAACAACTCATTATCTGATCTGGAAACAGAATGGAGGGGTTGCCTGCAGCTGCACTTTGTTCAAACTTCAGTTGGGCTTGTGACATAACTTACTATCAGTCCACACAGTTCATGTCAGACTCTGGATTGTGAGTTTCCTTACTGATGATTCTGCAGCCTCCCAAGGTTCCCGGGACTCTGTTTGCTCAGAGATCTCTATTCAGTGCAAAAAGGTGGTGACAGAAGTGTGTGTTAATTGTTGCTGTATGGGTAAAGGTTGGGGGTTGCTGTGCAAGCAAGTATTTTCTGCTCTGTTCCAGTTCAAAGTGAAGTCATCTAGATGAAACTAGGGAAAAGAGTTAATAGAGCCAGTGCTAGGTCTCAAAAGAATAGAGACAAGGAGGAAGGTAATCATCCAAATGTGTACACAGCAGTGGCAAATCTCTTGGGTCAAGCTGCAAGTTGAGATTCAGAGAGTGCATGCAGTATAGATGTTCTGAGTCCAGTCTCATGTCCCACTAATCAGATCATGGTCATTTGTCAAAAAGGGTCTGATGCTTTTCAGGACAAGTTGCCTGTTTAGTTTGTCTTTCTCAGTAGTCAATAAAACTCAATGGTTTTTCTAGAAATTATCTTTGTATTAAAATTGCCTTATTCCTATGTGTCTAAGTCTGTATTTGGATGTGAATTGTAGGACCTTGGGTCCTACAGTATGTAGAGTCCAGTTAAATTTTGACACAGGAGCAACTGCATTACTTTTCTGTTCATTTTCCTAATCTGCAAACAAGCTTTTGTGCAAGACTATTGGCACTGAAAGTCTGTTTGAAATTGAGTTGTGGAAGTGTAAGAGTTCATAACCCTTCTGTTGCAGCAACTATCATTGCAATGTGAACACCGAGTGCCTGCAGCAGGAAGAAGTGATGAGGTCTTCCTTAGCTGTTCTGGCAGAGCCCTAGGAGAGTGCAGCAGTGCCAGCTACATGACAAAGGACACAGTGCATACACCATTCTCTCACCTCTGCCAGGAAGAATAAGAGACACTCTAGTATTCAAACATTTCCTGAGGCTAAGCTTCAAACTCTTTAACCTGAGAATGGTTTCAACCAGCATCTAGTGAGCTTTGCAGATCACTAGCTTCCACTTTTGATAGCTATTGAATAGTTTTCCATTGCAACCTTTACTTTCTTGTGTATTATATATATATGCATCACTGCTGCTGGCTTAATATGTTAACAGTTATTGAAAGAACGATCTGGTAAATACTGTAGTTTGCGTATGGATTATAAAATATAATATCTTTCATTATATTGTCTGGTCACTCACTTTAAGATTTCATTAATATGCTTTTCTTAAATAACAAACAGATCCTGCAAAGCTGGTTAGCCATGTGAGGACCATGTGGTGTAAGCAGTTATAAATACACCAGTAAAAAACATTCCAGAGAATTATAAATCACTATAATGTTCAACTCCAGTGGGTTGATGAATAGTATCTTTATTAACTTACTAACCACTTATCAAAATGGTTTGTCTTGTACTTAGACTTAGTTTTTGTTCTGTGTCAATTTTATTATAAAGCCTGACTTTGTTTTCTTTTGCCAGACGTATTTATTTCTGAGTCAAAACTCAGTCTCTTTTGCAAAAAGGAGGAAAATCGAAGAGGCATAATAATCAGCCTAAACTCATCCAAAGCAATTTAAAAATAGCCAGCCCACCTACTGCACTGGGAGATTTTGTAGTGCAGAGTACAGAAGCACAGTGTGGAGTAGCTAAGGAACTGTGCAATATGTAAGCTTTTCAAAATGTGCTCAAAGCAGTGTCTCTCTAACCAGTACCAGATCTGCTCCTGCTAGGGCATCTGTCTCTCAGGCCTCCACTGCCTTGCAGGTTGGTGCCCAGCGTGTTTAATGCTGCTTTCCATGAGAAATGTCCCTGCATGGATTTTTGTTTCCAAATCATGGCTTATAGTGGAGAGATCTGTGGCAGAAGGTGGTTGAAAAGAGCGAGACGGCATTGCTGCTCAGTCACTGGTGCAGTGGGCGGCAGTGCATCGGCATTGTCACTTGGGCTGTTACACAGATGGCCTGTGTAAACTTGAGTAAAATTCTAGCAGATAGGTCTGCAAAGGGATGTAGCCACGCAACTGCACTGTGTGGGCCTTGCTAGGCTCCATAAAACCACGCCCAGCTGTCATCCCACTTTCTTAGTGTCTCAGCTGTGCCAGGGAGCATGTTCCAAACTGCTTGCAGGTTCTGGTAAGGGTCTTGGGTAAGACCTTTCCTGGACAAGTCTTCCCAACAGAGTCCTGTTCAAAACTGTTGGACTGTTTGGGCCCCTGCTCATACAGGGATGTTGTTTCTTGATCAATCCTGTTATTATCATGGTGATATGTAAATACATGATGTATACAGACACAAATTAAATTGTTCTAATTTTCAGAGACCATTTTTATCTTTTTTCCTGCTTTTCCTTCCATTAGCTTCCTCTTTCTTGCTGTAACCCCCTGCTTCTCTGTGCCTCTAGTCAGTTTTTATCAGTGTTTTACCTTTAATTGGTACACATAGTTGGTCAGCTTACCTAATTTCCCAATAAAGGGTCTATCGGTGAAAGAGCATTTGGCCTGTGAACAGCACACATTGCAAAAGATGCTGCAGGAGGAAGGGTAGTGTGTATGTGTGTTACCACACTGCAGCTTGGGTCAGGTGGTCACATTGTATCCGAGTGGAAACTTGCACCAAAATAAACTTTGAAGTTGATTAAAAAAATAGGGGATTTTCCCATGATAGAACAAACAGAATGTACTATGCAGGGAAATGAGGTAATTCAGTCATTTTCAGCATCACTGATACCTTTTAAAGAGAAGGCTCTGGGGGGGGGACGACCTTGTAGCACCCTTTCAGTACTTAAGGGGACTACAAGAGAGCTGGAAAAGGACTTTTTACAGGGGCATATAGTGATAGGACAAAGGACAATGGCTTTAAACTGACAGAGGGCAGGTTTAGATTAGACATTAGGAAGAAATTCTTTACTGTGAGGGTAGTGAGACACTGGAACAGGTTGCTCAAGGAAGCTGTGGATACTCCATCCCTAGAAGTGTTCAAGGCCAGGTTGGGTGGGGGTCTGAGAGCTTGGTCCTAAGTGGAAGGTGTCCCTGCCCTCAGCAGGGATTGGAACTAGGTGTTCTTTAAGGTTCTTTCCAACCCAAGCCATTCTATGATTGTGTGATTTTGAAAGGGTTAAATACCTGCCAGCAACTGCATCCTATTAACGTAAGGCATATTGGCATTGCCTTTGAGTATCTCTGTTACAGAATTTGACGAAACAGCTTTTGTTTGTTCACACTTTTCTGTCTTAAAATTTGTATATCATCAGTAAATGTTATTTTTTCTGCAACAGCTTGCACTTTCTTCTCTATGAAGACAGAAGTCAAGTCATGCTATTGCTTTGGTTATCATTTTCAGCTTGATGAAAGATGTAAACATGTAGACTTTTACTGCTCCCGACAACAAGGATTGCATACTGAGTTTACATACTGAGATTTGCTAATTTACTGTCTGTATAAGTTGATAACTACAGGAATGGAGTGTGATATTAGACCCTTAATAGATTTTGTGGAGGTAGGGAAAAAGCAATTGATAGAGAGAATCCAAGTTAACACATGGAGTACCTTCACTTTTTCCAAAGGGAAGGAAATTCTTTACTTCTTTACAATGTTTTGCAGACTTTTGGTGCCCTGTGGTAGCAAATATGTTCTCAGGATGAGGGTTGTCTAGACTGTGCACTTCAGATTATTGTAAGCATTTTATTCAGCTGAGAGCTGGAGTTCAGTAAGTGGTTGGTGGGATTTGAAAAGACCTCAATGTGCATGGGGAAAGAGGAACCTGCTGTAGATCTTTTGGGTCCTGAGCTGCCAAGCATATAAATATGGATAAGCATGTCCCACTGACTGCAGCAGAATTTCAAATTAAGCTCTTTCAGAAGTTTTTCCAGAGTTGGGTTTTTAAGCAGTTTCTGTGTTAAGCTACAGTGAAGCAAAGAGTATGTGCTCATACAGTGAGCTTCCTCAAGCCAATGCAAAAAATCAGAAAGGCTGTTATGCAATTATTGCTGTATATCTTTCTGCCTGTAAGCCTTAATTTTGCTCTGATTCTTTTTGGTGTGTGTTTTTGTTTAAATCCTTGAAAAGATGTCATTCTCTCACTGAATGTGTTTTTCCTCCTAAACACAAGCTGTAAATACATATACAGATAATATTATGTGATTTTTTTGAGTCAGCTGCTTGCAGTTGTTATGTGTTCTATGCTAGGCAAATTTAGAAAATTATTATCAATTTGTTCTGTGCTAGGCAAATCTAGAAAATTATTATCAAACCTCATAAGCTCAGACGTGGAAGCTCCTTGACTGGTCTTTGCCATGGAAATTGCAATTTAAACATGTAAGTGTATATGTAAAAGAAAAACCCCAGAGGTAACAGACAAGTAGAATTTTGCAGGGTTGTTATAGGCACAGTGACATCTGGTTTTTATTGCAGTTAATGATTCCTAATCTTATGTGCCATTTTGTGTTATATAACCTTTTATTATTAATATGCAGCTCCTCTTACAAATCAGTTTTCAACGCTTTTTTCCCCACAGTCATATCTTGAGAGAGTATGTGGGTATACGTTTATGCCTACTAAAATAAAACTAAAGGTGTTCTTCTATATTAAGAATTTTTGAAGTACTTGGAGATGGATTCTGTGTTCTCCATGAAGTAACTGTTGTTCTAATCATTACCAGGAATTGAACCTGGAATTATGAGAGCTAGAGAATAACTTGACAATTTGAGCTCAAAAAGGCTAAATCTTCTGGCTAACAGTTGTAGGAGAGTCATGCCTTTTGTGGCTCTGGCAAAAGTTACTAGTTGGAGTGGGAATTATGTTTGTGCAACTCAAAATTGTTAGTGAAATCCAAGGGAATTTGGGGGTTTGCAGGGAATGCAAAATTGGGCTCTTCCAGGAGCTTCCCAGTAAGCATGAAAGAGGATTTTTTTTGTTGTTGTTGTGTGTGTGTGATGGGTAGCAAGTAATTCTAGTGCCTGACAACATTCTGGCTAAGTGTGCTTTTCAGGTTTCCATTAGTGGTGGCCTAGTCCATCAGTGGATCCTTTCAGGAGTAACCATCTGGCATTTCCTAAACCGTTGTCTGTGTATCATGTAAAACTTAGTGTTACCACTCTAAAGAAAGACCTTGAAAAGTTAAATGCCATTGGAATTTAGTAATGTAGGTCACAGTGTAAACTGTGGTTAAGTTGAGCTAAGGCCTTCTTTAGAGAAAGAACCTGTAATTGATTAAACCCTGCCTCTAGCTAGATAAAAATGAGTTTGAAGTAGATTAATATAAAAACAGTTAAAAGCTTCCTCGTTGTTGTCAGTTTTCAAAATTAAACTTGTCAAGAGTTTGGCAAAAAGAGCTCAAAGACAGATCTGATCTAAACTGAGAAAAACAAATCCAAAGGAGCAAAGAGCAGTGTGGACTGTCTCGTGTTTCGTTCATCTAAGTGAATTTTCTCACTGAAGGCTGTGATTTTTATGGTCCTTCCAACCCAAACGATTCTATGATTCTGTGACTTTACAGCCTTCATTTTAGTTTGCCAAGCCATTTTTCTCCAGATGACCATCCTACATGTTTTGGGTCTCCTAGCTTTGGCTAACACAGAAATTTCTTCTGTACTGCTTGGCCTATCTTCTCGTGGCCTTCATGAGTCTTCTCTGACATTTGATGAGTGTAATTATTATGAGAACATAAACCAAGGGCAAAACTCAAAGGACAGTCTTGGATTCAGTAAGAAACTGTCTGCAAGAGAAATGAAATGGAGACAGCATAGCCTAACAGCTAGAATGATATCAGATTTTTTGCTGAAAATGTGCTTCTATCTCTAAGTTTGCATGGCATGTGACCTCTGTGCCACACAGTTTGTCCTTCTGCAGGCACAACTGCAAGGTGGTGCAAATTTCTATAATTGATATGGACATAAATTCTGCAGTCCCAATGATGAGTGAAAAGTGAGACTCATAGACCATCTCCAACAAACACTACCAAAGTGTTTATCAAAAAACCGTGTTGATTTTACATAGTATCACACTGGAAAGTCATTTTAGAACATATTTGAGATTTTGACACCCTCTCAATATATTTCTCCCCCCTTATCCCTTTTTAGGTACAACTAGGTCACATTAGTGACCACAGGTATGAGTCTCCATTCCATTGCATTGGTTTCGTGCCAGAGTAACCCCCCGGTTTTTCACAGTATAAAAGTCTGATGAAATGTGGTGAAAAATTGATCCCATACATATTCCTATCTCTGAGCGACTTAATATTTAGTGCTAAAACATTTTCAACCTTTAAAAACAACACTTCTATCAGTCATGTTACAGATTTAAAGTCTGCTGTCTCACGACTTGCCAGAACTGCAGCAAATGCTGGGAAGCGAGCGTGTCTTTAATCATGGTAAATCGTGGGATATTTGATCCATATATTTGACAGTCCTGCTGGAGCTAGGGCTCTTGTATATTGACCTCAGTGTTGAAACATGTACCTTTCCCCCCATCTCTATTTTAAAGTAAAATAATAGAATAATTTCCATAGATGTGGGCTATTTGCTCCTTTTAAATGGTAGCAGTTTGAAATCTGTATCAGACTTGCAATCTTACGGATTAAGAGATAAGTTAACAGAGACCTTGAGAAAGTAAACAAGGTATAAGTCAGATGCAGGACATTTTGTGGGTCTGAAGGTTGTTCCATGTCTACAGAAGTAAAACTTAAGTCTGTTGTTATAGCAGCATACATATTGTAAATATACATATTTCTATTATTACATACATACATACATACATATATACATAGTCCCTCTAACTACTAGCTAATCTACTGCTTTATTTGCAATATGAGGGAAGGATTGTGGTATCTTTAAATTTTTGAATTTAATAAGCCTCTTCCTGTTAAAACTAGTTGCAAAGATCCTATTTAGCAACAGGAGCAATCTCATTACTTTTGACGATCATAAGCTAACGTTCCTGAAACTAACTTGGGAAAGACTGCAGTCTCGAAGGAGAAATCACTGAGGAGGTATTAGTGTGTAAAAGGGATGTAGGGATTTGCTGGATTTGAGACTTTGTTACATCACCGATTTCCTGTATGACTTTCAGGCTAGTTAATATTGTTCCCCTTTGACTCTGTAAACTGGGAATAGCAGCACATCCTTACATTAAAAGGAGGCATGTGCTCAGATAGGTATCTGTGGCACATTTTGTGACTGGGAGAGATTTCTCATAAGACTCAGGCATAAATTCGATCTGAAACAGTTGGATAAATAGTACTAGTAGTTAATTAGTTATTAGTTAATTAGCTCACTTAGTTAGTACGTGATAGAGTAACAGCTATTGCTCCTGCTTGTTGTGTAAGGGAATCATAGAATGGCTTGGGAAGGGACCTTAAATAAAGGAGTTGTGACCTTTGGTCTCGTGTGGTGCTCCTAATGGCACTGCAATACCACAGCAAAGTAATGGTGCTGCAAGTCAATTTTTGCCTCTTTTCTTATATATACATTCAAATTACTGCAGATTAATGAGGTATCAATCCCTTCCAACTTGAGATATTCTATGATTCTATAGGTTAAATGTGGTAACTGTTTATTCATATAGTCTGTGGTGTATTTAAGACAATGAAACTTGGTTTAGCTTGTAACAAAAATGATTGTGTCAAACCAGATTGTCTTGTGCTATTTAAGGGCAGAGGATGTATGAAGACTGCCTGGTTCAGCTGACGTGCCAATTTGTTAAACCCTGGTAATTTGAGCTCTTATAAAGATTGAGATAAGAAATTGCTGTTGTTCCTTTTGATATCAACATCTCTAACTACAGAAAAACAAGTCTGGCAATATAAAGGTCTTAAGAAGATTCATACAGGTTAATAGTATTCCTTCCTCCTTTTTTTCCCTTACACTTCTTACTGATTTAAATTGACTGAGTAACAGAAATTCTGGTTCATGGGAAATCTTGTTTTCTTTAGTTTTTTCTTTTCTTTTTTTCCCCTCCTTTTTTTAGTGGGAGAGGTTTTTGGTCCAAATTGATCTGGGAAAGAAAAAGAGATTTTTCCGCCAACCAGAATTTTTTTGGTTATTTGGTTCTGGAAATATCTTACACGTTCAACAAACAATTTATTTCTGGAATAAATGTGCTCCCTGGTTCCTGCAGCTTCTCAGCTGAAATGGCTTTGACAGGTGACTCTATCAGCTCTATAGAGTAGTTGTGGAGCTATACACTATCAGTGGTGCTTTGACAGCCCTGCTCTGTGGGCTGACTGGAAGTCTGTTGCAGTTAAGCAATCTGAAACTCTGGAAAATACTGGGATTTCCATGCTTTCTCTACCTTTAGTGGGAAGTTACTCCTTTTAAGGTCAGGGTTTTCAGGACTTCCAGCTTAGGTGGCTGAAACCATTGAAGCTTGGTGTTTTCTCTCTTTGGGACACTCCACTGAGCACATCTGCCTCCTGATTCCTCTCTAAACTCACCTTTATTTCAAGTGAGCCATTTCACACCTTGTTCTCCAGCATTAGGGTGGTGTTCTGTGCTCTACGATGCATAAAGAAGGGCCTACTGTCTGAATGTTTCATCCATCTCCTCTCGCTGGAGATGTATCCACCCCGCTTTCAACTGGCTTGCTGGGGTATGGGTAGAAATCCATCTGTGGAAGCATGGAATTTAGCGTGGGCTAATTCCTGCATGCAGTTTACCCAGCTTCTTTGGGTGTGTCCTGCATGGCTGCTGGACCACAATGGAAACTACCCACGCAGCTTCAAACAGCTAATGAGGCGACCTCGCACCCACCCCACCCAGCGACTGGAAGATTCTGGCCCATCTTGCAGAATAGTGCTATGCAGAGTTACAGCATCTGGCTTTGGCAAGTCTGCAGGCACAGACAGTCTTTGAAACAAAAACAAAACCATGCATCCTCACCACTGTTTCTTCCCGTATTTACATGACTAAATGCTGCAATGCACACATGTGGGCAAGAGCAGGAAGAATACTCTCCACCACTGATTGTGAAGGAATGGTAGTGGCTCAGCACCCTGCAAGATCTGCTGCTTGAACTAATCCACAGATTATTCAAGCCACATCAAGGGTTTCACGTATCTAAAGCAGAGTCAGTGTTTGCAATGTGAAAGCTCCCTAAAAGGTCAAATTTGGCCTTCAAAATCAGTTTATCAGACATTCTTGCAAGCAAATTGCAAGTACACCTATCCTTAAGCCCTGAATATCCATACATTTTGCCAGAGGTGCAACTCTTTTCTGAGTCTCCTTCCTGTAAGAGTGATACAGATCTTCTGTGACTGACATGCAGGTACAGAAAAAACCGGATTTTTTGCAGTCGTGCTTGTGTTGCTACAAATATTACTTCTCATGATAAAAGAACTGAGCGCCTTCAATTCCTTTTATTGACCTCATTTACTCTTGGTCTATGGATAGCTAGATACGGCAGGAGATAGCAAATATTTTAGATGAAAGGCGATAGAAGAAAGCAAGAATTGTTTTCAGTCTTCATTGGCACACCAGGCCATTTCTTCATTTCAAACACTTCTGGAGAAAGGCTTATTCTGGCAGTGCGAACACTGAATGTATCTGATCTTTCATGGCTTAAATGATTTCTGCATGAATGCATTGTATTCTCCTTGTGCAAGTACCTGTGTGGGTGAACAGATCTGAGCCCATAAAGACTGTTTTGGCTCTTCATTTCATCTTTGAAGATGTCTGCCAACCTTAGAGTTTTACAGCAGGAATCTTGCGTAAGACCACATGTGCAAGAAAATCATCCATGCAACATTTAAAAGCCATTGTTTCTTCCATTAGTTAAGAGGAAACACAGACTAATTTCTTACTGAATGTGTTTTTATAGCCTTCTCACAGCTTTGATGATCTTGTGGGAGCATGTAATAATAAATTATTAAAAGGAAGTCAAAGCTGCTCAAAGCTAAACACATAAGTTATCTTGTTAAGGAGAAAAATGTGTGTGAATGGATCAGTAGGATTAAGTCACTGCAAGACATCATAACCTTCTGTTGTGATTGCATATCGGGAACCTGATAATCTTAGCTATCTCTGTCATAAAGGAGCAGAAAGATATTTTTACACATGTATGTTATTACAAAGTGAAACATGGGCACAAAGTGGAACCAGAGAGTGTGTGTAAACACATATGTACATACTTGTGTATACACACATGCATTCTTTTGTTACACTTCCTTCCAGATGCAGTTGGAGTCCTGGCTGCTGTGAGTGTTTGGCAGCTTTCTTGTTCAGTGTGGGTGTTTATCATTCTACTGTGATTGTTCATGTTGTGATGAGTTTCCTCTTGGGTGCATTTTTCAGGCACATGTTCCTGTCAACCAAGGTCAATGCTGAGCCAGAGAAGCAGTGCACAGGTGCAGTTGGCCTCTTTCTTTTGGCTGCAGATAGTGGCACTTTTAAATTTAACTTATGATTAAACCATTGTCCTGATACAACACCAAATAGAATCTTTCTGCATGGATTTCAGCAAAAAAAGTTCTTTACATGAAAAAGGGAAAAAAAGAGTGATTTTATAAAAATAGACTCTGAAGACCTGACCAAGAGCCTATTAAAATTGATAGTAAAACTCCTTTGATTTTAGCAGACTCTGCTTTTAGCCCTTATTGCATGCCTTGGTGTCTAAAATCTCAGGTGGGAGTAGCTCTTTGTTAGGCAGGAGGTGGCTTCTTGTGTTACTCTCAGTAGGTATAGAGCTGGTGTCAGCAGAGAAAGCTCAGGGTGATGGGAGAGTTCATGACAAAGAATGATTTTTTCTTCTTGGGAAGCAACTGGCTTCTAAACAAAAAAGCCCTAAGGAGAGAAATGCATCAGGGTCATTACAACTGTCATTTGGCACTTACTAACATGTATTCTTAAAAGAAACTGTTAACACAATTTTGCTGTTTCTTGCCAAACAGCAAGGGCAGGCTGGCAAAGTTTTGAAGCAAGAATTGGCCTGCAGGCTTTAGAGCTCCTCTCTAGGACCAGCTGATCAAGAAATATGGGAAACTGAATATGATTAACCCTTCTAACTGTATAAATCCATGCTTGTCCACTCACAAATATGTACTATGTTTCTGTCCAAATTCAGAGACAGTAGTAGAGATTATGGAAAGGTCTATTTGGAATCAAATCTGGAAAGGGATGTCAAGGACAACAGGAAGGGCTTCTTCAAGTACATCAGTAGCAAAAGGAAGACTATGAAAAATGTGGATGGGCTGCTGAATGGGGACGGTGATGTAGTGATGAAGGAATCAGTCAGGGTGGAGTTACTGAATGCCTTCTTTGCCTCAGTCTTTACTGCTGAGACCAGCCCTCAGGAATCCCAGACCTTCGAGGCAAAAGAGAAAGTCTGGAGAAAGGAAAACTTCCCTTTGGTTGAGCAGGATTGGATTAGAGATCATTTAGGCAAACTTGACACTCACAGATTCATGGACCCCAATGGGATGGCAGATGTTATTGCTAAGCTACTCTCCATGGTCGTGGAGAATGGGAAAGGTGCCCAAGATGGGGCCACTCTTCAAAGTAATGGAAAGCAGGAGAGATCCTTGAGGACTGGAAGAAAGCCAGTGTCACTCCAGTCTTCAAAAATGGCATGAAGGAGGACCTAGGAGAGTACAGACCAGTCAGCCTCACCTCCATCTCTGGTGAGGGGGTGGAACAACTCATTCTAGATGTCATCTCTAAGCATGTGAAGGAAAAGAAAGTTATCAGGAGTAGTCAACAGGGATTCACCAAGGGGAAATCATGATTGACCAATCTGATAGACTTCTGTGAAAGAATGACTGGCTGAGTAGATGAGAGGAGAGCAGTGGATGTTGTCTACCTTGATTTCAGCAAAAATGTTTATATTATTTCCCCTCACATCTTCATAGAAAAGCTCAGGAAGTGTGTGTTGAATGAATGGGCAGCAGGTAGATTGTGATCTGAGTGAATTCAGAGCTCAGAGTGTTGTGATCAGTGACGCAGAGTCCAGTTGGGGGCCTGTAGCCAGTGGTGTTACCCAGGGGTCAGTACTAGGTCCAGTCTTGTTCATTACATTCATCAGTGCCCTAGATGAAGGGACAGAGTGCACCCTTACCAAGTTTGCTGATGATACAAAACTGGGAGGACTGACTGATACCCTAGAGGGCTGTGCAGCCATCCAGCAAGGGCTGGACAGGCTGGAGAGCTGATTGTAGAGGAGCCTAATGAAATTAAACAAAGGGGAGTGCTGGATCCTGCAGCTGGGGAGGAGTAACCCAAGGCACCAGTACAGCGTGGGGGCTGACCTGCTGGAAAGCAGCTCTGTGGAGGAGGGCCTGGGGGTCCTGGTGGACAACAAGCTGTCCATGAGGCAGCAGAGTGCCCTTGTGGCCAACAAGGCCATCCTGGGCTACCATAGAAAGAGCATTGCCAGCAGGTCAAGGGAGGTGATGCTGCTCCCTCTACTTAGCCCTGGGTGAGGCTACATGTGGAATTCTGTGTCCAGTTCTGAACTCCTCTGTTCAAGAAGGACAAGGAACTATGGGAGCAGGTCCAGCAGAGAGCTACAAAGATGATCAGGGGACTGGAGCATCAATGTTATGAGGAAAGGCTGAGGGAGCTGGGCCTGTTTAGCTTGAAGAGGGGATGAGGAGATCTTATCAACACGTACAAATATCTTAAGGGTGTCTCTCAAGAGGATGGGGCCAGACTTTTCAGTGGTGCCCAGTGTCTGTGTCTGGAGGTATTCAAAATTTGCCTGCACATGATCCCGTGCAATCTCCTGTAGGTGAACCTGCTGTAGCAGGGGGATTGGACTACATGATCTCCAGAGGTCCCTCCTAACACCAATTGTTCTGTTGTTCTGTGAGAGGTACACCAGATTTTTGCCTTTCTTTGACAGTAATAATAACCTGTGATGAGGTAACGCTTTAGGATCAAGGATGTTGATATTAATTGACTTGGAAGAAATTTTTTCAGCTATTTAGACTGTATAGTGGTTTTGATTTCACTAGGAGTGAGTGGTTAAAAGCCAGATTTCAGTGTTGTTTGGTCACATTTTTCCTGTTAAAGCGGCACATACTGTCCAAAGGAAGAACTGCTTATTCCTCCCAGAACCTTGTTATTTCTGTTTGTCCTGTTTTGCCTGGAACAAACAGGGTAGAACTTGCCTCTCACTGTGTCTAAATTGACATGATCCATGATATGTGAGAAATGCAAGCCATGAGAAGGGCCACCAGCCCCAAGGGTCTGTCACAACTTGGGGTTCATGGGGACTCTAGGACTGCTACTGTGCCATGGCTGCATCAACCCGTTTAGAAGGGCTGGTAGGTAAGTAATGGTAGACTGGACTACAAAATCAACAATAAAATTTGAGAAAGGGACAAAACCTTTTCTGTGGTCATTGTGGTTTAATTCTAGCTGGCAACTAAGTATCATGGATCTGCTTGCTAACTTCCTGCTCTCCCTGGTGGGATGGGGAAATCGGAAAAAGGTAAAACCCATGGGTTGAGATAAGAGCACTTTAATAATTGAAAAAATAAGTAAAATACAATAATAATAAAAAGGAGAGGGGAATAAAATGACCCTTGTGGGTCCCTTCCAACTCAGAATACTCTGTGATTCTGTAACTCTGTAAAATCTGAGAGAAACAAGGGACACACAGTGCAGTTGCTCCCCACCCACTGACCAACTCCCAGCCCATCCTGCAGCAGCGATCAGCCTCTCCTTGACAACTCCCCCTTACTGGGCATAGTGTTCTATGGTATGGAATATCCCTTTGGATGGTTTGCTTAATCTGTCCTGGCAATGCTCCCTCCCAGCTTCTCATGAAGCTCCTCACTGGCAGAGCATGGGAAACTGAAAAGTCCTTGACTTCAGGTGAGCACTGCTCAACAGCAACAAAAATGTCTGTGTTATCAACATTATTCTCATACTGAAGCACTGTACCAGCTAGAAAGTTAACTCTACCCCAGCTGAAACCAGGACAGTAGTGGCAGGAGTAACTATAATGCTACTCTGAAACTGGACAGAGAATGAGATATAAAAGGTGGGCTGGAATCTAATTTGCTGTGTTTTCCCATCACTGTCTTCATTCATTTGAGCATTTTAATTATGATTCAGTATTACTAGGTTATGTAAATGAAATATTGCTGAATATTGCTTGTGCTTGCCTTCAGGAAGTTCAATACAGTCCGCTCCATTCAATGCAGTAAGCAACCTCCCTGGAAGCTCATAGAACAGTTTTCTTATGGATTTTAGGCATTTGTTTTGTTGATACTAAGTTGGTACTTTTTGATGTACTTCTGAATTTATTTGGAGCATTTGACTGTGCCAAGCTCTGCAAAACTGGAGGAAATGCAGTTCACTAACTGTACAGTATAGAATGTCTTGTATGTGCTGTGAATGTTGGCACAGATGGATACCAGATTAGGTGAACAGTGCTGAGCTCAGTGTATTTTTGATGTTTTTTTCTTGCACACATAAAGAAAAATCTCATGAACTTATTTCCTTGAAGTCATTCTGGAATAAGTCCAGTTTAATCAATTATGTTAAACTACTAAGATGTGCTACTGATATGGCTGCGTTTTATTACCTGCTTCATGTAAACCATGAATAGCAGAGAGAACCAGGTAAGAGTTCTTAGTTTCAGATGCAGCATGTGTGATGCAATCCACTACAGGGTTTATGCACTTATGCACAGAGCATATTTTTGAGCTATTGTACTTTGAAATCTGTGCCAGACATCTATGCAGCCAGACAGTAAACAAAGAAAATGATACCTTAGGCCAGGAACCTTCAACAGCACAGAGGGTTTTCCTCAGAGATTGTGAATGGGAAGCGTAGCATGTGTAAAGTCACAAAGGTTAGTAGGCCAACCAAGAGCAGCACTGTGCCTGTGAGCTACATGTATGGGATCTGAAGGCAGAGGGAGTTTTGCACCTAATTTCAAAAGAGGTAGGAATATAGCGGGTGGTGGGGTTCCCCCTGGCATGGTTGCTGCGATCCTTACCAGGGGGCAAGCTCTCTGCCCTTCCCCCCTCCACGTGGTTCCCAGGGGACCGGGAACAGCAGCACAGGA
>JAWWEU010000158.1:53673832-53688259 GCA_035583155.1 Acropternis orthonyx | reverse complement strand
ATTCTCTGCATTAGCATCCACATTCCATTTATGACAAGAATCTTTCCATACTTTCAATGGTGCATTGATTACTACATAGGACTGCCCCAAGATTTTTGCCAGCAGTCTCATTCCATTGGTATCAATCAAATTACTTCAGATTTGGTCAAGAATGCACAAGGTGAATTCCATCTGCTGTCAAAGAAGGTTGTGACATTTTAAATGTATTGCTTAATTCCAAAAATATTTTCCTCTGACCATCAAATATGTCATGAACATTTTGACTTAATCTATGTAATCTAACTGAACCACGTTCTGATGCCATTGAACACAGATTCCACTGCAAGGTAAAGGGTTCTAATTGCAGTGAATATTAACTGCAGACTCTTCCAGATCCCAAAATGGGACTTTCTAATTTAAAGTTTTGATATGTGACTCACATATCAAGTGATATGTGAGTTTGAGATGTGTTTCTGGAAACTCTGTGAAATTAGTGAAAAGATTGAACTGAAAACTGTTTGGTATTTTGATTTCCCCCTCCTGCCCCCAAAGCCAAATGTAAGGTTAAAAGTTGAGCTTGAAGAAGTCTGGTCTGGCTGCACAGTTCATTGTAGACTTTAAGGAGGCTTGAAGAACTATTTTACATTCTTCAGTTGCAAGTGAATATAGCAATGAAGTAAAAATAATTCTGGAAATGGAAAATTAAACATAAAATGTATTCATAAAAAGCAAGGCTGCTGAAGTATGATAATACTTCTGCTGATTTTGGTTTAGCTTTTGAGGTGTGGAGATTTTTTATTTAGTTAGTTTTTAGGTGATTTATTTTTTATCTACTTGTAATAATGATTATTATGACATGAGTACAGTAATATAGTGGCTAGCTAATGAGAGTCTTCTGCACCATCAAAATCAATTTGTGATGCCTCATGGGAAATGTAGTCTCAGGTCTTTTCTCCCCATCAAAATGAAAAACACTCATATGTGTCAGAAGTTGTTTTTCTTGTGTGTCAAACAGTACAATGGAGAAAGCTGGAGAGTGTTTAATGCCCTTGGCTTCCTTCTTTGGAATATCTGAACACTGGCTGCACTGAAGTGGGAGAACTAATGTTCTTTGAGTGGTAGGTGAGGGACTGAGTAGCAGAAGACATGGAATCGCAGAGCAGTCAAATAGGAGGAAAACTACAAAATGGGATTTCTTCCCATGGATATTTGTAGTCCAGAGGACTCAATCTCTGAACATTGTCCAGTATCTGAGGAGACTGACAGGAAGTCTGATGAAGGGTTTGTACCAGTGCTATGCTGTCTGGGAAAACAAGAAGTATTACCAAGAATTGGTTCTTGTATTTCAGTGGCAGTTTTGCAGAAAGAATACTCAGACCTGTACCTGACTTATTTAAAGATATTAGTCATACTGAGTTGTCCTCTCTTCTCTTTTCTCCCTGTATAATGTCATTGCCTGAAAAGTAAAGAAAATAATCATGTTTCTGTCTTCCTGCTTCACTGGGTAGGAGTGTGCTGTAGTCTAAAGACTGGTGAAATGCTGTGCGGAAGACAGAGAGACCAAGTTTACAGCCTAATCTTACACTGCCAGCTCTTTTCTAATATAGAAAAGGAAAATGATTTTTGCACCCATAAGAAAGGGTTTTTCTGAGCAGAGTTTTGTGTTTGAGGTTCTTCATTTTCCTTAGGGTTTGTTCAAGGAGTCCACAATACATCCACAACCTTCAGCAGTTAGTAGCTGGATGAGACCTGTTAAATCCAAGAACTGGGTTTTGTCAGAAATGTTGAATGTCATAACATGCTCAGGGCTGGAGAGGTGGTTCACCTTTCCGAGATTTTGACAGCTGCATGGAAGCAACTGACCCTCATTATGTGAAGAAGAGATTGTTCACTTCAAGGGCTGAATTTGCTCCCTCCACTGCCTGCTAAAAGACCAAATTATTTTGCCAGGTTGAGAGCAGAGTTAGTCCTGAATCTGCAGCTTCCCTGCACTTTATATACATTGGGTTATATGGTGGTTGTATATGGAGGTTGTAGAAGGTTGGTTAAGATTCTTTAAACAGAGTACAAATAACAGAAAATTAAGGCCCATTGACTCTTTACAGGAGGCCCATTTAGCTAATACTAACAAAGCTTTTTTCCTATTTTAACTAACATGCATTCAAGTTTGTTTTAGCTGCTTTTTTTATAATTTGCTCTGGCTTTTTCTCAGCCATTGCTCTTTGCCTTTGTGATCTGTTTTCCTTCCATCCAGAGTTTCCTTTTCTATGCTTCTCTTAAGCAGATTCCTTCCATCCACTACAAGAATGGGTACTCAAATCGATTGTTGATTGAAGTCCTGCTTCCCTAGGTGTTGCTCTCTACTGCCTTTAGTAGTGTCAGGATTCAAGATACATTTGTTTTTCTTTTTTGCCATTACACAAATAGTGCTCCCCAGTAGGACTTTGAAGTTCATATTGCAATCATTAATAAGACTTTAAATCTTTTCAAGACAGTCTCTCCTAGCCCTTCTCCACCAGCAGGATATGTAGCCCATTGCATATGAATTGGTTCCGGGAGTGGGCCAAGGGAGCAAGGGAATGGGCCTGGGCCAGGAAGCAGGAATAACTGCTTCCCTAAGCATAGGAGAAGGGATTTCTGGGTCCTAGCTTGTGAGGGCTGAGGGGGTAAGAAGCGCGGCCATCTGCGCTGAGCACGGGTGCAACCAGCTTCTCAAAGAGCTGGCAGCAGTAACAGCGAGTGGGGTCTGCTGGGACCCTCGGAAGTTCACAATTTGTGAACCAGCTGTGATTTCAAAAGTTGGTTTGACCGAACCGGGACGAACTGTTTCCAGCACAGTTTTGGCTACCCACAACCTCTGTTTGGCTTAGTCCCGTATTTCTAATGCCAGTGCATTGCTTAATGATGTCAGCGGGTGTTTTTGGGTTTGCAAGGAATGCAGGAATGGGATCTCTGAAAAACAGAATCTGTATGTAGAAATGTTCTAAAACAGAAAGATGTTTTGCAGAAACTTGCCTTAAACATTTTAGCAAGAAAACTAAGCTCCGTCATGCCCTTGGCTATTGCTTTTATGAATTATGCTTGCAGGTAGCTCACATTCTTCCAGACTGTCTTCAGACACTTTTGTGAAATGCTTCTGAGGGCAAATAATCTTTCTGACCAAGACAGCGTACACCAATTGCCTGGATACCATTGCAGCTTGCAAGACTTCAGAAGGTCAAGTACTTTTCTGAATAATGCTTTATCAGATCATCATAGATATTCCAGTGGATCTTTTGTGGAGATGATAACACCTCTCAAATGTTGAAGATTTTAACTTTACTTGATTTTTGCCCTAGATTTTAACAGTATGCTATTGTGCCTACACAGGCCTTTTCCTGGGCTTGATGTTTTCATTTTTTGTTAGAATGGAGCCACCACACTTATTTCTTCCAAGGGTTTTTCCTGCCACAGCCAGTAGTATGGCTGTCTGTAACATACCTTCTGATTCTTGGCAATTGTTTTGGAGTAGTTTTCCTTTCTTTTTTTCTTGTGGCATGTAAGGTCTGAGACAGGGGGTTGGTTCTTGTAGTAGGTGTGTCACACATGCTAAGAAGCAATGCCTTTGTCAATGGGTCTGTAATGGACTCATCAGTGGGTCTTAAAATCCCCAAGTGCTTTCTGTGCCCTTGCAGAAAGAACAGATAATAGTTTGATCTAGACAATAGTATTTACTTTTCTAATGCGATGCTCTAAGTATTCAGGGATTCCTTATTAAGTGTCTGGCATGCTGAATAAACTCACCAGGTTTATCAGTGATAAATATCCCCAGGTAGCTTTAGGAAGAAAGCTTCTGAAACATATCAGCTAGTTAGATGTTGGTTTTTATACTCAAGATGTGCTGGACACCAGAGAGTTCCTGCTATAACAGTGTGTTGAATCACTTACTGTGTAGCCTTCAGCCACTGCTGTGTGTTGGTTTTTGTCAGACTGTGACAACCCCAGCTGTGTTGGGACTTTCTTACCTTCTGACAGAAATGTCATTGGCCTTTTCTGACCTTGCCTTGTGGTCACTCATGAGATTTTGAAAGGTCTTTTGAAATTACTTGGCTTCTCCCTTGGTACGATAATATTGCAGAGTACTACTTCCTGGATTTTCCTGCTAGAACATAACAGTTTTTACAGTGGTAAAGTTTTAAATAGAGTTTGAAATACTTGGCATCGGGATAGAGGTTTTTGCATGCAATATATTAGTCAGTGTGACTTACTAAACCCCTAAAAAGAGTGGCTTGAGCAAGAAACAGCATATTCCCTAGTAAATCATAGAAGTGTAGGAATGGGAGGGAGCTCGGGCGACTGGTCCATCTCTCTGTTTTGTGGCTGAGCCAAGGACTATTTTTGACAGTGATTTGTCTAACTTTTCCATAATGGACTCCAGTGATGAGGATTCCATGACCAGCCTCGGTGAGCTGTTCCAGTGTATGGCTGTTTTTTTTAGTTATTTTGTCCTAAGAGCTAACAAATCTTCTTTTACCACACGGCAAGCGGAACTATTCTTCTAACCTTGCTGAACCTGAAGAACAGTTGATCACTGTCATATTTATAACAGCATCTTGCATATTTGAAGACTTATGTCTTCCCTCAGTCTCTTTTCTAGACTAAACAAACCCAAATCTTTCAGCTTTTCTTCCTAGATCGTATATTCCAACCCAGTGTGTGTGGGTTTTGGTTTTTATTTATTTATTTTTTTATTCCTCTTCTCCAGACTCTTCAGATTTCTGCATAAATCTTGAAACTCAAAACTGGACTGTATTTTTGATTTGAGGCATCACTAGTGCCAAAAGGTGTGAACGAGTTGCGTCTCTTGAAACACCATATTTGCAAGAGAATCATGCTCCTAACTTAGTTTGCACATGGTTGTATCAAAGATTTTTCTACAGTTCTGTAGCTAACTTGCTTTTCTTTACTTTGTAATCGTGCATTTGATTTTCCTGCTGAAGTGCAGAACTTCTCTTTTTATTTTATCCCACCAATTTCACAGACAATGATTAATTGACAACACTTTCAACCTGTCCTGTGAAGGTTTTTCTATTCTTCACAGCCAGATGCCTTGCAAATGTGAAGTGTAGCTTAGTAGTCTATCATTCTGCTTCTAACTGGGCTTTAGTCAGTCTTTTAAAAACAAAGCAATAATAATAGTTTTAATCCAAGAATCGTATAGTTTTGAAGAACTTTCTTCTACTGGTTTACTGATGAAAGAACTGAGGGCATATTGCACAGCTCGTGTCACAATCTCTATGAACTTGAGATCCTATTTTCTGTTTCTCCCTTAACCTGTGGACCATAAATATGGAACAATATAGAATGGTCTGAGATGATTTATTTTTCATCCCCGTTAGGAAGGCTGGCCAGAATACTACCTGTGCCCCTGTTTCCCCAGCCCTTCCCTAGAGCCAATAGTCACTTCTGGTTGGTCTGGTCTGAGTCACACCTGACAGTTTTATTAGTGCTCATGAGCAGCATTGGGCAATGGCTGGATCACTAGCTGAAGCTTGGCAGTATGTCTGTAATATCATGGATCTGGGCTTCTGGCAGGCAGGCAGCTGACACCCTGGGACACTGGGCGACAATGGACGTCTCTGTTCATCTCAGAAATAATTGTAACAGAAAAAAAAAATAATCTTGCTGTGATAATCATCAGCAAAGCAGAAAAAAAAAATTAAAAAGAAAACATGGCAATTTACCTAGTGTCTGGTCTATTCAGTAACAGGTTTCTCAATGCTGAAATGGTCCCTCTTTGCTTCCCAAGTTATTTAAAAGCAATAAACATACTCATCAGCTGACTTGTCCTCCAGCGGCTTTCAGAAAGTTTTTCAAGGGCTGCTTTCTTTCCCCTCCTTTCATTCTGGGCAAATCCACAAATATCTAACTGAACTCACATTACTTAAATAGAAACTAATAGAAGAGATGGTTGTACAAGTAGTTCAGGATCTGATCACAAATATGCACTAGTCTGCTGGTTCTCCTGGGGTGAACTCACCTTGAACAGAGACAAGAATTGCATCTTCTTAGCTCAAAAAAGGTAACTATCCTTGTATTTTATTCAATCCATCTGTAGAGTGAAGTGGAAAGGCAGAGAGGAATCTCAAAATTGTTGGCCTGATAGCTTGGTAGCTATTTATAGCAAAAGAGAATAATCATAAAATAAGATGAAAATATTTTGGTTTTATACTGTTATCCTAAATTGAATCACAATCTCTGAACTAATAAATAATGTAGAGAAATATTTAAAAAGGAAAAAATATTTATGACATGATTTTTTTTTTTCTGGGCCCCTAAGGAAGCATGCTGTACCAGGTTCAGCAATAAACACACCTCCTTTGAATCACTGGAGATGAATAACAGCCACATATACTTGAGCTTAGGTAGTTCATATGGGTTTGTAACTGTTTTGTATCTTTTGAGCATCCAGGAAAATCCAGCTTACAGATTTTTAAACAGTGATTCTGGCTACAGAGGCACAACACATTATTTTCTGTTTTTAATAAGTCTCTCTCTTTGTGCAACAAATCCTTCTAAAAAATTGTACCAGCAGTGCTAACCAATGGGTAGCAGCTAGAGGCTGGGGTGAGAGAAATTGCTTTGGCTGGACAGAGACTAAGGGATCTGTAGACCCAAATTTCTATTGTTTTTAATAGGAATTTGGCTTCAAAAATCATAGCTTTCATATGTATTCAGTGTCTAAGAACTGGAGGTCTCTAACCATGCATTCCTATCTTGCTGGATCCAATCCCCCAGTCTGGTGCACCAGCCAGGGGAAGCAGGGATGTCATTGCGTGCATCCTTTGGCAAGACTCCTCGCTTGTCAGGTGCAGGTTGCTGCTTTTCTGGTCAAGAGTACGTACCATCTGCTGGCTTGGAGCTTACAGCTGAAGAAAGGTGGAACCCATATCCCGCCAGAAGTGCGGAGGATACTTAATAATATTAACGTGGATTAGTTTTTCTCATTCTTTCAGTGGCTTTTCAGAAGAGTAGGGAAGCCTTTACGAAATATCTCAGTTCGAATGGAAACCTGAATGAAAACCTGGAAGCTTAAGTATATGACAAGGGCATGCTAATTTATTTTCTGAAGACCTTTAGGGTTATTTGGAACTCTGTGATGTAGGATTATTTACAAGAGGGCTAAGTATTACTGTTACTTTGTTGTAGTCAGTTCATCAGTGTAACTTGGTAGGGTGGTTGCAGGTGAAGGGAATTTTTGCAGTAGTATTTGCATTTGCGCTACTCTTTCAAGAGACTCTAACTTTTACTGAAGAGAACTAGCTATACAGGGACAGCATTCATTACTACAAATGCTGATGAAAAAATTGCAAAGGAGTGGATTCCTGAGTAGAACTTCAGTATGGTGCAGTTAGATAAACATATGCTCACTCTAAGTTTGTTAATGTGGAAGATGTCAGAAAAATGAGAAACTCAGAAACCTTGATCAAGACATCAAGACAATGGGACACATAATTTTGACACAGGAATTTTTTTGGATTGTGCGGAACTGGCTGTACTCCAGAATTAGTCCCAGGCCGAATTATAATTCCATTCTGTGTCTTCCATCGTGTTAGAAACCTGAGTAGTGAGTGGTTATTACACTGAACTGTATTACGTGCACTGTTTAAGCACGCTGAGTACTGTACATGATCGTGACTCTATTTTTAAATACACTTCTCTTTTATGTGTTTTTACTTAGAATGTAGCTCTGTAGGTTAATGTTGGACTCAACCTGTACACACACTGCACATGGTCATAGAGGGAAGTCACCTTATCTGCCAGTGCTGAGGATAAAGAAGAGGGGAAGTGTTCTCCAAACTGTATGAAAAGAATGTATGAACAGGCATAATATTTTTATTTTCCTGCCCATTATAGCTGCTGCTTTTATCCCAAGAAAATAAGTGATCAGTGCAGATAAGGTGATGGCTGAAATTCTCCATCTGTTCCCATAGATATGCAGCTTTCTGTCAGAATAGCACAATTCTTTTTGCAGACAACTGAACCACCAGAACTAGTGGACTAGATTAATGTGAGGAATTCTATCTGAATGCCTCTTTAGCACTCAGGATGTCACTAGGTGTCACTGGCATTCACCTGCCTTCCCACCTACCTTCTCTCCCTCTATGCCAATTATTTCTGGACAAGTTTCTGCTAGTGGAATACCCACACACCCTATCAGTCTTGTTTCTGAGTTTCTGCCTGTGTCCTGACCACATCAATCCCTGGGTCTGCAGCCCATGACTTAAAACTGAGAGAAATGTGTTCTCATCCCCTTTCTTTTCTGTTTCACTTGTGGTTACAGAAAAAAAAGTGTGTAGAGAATATGTACAATTTCATCAGAAAAAGGCCTGTTTTGTGGTGTTGAATCGAACATTCCTTAGGGTTCTTACCTCTCAGTCATGAGATGTTGAGATTTTTCTCCTGTTTTGGTGGATCAAAAAAATCTTTTAGCCAGGAGAATGCTGTAACACTATGCAGGGTTAGGGTTTTTGTACTTGGTGCTCTCGTACTGCTGCTGCTGTATGTATTTTCCCTATGCAATATCCAGAGGGTAAGAAAAAGAAAGATTTCTAGAAAATCGGTTTTAGGACAGTTACTACAGTGGAAGGAGTGGTAGGTGTCTGTCCTTGAGACTAATAGGCATCTAGAAAGTGGAATAGTATTTTTTAAATAGGAAGAAAATAGAAAGATGTGTGTGTATGAATGGTGGCAGGACAGTGGGAACCTGCTGTGCCGTCTTGGTATCTGACATTCTTCTAGAAGATGTAAGTTAAAGTTCGCCCAACAGAGCAAGAAAACAAAACCAAGGCTGAGACTGATCAATGCCCGACGTTTGGGTTCCAGAGTACAGTCTTCAAGCCAGCTTGTAAGCATGTATCTGTGTGTGCATGTGTATGTGTGTGTGAGTGTGTGCAATCTTATACTAGACTTGTCTTTGTGTTTCCTACTGGCTGGTTTAAACAGCTTCCTGCTTAGTTTGCTGGTGTCTGCATATCCCATTTCAGTTGTGCCTAGAGGCCTCTGATTGATTTATGTGTTGCTGCCAGCTTGAGACAGCTAATGTGGTTATCACCTCTAGCTGTTTACCCCACCCTTAAAGTGCTAAATAACTCCAGTGGTTCAGCAGCTGGTTTATGAACAGCTCAAATATCAGTGCAGGGAGGGTGAGAGGGACAACTGGGCACAGGAGTCTCATCAGCTGTCTGGGGCTGAGCCGTCTCTTCTTTTCCATCTGAGCTGGTGTCCCCTTGTATGGCACAGACCAGATACAAAGTAGAGCTTCTGTGGCCACATCCCCTGTTGAATTTAGCTTAGATACACAAGAAGTATATTTTGTGGTGCTGAATTTAGCCCTTTTAGTACAGTCTTCTGAATTAAATGCTTAAACTCTATGCATAATGAAGAGCCTTATTTGACAGATGCTAAATTGGGAAGCACTGGTAAGATGAGGGAAGCCCTTTCTGAGTGTATGTACCTGGAAGTGGGGACCTCAGGAATGTCACTTGGAAAGGAAGACATCAGAGACAGTGATTCAGTTAGGTAATTATGTCTCTGCTTCTGGATCAGTTTTTTAGACTCTTTACAACTGAAGAAATGGGCACTCTTTTATAGCACAGAGCATCTCTGGAAACTAGTATCTCAAAGAGGCCAGGTGAAGCATGCCCAGAAGAGACCCATTTGCCTGTCAGGACCAAGAGACCAACCTCAGCAGCAGACAAGATATGGCAGGCTCCCAGAGTGAGATGAGAATGATCTCTGCCACAGGAACTGGAACTGAGCTGGGCAGAAGCTTATCTGGAGATTCAATGGGTCAAAATGTGTGTTTTGATACACTTTCTATACAGGCACAGTTTCTTTTTGTGTCCAAGGCTTCACGGCTTGCACCTTTGAGAAAGGCATGTTTCTGGGTGCTGGGATTACTTGTAGTAGCATGGGTTTGTCTTTCTCAGAGGAGGCGGGGGAGGACAGTTTCCCTACTCTGAAGCAGGAGAGTGGCACAGCATCTGTCTTGAGTGTTCACCTGCTGAGCCTCTACCGTCTCCCTTTGCTTTGACCCATACAATTAGGCATTAGGGACATTAGGACACAGCCACTGTACCCTGCCCCCCGGATTCCCTTTTCCCCTCCACATTTTCAGTACTGCTCAGTGTGAAGTGCACTCTGGTCTAACTGGGCATCCTAACCTGTTCGTTCCTGCCCCATTTTTGCAACTCCCTCCAGCTCATACAGAAAAAACCACAGTTCCTCTTAGGCACTCAAATAAAAGTTGATTTCTCTATCTGCTCACCTACTCCCCAGTGGCTTTTTTTGGTTGTATGTATCTAGAGTCACTTGGCTTAGAGTTCTTATCTCAGCATTACGATTTAGAGAGAGAAGAGGAAGTTCTCGGTAGAGATGTCAACAGTATCAATTGTTCTGGGTTTCTGGGAGATGTCTAGCTGATATAAACTGTGAAAACAAATCTCTATGAAAAGCTATTTTAAATTAGAGACTTTACATAGTTGAGGGAAAACTTAAAGTTTCCCTTTTCTGTCCAGGTTAGAATTACAAAGCTACATGCATATAAAGATTTTTTTTCCTTGAATTTTAAAATCTAGTTATTTTCCATCTATTTCTCTTTTTCTTGTTTACAGTCCCCATGCTTATATAACAGCATTCAAGAGGAAGTTGTTAGCAAGCCCATCTGACGGTTTGTGCTAGCTGTTTTGTGGAGGCGTGCTGGATGTGATTGAGCTCCACCTTCTTTGTCGAGGTATTTTATACACGTGACACTATAATATATGGTTCAGTCAGAATGATAGCTGCTTAACCTCTTGGTACTCTTTTCATTTATTTTTTTCTTGGATCAGTTATTGTGTTTTGTCTGTCACAGAACTGGGTTGAAAACTGCTCTGGGCATGGAATGTGTCATTCATTTAAACAACATCAAGGCACACTGTTCATGTTTAATTATTACTTTAATGCAAGTGCTAAACTGTTTTCAGTCACATCTAACAAACATGTTTTCTGGGACTGGTTGCTGGCTGACCTCAAGTAAGGGCACGTTAGGCTAAGCCTTGAAATGCTGCATCAAGCTGTCATCTCAAATAGAAGTGAGCTCATTCATCCTCCCGTGAACTATCATATAGATGAACTGATGGAAGCAGGATATATTGACTGCCCACCAGAAAGAACATTGCAGTATGCTAATTCATGATGAGCAAATTCTAGAGTAATCCTATTGATGATGCTTAGAAAATATTTGTTCAAAATGTCACGGTACCTAAGCTAGGAATATTGTGTAGTAGATGAAAGCCACATGTTGATGGAGTCCTTAAAAACAATATATAAATATTTCTGTTGGTGCTGTTGCATCAGTTCTTTTTCAGAATATCTATTATGGCATGACACATTCATTTGGAAATGGTCAGACTATTTATAGGCCCAGTCCCAGCAGAACATGAGTATGTGATCATTGCTCTTGCTTTCAGTTGCTCTAAAAAATAGTTTGATGCAACATTTAGAAGTGAATGTCATGCTAACTTAACTTTAATGACAGAGAAAAAAAATCTAAGTAGAATTTTTTCAGGATAAGGTGTATGTAGAAAGCAAGGTCTAAGGTGTGTGTATGTGAAAGATCATTGTAAAAGATTAAGGACAGAAAACACCGTGATACCTAATGCCTTGGTAAGAGTAGGATTTGCTGGATTTTGAAATATCCAAATAAATTACATTCTGAGCAACGAATTTTGGGACATCCACAATCACTTCATAGGGCTGATGCATTCCAATTTTAAACTAAGTCAGAGGGTTCATCCACTTCACCTGACCTTTCATTCACCCTCATCTCCTCATTACTCTATATTAACAGTTGGCTAATACAATGACAGCACTTATATAAAAATACAGACCTACTTAAAACCTCCTACAGGCATGATCCAAAGGCTTGAGAATCTTGTTTAATTCTAAGTAACATCTGTTGGGAAAACCCATTATATCTGTCAGTGGATTTGTTTTGATATCTGAGACCAAACTTTCCTAGGTTCTCCCTTTTCTTTTCTTCCTTCCTGCCAATCTTTCCTGTTTTTCCACCGAACAGATGCTCATCACTGCCCTTTCTTCCTGCTGGTGGCAGTGGGAGCAGCCAGAAGGGCTTGGCTTGACAAGTACCAAATGAAGCTTATATGTGCCAGGAATGTCTACCCCTGTTAGTGACAGCCACTAGCTTTCCAGTTATTGTACCAGGGTCCTTTGAAAGAGGACTTCCAAGTGGGAATGACTGTGAAATCAGTTGTCTTTTGCTGCCCTTAATGTAGAACCATCAAGAGTTTTAAAATTTCAGCTTAACTTTTGAGTTTGAAGAAAGCTTTCTTTGTAAATTTCCTGGCCCAGACTGCTCTTGCTTCATGCTCTTGCCACGGTACTCTGTTGGTTTGTCCTGGTTCGAAGGAATAAATCCTGTTTTAAATTTCCTTGCTTTCTTATAACAAAGGGCTCTGGAGGAAAGAAAATCTTTTAATCCTCCCAGCAATAACCTGACATGACCTTCTAAACACACTATTAACTCAAAAATATTAGCAATATTTTGTAGCTGTCTTAAGAAGAGCTTACAATAGAGATGGACAAAATGCTTGGAAGAATAATTATACTTGGATCTGAGAAAATTAGTATCCATAACACAATTACACGTTTAAAAAGGGCTAAATGTTAAAAACTGTTTAAAAAGCCATGCAGTGGGGTATTGTTCAGTAGCACTGGCAGAATACAGACAGTTTTTTGCATGATCTTTCTAGGCTTATGATTTCCTGACTGCCTTAACAAAAATTATTTGCCTTCTCTGTGTTCTTTAGTTACTCCAATCTGTTTTTCCTTTTCTTCATAACTGCTCAGCTTTCAGAAGATGTTCAGAGCTTTTTTTTTTAATATGCTCAATATGATACTTTGGAAGATCTTCAGGAGGAGGCAGTTTTTTGCAAACTTGGTCTCTCTGCTATGTCAGTAGGCTGCCAACAATTGCACACAGTTTAAATGTGAAATAGGTGTTTTGTAAAAATTGTATACCATTGTACTAGTATAAGTACATTAACCTAACTTGTTTGGAAAGAAACTTATAGCACTAAAGCATCACAAATGTAACATCTTAAAGTTAGGTATCCAACGCTCTACTCTGACTGGAGGCAGAGAGAGATCCCATAGCTTGGGATGCATGGTAGAGAAATTCAGAGAAAAGTCAGTCAGAAAATCTAGAGAAAAGAAATTCAGCCTTGCTTTCTGACTCATGGGTTAAAATGCCTAAATTCAGAGATAAAATAGGTGTTTGGAGCTAGAGATTTGTTTGTTTATGCATTTTGGTATGGAGCAGGTAACACTTGTTAAATACTGCAGCCTTTAGTCAATCATCCTCCATTATGAATTTCCATTAAATGTCTGATCTAAACGAAGTGAATTCAGTGAGAGTCTTCCAATTGCATCAAGCACAAACTGCACAAAATAACAGCTAGACCCACCAAGAGACATGAGGAATATGATTCCCCAAAAGAGGATGTAGACAGGTACCCCCTGCTGCTGTGCACCAGACAGTTGTCTCAGAGCCAGTAATAACCATGTTCTCTCTCTGGAGAGGAAAGTACTCCAAGGGTGGAGTTCCCACTTCAAATTCAGATTTGAACCCTGATGAGCAGTTCCAGTTGAAGCGTATGCTTGGTGGCAAGTCCTCCTCTTGCTGTGAGAACTTTTTGGGTCAGGAAGTTACAGAATAGGTAAGGTTAGAAACCACTAGAGGTCATCTAGTCCAACCTTCTTGCTCAAGCAGGGTCCCCTGCAGCCCATTATGCAGGATTGTGACCAGACAGCTTTTGAATATCTCCACAGAAGGAGACTCCGTAACTTCTCTGGACAACCTGCTCTAGTGCTCAGTCACCCTCACAGTAAAAAAGTTCTTCCTCATGTTCATGGGGGATCTTGCTGTATGCCAGTTTCTGCCCATTGCCTCTTGCTTTACTGCTCAGCAACACTGAGAAGAGCCTGCTCCATCCTCTCGTGTAATACAGAGAGGTGTCATGGCAGGAGAAGTGTGGCAGGAATGGTCAGGTATGAATTACCTGTGTCTTCAGTGTCCCACTTTTGCAGCCCTGGCCCTCTCTCATGGCAGAGGAGAACCACCAGCATTGTGGAGGCTGGAGCAGCCACTCCATTGACTATTCTGCTGGCTTTAACAGAGCACAGTAGGGTGGTCCTGTGGCATAATGGAAAGCACTCTGGACTCTGAATCCCAAGGACCCGAGTTCGAGTCCTCAGTAGGGACCCGTCCCCTGGGCAGTTAAATGCCTCCCTACCATCTGATCCTGTCAGATCTCGGATGCTCAGCAGTGCCAGCCCCGGTTAGTACCGGGTGCTGTAGACAGTCCCGAGGATTTCACTGTCACTGTCCAAGCTCGCTCGGCCGTG
>JAWWEU010000158.1:53543021-53665229 GCA_035583155.1 Acropternis orthonyx | reverse complement strand
CTTTCTTTCTTTCTTTCTTTCTTTCTTTCTTTCTTTCTTTCTTTCTTTCTTTCTTTCTTTCTTTCTTTCTTTCTTTTTCTGGATAAACTTTCACTACCTGCTAAATTTAGACTCTTAGACTCATTTCTGTGAGGTCAGAGCTGAACCACACCCTTCAAATGTGAAGAGCTGTTGCATTAAATCATTGTACTACTCAGAAGGCTCAGTCAAATGAGGACAAGATTGCAGGCAGGTGCAATTTCCTTTTAGAAAATTGATAGACAGTGCTTCTGCATTCTGTAATGTGGTGTTTTTAGTCTCTACAAAATACAACTTGTGTTCTGTTATAACTAATAACAAATCACACATCTGGAACAAAGAGGAATGTAGCTGAGCAATATATTACATTTATCTGCAATCTGGTTCAGATCCCCTGGTTCCTTTTAATTTTAACTGTGCAACAAATGTACTCCCAGTCTTCATTTTTTTATCACTTGTTATAGTGCTTAACAAAGGTCATTGTGACCCAGAGGAAGCCTAAGAGGAAAGTGTTATGGTGAATCTTGGAAATGGAGTTTAACTATGATGACGGTGGGCAGGAAGCCAAGCCCAGCACTCCTGTATTTCATTTGCACGCTTTAGTTTTCCATTTGCTGGGCTAGATTCATGGATGAAGCAGAAATTTTCAATAATTAGTACATCTTTCTTCTCTGATGGTTTTTTTCAAAAGAATACTTTAAATTTTTTACTTTTTCTGTGGTTGGATTGTTGAATTAATAACAAAAATCTAACCACTATTGAAAAGAACAGTCTACCAGTGAATGCCTAAAACATTTAATTCTCTGCTTAGTAACCACCATCTTGTCAAATCTGGTGACAAAGTTTTTTTTGTTTTAATGGGCATTTACTTGCTCAGATCACTAAATTCAACACCATAATGTCCTTGTTTTTTAAGTCCGTGATTTCATCTGTTTAGATTTTGCCTGCTTTAAGGCTGTCTGATTAGACTGGTGCAAAGGAAATTATTTTTCATGGTTCAGAAATGCCAAAGCTATCCTGATTTCCAAAACATTCAGATATAAATAATTACTCATATTATTAAAATTTATTAAATATTATTTCCCAGACATTTGTGCTATGCTCTGTACTATCTTTTGCAACAGTGCAGAACCTACCCATAAGGTAGGCATGTATGCATCTAGCCAGATTTATTGCTACTAATTCTTCCAAGTACAAAACACTCAGAAGGTTCATTCCTAAGAAATTAGAGCTTTGGTGAATCACATAGTTTAGAAAAGGTTTTCCAAGTTTTTTTAAAGGGCAGCGTCCATGTCTTGCATGTTTTTTTCAAATGAAGAGGTTTTCCTGGCTCCATAAGACACCTTGGTGCTGTGTTTATCAAGCTGTTTGTGCTCAGATTTTACTAATTTATGGATTACCATACTATTGCATTGATTATGATTTCTATTTCCTCTGAATAAGAAATGACCTGCTGTGCCTAAGAATTATGTGTTCAAAAACATGGCACCATTAACTATATTGTGTCCAGTGGAAAATGTTCATATTTTTGAAACATAGCCAATTTTCTGTCTTCTCTACAACAACAGTCAGAGAAGTCTCTCTGTTCTTCTGTTATTGTTCCTGTAGTGAAGGAATGTTTGGGAGAGGGGTTGGCACTCAGATGTACTTAGTACATTCAGGTTTTCTCCCCTGTGCCCATTTGGTGTAAATATTCTGCATTTCTATGTTGTTTCATATTTGCAAAAATATGTATGGGTTACTGTTTTTCTTCCATGAGTGCTATAAGGAATACCTGAGCCTTTACATTTGTGCAATCTTGAAAGACAAGAACTAAAAAGTAAAACCTACATGCTCAGATAGACTTAGGTGCTAAGAAGAAAGTTTTATCCTGCTTTTTTTAAATGAGGGCAGGAGTTACTTTTGCAAAGAAAAGTCCTTCAGTGACTGTGCAGCTCAAAGCACTTAATGTTGTTCTAAGTGTAAATATTCTTGCTTTGCTTCTAATTGCATCATGTACAACTTCTTGCATAGGAAATACACTTAATGCTATTACTGACATTGGCTTGTAGTGATATTTCAAACTGAAATTGTAGGATTCCAGGTCTTTGTGTGATGATATTCTTCCTACTCACACAGTTCTGATCGTTATTATATATTCAGTCAAGGGAAGGCCAAAATCCCTTAAAAAACACATTAATCACATTTAAATTTGCTATCAATGCTGTCCATAACAGTTACAGGACATATGTATCAAGTTACAGTATATTAGTAATATTTTTTCAGTATGCTTCTATTTCCTACCTCCCTCTTACCATTGTGATTTGTATTGGGCTACAAAAACAGCTCTTGTCTCCAATCAAAGTAAGAAAATGTAGTATTCATAGTTTCAGTATGCCATGAGTAATGAACAGTACATTTCCTGTGGTTCTGTGACTAGTTTGTAATAAAGCATATTTCAGATGTAGCTCTAACATTGTCTCCAGTTAAAAAACCCCCAACTGTATCAGGCCCTTTATTTGCCAGAATCACACTGAGTAAAAATTTAACTATCGTGTCAAGGCTATCTTCTCAACAGCACAACAGGCAAACTGGAGTGAATTAGGAACAAAGTACAAAAGTGTTTGCAACCAGCATTTCCATAAGATAGTTCACATTTCACTATGTACTTATGGAATGGCACTGTGACACTTGCTTGATGCTGAATAAAAAAGGTGGGAGGAATCATGTTGTAGTATATTTCCCTTGTGGACTCATGGCCCCTTCCTCACGTTACCAAATCCAAATCCAACTAATTTCTGCCTGTTTTAAGACTAATTGCTCCTGTTTCAAACAGTGCATACAATTGAAAATGTTAGAATTCCACTTACCTGTGAGTAAACTGCCTAGTGTGTTGGCATTATGACTGTGGTAGTCAAGCTGGCCATGTCAGAGAAGACACCCCTGGTGAGCTGCCAAAGTTGCTATGTAGTGAAGAGACTTCAGAGACAAATCCAGGCCCTGTTAAAGTCAATGATGGTTTTGCTGTTGACTCTGATGGCTTCAGAATTTGTAAGAATCACTTCAGTATGTCCTAAGATCTGTTTTCTCACAGCATTATGCCTCTTCAAACTTCCTCAGAGCAAACACGTGTCTTCTTCAGTAGCACTGAAGTCTGGCCCTCCAGACTTTGGGATGAGGGAGTTCACAAGGGGCCAAAAGCAGCTCATTGAAAACTCCCTTTCTGGGCCATAAAAATGGACAGGCATTTCTGAAAATATCCGTAAAAAGATGAGTAATGTTATCTGGTGTATCTTATAATTATTGATTTAAGAATTTATCCCTAAATATGTCAGTTCTTTTAACCAAGTCACATGTCACCACATTGGTTTAGAAGTAGCACAGTCACATTTTATTATCTTGCTTGCTTCTGTGGAACAAACCCCTTTAAAATCTTGTAGGATGATCTAAATACCACTTTCTTTGTTTTGTTTGCTAGTGTTATTTTAAATGCCAGACCAATCACAAAAGAATTTTAATCTTATTAAGGAAATATATTTTTTAAAAGATTAATACTTTGCTTCTGCTTGTTAAAACAGTATTAAAACAAGGTGGAAATGTGTTTGTAGTTAACTCCCAGAGGACCTGGTGTCAGAAGAAATGTATTGTCCTTTTTGGGAAGATGGCCTCTACCAGATGTAAGCTCAGAAATGGCAATTGCCTTTCACGTAAATGACTAGCAGGTTTGTCCTGCCTTTCTCTGGGGCCATCTTGAATTTTGGCAACAGGCAAAGAGCAGACCCATAAGAAAATAGTAGTTCTCATGGGAACAGTAAAAATATGTTGGTATTGTTTAATTCTTTCATAACATGCTAAATTAATTTATTTGTTTTTTGAGTCTTTTAAAGTATAATGCCACCAGGGAATGTGTTTTTCATATAGCAGTCTTACAAATATATTAAAGTTTTGGGGAGAACAGTCAATGAGTAAACACCATTGGTTATCCACACTGGGTGACTGGGAGACAGAAGGCTTCATTTTTTGCTGCTTTACATATTGTATGGTAATTGGCACCAGTGCAAAGTGATCTTATCTGTACATATTACAATCCTTTCGCACAGAAATATACAACTGTATAACATGGGGGATTGTGGAGTAGCAGATTCACGTTGTTCATAAATCCTTGCAAAGCACCCTGTCATAATGCTTATCATTTGGTAGATGCTTTTGACGACTTTCCATGTTTGGCTAATAAGGTATGATTCAACTGTGTTTCTTCCAAACCACTGCTGGGATATACTCAGAACTAAGCAATTAATTTTGAGAGATGAATGAATTACTCTTCAGTTAACTCATTGCTTGCTTGGAGAACCTTATTATTTAAGTAAGTTGAAGGGAAATATATTCTCTGTTCAATATACAACAGGTAAAAAAAGAATATCTCAATTTTGTTTCCCATTGTTCCATTGGTCATTTATAAGGCAATAGCTTCAAAATGCCCATACTGCAAACAAAACTAGCTTTACAGATGTTTGGAGAGATACCAACACCAGAACTCTGTATACTATAATTTCTTCTCTTCTGTTCATATGGAGCACTTTTTAATCTCTGAAGCTGTACATGTTAAAGAGGGCAAAAAAACCCTAGATTTTCCCCAGAGGATTCACCGTCTTTGCCCATTACTGTAAGTGTCTTCTGTCCTCTTCCATACATCCTGGCAGGTATTTTGAAGAAAAGAGATGAACAGAAGCAACTGAAATCCTCTGGAGCTGTCCAGTTTTTCCAGGTACTATCGGTCTGCCCACTTATCATCTGGAAGACATTTCTGTGACTTGTCATACATATCTAGACACAGAGAAAGTCAGGGTATCAATCATTTTTATTAATACTGCAAAGATCAGAGTTAACCTATGGGTCAGAAACACTTCATTTATTTGGAAACATAGAAAGAAGTTGATGCTTGGACAGAGATTGGCAGGTTTCCCTTAGAACCAATGGAGCACTGCCAACATATGCCATGCTTCTCATCTGCAAAATCTCTCTTACTGAGTGCACTGCTATTCTTTTCAGCAGACTTTATTTTTTTTATTTCCTTTTGGTGTTGTCATGAAATGAATGTAGCAATGGTGAGAATCATAGGATAGAAGCTATATAATTTGAAATGAAGGCAAAAGAATCTTAGATTGAAATTAGAAGTACTTATTCTTTATGCAGTGTTGAATTTAACTTCTGATTTTTTTCCAGACAATTAACATACCTATTTTCCTGTACCGAAGCTGATAACAAACATGTTAGCCTTCATCTAGCAATTCCTGAGTGGTATTAGCACAAGTCCACTATGGCCAAACTTAACCATTTTAAATTCTCACTTAAGTTTTTTCCATTATATTCCTTCTGGATCATGTTTTTTCCTACTGTTCCAGTCTTTGACCTATAAAGTCATGTGCAATAGAAACTTTCTTCTAAGTCATCGCTTTCAGATCTTGATCCCTTTTTTGTAGTTATCTCAGATCAACCATTCTCTTCTATCTACATTCATCCAAATCTGTCCTACCAAATGTGAACTATGTTGCTTTGGTTTTGTGGCCTTTTCTATCTGCAGTCTCACCTTCAGATGTTATCTCCAAGCTGGCCTTCTAGTTTGCTACTGATGCTAACCTTCGTTTCTTGTTTTGGATTTCAAGCAATTACTTTTGTGCTTTTCCTGTCTGCTGCTCCTAATACTTGGAATTTCCTGTAACCAACCACTAAACAAATATGTAGTCTTATCCCAGACCCTAAAACCTCTCTTTTTTGGGGGGTGGGATGGCTAAAAGAAACCTTTGCAAAAACTAGGTCACTAGTGATTGATCCCTACAGGTGGGACTACCTGGTGCTGTGTTGTTGCCTTTGGTATTTGTTTCTCACACTTTCTGTGCCCATAATGTAATTTCATTGGGACAAAGGAGTTATGTTACCACAGAGCCCAGCATAAAGGAATCTTTGTTCCTAAATAGTCTAACCTGCCATGAAGCAAGGTTAGATAAGCTACAGCATGTTAGGAACTTTGAATGTGCCAGTCTCCGCTGATTCTGAGCACTTAAGTCCTGCAGAAGACATGAACCCAGAGAACACTCCAGTCAACATCTGCTGCCTCAATTATGTTGGAGGGGTGATAGATAAGTATGTCACTGAACACTTGTATTATGTAGGCCATCTTAAGCACTAAGGTTTTAAGTCATATGTAAAAACAAGTTTAAAAGGTCTGTGGAAACACGCTGACAAAATCTCTGGTAATACCATTGTGGGTTCTCTGAGACACAGCCATCTGAACATCTGGGAAAGAGCTGTAGTGGGACTACTCACAACCTCAGCAGGAGCTGCTGGAGAAATCCTACAAAAAATGTAGGTAAATATTCAAAATATAAGAAAAATGGAGTACAATTAGGGTTAGATAATCCTTATCGTACTTAGGGAACACTAGTAATCAGCTGATGGACAATGTGTACTGTTCAGCACAAAAGAAAAAAGCTAAGTTCAAGATCAGGCTATGCTTCAGTGAACCTAGAAAAATGTCCCCATTTTAAAGATATGAGATTACAATTTCACTCCATGTCTTCTCATTTCTTGCTCCTGAACCAAACTCTAGGTCTTTATAACAGGAATGTTAGCTGCAGATTGACTTTGTGTTTTTTTAAATAATAGATACTTTTATGTCCAGGTTTAGTGGTTTTTCAGTATCAAGACAAATGCTCACCTGGGCATAAACCCTCTTTATTGTTAGAGCAAACTGACTCAGGAGCCTGAAATGCAAAGTCAGTTCCACAAGAAAGGTTGAGGAGAGATATTGGGAAGAGAAGCAACAGGCAAAGGATGCTGAAAGGAGTAAAGAAAAGAGAAGACATAAACTAGCAAGGCTAGTAAGTTGAGAGTCTGGTTTTCTGAAGAGAGGGAGCAAAACAGGAGCTTGAATACAGATGGCAAGATGTTACAGAATATGGGAATGAGTGATAATGGGAGGGAAAAATGGGAAGAATATGGTTCTTATTTTTCTCTTCTGAAATGCCGTGATCATGAACTTTGGGTAAACTACTGCAAGACAGCAGACAGCCACTCTCACTTGAAGTAAATCCTCATCTTTATTGGAAAATTCCTATGAATTCATATGAATGTCACTGTTTCCATGAACAGTCATAAAATGTTTAATCAAGCACTCAAGCAATAGCACACTTCAGATCATAACAACATGTATACCTTTTCAGGAACATGAATCTTAAATTCATTGCTGGTATTTTCCTGTGGTCTGGAAAAGCATGGCTAAAAGGAGAATTTGTTTTTTCAAACTGTGGAATGAAGTGTGTGGTGTTAGAGAGTAAAACACATTGTTTATATTCAAGAAACACTAAAAATACTGCAAAAGACAAAATAAAACCATCCTTTCTTTAGGACTTGTAACATCTTTGCATCTCTTCTGGTTTATAATAGAATCATAACATTGTTTCGGTTGTAAAAGAACTTTAAGATCATTAGACCCAACTGTTAACCCAGCACTGCCAAGCTGGTTGATTGTAGTACTACATCTGCATGTCTTTTAAATACCCCCAGGGATGGTGACTCCACCATTTTCCTAAGCAGCATTTTTCAATCCTTGACAACCCTTTCTCTGAGGAATTAATTTTCTAATATCCTATCTAAACTTCCCATGGTGCAACTTGAGGTCATGTCCTCATCCTATCACTTGTTACCTTGCAGAGGAGACCAACCCCCACCTCTCTATAACCTCCCTTCAGGTAATTGCAGAGGGCAATAAGATCCCACTGAGCCTCCTTTTTTTCCTTTTTTTCCTTTTTTTCATCCACTTCTCATCAGAATTGTGCTCCAAACCCTTCCCCAGCTTTGTTGCCCTTCTCTGGGCATGCTCACTCTTGTAGTGAGGAACCCAAAACTGAACACAGTACTCAAGGTGTGGCCTCACCAGTGCTGAGTACACAGGGATGGTCACTGCCCTGGTCCTGCTGGCCACACTATTCTGGATCCAAGCCACGATGCCCTTGGCCTTCTTGGCCACCTGGGCACAACTGCTGGCTTGTATTCAGACACTGTGGACCAGTATCCCCAGGTCCTTTTCTGCTGGGCAGCTTTCCAGCCACTCTTCCTCAAGCCTGTAGCACTGCAGTAGGCTGTTGTGACCCAAGTGTAGGACCCAGCACCTGACCTTGTTGAACCTCATACAACAGGCCTTGACCCATCAATCCAGCCTGTCCAGATCCCTCTGCAGATCCTTCCTACCCTCCAGTAGATTGACACTCCTGCCTAACTTTGTGTCATCCGCACACTGAAGGTACCTTGTCCAGATCATTGATACCAATATGGAACAGGACTGGCCCCCCACTGAGCCCTGAGGAACACCACTAATGAATAGGTGACAGCTGGATTTAACTCCTTTCACCACAAATCTTTAGGCTCAGTCATCCAGCCAGTTTATTACCCAGTGAAGAATAAGGCTGTCCAAGCCCTGAGCAGCCAGTTTCTCCAAGACAATACTGTGGGGGAAACAGTGTCAAAGGCTTTACTAAAGTCTAGGTAGACAACATTCACAGCCTTTCCCTCATCCACAAGTGGGTCACCTTGTCATAGAAGGAGGTAAGGTTAGTCAAGCTTGTCAGAGTTCTTTTAATTTAAGTTCTTTTAATTTAATGCTCCTTTTATTTATTTTTATCCAGTTTTTATTAGAGTAATAATTTTTTTCATGGGCTTAAGGAGTAAACAAGTCTTAAACCAACTAACTCTTTCTAAACTATGCTTCTGAGATTCCCATCCTGACTTAGTTATGAAAAGCATGAGCAGTCCTTAGAATAGAGAGGGAAACTGTCATCCCTGCTGGTTATTAGTTTGTGACGCAGTGAACATCAGTTGAATTGGCCTGAATGTCTTCTCTGGTGAAAAGTGTGAAAATTTTAACTGAAAATAATCAAATACTTTGTAAAGAAACACCAAGAAATTTTAAAATCTTTGATTAATCTCAAAATTTAAGTCACTTGAAGCCAGCAACAACTCAGATTTTCCCTTGCAGTATGCTCTTGTGAGAACAGTGCAGACTGTCTCACGCAAGTCTGAATCACAGGCAGTCCATACAACATGATATGTATTTGCATGTCTCTATATTGGCCTTTGGGAAGGATGGGTGTCTTGATGGTTCTTAGTCCAAAGATATTGCAGCTAGTGAGTCCAAGTAGGTCTCATGATTGAAACAGGTGTATCTCTGAAACCTTATTTTCTAAGTCTGTCTCCGCTCTTGCTTGCTTTGGGTTCACTGAGATGATCAGGAAATAGAAGGGAGTAGTCCTTATAACCTTGGGACCTTGACAGGTAAGACTAGATTTTGTCACAGTGTTCAAGAAGAAAAATGGCAGAGGGAAACATTTTGCTTCTGTCTCCCTCCCCTTGCCAAAAGCCACAACCAAAACATACCATACACAGACTAGGGACAAAGTCACTGTTTATTTCAAGCTACTGTTAAGAAACTGTTACTTATTTAAAACTTCAAACAAGATTGCAAAATCGTAAGTATAAAAATCAGCAAATGATGTTCTCTTTCTCCCACCATAACATAAACCACAGCATGACAAATTAGCAGGGGCCTGCAGCAATCAGAAAAACCCAAACCTTTGCTCTTTATTCACAGAGGTGTTTAAGAATAAAACTCATAGGTATTAGAACTACTCAGGACGGTAGATGAAGTTTGCAATGTCACTATCAGAATCTGGATTTCCTTTGTCTGCTTTCATAGTAAATCTTGTCAAGTTGAATCCAGGGAAGACTTGTGCACGCAGAGAATTTTTCAGTTTTATTTAGTGCTAGCCAATAGTGGGCAAAGTACTTATAATAGGACAATGATTATTTACATATTCTCCTGCATAGTAGACATAGTACCTGTAATACAAGACTAATTGCAAGTGAAAGGAAAGGAGGAAGGGAAAAAATACTCTATTTTGTGCCCTCATACTGTTTGTCTTGTACACTCATATGCAGTTTGAGCAGAATTCCTTCTTGGAAATGATGCAGCAGCACTCATATGGAGAAGACTGGATATGGCAGGAAACATGCCTGGATAGGCATGGGATCATTCTGCCTACATATTTTAAAAGAATCTCTGCAGGCAAGACCTCAGTTGATACTTTAGTCTGGACTGTGTGTTAATGTGGGTGCCCAAGAAGAGTCTATCACTTGGCATGCCCAAGTGGCCAGCCTTGCAGTGCCTCTGGATTCAGTGCGGCAGCCCACAAGTGCTGGAGTCCTCCCAAGAAGGTCCTTGTGTTTGTCTTGTCTGCTCTTTGTGTGTCTAGGAGTTAGAGAGGGTGAAACACTTGAGATCTGCTTGTCTTAGGCACAACTGCACTGGAAACATGACTGCTCATTCCTTTGCTACTGGGAAAGAGTGCCCTGCCTAAAGGCTGAGTTTGTCTACTGACTTTAGCTCCATACTGGGCACAGCCTTGGTAATAGGCTAGAAAAGAAACTGGTGGTGGAGTTAAGGTCCTGCAGGACTTACATACCAGGTTGGGAAGAGAGGTGAAATCTTCTCATTTTAGCAGTCTTACATTTAGACTTTGGTGATGAAGAACAAAAAATGAAATTTGGTTTGAATAGGCAGTTTTTCTCTATGCCCTTTGGTGTTAGTTTCCCTTGTTTAGTGTGTGGGTATCATACATAACAATGGGAAAGAGAGAAATACTTTAGAAAAACAAACAAACAACTCCTCCCTCTCAAAAAAAAAAAAAAAAAAAACGGGAGGGGGGAGAGAAAAAAGAAAAATAAGAAACTGTGGTTGTAAACCCACAAAAATTGGCACTGAGGCTCCAAGGCAAGTGTAAGCCTTGAAATTTCCTTTAGCTCTTAAAAAAAAATAGTCCAAACAAAAAAAAAAGCCCAAAGCACAAGAAGTCTCTTTCCATGGAATCCAGCTTAATGATGCTCCCCCTGCCCTCCCCCCTTTTTAGGAAGATTTGAAAGAATATAGTTTAAACTTTGTTGTAAGTCTTTTTTGATGCTTTATGTTCTATAAAGAAGGTTGATTTTTATTTCTGTTTGATTTTTACATAGACATTTAAGAGTTTCCAAGTCTGCTTTGTTATGGTTTTCCCGGTGATTTCCTGGATACCTCAGTGGATAGGTATTGCTTTCTTTCTCAAAAGAACAGCAGGAGTGAAAATGTTGATTCTTTAACAAAGAAAATTTTAATCAAAGCCTGTGTTAGTCATTGAAAAATAAAGAGTAATTTAAAACAAAAAGAAGAAACAAAGACTTTAGTCTCACTTTGCAGTTTCTTTCCCCTGGTTGTTTAGTTTTCACTCTCTTGACTTTTGTAATATCATGTGGTCAATCATGAGAGTCATTGACAGCAGACTTTCTAATACAAAGGGAGAAAAGTAAAGGGAAAGAAAAACATATACAGAGGCCTAATATTTAGAGGAGCTGCTCTTTGTGGTTCCAGCTCTGCATGTAACATACCTGTGTGACCCTTTTGTACTGCAGTTCCTTATTAGGTGAATTATGGATGAGAACACTTACTCTATTTTTTGTCAAAGTGCACTAAGATACAAGGATGTAAAATTCTTCACCAGTTATTCTTCCTGTGTGTAGAAGAAGTGGTATTTGGTTCCGGTTTTGTGTGAGGGTGACACAACCTGTTAGCCTTTGTTGGCACCTGAAGCACACATGTAAAGAAGTTATATTAATGGGGAAAAAGCAAATATGATGATTTTAAATGGTGTTCATTAGGTAATCTGGTTTGACTGTAGTGATACAAATAAAAAAATCTTGGATTCCAATATCTTACCCCTTTGAAGGATCTTCTATTCACAGCTTACCAAAGGGGTGGAAAATTAAAAAATGGTATTTTCAGTTGCACCTGTAAGGAAGAGGACATAAAGATCAGTTTTGGAAATCTTGGCCAATAATCAGTTGTGGGTGAGAGTGGGCACGGTAGGAGGGGTAATGAAGGCAAAAGTGCATTTTTTACTATTAATGATATGGTTTTTTCAGTTTGAGCTGATAAGAATCTGCAAACGTTGAATGGGGCAGCAGTTGCCACTGGAGGCCAAACAACAAAATGATCTCTCATAAAATATGCTGATTCAACTGTATGGATACTCTCTGATGACATGGATCTTTAGTATAAGTGTCTCAAAGAGACTGATTTCAAACTAATTGCAGCACAACTACCCTGTAATTAATGCCTTAGGAATCCAAAATTCACTGTGATATGTCTGAGACCAAAGGTTACTTATAAGTACTGCAGACACTAAGGTAACTGCTGCTATATGGTTTCATAATCTGTTTTAAGATTAAAAAAATTGAATCCATTGTAATTAAAAATGTCAAAAGAGATCTTGAACTCTTTCTTCCTCTCTGCCCCCATCTGGAGTGTCCTACATTTCATGGACATTTGTTTACGAACACAGATGGATTAAACTGAATGGTGAAATGCTAGACATCTCCAGCTGACTCCTGTGCTCTACTTTTCTCATGGCAGTTGCTGTCCAATTGGACAGCAGAAATTACAGAAGTGCATGGACAGTTTCTGCTGAGGAGCCAAAAGTCATTGGCAAAGCAAGGGATCAGAAATTCCCAGGTACCAGAACATGCCAGACTGTAGAGAACTACAGTTGTGGAGCTGCTTCTGGACCATTTGATCATCTCTGCTGCTATAGGCAGTCACGGATTTACAAACAAGGTGGGTAGAAAGGAGCAGTAAAAATAGGGAATTTCTGCCATCCAGCAGGGGATCCATCATCCAGGGATCAACAGTCACTGTCTGTTGTCTACATATTCTCCGGGAGCCTGAGTGTTGTCTTTTGTACACACACCTTAACATGGACAAGGCAAAACACCTCAGTATCTAAATCATGTACTGACCTGCGAGGGACCTAGGAATAGAGTATTCCTACAATTATGTCTTTGCTACCAGCACAGAATATAAAAGTGTTGTATGTGGATGAGAATACAGTATCTGGTAACTGAAAACAGCAAATAAATGTGTTTTTTGTGGACTTGCTGAGATGCTCTTTTGCATTCCAAGGTGAAGCACAGCAAGTCCATTAGTCCAGATTCATACCTTTCTCCCCATTCCCCATGTCTCTTTGGTATACTTAACAGTGACATTTTGACGTGTTTGAGATGAATATGGTTGGATTTTGTTGACCACTTCTTTGGGATAGGGAAGAATGTTTTGCTAATTTCAAGGGATAAAGGAAAACGTGTTGAAGGAGCATATTTTGAAATAAATTCCTTGGTGTTTGAGTAATTTCAGAAGACATATAAGCAGAAGTTTAAATTAAAGAGGTAGATAATACATCAGTGTGGGAAAAGGCAAAGATGGCAGGTTTGTGAATTTTGGGATGGGTTTTATCTATGAGGGATATTCACATGCTGAGACATTCAATAATTTCACCAAAAAAAAACCCAAAAAACAAACCAACCAAAAAATTCCCCAAAAATGAATGGCAGCTGCTGACTTATTTCTAAAGGTCACCTCAAGGGGTTTCATCCAGCCTGCTGGTTGAGATACTTGGACAGGACAATTGAGAATGCTTCAGTCCCCTTTATCTAATGGGGTGAAATCCTGCATTGTCCACTGACTGAGTTATACCTAGCCTCTAGGCTCTCAATTAGTCTTGGTTTGTGTGGCAGAGCATTCATCATCATGCTCTATGAAGCTTTGCCGCTGTGTAGGCAGCAGTCGACTGCTCACTTTGTCATGCTTCACTGTTCACTTAAGCACGCAAGTGAAGAAGGACTCAGATTGCACACAGAGACATGTGTTTCTTTTTCTTGCTCCCAGACATACTGTGCATTTTGCATGAAATTGCTGCTTAATAAAGTAAAGTCCTGGAAGAAGAGGAAAAGGGATGCCTCCTTACTTACAAGTAAACCTACTGATCTTGCTATGCTTCAGTTTTTGATGTCTGTTTTGAGCCCAGAGGTTTTTGGCAGTGCTTGAGGGGTTGAGCATACTTGTAAGTAGGAAGCTTTCTTTGGAGATGTGATTTTGAGCTCCATTGAGCTAAGGGAAGAAATGAGATCCTTCACTGCCTGGGCAATTACTGGGTGATTATACAAAGACAGGAATCCATCTGCTTTCCCAACTTGTTTTTAATATAAAAACATTAACCATGTGGGTGTTTGTTGTTGTTTCCCCGCCCCGAGATAGATGTAATGTGAGTAGAGCCTTCTGGGCTCCAGATACTCTGTAAATGAAATTGCTGTCCAGAATGACCAGGACTCAAGGCACAGCTTTCTTCTGGCTGCTTCTAGGTGGTTACCTCCTGAATATGTTGCCATTGGGTACTTGCATGGTGTGTTGGAAGCTTTGGATTAAACTCTGAGGCATGAACATATCTTGTGAATTGGCTGGGACTCCATTTCCTCTTTGAAATTTCCTGTGGGATCTGAGGTACTGAAAGATAGATGTTATACTTGCTAGCATGGAAGTGGCTCGATTTCTTGCTGAATCTTGCCCAATGATCTTGCCCAATTTAAATTAACATACTTTACTTTTGAAAGATAGCTGATAATTTTTATGCAAATTAAAAAAAACCAAAAAGGTCTTTGTAAACAATATGTTAGCAAGAGGCTCATTCTGTATAAGATTCCTGAAGGATTAAGTGGCAGAATAAGCAAGAGAACCCCATTAAACTGTCAAAATGATCATATCATGAAATAACCCCATGCAAAAATATAAAAGTGAAAAACTCAAAGGAGAATCAACAAAGTGCAATGCTTATTGGCATTATTCCTGGGAATTTTTTTTCTTGTCTTCCTTATGAAAACAATGATGAAAGGACAAGTAATTTACCAGGTTCAGTGTTATGGTCTGGAAAATCTTGATGGTGAGCATTTGAGTCTCAAGAGCAGGCAAGTTAATCCTCTTGGTATACACACACATGCTGTATGGATTGATATCTGGAAGTCTGTTTTCTCTTGTTTTGCACCTCAAATTTCCCTTTCTACCACTAAAATAAGCAGGTAAATACCAGAATATTAGCAATTCATGTACCAGTGTAAATGACTACACAGAAAGAACTGGGTAATTCTGCAGTTGTGATAACCCTAGTGGAAGTAATTATCTCCAGTTTAAACACCATAAATCACAGTTTATAGAAATTCATGTTAAAGTAGACTTTTCTGTTTAGTGGCAAGTCTGCTTTCTCTCAGGAGTCAGTGCCTGAATGGTAGGTTTTCCTGCTACTGCTTTTCTTCTTTGGTCATGTATTATTTCTTCCCAGCTTGCCTCCTGCTGAAATAATTGTGGTGCTAATAACAATGTGTGGGGAAATGACCAGATGTGCTAGTTTTTTTAGACAATTATACCAGTTTTTCCAATTTTCCAGACATTTTTTCATTTCTTTATTAACTCACCGGTGCCAGGAATTGGATTTTTCCAGGACATAAATCCTAATTAACAAGCCAGAGAATTGAGTGCTCCATTTTACTCCTGATGTGTCATTTCCCCTCTGTTCTTGGTTAATTGACATTTTTAAAAGCCAGCTCTTGTTTTACCCTTGTTTTTAAGGGTAAAAAAAGAAATACAGGAGTATTTTGGGACAGAAGTCAAAATCTGGTAAAGGGACAAAAAATTAAAAGAAGGTGTAGTTGGGCTGTCAGTTAATTCTGGGATTGCAGGGCATGGAAGCCGGAGAGTGGTTAAGGTGCTTGAGGCTCAGCTACATTTTCCTGGCACCAGTTGTGACTGAACCTCATCCTGCCATGCCCCTGTTGCTCTCTGCTTGCCATGGGCATGGAGTGAGTTTATTAAATGATGCTGGCCCTGAGTAGCATCTACAGATTGATTCTGTAGAGCAAAGGCTTGTGTTTGGTGCACTGCTGATGTGAGTTGTTCTTACAGGCTTTCCTTGCAGCCTCCGTTTCTTCTTATCAAGGACCAGAAATAGAAGGGAGGAGGAGGCAGAGGCTTGTCAGGAGTGAGGGTATCCTCAGATTTTGGGTCTAAGAACTCCTTCAGACTTAGTATGTGCTTAGGGATGCCCTGAGCCTGTGGGAGGGCTTGGTGGAGGGTTGTCAGGGCAGGAGGAGTGGTTGTGAGTCCCAGGGAGGATGAAGTGCTACGTCGTATCTGAGAGATGTGAGTGAGCAGGTTAACTGTGTCAGGAGAAGGGAATTGTACTAAAAGGGGCTTTTCTGGATAGATAGGGTTATAGGGAACTGAAGAGGTTTGTGAGGCTCTGAGATTCGCCTGGGTGGTAGAAGGAAGGTATTCCACTTATGAGTGAGACAAAAAAGGTTGTGTGTTTCTGTTGGCATTGATATGTTGTGACTTGAGGCTAAAAATATTCACCAAATGTTGAGATGACAAAGTGGAGGTTCTTGCCACCTTGTCCTAGACAGTTTGAGTCCTGGGAGGGGAAAAAGAGAGAGTGTGAGTAGAAGGTGCTATAGAGGACAGAGGCAAGAGAAGCAAGCCTGATAAATGCAATTCCACAGCTTAGATGTCAACTGGTAAGAAGGGAAATAAATAGCAAGACTTTTTGACAGCTAGGAAGGGGTATCTCAGTTCATATCTTACCCCATCTCCATAAAGGCCTGTCCAAAACTTGAATCTTTTGAGGTTCAGAAAAGGATGATTAATTCCTTTTTTTTTTCTTTTTTGTGCTAATGCATTAATTGGTTCCAGGCAGACAGGGAACAGCAGAGCCAAGATATTGCAAGGAAGGCTGCAGTCCAGGTAATTCAAGGGCTGTCAGGAAGCTGAGAAGCACCAGAGGTCATGACAAAACCTGGAGTCTTTCATTTTCCAAAATGTTTCATAGGTCCAGGAGGTCTGAACAATGTCATGTTTTTGGGTGCTCAGACAGAAAGAAAGAAATAAAAGAAGGGAAATGTCAGAGTACTTTGGAGTTATTCCAGCACTGCTGTGCTGCCTTTAAAGGGAACCTCAGGAATTTGTCTCCTGACCTTGGGGACCGTATTTCTGTCTCCTGAGATCATCCTCCCAGCTGGGCAAGGTCAGTCCTGAGTGCTGCCTACTAGCATTCCTTGTCCTGAGACACAAGCGTTACCTTTACTTAGTGCTAGTGTTGGCTGCGTGCATGTGGGTGGCTCTTCACTGGCCAGAGCTTGAGCCTGTTACTTATTTACTACCCACTGGGGTTGTTGCTGTTTTAAAACATGTCATGCCTAACAGGTGCTCTCCCCTTTTAGCTGGCTGACTTGTTGTGTTCTCGCAGAATGAGTACTGGGAGTAAAACAGCATAAAGACAGTCTCTGGGGTGTTGCATCGCCAAATCCTGCCCTGCCAGTCAGCAACAGCACAGTATCACCAAACCACAAGAGCTTTTATATGAGGCTTTTATTTAAAGGAACTAAAAATCCCTGCCGGTTTTAGTCATATTAATTTCGCCTTTTTATTAGCTTTTAGGGAATGAGCAACAGCTCAGTGAGTAGTGTTGGTAACAAATACAGGTTATGAAATAAATTTGTTTCATTATTTGCTCATTTTGCAATGAAAGGCTCTCTGAATCTGTCTCCTAAACGGTTTAACTCAACATTAGAAATGATGCTGCCAAATACTGACTGAGTCAATAGACGATGAGTTTCAAATTCCTCTTTTACATGGGGAATGTGATATAGAACAATGACCTCAATTTTCAGCTGTGTCCTCAGATTCACCTCCTTTTTGGCTGTCTCTTTTTCTTTTTCAGTATCTTATCATAGCTTTTCAAATCCTGAAGGTCTTATGAGGGCACTACTATTTAACAATTAGACACTATAGCTCTGATGGGTCTTCTGGTGACATCTTTTACAACTAACCAGTGTCTAATAGAATGTAATTAGAAGCTCTGATCCTTAGACCTTGACCTGTCTAGACCTTGTATGCAACTAAGTGACTAGACAGCCCTTAACACTCATTAGGAGTTATCTGCACCCCACTTTACAAAGCTGTGTGAGGAAACTGTTTAGATTTAGCCTCAAGCCACCTGCTTTGTAATCTGTTGCTGTGCACTCAGTTGATCCCGCTGTCCTTAGAGTAACTGGAAAGCTACCAGTGATTTCATTTTAAAGCAAATATTCTGATTCAGGAAACACAGGATGGAAATCTGGTTGCTGTATTTGACAGCATGAGCTCTTCAGAAGGCGTGTAAATAGGAAAGATTATTTCAATGCTATGGAGAAACTGGTCACATTTTAAAATGGAATAAAAACATCTAAAGATAGTTGAGGAAGTCAGCTAAAATGTGTTTTGATACAGTATATTCAGCTGAGATATATTTAATGGTGCTCTTTTTACAGGTGTAAAAAATATCTTGTTCTTATTTCTGAAAGCCTCATATCTGTAAAGTAAATTAACACTTCTTACTACTGGTTTTAAATAATGTAAATTAAAAAACTCTGCATTTCTGAAGAAGTCTATTTGGCATGTCACTAAGAAACACAGGGAGCACATTTCTTTCTTCTCCATTAATTTTTGAATGTATATATGTTTATATTGACAAATATTCTTAAATATCTTTTACCTAATCCATATACCTGTTCCCACTCTTTCTTACTTGGTCCCACTTAAGTTCCATTCTAATGGGATAGACTAGTTGTCTGAGTTTTTACTCAGACTTTGGAATCCATTACCATTCCACATGTCTAGGGGTTTTTTAAAGATATATATGACAAATCATGTAACAAAGGAAAGGAAAAATTAAATTCTTAGGATTTATTTGATAAATTTGCAGTGGCTTAGGAAAAGAATCCAAATACATTCTTAATATATTTGGTGTTGATCCTTTCTGGAAACTCTTTTATGTAACCAAATGAATCCATATGTAGAAGACAGATTTTATTTTAAAAAGTGTTCAAATTATCTTGTTAATGCTGATACAACATTACAATTATTTGTCTTTTGCAAAGTTTTTTGTTTTGAGATGTTAGTTGCAAATAGAGGAAATGAAGTGTTGATGTACTAAGGAATAACTTACTATGTCTGCAGAGTTCTAAAGCAAAACATCTGGATCAATTTGTTTACAAAGCTCCTGTAGATAAAAAGCACTATCTCTCCAAAGGATCAGTTTGTGCCCTTTCTGAAGAAGCATTTAAAAAAAAAAAAAAAAAAGGAAAATTTGCTATCATCATACACAGCTCTTGGGAATTTGTTTATTAGGGAATCCAAAGAAAGTTTGAAATCACATTAGATCAGCTAGTTGCTGAAAATGTGGTGTGGTTTTGTGAGCTTAATTTAGCCTGGCCTTCCCTGTTTCTCTGCTTCGCCCACACCCTTCATGTTAAAAAGTAATACATTTTAGAAGCTCAGAGTGAGCACAGCATGTGAGAGGTATGCCAGAGCTGGATGTGGAATGGAGATAAAACCTTTGGTTTCATACGGACATGAACATCCTATGATAATTGAAGCTTTGTGAAGGTGCATCTCTTGGTGTTATTGAAATGAGTGGGATGTAACCCCTAACTTAGACATATATAGGTTGAACTTGTGCTTGAAACGTTCTTTAGCAAAAGAGCAAAACAAGAACTTTTTTGTATTCAGGTGTCCCAGTCTGGAAGAGCATAGAATGCCCTTTGTTGATATTGCTTCTGATCTTGAAAGGTATTTTGGGTTCCTCCTTTAACAAATATAGCCCCAGCAATTAATATCATCAAAGTGAAGTTTGCAAAGACTTTATCAACAGGTGAAATTACAATGGTAGTTTTATTTGGAATGCTGGTAGAGTCTTCTGATGGAACTGTAGGTGTTCTGAGAGGATCTTTGAAACTGTTTTATTATATTTAGTACAAGCATCCATTTATGTTAGCCATTAATTATGACTATAGTGCTGGAGGTCTGTACCTGAGTACTGTATGTTTTCAGGAGCTGCTTCATGCACTTTTCTGATTTGTGGGGTTTTTTTGTTGTTTGGTTTTCCTCCCCTTCTCCCCCTCCCCCAGTGTTTTCTGCATTTACAGGACTTCTTGGAAAGTGACAGATAAAGACTGAATGGATGTTTTCCCCTAAGAGGGCACTTTTTACAGATCTTGTATGCTACTTTAATTTTTTTTTCTCTTTCAAGTTTACATTTTATGCATCCTTTTAGTTAAAATACTGATGCAAAATACACACTGAGATTTAATTTTGAGGTTAGAGATTTGATGTGCTCAGCTACCTATGTTTTTTTCTTGAAAAGATCAGAAACATGGTCTGATATTGTCTATATATCCATATTTTTCAGCTCCAAGGGACATGTCTCTCCCAGTAGTACATCTTTTCTGCTGTTGAGAGAAGTGAAATCTGCATCCCTTCTGTGGGACATTATTCTTGCAGCATCAAGGGAATTAAAGAACCATGTCAAAGAAGAATTGCTCTGGAACAGAACATGGGTCTCATGCCATCCTAAGTTTGGTCATGAATCTGAAGGTTGTGGTTCAAACTTCAGAGCCATATAAATTCAATTGCAACTCGGCATCGGCATCCACAAAGCCCAGCTGAGAGTCCCGTTGTTGTTGACAGTATACTGAGCTCATAAAAACAAACACGATCATTATATAAATCAAAAGAAGATGAAAGTAGAACCCACATCTTTCAGCTTGAGTACTAAAAGTCTGCCAGAAGGAATAAAAGATACTTCCTGTAAGGGTGATGAGTAGAAAACCTTTAGTTTTCTTATTTTACGTGGTGAAGAGAATGGGAGAATGGCCTGATTAAACCCTATGGGTATGGATTCTTTCTCATTCCAACATGCAGGTTTATTTAAAATTAGCAAGCTGTCCTTACTATTTTTATTTCATTTTATGACACCAGTCCTGGGAAATGATACTATCTTACGGTTCTGGAAGGAAGAAAGAGAGTGTTTTTCTTTCCCAAGAAAACACAGAAAAGTTGTTATAGTTGCCTGGATTAGATGTCCTGCTGTTTCTAGATCATGCAGTATTTATTTAATCCTGTGTTCTCTTGCAGAAGGAGTGTGTTTTCATGCAAGTGCTGAGTAATCTCCCAGTAGCGTGGAGGACATTGCGAAGAATTTTGTTCAGTGTTTCTGTTTCTTGGGGTGGACAAGTGAGGTGTGTGCATATTAACTATTTAATTAGGTATCTTTATACATTTTTGATAGCAATTAAGCAATAAATTCTATGACCTACAGCAGTAGGGTCTCAGAAATCACTACGTGTATATTTTATTATGTAGTGGTTTAAGCGCTTGAACCAGTGTTTTAAGTTTACTTTGCAGATGTGTTTTCTTTCATAGTTCATTTAAAACCAGAAAAGCAATTTATTTCATTCTTTATTTTTTTTGTTTAGTGAAATAATCTCATAGTCTTCTGGTAATTGCTGGAGAAATTAATGGAGTTTTTGGAAAAGGTTCTATGATATGTAAGAACTTAGAGTGAGATCCAAAAAAGCACTTAGATGCCTAAAGAAAAACTTAGGCAGAATCTAGATACCCAAATCCAAGGGAGTGATTCACATTCTCTGTGCAGAGACCCAGAGACTCTGCACTGCTGAGGCTTCTTGTGTTGCTGAGAACCCAACATTCTGCTAATGCACCTCCTCCACAGTGTTGTCCCTGTGGAGCTGAAGACTGAGTTACCTTTACCCTTTCTAAGTTAATGTGTTCGTAAACCAATTGTCCTGCTACCTACACTTCCCTTTTTGGAATTTAAATCTAGTTGCTACACATCAACCTGTCATCTATGTACCAGCAGTATGGGATTCACAAAAGCAATCTTAATTTTCATTCAAAATGGAAAGCCCTTGTTTGTTGCTATAATATAATGGGTTTATCCAACTTGATTTATTATTGATTAGAGATGTGTATCTTTGTAACAATAGCAACCACATTGTCTACCTATATCAGAGTTGAATAATTTAACCAATTAAAAACAGTTGTAAGAGATTTTTCATCGTGCTGCCTGTCTGAATTTGTCTTGAGCCTGTTGATTATATTCATGTGTTTTTATTGGAAGTGGTTATATTACTGTTTATTAATGCTAACTCTAACAATAATATCAGACTGGAACTTGTCTATCTCAATGAAAGATCCCATCAGATTTGCTGATTTTGATACTGGCAAAAGCCTTACAAAGCTATTAGCTCTGACTTCCATTTTCGTCTTCTGTTTCCATGGTTTAACTTCCAAGTCAAATGCAAAGAGGCCTCTTCTTTTTTATGGCTTCTTCCTGGTATTGACAAGAAATGGTTGAAGAGAAATGTAGTTTTGGTGAAGTAGTTTGTTTCACCAGACAGATGAAGCAACAAATTTATTCCCTGATCAAGGCTTGGGGATCTTCTATTAATACAGTTACTTTAAGGATTAAATTTACCTTGTGGTATTCAAATGATTTTAAAAAAAGGACAAGAGTCCCTTCTCTTCCCAACTCCCAGCTTCTGACCTTAAAAAAAAAAGGGATTGAATGCCATCTGTAGTGCTCAGCACGCATAATTTTGCTGGTATTGGTCAAGTAGCTCAGGAGTATATGAGGTCTTGTTAGCATAAATTGGGAGATACAGATTGCCGTCAGACTTTAAATAATTTTTAGAAGCAGAACTTTACTAATATGTCTCATGTGATGAAGTGCCTGCTGAGTCTGCTCTGCAGTATTATGAGCAGCGTCAGCGTAATGTATTATCACTGTTGGGAAAGCTGGTATTTTATAGAAACTGAATCCATTTTCAGATGTTTAGGAGAGAAGCTGGCACAAGTATGTCTGGGAAATAAATTCTTCATAAAAATAGCTGCTCGTGTGCCTGCCTTTCTCTCACAGACAGTAGACAGGAAAGCGGACAGATAGCACAAAGCTTAAAAGGTAACACCATGGAGTTTCAAGCCTATATATGTCTTTTAAAGTATGTTGCAAATAATTGTTTGCAATAATTATTATGCAATCCATGTGTTTACTGACGTTTTAGTTAGTATAAATAAAAAAAAAAAGGCAGTCAGGAAGGAGAAAGGATAATACTGAGATGGCACTGGTAATGCTAAGGTTTAATGAGTAGGGCTAGTAATAGTTTCCACAAAATTCCATGTGTTATGGAACATTTATGTTCACATCTTTAGTGTCCTAGACATGGAACTATGTATTTTTGTTTATTGTAGATAGCTTTGTAGTAAAAAATCCTAAATTAATCTATATGTTGGCTAGTAGCAAAAATGTAATAAGAAAAATTGGTGACATAATTGTTCTTTAGCTGGTGAGCTATTTTCTTCTGCTGTAAAATGAATGGTTTGGAGCATGCCTGAACAAGTTGGAAAATCCTACAAGATTTCTGAGTGGTAATGGGCAAAATAGTATTTGAAAGCTGATTAATGTAAAAATATTTTTTTAGATCCATAAGATGAGCAAGTGGTAGCACTAGAGGATTTATAAGGTAGCTGACAGGAATCAAACGTGCCTGATTTAATTTGTTCTATGTAGATTTTCCTGACTATCAGGTGTTGCTTTCAGTACATGACATAATGCAAGTTGTTTATTGCTTTCTCTGAACAGCTTTATACACTGTATTTTCCTCACCCAAATGTCTGAAGACCCGATCAAATCTGTTTCTTCCAGACAGGCCAAGACTTTCCAGGGTTTTTACTGCTTGCACTGATTTATAGCATGAGCCAATGTCCATTTGCTGGACAGGAGCAATCTCTGCTCAGTATGTTAGGAATTACACAGTTTGTCTCACTGATGTGTTGATTGCATTTCATTCACATGTGAGAAAGTGGTTAATTCTTTTACTTGAGTTTCTTCTTGGAATTGTTTTAACACACATGCATGTGAACCATAAAGACAGCACTGCTGGATGACAATGTTAATGTGACCTTCTCCACAGGGTAACATCCCTCACACTTTTTATTCTTCACCAGTAGACTTGGGGAGCAGAGTGCAGTGGAGCTGAGCAACTGATGTAGGTGACAGCCCAGTCAGGTGTAGGAAGGGACTTGAATGTACAGACTAAATGCATTTGAACAAGCAGTGCCAGGGATTTTGTCATAGGAAATTATTCCAGAGTGGCTCCTCCTGATAGATTGCCCTGGATTAATTTTCTGCACAAATTTTTAGGCAAGTCTGTGCAAGAAAAATGGTACCAGAAGCTGCTGTCTCATCAGGGGTTAATCAGGAAGATATACGTTTAAATTCATACTCCACTGTAATACAAATTAACTTCTCTGTGTAGGTCAGTCTTCATGTCTCTCAAGACCTTGAATTTCCTTTTCTAGTTTGTCTTCCCTTCCCCCCCATCCAAGGCATTTTGAAATAGTCAGAAGAGAGGGCAATTTCCATTTTTAATACAGATTACATGGTACCCAGGGTTTTGATTAAGTTACACTGACTGTTAAGTGAAGTGGCACTAGAAGTCAGTGACAGCATTGTAATGAACTATTACTAGATCATTTACAGTCAGGGAGCAACCATATAGCACTTACATGCTTATGCTGGTCCTGCACTGACATGGAAATTGGTCTGACACACATGACCTACGTTAGCTGTGGAAATTCTGTGCTGAAGCCAATTGCCACACTTTCCAAATGCCACAGGCAAACCTGCTCTAATCCTGTAATCCCATTCCATAATAGAGACTTTCATGTACTTTGGAGCACAAAAACAGAATGTATCTTGCTCTCTTAAAATATTTAGCTTGGTCTTCACTCGGTCATTTCACTCCATTCCAACTGCAGGACAGAGGAATTTGAAGATGGCCAAAACATGTATTCTTCCATGAGAATTAGAAGAGTGATCCTCTGTGTGCAAGAGAGTATTTAAGATTGACACTGATCTTGTTTTGGAACACTACTGGCAGTCTGTGGATTTCAAGGAAACACTTGAGGACAGCAGCACATACTCATAGATTTCTCCCACCTGCCCTCCCACTCCTTGACAAATACCTAAATCTGTCATACTCAGTGTGTTTTACTCCTCATCTGTAAATGCTTTTAGGCAGCAAAACATGGATGGCCTTTACCGAACCGTGAAGACTGGGGATGAGATTTCAGGTTCATTTAATGTTCCTTTAAAAAAACTTAGAAAAAAGAAAACAATTATTAAACCATCTGCATTAATCACTGTTGATACTTCAGGAAAGAACTGGTACTAACAGAGCCTAAATTTTTCATAAAAATTCTTTATTTACTGAAATAAGCAGAGGAAAAATTGCAATGATGCTTCTTGCAATTGTTTTGAGAATACAATTCCTGTGAATTTCTATGAATTGAAAATCTGATTTACAGTTATTTTGGGCATGTTTAAAACCACACTGTCCTCCTTTGTTCTATTTTCTCCAGACAGCTTACGCAACAAGGTGACTGTATATTGAAGCAATTGTTTTATTGATATAAAAATAATATTCTTTTACATTACACTCAAAGAGGATCTCAAAGCATTTTACTTATCGTATTGTGTTTATAGCAAGTGGTTTGCTTCCTACGGACAAATATCCACTTCTGAGGCAAATGAGCAATACAGGGCAATGAATTTTAAGGGTCTGTTCTGAGGTTCAAGGGGAATTTCTTTTGTTAGGAAGGGTAGAATTTCTTATGCAACTGAATTGGAGCATGAACTTGAGGATACAGGAGGGGAAGGTGTCTCATATCCAGCCTCTTTATGTTACGAGAAATGTAGAATCTCATCAGTATTATGATGTTTGATATGTAGATGAAGTTATCTATGCTGAATATTTGATGCAGAAGTTGGAAAGTGTCAGGTGTTGTTTTTTTACCTTCTTAAGAACTAAAATGTAAAGTCTTCCTTTGGCTAAAGGGTAGAATAGTGTTAAACGTTGTAGTTCAGCCAGTTTCTGCTAGTCAGCAGGACCATGGGAACAGCACATACACACTATCTTGACTGATGATTAAAGTTTTTTAGATAAAATCACCTGTGTCAGGACATGTATTCCAGTACTGAATGAGCTGCTGAATGTGTTCAGCACATTAAAGTGATAAGGAGAGAGCATTCTTTATGATTCAGGTATCATCATGCCAACACAACACTAGTCCTCCTGAAAGATCCGGATGTTAAATCAATCATGTATAATGAGTGGAGATGTGGTGCGATGAGATTTGCAGAAAGTTCAAGTTCCTCTGAGTGATCGGCAGGGAGGCTCTGTGCTGGAATAGCTTCCATGTTGTGTAACAGAGGGCTCCATGACTAAACGCAAGGACTTAGATTCTGTGAATGGGAGCGCTGAAAATTCCCAGGAAGCAATTTGTTTGTGTTCAGAAAGTGCACACATGTTAAGCATGGTTTCTGGTTCAATTTGTATTGATTATGTAACAACAGGTTGTACCAGCTGTTTGACAGTGGTATATCATGCTGCTTGCTTCTGTCATATTTCTCTGGCTAAACTTACCCTGGGGTTTCAGTTTAGATTTGAGGTAATGGGTCTTTCAAGAGAAAAAACAAGCCCTGATCTTCTCCTGGTCTTGCTTATATTTTCCTTAAGTGTCTTCCTTCTATGGGATGGGTGGACAGCAGCATTTCAAACAGATGTTTTTCACAGGCTATTGCAAAATTATTTTTCAAGTGGCTTCTAAAAGCAGATGTTTCAATGTCTTTGATCTTTCCCCTCCTGACACTTTAACACAAACAGCAGATTCCACTGCTGCTGTCCTTTAGGTCCAGTGAAAAAAAGTACCATAGCAATGATGTTGGGTTTTTCCCAACCTATTTGGCAATGATAAATATGTACAGGCAAAATTCTCCTCCCTTTCTCCCTTGTCACTAGCATTACTTACAGATACAATGTCAGGCTTTCTCTTTTAGAAATGCTGCCTTTCTCTGTGACCTTTATCCACAGTTTAGTATTGGTCTTTACTTTGTTTCTGGTAGCATCGTGAGTGAGCAGCTGTGAATCCTTTACTTTCTGGAACTTCGGTGTATAATGTTTTACCTCGTGCCACGGTAGATAACAACTGTCACTGTGGCATCTTCATCACTTTGAAGACCTTTTGGTATGATTTTTGATTTTTTTTGTGTCAAATAGCTTCATTTTATTTTCATCTCTCATGAATAGATATTCAACAACTGGATTTTTCCATTGTTTATAGAAAAAACCCTGCTTTCTTGTAAACCATTTTGTAAGAAGACTTCCTAATTTGACTACTTGTTCCTCAAAGACCAAGGGAATGCAACTAAGAATGAAATAAAGGGCATGCCCACACAAGTTTAATCCAGCCATAATTTATCATTACAAAAGATGAACTCTAGCTGTTAGTCTAAAATTATGATAAATGCTTGAATAAAGAAAACAAAAGCTTTCTAGTAAATCTACTCTGTGTCTTAATCTAAATCTCATAGATTTTGCCTCCAGCATGTGGAACATCATCTGGTGATATAGCACTACAACTACATGACAGACTTTGTCTTATCATGCAGTCCAAACTCCTTGCTCAAAGCCAGGTCAAGTACAGCATGTTGTTTGGGGTAGTGTCGAGTTGCAGTCTCTTGATCCTCACTAGACAACCTGTTTCACCGTTCTACCCCTGTCACAGTAAGAAGTTTTCTTTACAACCTCCCAGCAGATGTTTATGCACATAGATAAGATTCCCCAAACTTTCTGCTGTGTGGAATAAACAGTCCCAGCTCATCCCTTAAACATTTCTGGGGCACTTTGCTGACTTGCTTCAATATGCCCCTGTCCTTCTTGTCTTGGAGAGTCCAGAACTACAGATGTGTCTCACTAGTGCTGAGCAGAGGGGAAATATCCCCTACCTTAATCTGCTGGTAACACTTGCCCTAACGCAGATCAGCTGGCTGTTGGGGTTTTTTTGACACAAGGGCACAATACTGACTCATGTTCAACTCCTTTTCCCCCAAGAACTGCCGGTCCTTCTCTGTAAAGTTGCTTTCCAGTCAGTGATCCCCCAGTCTGTACTGGTGCACAAGTTTATTCTTCCCCAGGTGCAGGAACTTGCATTCCCTTTTGTTGAACATCATGTGATTACTGTTATTTTCCCAACTGAGGTCCTTTCAAATGCAGCACACCCAGCTCCCAATTTTGTATGCTGAGTGTTCACTCTAGTCTATTATTCAGGTCATGTACAAAGATGTTAAACAGCAATGGACCTTGGGGTATTTGGTGATTGGTCTCCTCCATCTGGCCTTCCCACCACTGATTACAAACCTTGGAGCCATTCAGCCAGCTGGCAGTTCACCTCCATCTGCATTTATTTAGCTCTTATTCATCGTTTTTTCTATAAGAATGGTATAGGAGACGGTGTCAAAATCTCTTCTAAAGTCAAAATAAATTATCTTCACTGCTTGTACACCAGACTAATCTTGTCACAGAAAACATGATTTCCTAAATCCATACTGAGTACTGCCTATCACTTTTTTGTCCTTACTATCTTTGGAAATGGCTTCCAGGATTATTTGCTTCATCACCATCTCATGGACCAAGGTGAGGCTGACTGGCCTGTAGTTCTGTAAAACCTCATTCTTACACTTCTTGAAGTGAGGAGTTGGATTTTTTCCCACTTACAGACCTCTCCTGACCACCATAAGCTTTCAGAGGTAATTGAGAGTCATCTCACGATGACATTGGCCAGCACACATCTGTGCCTCCTACTAGGCCCAGTGGACTCAGAGGTATCCAGTTTGGTTGAATGTTTCCTAACATTACTCTTCCACAAGTGTAACTATTCCTTGGTCCAGACTTTTCTACTGGTGTATGGATTCTGGGATTCTTGAAGGTAAGCCTTTTCCTATTAAAGACTGAGTTGAAGGAGGCATTGAGTATAAAATCACAGAATCACAGAATCAGCGAAACATAGAACAGCACATTTTGAGAGGGTCATTGAAAGAACATACATTTTGTGGAAAAGGGAGTCTAGAGGAGATTATCTAGATGCCTGTTCATTAGTGTCTGGAAAACCTCCAGTGACAGGGACTCCACCACATCCCTTTGGAGGTTTTTCCAGTGATTGATTGTTCTGACTGTCAAAAATGTCTATATCAAGGTGACTTGGCCTTTTGGATGTACCATGTATCTTTCCAGCAGCTGGTCCACATTTTCCATAGGTTTCCTTTTGCTGTTGCTGTACTTGTAGAGGCTGTTCTTGTTGCCCTTCCCATCCATATCCAGATTCAACTGCTGAGGGTCTTTGGTTTTACTAATTCCATCTCTTCATAATTAAACAGTGTCTCTGTATTTTCCTTGGTCCACCTATCTCTGTTTTCACCTCTTGTGTACTTTCTGTTTGCGTTTGAGTTTTGTCAGGAGCACCCTATTCATCCATTCAGGCCTCCTGCCACCTGCATGTGTTCCTGCGTGTGGGAATGGACAGTTCTTGAGTATAAATGAGGTGATCTTTGAAAATTAACCCTCTATCCTGGTCCCCTCTACTCTAGGACTGTGTCCCACAGGGTTCTTCCTGAACAGGTTCCTGAACAGGTCCAGATCTACTCTCCTGAAGTCTAACATTGTGATCCTGCTTTTTGCCTGATTCTCTTCCCTCAGGATGCTGAATTCCACCATCTCATGGCCACTGCAGTCAAGGCTCCACCCAACCTTCATGTCTCTGACCAGTTCTTCTGTATTTACAAGCGTGAGCTCCAGCTGAGTACCTGCCCTCATTGGCCCCTCAAACACCTACATCAGGAATTTATCATCAATGCACTTCAGAAACCTCCCGAATCACTTCTGCTGTGCTGTCTTTTGCCCCAGCACATATTGGGGTGGTTAAAGTCTCCAGTGAGGACCAAGGCCAAGTTGTCTGAAGAAGGCCTTGTCTGCTTCTTCCCAATCAGGTGATCAGTAGCAGTTGTTTATGTTGCCTGTGTTGATCAGCCCTGTTACTTTATGTGTTAATTCCCAGCTATATAATTTCTAGTTGTTCCTAAGTCACAAAAGCATCTTTGAAGGCTGACAGTAGAAATTTGATCCTTTGAGAATTTTAAAAATATTCGGTACAAACCATTAGGAGATGAGCCACAGGAAACAAGCATATATTGTAAAGGAAAGGGACTGGATGGTATCTTTTTTTTTCCATCCAGGTGGAACAGCTGTGTTCGTCATTGTTACTGCTTCTGTTTGTGGCACCAGGTACCAGGATTACAGCTTGAGTGAATGAAGGAACTTTATTATTACCAGCAACCCTTGAGCCTTCGTGTTTTTCCCTTTTCCAACGAAAAGTTTGAAGCCTCATGAAACCTCTTCTTGCCTCCCCCCCGCCCCTCTTCTTTCCTGTGTTGGTGATTATCTTAGTGGTTTAGCTTTCTGGCAAACTTAGCAATCATCTCTCCAATGAAAACAATTTTTATCAGTTTTATTATGACACAAAAGTTTGGTGAAAAATGAATTTGTGTTTGACTTTTCATGTTGTTTTTCTTTTCCCTGAACTATTTATCCTGTATCCGATTATTTTTCCTGCTGTGTAACAAGTCCTAATGACCACAAAAGGGTGGAACATGACAGAAACATGTAAAAGATTAAGATGCTCTTTATTTCAATTTTTCTGTTCTCCAGGTATCTATTGAATTATCTAGTCATTAAGATGTCTTACTTTATCTTGTGTTTCTCATCTGTTTTTTCTGGCTTAAATTTCTTTTTAAAGTGCTGTTAGGCATTCTTAAGCCAAACAAAAAAAAAAAAAAAAAAAAAAAAAAAAAAAAAAAAAAAAAAGACATGTTTACTTCAGCAAGTAGAGATATAAATGTAGTCTTGCAAAGGGAACCAACTGGTCAGCCTTGTAAAACCATGGGAAACTTTCTTGCAGATTACAGAAAATGAAGGAAGAAAGTTTGCTAATTGTAGTATTTTTGTTAACTATGTGAAACAGTCTAACCATAATCCCAACTGCGTTAAAAAAGAAAAAAGTGAAAAAAAAAGTTAGTGGCTGCTGCACAGTAGTGTTTCCTTCTCCTTCTTTTCCAAAGCATAATCCAACTTTTTCTTGAATTAATGTACACAAGTCACTTTAACTGCTGGCTGCATAACTTCTGGCAGTTTGTTTGATATTCCAACCAATCTTTGTACCAAAAAAAAAAAAAGAAAAAAGAAAGGTCTGAATTGTTTATAGGTTTGTCTTCCTGCCCAGAGTTTCTTCCACGATCTCTTCTTTTGAAAGCAACTGTACTTACAGGGATGCTATTAAGTAGTTTGTGCCTTGCATTGAAAGGTTGTGGTTGGTGGTCAGAAGATTCATGGAATTCAGAATCATTAAACACGTTTATCAACAGTTAAAGAAGAATAAAGTAAATGAGGCAACTCCACCTAAATATTCCCATGTAACATTCTTATTATGCAGTATGACAGTAATTTAAGTTTTCACAACAAGCTCTCTTTTATTTCTTAAAATTATTGGAAATATAAATTTGCTGAGAAGTAAGTGGCATGTCAAGTCATTCTCTCCACATTGAATGTAGGGTGGAAAAGGGACTAGATGAGTAACAGCTGAGGATGAGAATGACTATGACTATTTCTGCTGATTTTTTTTTCACTTTCTATGAATGGGTTGTGTTAACAGGATAGGTAGGAATTTTTGGACTCATAATTACGTAGTCATGGAATTTTGTAGTAATCTGGTGTCAAGGCCATATACAATGACGTAATCAACATTTTCAGTTGTTTAAGAATATACTTAGATGAACCTTGGCTTTGTATTTGCTTGTCTTGGTGAGGAAGGGCAGTAGAGGGAAGGTGTTGCCATTTTTGAATCTGACCTGGCTCTGGCTGAAGTCGATGCAGCGCTGTGCACAAAATCTCTTTGAACTGTCTTGGAAGATCTTTTTTCACCATCTGAAAGCACTGAAGCTTATGACATTGTTTTGTGTCAGGAATAACTAGCTCTGCAGGACAGGTTTACTTAGTTTAGATGCAGCGTTTCACTGATGCAGTTACACTGCTTCTAGAATTGAGCTGTTATTTCTGCGTAGTGCTATACTGTTTGAAAAGTGAAGATGTGAACTCATCCCTTTTTATTCACCAGAGAATCAAAACAGGACATTTATTCCTCATAGCCATAAGACCAAATCTGTATGTGAATGATCCAACTTTGTTCCTAGGCAATAGCACATGCTGTTAAAAATAACCAGCCAATTCCCCAATTGTTTAAAAAGAGGAGAAAGCTTTTATTGAGGGGCAATTAAAATTGCAAAATAAAACACTTAAAGAACTCAGGAAATTGCAAAATGAACCTTCATGTTTCTCTGTGTACTTTCATTTAGTTACAGGTTTTAATTACGTGGTATTTAACCAAGTCAATGGTTTCAGATTGTCTGGAATTTATGTAAAACTTTTATACATATTTAAAGAAAATAATTACTAATTGACAACTCATTGAAGATAGGTGAGAAAAGGGAAAAAGGTAGTGATGGCCTTTAGAAGGGGAGGAAAAGAACAGTTAGAAAGAGTGCACTGATCAATATAAATACAATTCCCCCAAAAAACTCTGGAACAAGTTACAACCAACCTAATTTTAAACATGGGGAAGATAGAGTTGAACAAAAACCTATGTATGAATAACAGTCAGAAACAAATTGTGTCAGTTTTCAAACTATGTCAAGCCAACCTACAACAGAGCAGGAGACTTTGGATACAGAAGAATTAACAAGTCTGTGTCAATTTTAGTAAGATGCTTAATATTGTTTTATGTGGCATTCTAATGAGAAATCAAGACAAATATTCCCAATTAAACTACCATGGAGTGGGTGCAAAATGGGCTTACAGTGTCCAAATAGTATCTGTCAAGGCCTTCAAGATTTTAAGTAGTGTCCTTTATGATTGTATTTAAAAGATTTATAAAATCTACAGTTGACACTATATACACTAAATAAAATAACTGGAATTCAAAATTACATTTAGAAATGAAGTTCAAGGATTGTTTGATGTGAAAGTTATTGCACTTAGACAGGAATAAACCTGTGTAAATGCGGGATGGTCAACCTAAGTAGAAACTGTTGAAAAAGCACTAAGGTAACCATGGATCTCAAGCTGAATGTTAGTCAACAAGAAGATTTAAAAGGAGAGATCTGAATGTGTTTGGTTTGATTAGCCTAAAGAGGAGAAGATTGAAGAGAAGACATAGTGGGAGAAGAACTAATAGCACAGGCTGTAACAAGAAAGGTTCTGATTAGAAGTAAGAAAAACAATTCTAATGGCAAGGGAGATGAAGTGCTGAAAAAGATTGCCTAATGATAGCTTGCGGCATCCATCAACAGATGACACAAACATCTGTTAGGAATGACATGGTTATAACTGAGCCTGCTGTAGTGTGGGACAAGACGAAATGGATAACCTCTGGAGTGATTCTGTAGTTCTCTTTATGACATTTTCTTGCAGAACTCTTATTAAAAACCAGAGCTGCAAGTGGAGCACTTGTGATTCCTGTCTTCTGCACACAAAGTATTTTTACGACAGTGAGTGGCATCTCCACAAATAGGAACACTGTGCAGTTGTTCACTATATTTAGCAGGTAAAGTTTTACTTCATTCACTCAATTGTCATTCATATTGTGTGGTGTAGGTTTGACCCAAAGTCCATCAACAGGCAGAATGGGTTAATAGAAAGGGCACTGGATACAGTCAGGCAACCAGTTTTCCTTGCTTTGCCACTGATTGTGTTTGTAATCCAGACTAAATCCCTTGGATTCTTTCCCATGTTTTGTTTGCTGTATTTTTTTTTATCCCTACATAATTCAAGGTCTTGCTTGATGCAAGCTCTGGTAAGAAGGGATTATGCCACTGTGCGTGTTTGTATAGCACCTGGTATTATAGTGCTTGAATTTAATTGAATATTCAATGTGCTACTGTAACACAAGTAATGAGCCACAATAAGAGACACTGAAGACCACAAGTCTTCTTGTTGACTCCAGTGGAAGTAATTGAATCAGGCCTTCAATGAATGAAGAAGGGATCTTAAAAGAGTATTCTTGGTCAGTAGTCTCTCCAAATGTCTTCACGTCCTTGTGCCATCTTATTCTCTCATTCTCATTTGCTTCTGTGAGCTGTCATCTTACTCTGATTTGATGTGTCCCTGCTGTAGCATTTTGAAATAGAGAATGCATGAAATATGCTTTTCATATGTGCATGAGTTCTAGTTTTTTTCAGACATGTCTGTGGTCAAAATCTGATATTCTCTGTCTAGTCACACAGTTCAGAGGCCACACTTTCAACTTATCTAGGAAAGAATATTTTCCTAGAGAACTGGCTTATATATGAAGTATATAGAAAATGGAACATTTTAAAAATTATGTGTAACTCATACACAAATACTGGGCTAAGAACAGAAGTCATAGCAGGCTACATTTCAAAATCTATTTTTTACTTTTTCTGTCATTTAAAACCAGTATTTCTTTAAGTTTTACATAATGTATTTTTTCATTGGGAAAAAAAAAATCAGAGTCTAGCTAATGGTGAGACAGCTTAAAAATAATTGTAACTAGGAACTGGGCCATGATTAAAATTGTTCAGCTGTTCATTTTATTGTTTGTTCCCAAAACCTTAAATGCACTCTCTGAGAACAATAACAACACTTAGCATGTAACTCCGTATGGGCCAATTCATGCAGTTCTCTCTCAGTCCTTTTTTATTGTAGAAAAACTCCTGTTTAGGGGGCTTTGTAAGGAATTCAGGACTGGAACTCTCTCTTCTGACTATTTTGTAATAATAACACAGAAACTACCATGGAGAGAGAAGAAAAAATAAGAAAGGCGAAACGAAGTCTACTCTACTAGCATGTTTGGATTTGGGGAAGTGAATAGAACAGAACAGTCCGTGATGTCCCCTTTGGATAGTACCTGTATCTTTGTTAACCTCAGTGAAATGTCTGGGATAATTGCTGTTGGGTTTCTTACAAGAGGGATGATACCCTGATTTGCAATGAGGGTTATGGTGAAAGGAACTGCAAAGAAAAACAAAACATAGAGAAAAAGATGATGGCCACTTGCTACAGTAAAACATGAGCTGGTTTCATAAGGAAGGAATCATATTTTCTGTTGGTTGACCTTAACTGATGAGTGGAAGGTGCCAGCTTCTTGAGACACTGGCTGGTTGATCTTCATGGTTGATTAGACCCCCAGATTGGTTTGACCTCTCTGAACCTACAGTAGCTAGGCACTTTTGTTATTAAAAATGGACTTTTCTTCTACACATCTTCAGAAGTCTTGGTCTGTGTTTCCACCTGCAGAACAAGCTTCTAAGACTGGTGGTGAAATACAGGGAATTGTAACCTGTTTTGGCTGAGCTCAGAAGCGATGAGCTACATTTAGGGTGGGATTTTCAGAACTTCATTGCTTTTCAACAGCTGCTGGAAGATAGAGTCTTGTAAGCACTTGTTAAGGTTGAACCTGGAGAGCCTATTTATGGCTAACTACTGTGTAGTCAGTATACTGCATACTGTGTAGGTCACCATACTTTTCACCTAGAAAACCTCTTATCACATCCTTAGTATTTTGATTTCACTGAATTTCAGTTGGGCTACCAAGTGTGCATGGGATGCACAGTTGGGTCCTATTATCACTCGATCTAGGAAGAGGTGCTGTAAGCACAGTTTGAACAGTTTCTCTGAGGAAAACCATTGAAACCTCATACACGTTTTAGGATGAGTAAGGATGTGGTATCACTCACAGTAGGATCCTCATTTAGAGCCCCTTGATATCAGTGGAAACACTTCCCTTTTGCTCAGTGGGCTGTGGACCAGGAACACGCAAGAGTAACTGAACTAAGGTTTCTGCTGACTGTGTCACATAGTATATGCTCTACAGTTTTACTGAAGTAAACACATATACTTAGTCAAAATACTTAATGTTTAATTTAAAAAAACATAATATAAAAAGAATGGGTTTTACTTTACTGATATTTTAAGCTTTAATTTAATGTAGTATAGTGAAAAGGACACCAAAAATTCTAGTTTTGTATCATTAGAACCAGATGGTCCATGAAACACTTTTGGCTAAACTAGAGAGGGGAAAACTTATAAAGTCTGACTAGTCTGCAAATGTGCTCAAAATTGCTATATCAGATGATATGCCCAGTTTTATAATGTGAAATTCTTTAGCTTTCTTAGTGACATCCTGATAAGGTGTTGTACAATTTGGATGTTACTGCCATTATTGTTCTGCTTTGGAATTGGAAAAACAACAAAATTTCCCTAATGCAAGTGCAGTATCCCAGAAAACATCACAGTGATGTTATTAGTGAAGAACTAATGAGGACAAAGAGTTGTTATTACTTATTATTAACATATTTTACTTATATGATGGGATAAACTTGTTTGTCTCAAAAAATTAAAAAACCCCAACAAAATCCCCCAACTCAAAACCTCATGTCCTTTATCCTGGAAGAATGATAAGTCTTTGTCTTTACCTTAAAAGCACTACTATTATGGTAAATATTCATCTCTAGCTGACAGTGACCAAAGAGAATATTAACTGATGAACTCCAGAATGCACCGTTCAAGTAGTAATGACCATCAAGAATGAAAAATGCAACTTAAATTTACTTTAGTATTATCTTCCACTACAGCCCTGTAGCAGTCCTTCTGCATCCTGGAAGATACCTTGTGCAGTCTGATGAATGGAAGGAGGAGGCAGTTTTGATGTGGTAGACAGGTAGGAATTGAAACAAATTGCTCAAGAGAAATAGAGGTAACATAAAATGTATTTTCTATTACTAATATAAACGGAGAGAAAAACAGCTGCCCATAATACTTCATTAGGGCTACCTGTACATAAAATCAGAGGTAACATTTATGGCATTCCATCCGGATTTATATAACAGACTGTCAATTGCAATCAGTAATCTGCAATTGAATCAAGTGTCTTTGGTTGCTACTCTTAAAGATCTTGATTACATTATACAATAGTCTCATACCTTGAGCATTAGGAATGGTTTTTCTAAACTTTTTTCCTGTGATTTCCTATTAATCATTCTCAGGTGAAAACTTCTTGCCTCTGCTGTGTTAGTGGTTTCATTGTTCCTAACTAAGCCGTTTGCATGCAGGAGGCAAGCAGGATCAGATTCTCTGTGCAGGTATTTCTTAATTTCAATACTGAAACATGGTTTTACTGTAAGTTTTGCAAATATAGATCAAGCTGATTTCAGTGGGGATGCTCACCAAGTAAGGGCTGGAATGGAAATTCCTTCTTGGAAATTAAAAAACTTTTAAAAGAAAATCACATTTGAAAACATGGTAATATGAGGGCTGCAGTGTGCAGCACAAGTGATCTCTTTGGCATAATTGTACCTCTGAACAAGTCAAAGTTAAATTATAACTTTTTTATGATACTTAGTTTCTTTCTAACTGCATACATAAATCCCTGTTAGCTTTGCTAGTCTGAATTTTTTTTTTTCTGAGCAGCTGTATATATAGGTATGTGTGCAAGGACATATTTTCCTGCATATGTTTGATAGGGATTGTGAATTTATATCAGTGATTTGCACAATGAATCAGCTGGGTACATATAGCCCTGAAAATATTGACAAGATGGTATGTCCTATGGTCTTCTGTAGTTTTACAGGAGAGTGCTGGCTTAGGATTTTCTTTGCCTTTCATCTATCTGGATTTAGGACCTTCATTTTCGTTTGAACATTAAGGTCTAGTGAATCAGGTTCCCAAGACTTCATTCATGATAATTGACAATTTTCGTATGTTAGGGAGTTTAAATGAAGAGTTTTATTGTCTCTACATGCTCAACCAGAACCTTCCAGAATTAAAGATAATGAAAAAAAAGATCGTTAAAAAGGCATGACTTGCACAACTCTCTGTATGAAATCATACAATTGTTTTGCCTTATTAGGTATTAGAGTTTATTTGGAAGATACTTGCATCTTAGTGAGGTTTTTGAAAAACTTACTGTGTGTCAAGTTTGTAAGGAAACTTGAAGCAAGAAAAACTTAATGTGACTTGGGGTTAATATTTCTCAACAGTGTCCATGTCATAAAACACAAGACATTCATTTGTATAATTTGGCCTTAGGGTGCAGGGAGGAGTGGGGGATAGGCAGTGGAAAATGTACTGGAGGAGTAGTAGAGATTTGCATCAGAGAGACTGTGTCAGAAGCTTGTGAATTTGCAATATGCTGTATGTCTTTTCTAAACAAAAAACCAAACAGAAACAAAAAGGAAGGAATCTTGATTCAGATGGCTATAACCATTTCTTAATCTTAGACTTGCAATCTGTCCTTTAAGAACATCCAAACTCTTCAAGCCTCACATTGTAAAATCGCTATGGAAATCAGAACCGAAGCAAAGAGTCAATTTAGGAACTAGCAATGAGTTTATATTAAAAGATGACTGATTGTTGTTCCACCAGATGAATTATGTAACCAGACAAGTCCCACAAAACACAAAATGCTTCCCTTTAGAGCTAATGTATGTCTTTACACTCTGCCCCAAGTACTTGGTGCCACTGGTGACAGAATAGGGATCTAGTGGTGATCCTGAAAGCTGTACTTTCCTTCCTGACTTTAGAGAGGAATGAAGTAGATTGCAGTCAAACGATCCTAGTATATCAACTCATTGCTGCAGGTGTTCAACTGACCATAAGATACCCCTGTTATCCTGAAGTGTGCTCCCTGGGCCACAACCTGTGAAGTGACCCAAGCACACAGAGCAGCTCCTGGAAGTCTGTCAACCATCACCTGCTCTGAGGTATTGACCTGCACAAGGAAACTCAGGAGCTGCAGAATGCTTAACACCTGTGAGTCTTTTTGATGGTAACCTTGGGCGAGCCAAAAGACTTTATACACTATGCTGAGCTTTGTAAGGACTTGTATTTGCTTTAGTGGAGATGCCAGAGCAGGCAGCATGTGGCTTCAAAGCACTTCTGTTGTAAATATGGAAGACAATTTTGAAAACATCTTAAAAGTTAAGTTGTAAAGTAGGTAGAGATAATTTTTTCCTTCTTCACCATTCACTTTATAGTTCCCTTACAAAATGTGAAGAGAATTAAATTGTTGGTCTGGCAAATTTGGCACTTTTAAGAAAAAACAGTTATTGCAAGAGAAGAGCAATTGACATAATTATTTATCTGTGGTCCCCATTTTGAAAATTTGCATTTTCCACTTAGGTCAGGAAATATTTAAAAGCTGGTGCTACAAAAACCTGTGCTTTGGTCCTAGAACTAGCAGAAAAAGATGTTCTGAGAGTATAGGTTGGAGGCTAGGAGTCAAGAAAGGGAAGAAAAAGGACAGACTTTTTCATAGTGATTCCTTTAAAGTTACTTTGCATATTAGCTCACAGTGAGATTCTGCAGCTTTGAATATGAAGAAACAGTATATCATAATTTCAAATTAAATTAGAGGTATATCCATTAGTCCCTCCAGCTGTTTGAATGCACTTAATACCAAGAACTGAAAAAGCTACACAAGTCCATGATAGTGTTTTAGACAGGCTGACATACTTGAAGCTTACCTGAGACATACTTGGTGTCACACATGAAGTAGTAAATGCAATATTTCTGTGAATGGGCAGTCATGTGCACCCTTACAGCCAAAAGAAAAGTGCAATTTATGTGAAAGTTATAACTCAATATGGCCATACTAACCAGGAATTGTCAGGATCATGCGCAGCAGAAATTCTTGTACTCCTTTGTACTAGGTGACACCACACAGTGAGTGCTGACCCAGGTGTTGAATTCATGCCTTGGGAAAGCTGTTGGAGAAGAGCACAAAGAGGAGTTTTTGTGCTAGTGCATTCATTTGGCATTGGGAATCTCAGTCCATGGACTCAATTGTAACTTCTAAGGGCAGAAGGGATCACAGTAAGTGGTCCCTGGTCATGGTGTAGCACAAAATTTTGAAGATTCATTAGTCCTCTTGAAATCTGTTATGTGATTCTATAATAGCTCCTATCCCAATGCGTATCCTCAGGCAGGTTTTAACATGAACCCAACCAGCCAGATGTTTTGAGGCACATAATGTAATTATTGCTCTGAAAATCAAAACAAGGTGCCATATAAAAGCAGCCACTGTTAGATCATTACAGGTGAGACCATCAATCTTGGTGCTGTAACAAACCCTGTATTCATTATTGTAGCTGAGGACATTTTTTTCTTTGCCAGAATTGGCTGTTCTCTTAATGAATATTGCAAATCATAACCCAAATTATATGCCTTAAGCTGTCCTAATTTTTGATTTGCAATGTAGAATTCAGGAGCTTGATTTGTGCCATGGCAAAACACTTCCTGACGGAGGAAAGGGAGAGACATGCCATAAAAGGGCTGCAGAATTCTGTGTGAACAAGCAGTAAATCAGACCTCTGGTACAGAATAATCTCCATTCTGTGTTTGGACTTTACCCTGGACTCTCCCTCACAGGAGGTAGTGCTGACTTTGACAGTGTTTTCATAAAGACCTAAGGTGTTTCACCAAAGAGAATGAAGCGTTACTGCTACTGATGTATGTAAACTCTGTTAGGGTCATAAATGGAAGGTTTTGGGGAAAGAATTGAAAACATATTGAAATTTTTTTTCCCAAGTTGATAAAAAGTTGGACTTTTTTTACTTACTATCTCCTCTCAAAATAATGTCTTTTACCTTTTGAAAGATGGTGAACTAACTTCTGATTAAAAAACAAACCAAAACAGAAGAAAAATCAGTAGAGAACTGTCAAAAACAAATGTCTTTTAAAAGCTACTGAGAAACATTGTTGACAGTTGAGAGATTTTTGGTTTTCAATTAAATTATATGCTTTATACATATTTGACCTTTTTACAAAAACCCCCATAAAGTTCTATTTGCTGCCACCAGTTGCAATAAAAGTGGAGTTCCAATAGAACAGTTCTGCAGAACTTTTGAAGACAACTTAATTAGCTCAAAATCAAAATTTTTCTCTACCATAATGTGCAGCAAACATATAAGTCCAATGGTAACTGGGAATAATATGTGGACACCTGTTAACATCTATTTTCTGTGTATCATTTTCTGTCAAAGCATGACAACCTCATTGTCATACTGACCTTAAATTAAAGTCACTCATGAAATAAGAACAATGAGTCACAGTAATTGCTTGGATCAAGCAGAGGACCAAAAACTCTTGGAGCTGTTCACCTTCAGGGCACGCTTTATAGCCCAGCTTCTTGAACAGATATCTAGGGAGAACTGGGACGAGTTGGCCTCTATGAGATGAGGAGATGTTGTGCAATGGCATGTTCTTGCTGGCTGGTTCTTTCATGTGGGTGGAGTTTTGTTGTTCTTATTTTTATTATGGATTGTGAGATGGGGAATTGTTTTTCCATTAGCAAAGGCAAAACAACTGCTTTCAGTGTAGAATGACCTTTTCGATTATGTACATGAACCACAGACAAAAGAACACAATAAAATACTCCATGGGCAAGCATGGTGAGCTTGACTCACCAGTGTGTTACTCCAGTTCTGCACTAGATCAGCTCAACTGAACAAAGATGGAGCTTTACCACTCATGCTATCTGAGGGGAAAGGGTCTTGTTCTGCCCCTGACCAGAATGCTGGTTTGCAGAGAATGACCACTGGTCCTTCATTGTGGAGACAGAATTATTATCCATGGAGATCAAGAGTATGAAGAGTATGCCCAGAATACTGAGATGGAGGATGTATATCATGTGATATGGATATACACAACATTTTGTATCCTGGCATGACATGATGTGTTTCAAGAAGAATGTTCTGAAAAATTAGACTAAACAAAAAGATCAGTGGAAGTTGCATTTCCTAGTTCACAATGACCTCCATAATATCAGAGAAGGTGTCAGCACTTTGACTGTTTTACAGAAAATACTTGCATGTATGTCAGTTCTAGGAAATAGGCTGTCTAATGGGTAGTGGCTGACATAACACATATGTCACACTTATCCTTGTTAGGATGTTTTGAGGCTTTCCTTTGAGTAGCTCCCTACCACAGAAATAAATCATCTCCTCATACAGAGGAGTTGAACAACATGTGAAAAGAGGATTTATGGTTGTGGCTGCTTTTCTAAATGCTTTCGGTGCCCTGGACTGTAGTTCCATAGTGCCTCCTAGAGGCACTGACTATAGGCAGGAACACAGGGAGCTGCACTATAGCTGATACGTTGAGACAGCACACAATGCCAATTGTGTATTTACCAGCATGTTGGCTGATTTCCTCCACAGCTGTTGTGACTTGCGAATACTTGATTCATTTAATGCACTAGAAATGTTCAGTGCTTGGCCTCTGAACCACTGTAGTGTTAAAGTGAAACACTGCTTTGTGGTTTCTGTCTTGCCTTTATTCTCCCATTGTGGATGCTATACTAATAGCTATGCCTTCCAGGTGAAAAAAGGAATCCTTGCTTTGCAGGAGGTGAGAAGTATGCAGTTCTGTGAAGGTCAATCACAGAGCAGCATTTTGATTGGCAGACGACTATATTGTAAGCACTTTTAATTTTCAGTCAAGTTGATGGCTTGCAAAACCCAGACTGATTTGTTTCTAATAACTGATTCCAATAGTCCATAATCCTGAAAACAAAGCAAGTTGTACACTGACTGTGCAAGCCATGGCTATTTTTGCAGTCTCTACACAGATGGTTGTTTAAAAGCTTTTTCACCTATATTGACACTGAGTTGCTTCCAGTTGGTTAGTGGGTAGTATAGAAAAGAATGTGGAATATGGTTTTAATATAGGATGGAAAAGGGTGAGTTGAGACATTCAACCTGTCCCTTATTCTGGCACTTGGAATCCAAAGGCTATATTTCTAGCATTTTCAGCATCCAGGTTTTTTTTATTTCTTTAACTTTCCTCATTCAAAGTGTTAGGACTGATATTATGTGACACTGTGTTGTACAGACCATTAAACATTTCTGAGATGGGTTAAATCTTTTCAGTGTGCTGTAAGGTTTTCAAATACTTTCAGAGAATGACCCATTTCTGAACAGAAAAGCTTCCTGTTGGACACATCCCTTCTGTTCACAGCTGCTTACATCATTGCTTCCCATCTGTGGTCTTGTTGTCCATTTGCAGTCACATTGTTCCTGTGTTCAGTGGGGAGTGCAGGATAGGACTGCTGGGGAAGCAAAAATATTTAATGTGTCTTCCAACGGTTGTTATTGTGACAAGTGTTTTGTTCTTTCTGAACAGAAGCTAGTCACGATGGATAATGCTACAATTAATTTGGCTACCTTGTAAGTTCATCAGACTCTTTCTCCTCATGCTTCTCTGCTCCTTTTTTCCTGTATATCTTGGTTCCTTGCTCCTGCTGGTGATTCTGGTTCCTGTGGCAGCTCACTTCTTTTTCAGTTCTTCATTAGGGTCCTGTTATTAGGATAAGGTGTTTTCTTGTCTGTCCAGAATCAAAATAGGCATCTGGACCCTTATCAGGCAATTAAGCAGAAGTGCAAAGCAGAAGCAAAGTCAATGTAACTGGATAGCTGAGGTGTAATGGGAATTCTGTCAGAATATGATCCTTGATGGGTTGTAGTAATAGTAAGGATATACTACTAAGTAGAGGATCAGAAAACATGAAATGAAGCGTTGGGATGAAGTGTGTGCAGTGTGTGTAACACAGCAAATTTCAATTAAATGGTCTTGACTTTTTTTTTCCCCTCCTCCCCCCCCCCACTTAAGTAGAAGTTTGATCAGGAGTAGAAGGAGACAGATGGCAAAGCTTTGATCCTGATAGTGACTTTGTATTTGGCAAGAAACCAGTTCTGTTTAGGTTCATGGGAACATACTGGACTGGTTTTCTTTTTAAATAAAGTCATCAGTTGTCATTGAGACTGAAGGGAAGACTAGATTAACCTCTGCATTGGCTCAGAAGAAAATAGTTCTATTGGTCATATCTGCTAACATCCAGTTCCTTGTGCAGGCAAACAGTGCTGCATAGGAGAAACAATAGGGCAAGCAAGGCTGTATAGTGGAATGAGATGCTGGAAAGCAGTGCCATAAAAAGAGACCTGGTCGACGGCACGTTGAATCTGAGTCAGCAGTGCCCTGGCAGCCAGGAGGGTCAACTGTGTCCTTGGGGGGCATCAGGCACAGCATCACCAGCCAGGCAAGGGAGAGGATTGTCCCACTCTGCTCTGCACTGGGGCGGCCTCACCTTGAATATTGTGCGCAGTTTTGGGGACCACAATATAAAAAAGATATTAAGCCATTAGAGAGTGTCCAAAGTAGGGCTGTGAGATGTTGAAGGGCCTTGAGGGGAAGCTGCATGAGGAGCGGCTGAGGGCGCTTGGTCTGTTCAGCCTGAAGAAGAGAAGACTGAGGGGAGACCTCATTGCAGTTAGAACTTCCTCATGAGGGAAAGAGCGGGGGCAGGCATTGATCTCTTCTCTGTGGTGACCAGTGACAGAACCTGAGGGAATGGCCCGAAGCTGTGTCAAAGGAGGTTTAATTTGAATATTAGAAAGAGGTTCTTCACCCAGAGAGTGGCTGGACACTGAACAGGCTCCCCGGAGCAGTGGTCACAGCACAAGCCTGACAGAGTTCAAGAAGCATTTGGATGACACTCTCAGGCACATGGTGTGACTCCTGGGAATGGGTGCAGGACTAGAAGTTGGATTTGATGATCCTTGTGGGTCCCTTCCCACTTGGAATATTCTGTGATTCTGTGATTGCATAAGAATAGAGCCCAAATGCAGATTCTGTTTCAAATATATGAGCAAAACCCAATCAATATAGGGAATGTGTAGTGCATGAAAGCTGGCTGTGTGTGAAACCAGATGGATTTGTAGCTGAAACAGTTCTGCTTCTCAGGATGTCGAAAATCTGCCCTGACTGAGTACAGCCTACTCCCAAGGGGTGTTCCTCAAGCAATTCTAGGTTTTGGGGCAATCTCAGGATTCCCCTGGACCAGCTTGTTGCTAAACAGTGAAATGAACTTATTTTTCTAAGACTGAATGTGTTGAAATTTCTTTCTTGCAGGAAACTTAAATATGCCGTGTTTTAACTCCTGTTTCAAAGGAAGACTTCTTTGGAAATGTGGTAAGTTCCTCCCCACAGAGCAGAATGTTCAAGGTTTTATCAGCTGTTGCAGAACTCTTTGGCTACGGAGACCTTATGCCAGATCAATACCTCAAGGGCAAGAGAGAGACATCAAGTCACTTAAGCAGACCATCTCACAGCTTCTCCTGTAGGCTTGCTCTTCCTTGACAAATGATTGCATTTTTAAAAACACTTTTTTCCTTTCCTAAATTTTTCCTTTCCTAAAGCAAGTTAATGAGCATGCAGTAATTATCTTGCCATGGTATCTGAAGTTGAAACAAGGTGGCTGAAATATCTGCAAGTAAGTGAAATCAGAATTATGCCCTAGAATCATGTTGATCTCCTCTAATTTAGTTGTAAGTGCTGAGCAATAGATTAATTAATGTGAGTCATTCATTGTATAATAGAAGTGTGCTTATTCTCAGCTAAGACAGTTTTAAGAACCATCATTTGTAAGCTCAGAGAAGTAATCTGAATGGCTTGGGTGTTACAAAATCTTGTATTTTTATTCTTTGAAATTGGGTTGAGGATGGCATTCTAATGCAAACTTCATATGCTGAAATGTGTCTGAGGTTGAGACTGGCAGGTATAAGGGAACACCTATGAGCCACCTGTAGCAGCAGCCAAAGGACATGTGGAATATACTCCTTTACTGAGTCTCTGCTGAAGCACTTTTGCTTTGAGACATGCTTTGAGGTGACATGCTTTTCCAAGTTTTCCAAACATAGAATTTGCTGTTGTTTCTCCAAACTTCACAACACTGATTTTGAAGAACTGTCCATTAAACCATCTGCAGTCAACTGACTGACTCATCTTGTTTAAATTAGATCACTCAAAAATCCTTGCGAACAAATACCATTGTAAATTTTCCATTTAAGAACTGTTGTCTATGTAATTTCAGATATTTCCCTCAAAGATAGTGTAATTACTTTCTTCTTTTTATGCCTAATTGCAAATTTATCTGTTAAAAAAAAAAAAATCATGTTGCTGGCATCCAGTTTCAGGCATGCCTTGGATTCCACCATTAAGACTTGGCATTTAAAAAAAAGCTGCAGAGTTAAGAAAGAAAAAAAACCCCTCAAGATACTGCACATTTAGTTTGTTTATGGTGCTGTCATGCACCTTTAGAAAGAATTATGTGGTCTGTTCATCTGTCTATGAAATTAAGTGATTAAGTGTGTCTGTAATCTGGTGGTAGAGACTTGTTTTTGTTACCAGAATTTATGCAGGTAAGTATATGTGTTTCAAAGGTGAAGTTTTGTGTTTATGAGCCGCTTTTCTGTGACCTCATTCTTTCCCATAATGAAGCAACTGACTGAGAATACAGTTTTCCCTGAGTTAAACGAGATCATCAGTATCCAGGAAGATTTTCTCTGGAAGTTTTTCAGCACTGCAGAGATGGAGAGGTCCCTTGGAAGCTCTTCCTGCTGATACGTAAGTAGGCTGTTGAGAGCTCTTTGCCATGTGTTTTTGTAACTCCCATAATCTCTAAACCACACTTGTGTGGTCAAAGTATAGCTGAAACGGAAAGGAGTGTTTGTGAGCTTATGACTGGACTAGTTGCAGTTTCACAGAAGAAAACCAGTTTTATCTCTCTAATCCTTCTGCTGGCAGGCAGGACATGAAAAATGAAGGTAAGACACTGTACCTATTTACTGCTTAATTTTCCCTCATAAATTCTAACCTTGTGGTTAGAAAACCCAACAAAATCCAGTAATTCTCAAATGTAAACAAGTAGAAGAATAATACTCCAGAGTGCAAGAGCTCGTAAGTATCCAAACCCTAAATATGTTAACACAGCTGCATGTCATGTGATCCACTGCAGTTCTGACACAAAAATAAGTGAAATGTTTGAAAATGTCCAGAGTACTGCAAATTTCTGATGATCCCCTAACTGAAAAAGAACAAAGCAACTGTTAAAAATCCAAATGGGGAGTTGTGCTGAAATGATATAAACAGTCCTTTTCCTTAGCTCGTTTTAAAAAGCTCCAACTAAAGCTCTCCCACAGTAATGCTGTGTAAGCTAGAGATCTTGCAATGCTTTCTAAATGTATTACTCTGCCTCTGAGTGATCCAGCTGTGTTTTAGGGCATTCTCATGATCTGTTTGGGTTTTTTGGGAGGTCAGTGTGCCACAGTTCAGTGAGAGGCAATGATGGTGCTGAACAAGGTAGCATGCAACAAGAAATACTGTGAGTGTGCCAGTGTGGTATTGCAAATAGTTTAACTGCTGTTGCTGATTAGCCTAACATCTTGTCTGTCTTTATCCACTGTATTCTGAATGTAGCTCAGTGACTGAAACTGTGTCTCCTGGGCAGTGGTTGAAGTTCTGTGCACCCCACTGTGCCCTCAGCCATAGCTGGGTTCCCCTGGAAGGTAAAGCAGTGGTGAGAATACTGGCTGGGTTTGCAACACTTGGAAATTAAAATTCATCATCAGTCAAGAAGCTTACCGGTACATTTTGAATGCCTAAAGTGAAGTGAAAAGCACAATGAAAGTCACAAAAACATGGCAGCAACAGCAATTGATTATAGAAGTATTAATGGAATTTACTCAGTCGTAAATGTTATCTGCATGCCAGGTCTTCTTTCAAAGCCATGATGTTTTCCCACTTAGCTACTGTTTAGTAATAAACCTAATAGGCTTCTGCAAATAGCTACTTGGCCCAGAGCAATAGATGCAGGCTTCAACTATAAGGATAACTGTGGGAGATTATAAGTTAAGCCTCCATCAAAAAAAGAACAAAGGAAATTAAAGTGTATTCAGTAATATTTAAAAATTAATTTTAATTCCATGCAATCTCCAGAACAATGTTTCCATATGTTAATAATTTCAAACAAAAAATAACACTACTTTCACTTTTTCCTTTTTTTTTCTTTTAAATATATTTCCTTCTAATCTCCACTACTTAAGTAAAAATGTCATTTCTTGGTTTAATCCAGTTTGTCATGTTCTAAAAGGCGTTTTGTGAATAAACCATTTCTACTTTGTAAAATTTCTATCTGTTGTACTTTCAACCTGTGATGCTGAAGGTAGGGTGTCCCCTCCTAGTTATTTGGCACATTCAGAGAAAAGGTTGCCAAAATATATGGCTGATAGTGTTGGCTTTTATTTGTTTTAACTCATTTTTCTCTGTCTCTTCCTAGAAAAACCATACTTGGAATTAAAATTTCAACAAGCTTGGGTATATATCTATAGCACTGAGTTGGCAAGGTGGTGTTGGGTCAAGGGTTGGAGTCAACGATGTCAGAGGTATTTTCCAAACTCTTTGCTTCTGTGATTCTATGGAGTTAGGATGTGTTTCTTCAGGGACAGGAACTGCTTTATTTCATCCAGTTATTCAGCAAGTGTAAGTGATTAATATTACCTAAAAATGCTCAGTATAGATTCTCTGTCATAGTAGAAATCATTGTGTTTGATAAATGTTTTTACAATGTATTTTCCTACTGCTATCACTGCCAAGAGTCCTGTGTTGCGTCAAAGGAAGTGTGACCAGCAGGTCGAAGGAGGTGATTCTCCCCCTCTACTCTACTCTTGTGAGACCCCACCTAGAGCACTGCATCCAGCTCTGCTGTCCCCAACATAAGAAGGACATGGAACTGTTGGAGCAAGTCCAGGGGCAGCCACAAAGATGATAAGAGAACTGGAGCACCTCTCCTATGAAGACAGGCTGAGAAAGCTGGGGCTGTTCAGCCTGGAGAAGAGAAGGTTGTGTGGGGACCTCATAGCAACCTTCCAGTTCCTGAAGGGAACCTGCAGGGAAGCTGCAGAGGGACCCTTTGTCAGGAACTGTAGGGATAGGACAAGGAGTAATGGGTACAAACTGAAAAATAAGAAATTTAGGTTAGATATTAGGAAGAAATCTTTTACTGTGAGGGTTGTCAGACACTGCAACAGGTTGCTTTATGGATGCCCCAGCCCTGGTAGTGTTCAAGGCCAGGCTCAATAAGGCCTTGAGCAACCTGGTCTAGTGGGAGGTGGCAGGCGGGGTGGGACTAATATCATTAAGATCTGTTCCAACTCCTTAACATTCTATGATTCTATCATTATGGCATCTCTATAGATGTACAGAGCTTACCAAACAGAGGGGCCACTCCCTCGCAAACCTTCGTGAATTCAGGTATTTGACTTTACATTTTGCTGCTTGTTCAGCAAATGCTTTCTGGAAATAATGCCAAGGTGCAGAAAAGACCACAGATTGTAGAAATGAATGAGAATGGTTTGAAGGATGGGTTTTCTCTAGAACTTTTCTGTAAACCAGGCAGCTGATCTTCTGAGCTGCAGTGCCTTGAGGCTTCAGGTATATAAGCATTTTCTGATATGTATACTACCATGAGTATATGTGTGATCAACTCTATTCTTAGAGCATAATAGTTTTTATCTAGAAGAGCTTGGTATTACATTTACCAGACTTTTTGTTTTGCCAGGATATTCCTGTTTGAAGAAGTTGGTCTGTCTCAAAAGTGTGTGTATATCTACTAGGACAATAAGAGAAAATGACAGTGTCAAAAAAAGGTCACTTCTGGCATTGAGCAAATCATTTAGGCTAATTTGATTCTTATCTACTAGAAAATTTAATCTGAGAATACTGGCCAGGGAGGCAGACCTTCTACCTCCTGTTTGCAATGACGGATGCCAGGGTTAAATTCTGTCCTCTGCTTTGGAGATTTAGATCCTGCTGTCCTGCCTCTTAGGACAGGACATGAACAATTAGCAGCAGTGAGGTCTACTGCAATGTGTCCTCAGTTATTCCTCTTTGCACTTTTTTCTTCAGAGGAGCAGTCTGTGGGGCTGATGCCCTCTCTGCTAGGGGCGTGTGCTAATCAACTGGCTTTAAAGATATTCTCAGTTTTGGTGGTGGCCACTTAAGTGCTGTAGACAAAGTGAACCATTTTCAATTCAAGGAGTGAGAACCTGCCTCACAATCCTCCAATAACTAGTCACACATGGAAAGTCAGACTGTAGTTCAAACCCTGCCCTGTCCAATCAAGATAGGAGTTTGAATTTGTGTTCCTAACTCATACGAGCATCCTAGAAATTACTCTTTGTATAATTCCAAAATGAAACTGGTCCAATAAGCCACTTCATGCAAACTACTTCAATGATAGTTGAGGGTCAATGAGCAATAGAGTAAGATGATTCTCCAACCTGATGTTAATGGCATTTGCTTTGGAAGCTGTGGCGAGCCCTGTTACAGTCAACACAGTAGGAAGGAGACTTCCTTAGTGTAGCAAAGAGAGAGCAATCCTTTTGCAACAATTTGGTATATCTTGTATGGTATTTCCTTGTTTTTGTGTTTGCATTTACCAAATGTTTGTATTTTCCAAGAATGTTTCCTCTTGAGAAACATGGAACATTTCATGTTAAATGAAGCACAGTGGGCTGGGTGGGGATGGTAGTGGTTTTAATGTGGAAACCTGGAAAAATTGTGAATTTGATTCAGTCTGAACTAACATTCATTTTCAACTGTTTGGCTTGGCAGCTTAACTGAAAAACCAGTTATTGGACAGCCCTAAGCCCTCCTTTGCAGTTGGACCCTTGCACTTTACTAGGAAAATTGGAGCATTAGTCCCTGGAGCTGTTCATGCATGGCACAGGGACATGAAATGGAAATCCCACTAAAATTTAGGATTGTTTGAATTTTTTGGAAATGGAGAACTCTAAAATGATATTGAATAATGGCATCCACAGTATGTGAACTACTGGACTCTCCAAAGACTCATTGTTGTTTTCACAAATTTCTTCTGTTGTTCATTTGTCAAAAAGATATCTCTGATACACATCCTTATGGGAAATATTAGGAGGAAAGCTCTTGACTTGTTAGCTGGGAACAGAGACATTCCTTTTTTTAACTTGTTCATTCCATGATGTAATGAGAACATTTTAAACCAGGACGAGCAAATTGCAAGTGCCAAGCTTTTTCCTAGATTCTGCTTATAATCAAACACACCCATCCATGCTTTTAAATACCTCATAATTAAACATGCAAAAATGGAGACTTAATTTGAACATGTAAATTAATCACATGTTGTAACAATGGAAATTCATAACTGAAAATCCATTAGCAGACAACGCTGTTCCTCATTCTTTTGTTTACATGTTTATACTAATCATGCAAAAGGATTTTTTGGTGCATGTCACCCTTTGAAAATTAATTCTGTATCAACTTAGGAGATGTGTTCCCATTTCTATTGTATAGCTTTGCTCTATAAATGCAAATAATTGCAAATTAAGCCCCAAATGTCTGAAGAACAGCAGGAGTGACTATTATTTGATGTATGATGCACATCATGTCATTTCTGTGTCACTACTCTAGGGGTTAAATGAGTATCATGTTTTGGATATCTTAGGAAAATAATAAACAATGTAGCTCATCCAAAAAACATCTGCTGATTCTTTTTTTTTTTGGTAAATAGAAGACAAACATTTAAAATGTGTTTTCAATCATCTGCTAAGAAAGGAGTTTGCATAAACCCCACCTTTTTATCCTGAAAAAAAAAAAATTGTGAATTTACCTTCTGTGGCAATTTAAAAAAAGCCAGAAATTATCCACATTGTGTATTTAGCAAGTAAATAACTCAATTGCTGTGGTGGGCTACATTAAACATAGATGGATGAGAATGAGGTCAGTGGAGTGAACACAAGCTGTGGTCCTCAGAGCTACTGTGCATGCACATTACCTTAAAGATGTTTACCCAATAGAAGTCAGTACTTGTCTGTGTATTTCAGTGCGTGTGCATGATATGCCATGAAGCTCCTCTTAACAAACATTTTGAAACATCCTTTTCACGTTTGCATTTCAGTTGAACGCTACCAGCACTTCTATTGATAGGGTTGCCCTGGCTCTGCTGGAGTCAGACTTCACTGTAAGGCTTGGGCTCTTCATCATGTAATGGGGAGCCTGGTCAGTAAAGCCTTTTTCCTTAACTTGGAACAGGTCTTGAAATTCCCCTTCATCAGCTAGTGCTTACTCAGTTGAAAATATTGCCTTGAGCTTTCTCACCCATTCAGGAGAAGTTCTTCACAACTGAATCTCTTATCTTCTTATTGTATAAATCCAGCTTGATCCTCGATGTCCGGCTTCTTAATGTACTATGCAGCTGTCTTGAGCTCTTGGCTTCATGCCATCTTCATGTTACACCTCCCAGTAGGTCAACCACTTCCACACTGTTGTTTTGTTAATCCATTTTAAATAACCACTGATTTTATAGTGCTACTTACAGGAAATATCTCTCCAGTAATGCCTCTGAATCACTTACCACCTAAAATGTTGCCATATGCATCTTAAACTTAAAAAACCCATCTTACCCTATTCTGTATAGTAGCATCATGTCTACAGACACTACAGGGAATTATGATGAAAATAAGGAAGAATTTTTTGAAGAAAACCTTCTTACCTTCTTGCATAAGAAGTACTGAATTCTGTTGGGAAGCACTTGGACATACATCAGAGCTTGGACTGATCCACCTGGGGTCTAAATAGTGACCCATGCTGTGACAAAGTGTACTAAGTGTGAAGATAAGAAAACGTTTATAAAAATGCAGCAAAAAGCTTTGTGGTAATTAGTGGAAAGGAGGTCACAGCCTGTCTTTCTGTCCTACATGAACCTTTTCTTTATTATTGTGGCATGACAGCATATGGCTCTGAGTTTTTAGTGGACTAGTAAAATTTCTCAGTTGTTTTTGCTTCCTCTTTTCTCACAGTAAGATGTGACTTAAATTCCAAAACTCAAAATCCCCAAAAATTCAACCCACAAGCCTCAGTGGTATTTGGAGTTTATGTATTCTTTAACCAAAGGACTTTACATAACCAGATACCGGGACATTCTTTAGTGAAATTCTTGAAGCTTTGGGCTTAACCACTGCTTCTTACAGTGATGTGCTTGAAAAAATGTCAACTATGTAATTATAAGGGAGGGCTGTGAAGTTGAGGTATGACCATTTTCTCAAAATGACAGACTGATGTCAATGTTTAGATTGACATCCATCAGGGTTCTGCCACCAGCTTGAACAGTCCTGTAGTGACATCAGAATGTTGGCATCTGTGTTTAAACACTTTTTTCTTCTTGTCATTATTGTAGAGAAAAGCTAAAGATATGGCATGAATGAATCCACTACAGAGATATCTGCTGAAGTAAGCAGAGAACATTAAAGCTGTGTGAGTTGAGAATTGCCTCATTCATTTTTCATTATTATTTCTTATTAATTCTGAAACCTTTCTGCTGCCTACAGCAGTGGACTTGGATGTGTACAGGAGAAGTTTTCTGAATTATAGTCAGAGACTTGATTTCTGAGAGCACAAAAAGGAAAAATGCAGCAAAATCCTTGTTGGAAGGAGAGATACCAAAGTGCTTAAAGAGACTGGAGAGTGAAAGAAACACACAAAGGGTTTACAAGGCTGGAGTTAAACAGAACTAAGTAGGATTTAGATATGTACTTAGAAAAAATAATCCTGAAAAGGAAGAGAACAGCCTCCCTTTCCACACAAAATCAGAATGGAACTCTATTAAAATGTTCTTAAAGTTGTTCTTAAAGTATTTAGTTTCTTTTAATAACACTCATGATACATTGGGCAGTCCAACATGATTCTGTGTGTATTGGCAAAGCACAGTAGTTTTTTGGATACTCAATCTTCATCTAAGTGTGGTTCAGACCTGTGTATGATAAACCTCATTTGCTAAACATGGGAGTTTGATCCACTCTATGAAACAGCCGTTGTTTTTCAGGTAATAAATCAAAATGATATAAAGGTGTCATGTGTCTTGACTTTTAATTGATTTGTGGTGTTTTTTCTCTAAAGCGTGATATTAATGAGAAATTTCATTGTCAGAATGCCTTTACTGAAATATTTCTGAAACCTTGTGATTGATTTTCTTCTAAATACTCTGTACAATCTACATTGCCATTCAATTTTTTTATGGAAAACTATTGGGAGCACCCAGAAATAAAATCTATGACTGGGCCTTTCTTTCTGATATTTTTTACAGTGTTCTTGTTCAGGCATCCTGAATGGGAACATCATAGAGAAGCAGAGGGTTCAATAGCCAGAGTCTAGAGCAAACTAATCTGGCACTGCTATTCTGGGCAGTGGATCCTTTGTGGCTTTAGACAGACAGAGTGCATGATCTTTCAATCTCAGTTTCCCTTTCTGTAATATAGAGTGATGAGAATAATTTCATTCTTATCTGACACAATATTTTTATTTACTATAGACAGATGAAATGATATGGAAATAGCCTTAATGAAGTCTGTTCAAAGTCAGAGCCTGTCTGTCATTCATCATTTAATTGTTTCAATTTTTTTAGTGAAGAAACTCAGTTCATAATTGAAGAGACCAAAACATTTAAAGGTTGGATTTGTATTCTGGAGAGTATTCAGAATTTCAAGAAAACTACCCCCCCACTGTTTCATTATGAGAAATATTCTAAAGGCTTTCCAAAAGTTTTGTCTTTATGCAGAACCACAGTCTGTTTATTTCTTCATGCCAAGGATGAGGTTTGGCACAGGATTGTCCCATACCCTTGCCAAAAGCTCTCCTAAGAGCACACTCAGTTAGTTTATATTACTACTTTTGAGAAAGGAAACATTAAAGAAACCATATTTTTAATACAGTATAAAGGTCCTCTAAAGGCTGAAAATGCCTCCCTCTGGCCCCACCTCACTGCAAAGAACTAGGGGAAGTGAGGGAAAAAGGAGTCCTACAGTCAAAGCGCTGCCTCTGTGTGAGGCCTGGGAGGCAGGACAGCTTTGCTCTAACCCTCATTTCTCTGCAGGCAAATTGCTTCTAAGTGTGGTTGCCCAAGTCGAGACAACCATGGCTTCATTTTCAGCAAGTCTGGGCACTCTAAACACCTGTTGATTTTACAGTGACTGTTTAAGGGAAGAAGGATGTAGGATGCCTCCTACCAGTATTCCCAAACTGCTGCAATTGCAGGGTACCCGGGGCCAGGTCTGTCCCTCTCCCTCTGTGACTCTGTGAGCACTGGTGCTTTGTCTCTGCAGCTCCTATAAAAGGTCACTAAGCCAGAGAAAGGCTATGGTTATTCTATTTAAATATGTATATATATAAATATAACTTGTGTACAACTTGCATTTTCTTTGCTCTGAAAGTGGTACAACCTCTAACTGATGTCTGGAACTCTGAGCCTTTCCCTGATACCAACAATGATACACCAGGCACATTCTTTAACTTTTCGCTTTGACATTTCCTATATATTAGGGAAAGAGAAACTTGAGTGATCTGCTAACTATGCTAATCACTAAACCATTTCATTTAAATGCAGAGGCTTAATTTTTTGACACTTCTATGAAGTCTTGAAGTCTGAGATAATACATAATTTAAACATAGAATGCTATTGTCATAGAAAAGCCCGAGTCTGTATCCATATTATGCACAGAGTGAGAGAACATTTCAGGTGATTGTAAGAAGATTTTTGCATTGTAAAAGATAAAAATGTGTGTGTGTGTATCCATGTATCTATGTATCCATTCATTCATCCAGTCATCCATTTATCCATCTGTAAGAGCTCAGATTGTACTTTTAGAAACTGAAGCCAGATGTTAATGTTGTCACCCAGCTGAGTATTTCCCTCCTCCTGCGGGTGTCCATTCAGCCCATTCACTGTCTATAGGCTGCATGAGGCAGGCATAGTCAGCTATCAGAGAACTCAGCTAAAGCATGGAAGACAATTTTTTCCATTTGAGTTCTGCACACCGTATGGCAGCCAAATTTTCGGCACTTAATTTTCAAATATGCTGCTTTTCTTTTTCTAATGAGATTGCCACTTCCAGAATTTCTTATTCAACCTTCTTGTTCAACCACAATGCCTCTTCCTCCTAGGGACCAGTCCAAAGAATTTCCATTAGGTGGCTGAATACCTAAGTGTTAAGGATGTCTATGAAAAATCTGTATATTAAGGTGGAGTCCTCACACTTGCATGGCTGGGATCCTTCTGTAAGCATAGTTGTTTTTGAGATCTGTTGCACCAATGTGGATCAAGCTTCAGGGTCGAGGCCTTTAAGACTTTTCAGTGAAAGTTAACACTTGAGTTATAAAGCACTTCTACTATGATATGAAAATGAAACCATGCTGAAAATTCTTAAAGTACTCAAAGAAGGAATTATTTTAGAATCTATGATTATTATCAATATGGGTGTTTCTGGAGAGAATAAAAGTGGAAAGCTTCAGGCAGTAGATCTTCCTGTCATAACTTCACGATGATACCCAGATGTCAGTCCTTGAAGAACTTCATCCTTTTTTTCTGCTGTAAATAGATATTTTGTTTTGTTAACCTGCTGGAGGATTTAAAAGGAAATCAACATGTTCTGTAAACTCAAAGAGTGAGGACTGTTTATTTGTACATTCTGACTGCCTGCATATTACAGGCCAAAAAATGTTCCTCTGTCACATCCTCATTGAGCTCAATTCCTTCATGTTTGATTAAAGTGTTACCTGTAATGTAAATGTTTGAGCACAATTTCTTTTCTACTGATGTTCATTTTGAAAACTCTGAGTTCAGAATGAATAAAGTGTCATTTCCTATGGCACTGGATTCTCTGGTTTTCTAACAAGGCGCAATCTCCAATTGGACCTTTTCCAGTGACTAAGAAATTCCTGGTGGCCCAGTAGTAGTGGATTCTCTGAAGCCTAGTAGGTTATGTTCACATGAAACCTTTTATTTATTGGGACCACTACTAAGTTCATTCTGTTCACATAACCAAAAATTTTCCTGCATCATGTTAAGAACTTAATTGTTTCTGAGGTGTCTGTTTTTATCAGATATAGCTGAAATTGCTGATGGTGTTCAAAGAATTAATGAAGGGGTAAGATGCATGTGACCACTTGTGAAGACGAAGCTTGTCTGCATAAGATTTGTTTCCCTAGGAAATCTGGCACCTATGCTGTTAAACATACCTGAACTCCTGTGGATATTTAGTATTCTACTCTTATTGTTCATTAGAGGAGGAGAAATCATCAGATGCAGATAATAATGCAGTTTTATCAGATATAAAACAGCATTCCCAGAGGATATCAACAATAACAAATGGAGCCCTTCTTTCTGACATTTTGCCTGTTTCTGGGGTTGTTTTGCATCATGGTAGGTATTTGAAATATATGTTTAAAATACACTGTCCCGATAGACTGGAAACGAGAGTTAGTAAATAGTTTAATTTTTGTCATATTTTCAAAGTACTTCATCATGTCAACAGCAAATAGGCAGTATGGAAGCAAAATGTTGAGAGTCTGTTTGCCTTCACTTCTGTTTGTGTTTGCTGTATCTGAAGATGCTCCTAGATTTTGTTACAAAAATACTTTTCATTTAGAAATTCAGACCTCCTCTGATGTAAGCCCCAAACATTTCCATTTCTAAGTGCAAGAAGTTGATCCCTATGTAATTATGAATTGGTGCCAGGTTCTAACCACACTACCTTACCTACCCTAGTCCTTTGGAAATGTTTTACTTGCACAACTTTATATACCAAACATGTTTGTTTAATAAAAATGTTGTTATGATAACTATAAACAACATATTTTTTGTATGACTAATGTTTTCATGAAGTTGGTTTCATTTTCACAGGTCACTGCTTCCTTTTCCAGCCTCACAAACAGTTTTCTCAATCATTTTGGGCACTGAGTTGGTGCCTCAGCACTTGGATCTGTGTCCTATGATTTGATCTTTTTTTCAGAGTGTTCTGCTATTTGTCCCTGTCCATGTGCTGTTTTTCTGACACTTTTTTTTATTCTTGTGTCTCTTTATGACAGTGTTTCTCCATGATGTTCTTGTTAAAAGAGGTGAGATATCCAGAAAAAAATTAGACTCTGTGTGAAAAAAAAGAAGCAGCTGACCAATAAGCTGCCTAGAAAGTAAGTGATTTTTCTTCTTTTAATTTCTTATGTGTGTGCGTGTGCCACTATCTTAAAATCTACATTCATGACTTTATCTACAACATAAGGCATATTTTGTAAATGAGCTTAAACACTCTATCAAATTGTAATTATTCATGAATAGTCTCTCTTTATTGCTAATGATATGCATCACACTAACAGAGTTTGATATACTGGTTATACAAATAAAGTTCATCTGAGGTAACAGAGTTTATTCCTTTCTCAGGCATCCAGCCTGGATATCAGCTGAAAAGTAAGTACCTCTCCACATCTCATTACCAAAATAGCAACCTTCTTAATCCTTTGCTGTGAAGAACAAAGGTTCGATTCAGTCTCTGGAGCAGAAATGGGATCTTATTAATGCACTGGCAACTACAGTGTTGTTATTTTTGTTAGAAAAGGGAGAAACAGGAATTTGCTGATATATGTTAGATTAAGGGCTGTTATTGTTTTGAGATTAATTGGATTGTTAGCTGGGCCTTTCTGATGTCATTTGAAAATCTACAAAATACCTTGTAGTTTAATATTCTGGATGAGTTCAGGAGCTACTTCCTGGAAATTCACTTCTATTCTTTGTATCTGTTCTGAAAGAATCACTGAGAGTATCAGCTAAATGGTGTGTTGTTTGCTGCATATGGAGAAAAGTTCTTGTGTAATTATTGCCTGGAGTGCTGGTTTTCCTGGACTCAACCCACTTGCCATTCAATAAATTAAAGCTGAGAGCCAAGACACCAATTGAGGTACCTCATGCTCAGCCTTTGTGGAGCACTGACTCAGAAGAGGTCTGTGCATTAGTAGAGGTTTGAACATGTTACAAGTGATGTATGAATTCACATTTTGGAGTGTTAGAGCTCCAATGATGTTTTATGGAGTCTTTTCTTTCTTTTGAAAGATTTGCTGTCATGTAGTGTTGGGCTGCAGCGGACTGTAGAATTTGGAATCCCTGTGGAGTAGACTGTCTCTGGCAGCTCATCAGGCCAAAGTTGAAATTAGGACTGCAGAAAAGAGCCAGAAGAATTCCACTTGGTGAATTAAATGTTATTGAGCTTGAGGACCTGGAAAAGGGTTAGGGATGGATCTGAGTGAACTCCCAAATTGGTATGAATGACTGGCATAGAAGGTATTGCTTAGAGCAAAAATAAATGCAGTGTAACTGATCCGCTGAGACCAGCAAACTGTTTCTGGAAATGACTGATGCTTGATAATTCTCAGCGATAGGCAAATGACATACTCTAAATTACGTGTGGTCCATTGTGTAATTCTGTGTGGGTGTGGACCTCTGCAGGTTATTGGTCTATGCCATCTGGCACAAAATGTGTTTTCTTAAGTCTTAGCATGTAGAACTTTGGGTGTTTATCTGCATGTGTATGTGAAAGTTTCAGGGTTAAGTGAGGGAGAACTGTCCCGGAAGCTGAGGTCAGCAGAAGCATTCTGGATAACTGTTGCCAGGCCTGAGTACTGTCACAGAAAATGAAGACCAGTAAGATGGCATTTGCAGTGAACCTCAGTTCTCTGCTTCTATTCCTCATGGTTAGGACAAACCTTGTGTTTGGCCTCCAGGAGATATGACAAAGATATTTCTATTGATGGAGTATGTAGGCTGAGACTTGTGGCTTGAGCATGTGGACTTTTATTTGTGAAGTGGAAGAGACTTCTGAGCATAGTCTAAGGCAATTATGTAGTATTAATTGCTATTTTATCCTAATTGTCTATGTCCCCAGAAGGCTTTAAGTATCAAGTTTTGATAGAACAGGAATGTTTGAAGTATCAACAGGATATTTGGGCCCAAACCTGTTCTCTGTTATGCCACTGTAAAGCTAGGATAATTGGATTGACTTCTGAGTGACAGTGGTAGAGCTAGAGCAGGACTGGACCTGAGAGAGGAAGCCATGAGTGCGTGTGTATGCCTTGGGCAGTGAAGCAGCTGCCTGAAGAAACAGCTCATGTACGGCTTGCATTTCCCCTTGATGGTTTCCAGCTGTCCTCTTATCCTTGGCATGAAAAATTACATTAATTAGTTTCAGCTTATGAAAATAAGTGAGAGGCGGTATGTGTTACACACCTTATAGTACTGCAAATAATCAATGGGCTACGTAAAACACACTGTGATTAGGAATGATGAGTGACATCATTGTTATTAAGCCAAGAGTGGAGTAAAGAGGAAGTTCCTCTGGCAAAGTAGCCATAGGCTGGATGGTTTCTCAGCCCATGCAATAGAGGAAGACATGCTTACATGCCTGAGATCAGTGTGTATTGCACCTGGACCATGAATGAGAGTGTCACAGACATCATGCTTTCATCATCACAGGTCTTTTGACTGAGGCAAGAGAAAGGGAAGAGCTAAATTTGACAGCAAAAGAAGGCAGTACTGTTTTTTCTCCAATCAGTAAGCATGTATTTGTAGGATATTGAAAGTTTTGACTGTTGTTTTGTCTTCTTGTACATTTTCTCATTAGAGTTTCTAGATGGTTTCATCAGAGAATATGAAAAGTAAGTAGATATTAAATGTGTTCAAAGGATTTGCACACATAAATTTTCCCACCGTTATTTATATTATTATTCATATTCCCATTATTGTCACAATGAGAGATTTTTATGCTGCTGCAGTAAGATCTACCACTACCTTGACGCCCAGGTTGGTAGGAAAGTATTAGCAGAAGTTGTCTGAAATAAAGAGTTGCAGGAGAAAATGCGTTAAGCAAAGCAGGAAAATAACAATGTCTTAATGTCATTGCTAGTCCTAAAGGTTAGAAACATTTTACTGGATTGATGGGGCAGGTTCTGTCTAAAACAAATTGGAAATTACAAACTCAAATGTAAGTGAATATTAGAGACTTAGTGGACCAGGTTATGCAAAAATTGGAGTATGTATGGATGCTACAGTCCTGATTGAAGAGTTTCTGTGAAAAGGAGAAAAAGTTGTTGACAGACTGGTGTTGCCCAACTAGAAGTGTTGTATAAGCCTGGATAAATTGTCCCTATGATTTGAAAATATAAATAATAAATGAACTACAGATACTTGTGTGGACAATAATGAACCTGAACCAGTATGCTACTGAAAAACCAATGTCTGATTACTAAGATTATCTTGGTAAATGAATGACCTATTTGGGTCATCAAACAACAACATGAGAGGAGGTGTGGTTGAAATGTTAAATAGGTTTTTTGGTTTAGTTCTGTGATGAAGTTCTATTAGGACAAGGGGACCTTTTTTCCTGCATGTGTGTGTATGGTAGAGGAGAAAAACTGAGAATAAAGGAGAAAACCTGTTAGGAAGGGTAGGGAGAACTGGTTTGTACGAATTTTCTGTCTTACACTTGACTCCTGATGCAAGCTGAGATCGGAAGCATTGCAGATCTTCAAGGTAGTTTCCACTTAATTTAGGGCATTAACTTAGGTATACAGTGGGTAGAGGCAGCAGACAAACTTACTGTTAAGTTTTTTGCTATAAAAATGGTGGATGAAAATCAACCTGAGATCTGGAAAGGTGACTAAGGGAACTTCACAGGAGACTGTGGCTGTAGGTGAAAGTGGATAAGATTCAGAAGATCAAACCAGTTTTTAGTTCTCATTTATGTTTTTTACTATAGAAAGAAAAAGCAATAGGATTTGTGTGCACTGTAGAAAGTTTAATTCTATCAAAGTACCTGATGTTTATCTCATTTCTAAGATGGGTGCAGTAGTAGGAAATCTCATGTGTTGGCTGTTTGCCATGACCTTAACCAGAGAGCTTTCAGACTGCAATGCTGAATTTAAATTTGTCTGTTTTATCACTCAGCAATACTTTGTGAGGTGCTGGTATTCCTGGGGAACCTGTCACCTTACAGAATATAGAGAATTAAGTTAATGAAAGGAGTCTGGTTGAGCACATGCTGGTTTCATATTTTCTGAGGAGCTGAGGTGAATCCTGAAGGAACACGTGTCTCGGAGCAGGAGAGCGCTCAATCTTCTTAGTGGACAGGACTTACTGTGAAGTTGGGAAGGTGGCAGCATTGAAGAGTTTTGATACACAAAGTAAGGAACAGTCATATCAATAGAGAAAGCAAAGGAAATTTCCGTACTCTGACAGGCTTTTCAAACTAGTGAGCAAGGCCAGCCTTTATTGGACTGTGAGAATATTGCACAAGATTCATTCTGCATTTCTACTCATAACTGCTTGAGTCAGTGAAGGTATGTCTACTCAGGGTTTGGCTGGCAGATATGAACTCTATGAACTCACTCTGTCCATGCTCCAAAATGGCTTGATGAAAGCTGCCTGGGAATGAGAAGCTGTGCAGCCATCATTAGCATGTGGCTGAGCCTGAACTAATTTGTTCTGGTGGGAAGGAGGGTATATTAGCTTGGGATCAGTATAAGAGTGTTGCTATTACAGGACTTTAAAATCAGAGGTAGTTTCGATTAGAGCTTCTTGGAGCACTGGCAGAGGGAATTGCATCTATTTGCAAATCTGCCATGGAAGCACATCCTGAATATGTTAGAAGGGTTAGCCAGACATGATGATCTGGAAAGACGGTGCCCTAAATGTTGCCCATTCTTTTTAAAGAAACTTTGAGAAATAGTCCCATGCCAAAGTCCAGCTTTAACAAACAGTCTGCTCTCAGATGATTTCTGTCAGGTTTGAGGATTGCTGTACGCTAGTGTTAGAGGGAAAGACTTAAAACTGTATGTTTGAAAGAAGACCCAGCTGTTCTGTGGAAAGGGCTGTGCAGCCACAACAGATGAGCACCTTGCAGTAGTAGCTGCCTGAATTAAATGTCCCTCCCTATACAGTCCATTACACAAACCACTTGCTCCCATGTTTACAATGAACGGAAAGTGCAAATGACAGCTTATTTATCTGGTGTCCCAGACTCCTGAGTCACTTAGGTACTTCTGAAGACATTCTCTTTCAAATTAATTTCTGTAATTTCATTCCATGCCTCTAATTTTCAGAAAAAAACCCCTGTTCCTAAATAAAATTAATGAGTATTTAAACAAATATCTTGTCCTTAGCCTCCGGAGCCCATTAGTTGTTATGTTCCTGAAGCAAATGAAAACAATGCATTCTGTAGGACATAAAACTATCCCTAAAAGAGGCAGTGGATCACTTCAGTCATTAGATTAATACAAACTATTATCATCCAGGATGCTCATCTGGTTTTACTGAGCTTTGTTAACGAAATGGAAATGTATGATTAAAGTCATCCTGTCTGTCCCTCTAAAGCTGTGCCTGTGAATGAGTCACTGTTTTACAAATGGGTGTTGCCAGACACTGATATTGAATACGGCTCCAGCCGTCAGAGCTCTGGGTCCAGCACTGCATTCTTGGAGTCCAGACTGGAACACTGAAATTCCCATTGAAATCTGTGGGAATTCTGCATGGCCAAAGCCCAGCTACCTTTATGGCTGGCTGCAGCAGCTTAGAGAGAGCTGTAGCTCCATGCAGTAGGCACCTGGTAGCTCGGGGACTTGATATGAACTTCATGCATCTCTTCACTTAGTTACTTAAAACACAAGATGGAATTGAGGATACCACATTCCACTTAGGCTTTGTTTGCTTGTGGTCAGCTGAGTGCCCACTGCTGTCTCTGGACGTGACACCTTCTGCTCCACTGGCAGAGCTGCAGCTGTGGTTTCTATGCTCCCTGGACATAAGAAATATTTGCACAGAGCAAACCCCAGTGTGTCAGTCGGCTTGTCTGCCCTGCCTGCTGCAGTGGTCCTGGCTGGCTGCACCAAGGGTGGAATCTGCTTCAGTGTTTTTGGCAGACTTATAGCTGTTTGCATGTCCCAAACTAAACAGCTTTCAAAGATATTCATGTGGAGTTGTTCACAGTAAGCTGTGTCTTATGGGCAAGGTTGAACCAATAGTTAAATTAACTTGTTTGCTTCCCATAAGTGATAGGGTTTGAATAATCGTGGCCTTGGGGGATTTCACATCTGGATTCAAATGCTTTATGGCTACTGTCCCCTAATCTGTGCCATGGGCTGTTCCCAAGTCATAGTTCTGTACTTTTCCAAGCTTTGTGTTTCATGTCATCCCCTTGGGGGCATTTGTAAAAGTGGGAGGGCCAGATTGGTAGTTGCAAGAAAGGGAAGTATCATCACTGACGTCAATGCAGCTCTTCCACTTTAGCGAGGGATCAGGCCCATCTATCAGTGTCACAGGCTGCAGGGGAGGAGGGGAGGCAGCCTGAGAAGTGTTGGGTTTGCAGTTCGCCAAGTGAAAAACAGAGAATCTGAGTGCGGTAGCCAGGCATGTTACAAAACAGACTTTTGGAGAGACAGCTCTGTGGAGGCTTCAGTCTTGATTTACTTACTCCCAGTCATTGTCCTGATATTCCATGGCTTTAAGACAATTTTCAAAAAACTTAATGTATGGACTTCTGTGAGGGTAATTGGCTGAGACCCCTTGTGGGATTTCTGGGTAGTTTCATGTGTTATAGGAGGCCAGTTGTGGCCATAGTTGCTTTTGTGCAGTTGGGTAAGGCTGTGATGGTAAATTCAAGGCTGGTTGCTCTGTGTTACCAAATGTATGACTACAGATAGCTTTAAAGTAATTTAAAGCTTCCAAATATTTTACACATCTTAGGATATTTTAAATATTTTTGAAAGCACGAGTTTAAGGGAATAATCCTGAATTGAAAGGAAGGGAGCCTGAAAGCTCTGAGTAAAGCAGAAGAGACAGGGTTTTCTTGGGTGCAAAGGGGAGTTAGGTGAGGGCAAAAGGGCCACACACCCTTTCAGAGATCGATTAGTGCTATTCCAAGAACTTTGCCTGTTTGGTGCATTTCTTCTCCTGTGCTTTTGCTCATCTGAACAGTCTCTCCAGAAATCAGCAACTGGGAACCCATAAGAAATAATTCTCTGTGCCAGGTAAATAGGAACAATAGTGGAGTGGGAAAGAATGAATCACTGCCATTAACAAGAAAACTAGGGTTGCTCTCATCATCAACACAATGCAGTGTCTATTCTCAAATGTCAGGGCTAATAACTCACCATTTACAAATTAGACCTAACCCCCTCCCACACAAACCCACATAGGCCTTACTAGCCTTCAAGCTTAGGTTATAGCTGCCTTTCTCTGAGGGCTACCAATAAAACCTTCAAAATATATACCCTCCAGACAGTCTGGCTGCTTTCAAGATCAAATACTCCTCCCCTTTTCCCTTTGGATTTTGTTTTAGTCAGCTACATCACTGAAAAATGTGGAAATGTCTTTGAAAGCCCATCTAAGGCCCTAATTACCCTTAATGTAAGAGGGCCATTATTGTCTACACATGAAATGAATAATACAACTAGTGGGAAAGATTCCAAAGTTCTGGTTACCTTAATAAATTCCTAAATGTGAAGGAACTCACAGATCTTTATCCAATGCAACCAGAAATTATTAATGCAGGTGGGAGTATCAAAAGATAGAGTGTTTCAGCTGGCATCTTCCAACATCTGTTGAGATGGTGTTTTTCATCCAGTGTACTAATGGACTGTAGCTACAGCCACCCAGAAAAGATGTAACAAGGATGCCAGTTCCTAGATAACCATCATGTAGGTGTAAAACATGCAATGCTACTAATTTCAGATACTCATCAGGATACTAATGTCCTCCTTACTTTGAAAATAATGTCTTGTTTGAATTCCTGGTCCTGAAAGATAGAAAACTTTCAGGACATGTTTTTCATCCAAGATGACTTTTAAAGTGAAGTTGAAACAGGTATCTGGAAAAAACAATGCAGAAGCAAACTTGGGACTGATTAGTAGAGTCCATTTAGCAAATTCTGATTGCCCAGTCCAACACCATCAGTTTTTTATTAATGAATAAATCATTCTTTCTTTCTCTGCAGATTGAGAACCCTTCAAAGTGGTTTACATACAGTTTTTAGCACAGCTGTTTGTTAGGGGTGTGTGCTCTGTGTGGGGGATCTATCAGCAGCCTGGCTACCTCTGTGTGATCTTGGGTAAGGCCTGGATAAAAATCAAAGGCCAGATTGTTCTGTTTTACCAAATGTGTTGCCTGGGGCCTGCTAATTAATAGAATGTCTAGGAATGTCATACATCTATTGAAAAAAAAAGCATCACTTGAAAACTGCTATTGTTTTAATTGAATGTTGTCATTTTCACATAGTGACCAATATCTCAGCCTACCAGCCTTTTGGAAAGAGCAAACTGGAACATGGGAAAACAGGGCACTCATAGGGAAATGCTGTCTGTTTTTGTTATTTTTTAACGTAGGTCTCACAGAGTCATAAATGCTCCCACATGTTGACTGGGGGCCTTATCCTGAAATCCAAACTTGTGTTTCTTTCTTATAAATTATTCCAACATAAGCCAGTGCTGGAGACTGACTGTAAACAGGGGTTACAGAATTGAGCTGAGTTTGACCTAGCAATAAGGCATAATTCTGGAAATATTTGCGGGAGACACTACTCTTCATAACATGGACAGACCAACTGAAACTCTGAGGTTGTGCATGGCAGTAGGCATGCAAGGATGTCTACCAGTAAGTGTTTGCAGGATTGGGTGGTAGGTGGTCCTACTTTATTTGCTGTTTTAACAGAAATCTGGGATTTGTTATGGAGTGAGTTAGTTCCTCTGGGAAAGGTGGGTGTAACTTGTCAGGACATGAAGGATAACTAACCTCAGACATTTGGGAAGTTGTGTGTGTGTTTTGATGCATATGATTTTGTTATGTAAAATAGTGAGGCTCACCCCCTGCTCTGCCTGTGGGTTTCTGCAGTTCTTTTGAAGGAGAAGGGTAGCTCATATGATGAGGTGAGAAAGAAGATGAATGGAAATAGAAACCAGGAGGAATCAGTTCTTCAGCTGAATAGTTATAAGGGTTTCTAGAATTCAAAGATATTTTGTACTGTGTCGCTAGGCCTATAGGGGAAAAAGAGAACATTATCTGATGGTTACATCTTGATTTTTACAGCATTATTTGGCCACAATTGTGTATAATGAGAAACACTTTATTGATATCCCACTCTAAGTATTCCTCAAATGCATTTCATTATGTCAAAAGAGGCTAAAATCCTTCTTTTTCTTCTCTGTGTAGCTCTTGGGTTGGAAGCTGGTTTTCATTTAACTTATTTCTATCAGTGCTTAGAGCAAAGGTGTGTACTTTGGGCCAGGAGTATAATTTTGAAGGTTTCTTATGTTGAAAACTCCCTCAGTTGGCAAATAGATCATTCAGTGTTATATTTTCTGAGAACCCAGCAAAGATGATGGCATTTTGGAGGCGGAAAGAAGCAATGGGGAATGAGTGGGAGTATCTTTTTATCTGTCAAATACAGTTGTGGTATCTCTGCAACACAGTGCTTTAAGTACAGTATGCTGGTCTTGGCTTTTATGAGAGTTCTGGAAGAGTTTTTTGCACTGCACAGTCTGATTGACAAAGAGGTTTTCTGTCCTTGCATGACCTTCCTTTAATTAAAAAAAAAAAAAATTCAATAAAAGTTCAGCCACACAGCAAGGGATGAATTTAAAGACTGCACACCATGTGACAGTGGTAAAACTTTCATAATAGCCGTCATATTTGTTGGTTTAAAAATCAACTTCATTGTCATAGTTAATAGTTTGCAGCTGCTGTAGAACAGAGGCAAATTGCTATGTATGTGTCAGCCTTAAATGCAAGTAAGATCCACTGACTAGGACTACTTGGTTAGTTTTTCCTATCTATTGGTAGTATTGCTGATCATCATCTCTATGTGATGAGAGGATTTCGTTGCCACATTTCAGCACTGCTGAGCTGACTATGTGATCTCACAAGTAAAATAAACTTCTTTTCAGTGGCCTGCCAAAATATGCTCCATGATATTCCATTAAAAAGGCTTCCAGGGTCATGCATAAGTAGGTGCAACCCCTTGCAAATCTATGGGATATCATCAGCATTAACTAATGAAGGTAAGTTACATGAAAAGTGTTAAAGAATCAGAATTTAATACATAATGTGAAGCTTAGTGATAAAAGTCTTGTTGGAAGATCACAAGGTAAGTTCTCTGCCAACTTATAACTTATGAAAAGTAGTTATAATTTCTACCAAGTTCATATCAGATAGAAAGGGGAAATAGATGAGACACTTTCTCCACAATACTGGTGATGTGCAGAAGGTCTGTAAAGTCAGAATGGTCCAGAGGTTAAAGTGTAGCAGTAGGCTGAAGGCAAGCAAAGGAGTATGTGAAGTGTATACTGGTTGTCCTGGACTGGAGGCTATTCAAGAAAGGCTCTCTAAAGCTTTGGGAGTTCTGGCAACCATAGGGAATTATGTGTATAGGGATGTGTTGTGCCGAACATGTAGTGTTATTTAGATTTAGTGAGATTTTACTTTACTTTTCTTGGTGTTAAAGTAGAACTGAGTTAAAAATGTGGACCTAAAGCTGCAGAATAAAGTATGAGAGTTACCCCTTTTAAGCAATCTCAAAGGGACAGTGATTGTTTAAAGCAGAGCATTCCCTAGTGTTTTAGGCACCTGTCTCTGTGTGGAGAAGTCAGGGAGTTCAATGATTGCAGGTCAGGCTGTCAAGGATGCTGTGTTCTCATGGCTGTGGATCAGTTTTTCCTTCAAGAAAGTAAACAACAGAGAAGTGAGAAGGGTTTAATGACTGAGCTTGCAAGAAGACAGTACTTTTACTGCTGAAGTAAGACTCAGAGCCTAAATGGTGGGGAAAGTTCCCCAGGGAAGAGACAGCCCACACAATCCTGCACTGGATTACTGTTAGTGCTACTTCATTTATTCAGTTGAGATTTCTCATGTGTTTCGTGGGACAGAACCTGACCCTCAGGTCTCATTTACAGTTCAGAGAACTTTAGTTTGGCATTTCTGTGAAGATTGTGTAATTGCAATAATTTCAACTCTTGTTTTTCCTTCAAGCTTGTTTAATTTGTCAATGTGCTAGTTTATTTTATCCACATAGAGACCATCACTAGAACTGAAGTCTCAAGTAAATACATGAGATATCTAGTTAATCTGTGCTTTCTTTTCTCCCATGCCTTCTGTCTTTCTTGGTTTGTGGAGGATGCTTTGTTTCACAAACAAATGGAAATATATACAAGAAGATAAGTGGAACCTTTAAAACACCTTGTTCAGCTTGTAGAGGACTCTAGAAGAGCAGCTCTATGGAGTGGGGAAGTACCTAAACAGTAAGTACCTTCCCCATTCCTGAACTATATTCCATGTTCTCTTGATGGAGTTTCCTAGGCCTGAGGAGGAAGAGACATCTGGTCTGAGCCCTGGCTCTTTGTCAGCGGATTTGCAATTAAACCAAATGTCTTCCCATAGCAAGAGTGGAGAGAAAAGGGAGCTCACAGAATCACAGAAAGGCTCAGGGCTCCATAGAACACAGCACTGAACACTTGTGGGGCATCCACAACTTCTCTGGGAAACCTGTTCCAGTGTCTCACTACTCTCAGAGTAAAGGAATTTTTCCTAACAGCTAATCTAATCTAAATGTCTCCTCTTTTAGTTTAAAACCCTTGTTCCCCCTTGTCCTATCACTATCTGCCCATTTGAAAAGTAATTCTTCCTCTTTTTTTATAAGCCCCCTTTCAGTACTGCAATGAGGTCTTCCCAGAGCCTTCCCTTCTCCAGGCTGAACAATCCCAACTCTCTCAGCCTTTCTTCGTAGGGGAGGTACTCCAGTCATCATTTTTGTGGCCCTCCACTGGACTCATTCCAACAAGTCTATGTGTTTCCCGTGCTGCGGACCCCAGAGCTGGACGCAGTGCTCCAGGTGGGGGTCTCACCAGAGCAGAGTAGAGGAGTGGAATCACCTCCCTTGCCCTGCTGCCCATGCTGCTTTGAATGCAGCCCAGAATACAGTTGGCCTTATGGACTGTGAGCACACACTCAGGATATACTCCTCCTGTTAGGAAAGGTGGGGGAGATGTCTGAAAGATAACAGCTGTAGGTATATTGGAACTACTCCTTCTGTGTTAGAACCTCCTCTATTTTTCTGCCTTTTGAGATAGAGCAACTTGCAAGTTTTTGACCAGTAGTTCTCTATCTGACACCCCGACTGTTTTCTGAAGATTGTGGACAAAAAGACATGTTGTTTTATCTTCATGGTAGTCATTCTTTTCTGAAGGAGACTTCTTCATCTAAGCCTACAAGAGCAATAGGCCTCTGTGACTAAAGAAAGAGGGTGGACTTTATCTAACTAAATGTGAAATGCAAATGTCTGATTTTATGATTGTCCTTGAGCATCCTCTCATGACGTGTGGATATGCAATCAATGCAGTCAGTGGACTGTAGGGCTCCACCTGTCCCAGAGAGGATGTGTAAAATCTCAGATGGACGCTGTCTATAGCAGTGTCTGTGTCTATTGACTAGATGGGAGACTGAGGCGAGATGAACATCCCCAAAATTTTTGTCTTCTGCTTACAGTGGTGGAGCAGTTTGTAGAGATGGTGGTCTGTATTTTATCTTCCTTTTCAGGTTGCCTTCCTTCTCTCCTCTAAATATTGACAGAACTTTTCAAAGTAGGCATAAAGTAAGTCTGTTGAATATAAATTTTGATTTTTCTCATTGTAGCTTTGCCTGGAACACTCCATAATCTACTGACATTTTGGATCTGCAGGAGAAAACCAGACTGTTTCCACCATCAAAGGTCTCCTGGAGTTGTTGAAAGAAGGCTGTAACAGTCCTGGTTCTTGGACTTTCTTTTCTTAAGGTATTTTTCCTCCTATCTGATTTCCAAAGAGGAATCTGATTTCCATCTCACATTGCCCCACCCCTGTGGCATTTTTGACATTGGCCAGAAATGAAAAACCTTGAGTTGGAAAGGTGTCATCAAAACAATGACTAGATATACTTGGAAGAAGCATTTATTATTTGGCTTGCTGCTGCTTAGAGCTGCTAATTACCAAGCAATTATGACCAGACACAATATTTCACTGTCTAAAGCTGTCTCTTGGTTTTAATATCTGACAGAAAAGACAGAAAAGTTTTGAGGAGTCCAAAAAAGGCCAAGAGCTGTATAAATATCTCCTCAGGGCATCCTTTGCTACCTTGGACATCAAGGCCAGGAGTTTGGCTATCATTGCCTCCTTAGAAAGCATTCTTGGCTCCAGTATTCTGATCCATTTTTCTCTCTTGGCTTTTCAAATAACCAAATCATAAAAGTAGTTAGGGAAATACATTTTGCATCTGTAACTTCTGTGATCTTTGGATGCTTCAGGAGTCAAAACTCCACATGGATTTGCCACAGCTGAGGGCTGAGTGTTTGACTCAGAAATCCTCTTGCACACAACTTAGAGGGCAACCAGTGCAAAACAATGTGGTTATAATGCATTAGCTAAGCAGGAAGCATGGAGATCAGTCTCTGCTGTGTCAGGAAACAATTTGTCTGTGGAAATGGCATGGCACAGTGCTTGGAAAGACAATGCTGCTAGCAATGTTCAGTAGGCTGGCTGCTTGAGAAGATCCTACAGGGGCACTGTCAGTGCACCAATAGGCCTGATTTATCACTGCATTATATTAATTCTACTCCAGGGTGACTCCATTCAAGTCAGTGAATTTTTCCTATGGTAAAACTGGGGAAAAATAGTGCCTCATCCCTCTTGTTTTCTGCATGAATTTCTTCTGCAGAACCACATCGATACTTTCAATTCTGTCCTCTTTGTGCCCAGCTATGACAAGGTAGGAGCTGGAAGCTTCTCAGCATTGCCTAGAGGAGTTGGGGTATACTCCTGGTACTGGCAGAAATTTCTGAACCCCAGGTTTGCCAGCTTATCCTTAGAAAGGGTTTCTGATGAAGACAGACACATGAATCTTACAGTGTGGTTCTTGACAAGTAAGGCACTTTGAAAATAAGATTTGCTATTGGGATGGAACACCAGAGGCTGTCACACCACTAAGCTGAGAATAAACAGAGAGGAAAGCCTACATGAGAATGCCATGAAAGTGGGTATAAATAAGGGAGGGAGGAAACTCTTGCCTCCAAACAAAGAGTTTGGCATTTGCCTGTAACAACATGCAGGTGCTTTGCCAGCATGAGGAACAGAATTAAGCAGAGAAAATCTACATCTCGATGTTCGTCTTTCAGCAGGCTTCCAAGCATACGCATTTCATTCAAAATCACTACCAAGCTGTTGATGATACATCTGTGCCAACTGCAATGTTTTATGTAGCCATATAAGCCAAATCATTGTGACCTGATGTGACTCAGTTTTCTACAAGGGTGCGCCTTGAGAATTCTCATTTTCTCCAGTTCGAAGTGAAACACTGGGAAAAGTTTTGGAATGGATCTGAAAACAGAGCAGCATTCTTATGCAGAGGCAAGAGTGCCATTCAGGCAAGCACCAGAAATAAAATCTGTCTTGGGTGTGTTTTTCAAAATGAGTCTGAAATGTTCATTGGAAAAATATCAGGAATATGAGCCTTAAGTGAACTCATTTACATTCTCTGATTTTGCCTATATCTGTGATATTGGGAAGCACACTAATAGATTCTAAGTGCTCTGTTTCTGAATTTTTAGTTCAATTTTCTTTTTCTGCATGTAAATTAGTTGAAGACTGTATGTGAAGTCTTTTTTTCTCTCTGGTTCTACTTTGTTCTCTATCTTTCTCTTTGTCCTTCTCCACATTTCTCTGAATGTAAGTCTTATACCTCTGTGTGAATTTAAAACCTGTTAGGGATATGGAGAAAAATGAAGTGAAAAAGCTTCTTTCTTTTTGATCCAATATGCTACTGTTTTTCTTGGATTATAGAAAACCCCTTATTTATATATTCAGCTGTTTAGATATGTTCTCATGCACAGATCATAGTTTATTATGCATTTTATTCTTGTTTGCTCAAATACTACTGTACAAATCAACAGTAAAATTTTCCAAAGTTCTTCAAATTGAGGTCAGATGCTTTCAGGCTCATAAATCCTCTTGGTCAGGGTAAGATATTTTGATACTTGTAATTTGTCACCATCTTTCCCTTCAGTGGCTCTGCTTGGTTTTAGCTTCATCTGAGATTGAATTGAACAGTTTAGCATTGTCAGAATTTATAATCAGCCGTTGGATTTATGTGCAATAACACTTAGCAGTGGTGCTGGGTTGTTTTGTTTTTCCAAGGTTCCTGCTATAACAGACACAACTAAAAATGGCTGGTGTTTTTTTCCCACGCTAGCCTGAAAGCTGTTTAATTTTTTTTTCCTTAAATACAGTAGTTGATGAGAGACTTCCCTCTGATGAAATTAGATTCAATAGCATAATTGATGAAATAAGGAGGAGGAGATTACCTCAAATGACCTTTGTCTAAATCTTTATTTGAATGGGAAAAAGACTTTTTTGAATGTACTTCCAGAGAGTATCTACATTTCTTAGAAATTTGCAGGGCTTTTTGCAGGAAACCCCCAAACTATTTTTGTGTGGCTTTGGCCAAAATTATTTGGTTTTCTCTTACCAAATTTCAAAAAGGTTGAATAGTTGGCTTTTCTGAAGGAAAGGCAATACTTTCCATAGAGAAAAATGCCCATTTTTTTCTAGCATTGCTTTTTTTTTTTCCTTCTCCAAACATTTCTGACAAGCAAAAGAATACAAAAGTACCAGGAAGTACAGTTCTTGTATAATGAAATTTCAAAGTTAAAAGAAGATTTACAGTCTCTGAGTTTTTGCCTCCTGCAGTACAAGGCAGTGCAATATATTAGGCTTACACCTTGACTTACATGTAAGCACAGATTAGTCTTTTCTGCCACTGCAACATTGCAAATACCATTATGGCTAATTGCCATGTGTACCAGTCACTGAGGAATAGAGGTTGCAGTTGCCTAAACAGTTTGTACTATTACTGAAAGGGATCAGCTGCCCTTTTCATACCCCCCCATTGTGATTGCTGGACTGTTCATGTCTGTGCAAATGGTGTCAGATGAGGAAATTTTGTCAACTGAAAACTAATAATGAGAAAGAAGGAAAGTTAATGTGAACATGAGGGAGTGGCATGAACAGGTAAGTGAGATCATGTAATTTGGTTGAAGTATGAATTTAATTTGCTTTGAAATTGCAATGTAATAGTGTTACATGCTTCAGATTATGCAGTCTTGGTGCCACAGCAAATTACAGATGGTCAATTCTATAGGGCAGTTTTGGTTGAAAACAGAGTTTGGGGTTACACCTGCTACATAGTGTATTTTATGGGCTGTTTCATCAGGTAAGCGTAAAATGACAATCTGATCATCACTCTTAATCCTGTGTGAGTGATAGAATTTATGTTAGTCTGCATTGCCCTTCATGGACAGATGAAAGGGGTACTCAAGTGATATTTTTTCCCATTCTTGCCTCAGTAGACCCTGGGGATATGTTTATAGAATCTGAAACTGCTTTTCAGAAGGTTAGAGTACAATATTGCTGCTATTCTGCCTACTTCTTATTTTAAATCAAGAAATTGTATCCCCTGACTTCCCTAAATCAGGGCTGGAGCCTTCAGTTATGACTGAAATGAAGATGAAGGCTTAAATGCAGGGATTAGATAGTTAAGATGTGGGTTTAGAAAATACCCATTTTTGCCATTAGATAATTTTGTGATATTTCTGTAAAGAAGGCTCTTCAATAAAAACTGGAAGGAATTCGTCTGTGAGGAATTCCAGCAGTGAGAACTTGAGATGTTTGGGAAATCAGGAGCAAACTGAAACTGAGGTCTTAGAAATGGTGGTATTTTTTTTTCTGGTGCCAAAATGCATGCCAAGTTATTTTGTCCTGAATAATCTGTAGATTTAATCTCTCTTGAAGTGCCCAAGGGGTTCTCTGACAGAGTTTTGGAATCTGTGGCTCTCCTTGGTGCTGTGTTTTACAGCTTCATAACAAAACTCTGAAGCTGATTTCTGCAATAGAATTCAGTATATATTTGATATCTTTTAATAACTAGAAACCTTAACCATTTTGTCAACAAAGACTCAGCCCAGTGTGAATATGCCTAAAAAAAAAGAAATGTTATTGGGTTGTGGAAGTGGTGTATCTTGTATCTTCTTCACTTATTAAAACATAAGGCCTTAATTTCAGAGCTAAGAATAAGAAAGATGACAAAGAATTGGATTAGATTGGAAAGTATGAAGCCTGTGTCTAACTCCAGTGAAAATAATTATGGCTGAGTCATTTTGATGAAAGCATGTAGAGCCAATGAATTCAATAAATAGGTGTATTTAAGCATATAGAGGCAATGATTACATGAGGAATACTTGAGAACAGTATTTTAAGATGTATAATGTTTTTTCATTATCCATGAAAATGTATAGTATGATATAGATTTCTTTCCTCTTTCCTACAATCTATGAAAAGTTGAGGCCAGAAACAGCTTAGAGACCAAACATGGTATGTCTTTAAAATCCAGCCATTCTCATGCACATCTGCCAGTAGTGGACATTGACCTTCTCTTTGCTGCCATGGACAGACGTCATTCAGTTCAGGAAATATCAGGGAAATGACACAGGGCTGGCTTAGCACAACACTGACCCTGTGAGACACGGCCTTGAAAATCTTACCGTGCTATAAAGCCAGGACCACTGTTTGAACATTTCCACTGCATACAGCCCTTGGCAGGGTCAGCAAGGTTAGTGCCAGGTTAACCTTTGCACTTTCCTTCTCTTTTATCTATACACGTGACTAACAGTAGGAAAAGCTAATGAGCAGATATATAGCAGATATTTTTAACTTTCAATGTTTCTGAGATATTTAGGTAAACCAAGGCAGGACAAAACTTTCCCTAGAGGGGTAATGCCTTTTACTAGGAGAGGTGATAGAACAGGAAAGAAACCGAAACTCAGTTGATGAAAGCTTGTCACTTTTTCCCAAATTTTATGTCAGTTGCTCCAGTGATATCTGCAGCAGTGTAAATTCACTATTTTTTTTTTCTTTTAATAATTTGTTAAGTTTAAAGACAGAAGACAAAATAACTATCCATATTGGGTGCATGTTGCAAAGTGAAGCTGTCCTGAGGGATATGCTCTTCTGTAAACTGGTACTCTGTTTTAATTTGTGTATCTATAGTAAAAAGTATTTAGAATTAACAGCAAAAAATTTGAAACTGTGACATTTTACTAGGAATATATGTGTATTTAGGTGAGGATAAAACGTATTAACAGGATGTTTGTATCAGGTACCCTTACACTGCAAACTACCTGAAGTTTTGTGTCTAATCACACCACTACAATGTGCCGTAATAGAAATCCTGGTTCACTGAAGTGTTAAGTTCACTGCTATTCAGGAAACTGTTTCTTTGAATTCCATTTTCCCTGTTTTTAATAAATCTTGGTTTTGGCTAGGATCACTCTTGCCTAGGTAATTTTACAAAAATGTCTGTAGAATGCTGAGAAGCTCATCAGCTTTATGAAGAAGACCTTAAGAGTTTCCAGAACTTAAAAGTTTGTCTCGGTGCCAATTGTTAGACAGGAAAGAGGTTATTCTGTTATGTTTTAGTAAATTTTGCCTGCCGTCAGGCTGCAGTGAGCAAACAACAACAAAAAAAAAGCAGAATCTTAAAGACTGAAAGAAGGTTAAAAGTTGGTATTAGTGGGTGGCCATATAATATATATATATATTAAAAAAAATGAAAAATGTCTAATTTATGCTTGGATGAGCACCATTAAACTCTTGCAGTGCATGAGGAATGCCATTCCTTAGCCATCATGTCAGTTGGAACATTAGTCACAAAAGGAGCTATGTGATTTGCTGATAATATCGGCATAGGGAGAATCCTCAGAGGATTTGTTAGGGTGCATCCATGGCTGGCTGGACTGTCAAGAGCTGTGTGGAACAACGAGAGTGTCTTGGATGGGATACTCTTTATCTGTACTAAGATAACTATGGCCTTTGAAAAAAGCTATCAGTGACGCTGGATTCCTGTGTTGTAGGTGGCATATCAAATGCTCCTATACCTGGGTGCCAAAGTGCTTAGAAATGATTCAGTAGGTTAAACCCAGAAATCTGGGTTTGCCAGTCATTGTCAGAAATAAGTTCTTTCAGCAGTTGTTCTAAGCACCCATGAAGAGAGTGGCAAAGACAGAAACTAACAGGTTCAGAAAATGAATTAAAAAGCATACATGATCCTCTTAGAGAAAAAACAGTATGTTTGATTTCCTACCTGTTAAAAAACCCTTCAGAATAAACACAATTGTTGAATACATTGAAGCAGAAAACAAATGCCTTCTTCATGTTTTATGGTCTATCACTTTAGTATGTCAGGCTCATTGCACAGTAGTGGATTTGCATTTACCTTTAAGCCAAGTTGAAGATGTGCTTGAAGATGAGATTTAAAGTATCTGTTCCAGTGGGTACTTCTAGCCTTTTTGTCAGATATTTGTAAGGGGTAAAATGCAAAGCATAATTTCTGGCAGGTCTTTCAGTAGTAAAACTTAACATCAAATTCATAACTTTCTGAACAGTTTCCATTTACATTAGGGGATTTTGCGAAACATGAAGTACTTGAGAGGATTAGAGGAGGCAGAAGAAAGAGGAATTTGGAGCATGTATTGGTTAAGAGGGATTGACTGACAAGAGAGATTTTGGAGCTTGTGCTTATTAACAACTGCATCACAGAGTTCTTTTGAGTGGACTGGAGTTCGTAAACCTGTGTAGCCTGGATTGCAGGGCCCATTTGAATCAGTCAGAATTTCAGTGCAAATGTTTTACCCAGCTGTTAGGATAACACTTAAAAGTTGGTAAAATATTTATTTTTCTTGTAAAGATCTAATTTAAATTGACAGGCACACTTAAAACTGCACATGAGCTTAAGCTGAAAAGTAGAGTGTGTTAAGTCTTTCCAAATTCAGGCAGGTAGGGATCCAAACCTTCTCCTACTGCTCTGGCTTTTGTTTGCTTTTAAATTCCATATTGGTTCTTTTTATATCTTGTGTAAATCTAAGACAGTGGGGACAGCTGGTCACAAGGGATTTACAATTGTTTGGGTGCATATTTCATGACACTTCTCTTTTTTCTCAAGTTGAGACTTGACTCCTAAGCCAAGCCCAGTGTCTACAGATCCCTAAAAACTTGCTTCCTACTGACACCTCCAGCTAGGACAAGTTCAATTCTACTAAATTTTCCAGTATCCAAGATACATGTATTTTCAAATGCTTTGTTTCAATCATTTCACAGCGAGTCTGGTCTACTCTCATCCCCAGTGTGATTTTGCTACCAGTGAAGAGGCCTCAACAGTTGCTCCCTGTATTTTTGGGTAAGGTAGAAGATTATTATTTTTACACACATGTAATGTCACTCAACCATTCATGCTATAGAATTGGCAATTATCTGACTGCTGCCTTTCTTCTTGAACAGTATTGAAGCAGTAACCAAAATTTGGATTAGTAGCCAGAAAGACTGAAATTTATGGAGTGACACTTGCAAAAGCCTGTTTTAATTTCAGTATTCCTTATTTGGCAAGTGTTTACCTAGACAGCGTGTAGTCAAAATGCACTGTCATTTTCTTTAACTCCAAGTACTTGGTGTGTCAGAATTCGGGTGAAAATAGATAAACAATATCTGAAATTTCCAGATGGACAGCTGTACTGCAAGGAATCTACCCATGATTCCAGTTTGAAAATGATTTGAATTACCTGTTACAGTACAAGCACGTGTCAAAATATGATGATTTGCGTTGATGATTACAGCACATTTGCTGTAATAATAAAAAAAAAACACCCTTAGGTTCTAATCAAATAGGTTATGTATTTTGATTTTGGTGGATCTGATTTTATATTATCCTCCACGTTTTCTTAGATGCCCTTCCAAAAGAAATCTGTGAAAAATGTTTCCCAAGGAGCCCAACAGAGGCAGATAGACCAAAACTGTCCTTGGCAGTGGAGGTCTTGTGTTTGTGTTCTGGCAAAATTGTGAGGAATGCTGTTGAGTACATTTCCTGTGACTTATCTTCTAAACTTCTCATGGTTTTCCACGATGAGTACATTGAGAAGCAGCCTGAGTGCCCAAGGCTTGACTTTTCAGGGGAAGTTGTATGTGCCTTCTAGTTGCCTTTGAGATTCTATATACTTCAAAGTACAACCTGAAGTTAAGTAAAGTAACTGTAGTTCTGCACATGGTTTGAGATGTGGGTTACAGGTATTTAAAGTCTAATGTGAGTACCTTAAAATTGTAGATACCTCGAAATGGAAGGTGTAATTCATTTAAGCATCTTTTTTTCCTCCCTCCTTCATTCCTGTCCAACTATGTATCTCATGTATGCCTACCTGATATAGATGCATTACCTAGAGTGGTCAAGCTATTTTTTGTGTAAACTAGAGAGGAGGTTTGTATCAAGATGACAATTCTGAGTTCAACTGAGGTCAGAAGGACATAGACTCAAGCACTGAGATTCTGACACTGGTCATGAAATTTCATTAGCTTATATAATTTTGTATGTTACTGATGAAAAATACAAAAAGTTTCTTGAATTTCAAAGAATATCTTTCCTGTTTTTCTGTAAGATCAGCCCTGAGTTTTCTTATGGTTATGTCAGTTTTACATTGTTTTCTTTGCTGAATTTGGTCCTCATATATAAAGAAAGACACATATTCCATATGGAAGAAAAGAAAACTGTATTGCTGGAGCCTCAATCCATATCTCATCTCTTGTCTTTGTACAGCAACAACCACTACCCCTACAGACAGGAAAACTGAAATATCTCCATATCTGTCAAAAATGGAGCACTGAAATTGAGAAGAAATTATTTTCTGATTCTCTTCATAATCACAAACACTTTTTTCCTGAAAAATGCGATTTTGATGATGAATTCATTTTTCTGTCTTGCATAGCTGCAGAAATTATTAGTGGTAATAAATGATTCATTAATTTTAAAAGTCCACTGACTCAGTGACAGCTAGGAGCAGTTCATTACACAGGTCTACCATAGATAACACGAAGGAGTCTTTAGTGTTTTTAAACTTTGTAACATTTATGAGAATAACATCTAAAAGAAAACTTTACCCCCACACAGAGTTGTGTGTGATATTGGACTCTGCTTTGAGACAGAGGAGAAAGAATTACATATTATGTAGCATTCTATTACCTTTTAAACATATGTCAAAGCAAACACCCATTTTCTTCTCTCCTTTCTAAATGTGACCCTTTTGTTTTATCTAATGTTCATGTTTTAAACCGAGGGTGGGCGGAAGAAAGAAACAATGGACTGGAAAAATGTAATTTGCATTATGAAAAGCCAGTGGTATTTGATCCTATTTGGTGCTACACAGGTTTGGTTTGTATTTCCACATTTTCTGTAGTGTAGGTCCTATGAATCTTATTAGATACAGTGAAAAAAAAAATCCAACATATTAAACAATGTCTTACACTGATATAAATCAAACAGTACAGCATGTAGAGAACTAAGTATTAGGTGTACTGGGGAGTTGGAACTATATAAGCCCTAAGGTCCCTTCCAACCTAAACTATTCTATGATTCTATATACTATATTACGCTGGTATTAATGATCCTGTGTGAGGAGTTTGATATCTATTGATGAAAAACTGCATCTCAGTTATGTTTATATGTGGACATTGAACAAGAGAAAGGCTTTACTGGATCATTATTTGCAGTATTCTGCACTGGGGATGAACCACATACTATAATCCCACTCCTAACCTCATTATCCTTCTTCATTAGCCAATTAATTAACCTTTGCTCCTGCACTTCTTTCAAGAAGCTTTCTCAAGACTTTGTGCACCTGATTGTAAGGAAACTTATTGGTTTTTTTTCATTCCTAAATTAATTTGGGCCACTATATTTCCCTCCCAACATGATCCTATAGTTGTTCTCCCGTTCTTACCTCATATTAGCAAAATTTGTGGAGAGCAACCACATTTAATCTGTGCTCCCATTTTTGTCTCTCCTCCCAAAATAGACTTTCAATGCCCTATAAGATTGACTACCGTTCCTTCTACCTGTTCTGGGCTGACTTCATCTTTGAACCCAATATAACACAGAGCACTGTCTTCAGTTTATTGTTACTTTTTATAATGATATTAATACATCCTAATTTCTATGGGAAATACTTTGCTTTTCCATGGGGCTAGTATCACATTGTGCTTTATCATCATACTGGTGACTCATAGTAATCTTGTGATTAAGTTCTATGTCCAGGTCTTCTGCTTGATCTCTCACTTCCAACTGACCAGAACCTTTTTTTGTAATGGTACTTATTAGTCACAGTACACTTGGTGAAGAAATATGTTGGCTATCACATTCAGGAATAAGTAGGTCCTACCATATTTGGTAGCATGTTTTTTCCAGTATGTGTCTGGGAAATTTATGTGTCCGCACAGTGATACAATTTCTGATAGCCATTTTCTTTCCAACAAAATATTAATGAGGTCCTCATCCAGGTTAAAATTTGATCCATGTGTGGCAATGGCAAATTTCTGACTGTAATTCATATTAAATCCCTTCATTCAAATCGATTTTGACCTTAAAAGCTTCAGATTTATCCATGTTACTGCAGATTTTCACTTGCAGAAGTCATCTTTATTAAACTATGGCAGTATTCTACTGCTGATTTTATTCCTAGCTTTCAGATGATTATAATATATTTAAATATCCACTTTCCAATCACGAATGATAGTCCACCAAGTCTTGTTATGACTCTACTGTCTAATTTCATGCCTTACTCTACTGGTTTCACTTCCCCTAGTTTGTAACCTTGCCACCTTTCATAGGTTTCCAAACAGCAAAGTTGCCTCTCTGTTACCTCACTCTAACTCGATCCTGTGTAATCCTTTCAGTAACTGAACTGCCTCCATGACTACTCCCATATTCTCTGCTTATACTTTTCTCCTTGCTTCTTCTGCTTGTTTTTTTTTTAAATTTATTTTCTTTTAACTGAACCCTTTAAACTGTTTTGGTTTTTGTTTGGTTTTTGTTTGTTTTGTTTTTTGAGTTTTTGTTTGTTTGTGTTTTTTTTTTTTTTTTTATTTTTGCTTGTGTAATATAGTCAGATTTGGAGAGTCGAACATGACTCTTTTCCAGTTTTCTTCCTTGGGCCTCTTAGTTTAAAGCTCTTCTGAATGGTCATGCTAGTTTGAATCATGCGAACTCAGTCCCTCAGGTACTCTGGTAAAGTCTGTTTCAAGTGGGCATTTTCTCTAAACACTTAATTGTATGTTTATTTTATTATATTATTTTACTTCAAGTATTTGTCAGGTCTAGATTCATAACAATGATCGGGTTCTTTAGAAGTTAGAATATTTGTGTAAATATTATCATTTACCATAAAAGGATGTAAACAACTGATTCCCTCCAGTTCAAGAAACACCCCCTGTAGAGAGTGTACAAAGTCAAGAATCTGGATTTGGCAGCAGAGTTGTTCAATGTAAATCTCGTGTAAGCCACAAAGCCATTTTGGCTGCCACTTCTCAGAAAGCTGCTTGTGGATATAGAGTATATGCTGACAAATCTTCTCCTTCCCATCATCTTGATCCAAAGAAATGTCCCTATGGAAATAGTTCTAGAGAGACATACAATCTTCAGCTGGCAATCCTTTTTACTTTGAATGCCTGGCTTTTTGCCAAGAAAGACCATTTTTTGATTAATCTCAAGGCAGTATGTATTTGTCGTATTTCTGATTTCTTTAGACACCTCTGACTGCTCATTCCAGCTGACTGAACAGCTGGCTTATTCTGAACAGAGCCAGGTAATGCTTCTCTGTGGAGCAGATGTCATTGAACACACACAATCAGTGCATTCCATTAGTCTGCCAGATATCTTCTGACTTGGTCAATTATTTTCCATTTCATTTGAGGGTCTTAGAGGGTATAGGGGGTCGGCCATAGTAAGAATAAACTTAGAAAAAAAGATTAAAGTCATGTTTAGTTTCATCCCCTGAATCCAGTCAAGTCTCCAGAGAATTATATCACTGCAACTACCAGGAGTATTTGAATGCCAGCCCTCCAGTTAACTAGTTTTAAGAAGTGTTACTGGCTTCATTAGATGTTACATCTCTACCAATATTAGCAGTGTGTTATCAGCTTTTAGAAAAATTCCACAATAGGAGATTCTGGCACTTTATGATCACTTTTAACTGTCATTACTGTCTGCAATGATTGGTTTGTTCATACAAAAATGTGGGCTCACATTTTCAAGTGCAGCTGTTACCACTGAACACAACTAGATTTCCTTATGTCCAAATTGCCAGAGCAGATCCAAGCTGAGAGTTTATAACACGGATGAAACTTGCACAGACTTTCACTTACATGTTTGAAAGTTCTGACTTCCAGAACACAAACAATTCCTCTTGTACTTCATTCTGAGGGGAAAAAAAAAAAGGTGGGGCTGGACATTTTCTACTGTTTTGTTTTTTGTTTTCCTTCCCATCTAGTTGCCCTCAGACATTTTTATGTGGCATCTTGGCAAATACAGGTGTATAATTCATGCTGGTTCTTTTGTCTGCTTGAAAAAGATTTCTGTCTTTGGAAAATTTGACCCTATCTATTCATGGACACTTTTGACTACTCTATGTATTTTGGGTTTTTTTGTTGTTGTTCCAATAACCTCTTGGTTGGCCAAAGGGACACTGTGTGACACTTCACTGGCCAAAAGAATTCCTGCAGTTTCAATTGGCAGGATTATTTTCCAGTTCCTTCCCGTGATTACTGGGACTTGTAGCTAACTTCATGCAGCTTCTTTGTTTCAGCCAAAAGATGGGAACATTTTGTGGAGAGAGGAAAGTGTGCCCTCTTTACATACTGTTTATTTTACATTTGAGGAGTCCTAGAGGGAGGATGTCCTGCATCACTTCATAGTTTTAATAAGGAAGCTGTCAAATTTTATTTAACTGAATATTATTAAGTGAAAGGATACAAACACTTCAGTCCAAATGTCTTTATACATATTTTCCAGCAACTTGCTTCACCACATCAGTTTTTCAGAATCTGTAAATGTAACACACTTTAATTGCACATAATGTGATCATAATGTGATGTAATGAAAAGCTTGTTAGTCTTCAGCACAAGTGAATAAAAGAAAACAACTCTAAAACCTTGAATTTAATTTGTGTGGTTTTCACTTGCGTGTTTTTCTGTGCATATCTTAACATCCATTGCGTGTTCCTCTGACCTCCTCTTAGTTTTTTTTGGTGATGCTTTTCCTGATGTACTCTGTGAAATTGGAAACAAATAGGTAGAGGGGACGGGAGGTAAATTTGGAAAAAAGAGTTTCTTTCTTGTATTTAACCACTTGAAAAAGCAGAGTCTGACCTCCTTCCAATATAATATTTTAATTTATTTTTTAATCTGCTATTGTAGTAATTTTTCTTAATAGTTTGCTCCCTCCAGCTGAAACACTGAAAACAACAACTTCTATTCTCAGAGAAATCACTTGGCACTGAGAAATGACAAATTACTTGTTAAAACAAGGACAGGTAAACCCTACTGGGACAGATCCACTGCTGTAACAATGAATTTTGGCTGATCAGGCTTTTTGTTTTTCTTGTGTAGTTATTTTTGCAATGATACCCTGCATCTATATTTCATTAAAGGCTCAACACCCTCATCCTTGTCTTGTTTGTCTTACCTTTAAAAGCTCTGCCTTCTTCACATTCTGGTCTGTAAATCTTGTAAAAATTGTCTCAGAGTGACATAAATCTCACACGTATAAACTGTTCCTGCTAATGTTCAAAAAATGAAGTGCAGCTAAACAAGTCAAAGGTGATGATCTAACTACTTGCAGAATAATAAATAACTGCAAGAAGGTGAAAGCGAATTTAGCTATATTTTATGATTGGAGAAGACCACTCGTTTTCATTCATTAAAAACAGTTACCTCTTTCATTCAATATCAAGCAGCTGAAATTATTGACAGTAGATTCCTTCTAAGGTCAAAATGATGTATCTTTCTCCTCTCCTAGTTTTTAATGATGTTTGGGATTTCAAAATAACCTATGGGATTTAGCAATAATTTCCCTTTAAAGGGCACTTGGATTTGGAAGTCTAACTCTTCTAGGTTCTTTCAAAAATACAAGCTGTTATTAATAAACTATCATCCAGTGCCTGTAACATTACATCAGACTTCAGCTTTTTTAAGTCCAGGAGACCATATGGGTAGTTTATTCTCAACCACTTCTAGTAACTTCTAGCTTTCTTACCAAATATTTAAGAAAATTCATTTAGGAGTGAAAGATCACTGGTAATTTGGCATTCATTGTAGGAATTCAGGCAAACAGAAAACCCTCATTATTTACTGAACTGCTTTATTGAACTATTAAGCAGTGTAGTGATAATCTGATTTAACTGTAAAGGTATACTTATAAAGAGAGATTTCACTAATTTTAATATATCTAGTTCTTCATATCTAAATGATTTAGAAGAAAAAACCTACATCACAAGTAAATAGGAGTAATTTTATAATAATATTTTTTGTAAGTAATTAGGAATCCATCATAGTTTTTGGAGATATTCGAAGACATCTTCTTAATTAAAGCCAGGCTAATATGAAAAACTTATGAAATGCTATTTTAAATCCCTCGTATCACTTTTCTATGTGAAACTGATTTTACCAGGATGTGGCTAGGTTTATTGTGGAGAAAAAGTGAAAGCATTTCAAGAAAATCTGTTAAATAATTTTGCAGCTAAAATATGATTGACACAGTTTCAGCACTAATGCTTCAAGTGTATGCTTTACACTTTAGAGGGGTGATTCTCTAAATAGTAACCTTTCAATTAAAAAGAAAAAAAATCCTCACATTATTAGATTTCTTAGGTTAGATCTCATGGACAGCAGTTGTGAATTCAGTGTCTCCTTCTGTATGATATTACTGTGATTGAGGCAATTATATTGTTGAGACAGGTCCTGCAAATGTTTCCTCACTGCGATAGCTACCAAATCCTAGATGCCTGCTGCCTCCTAGAACAAACATATGGTAGGAAAGCTGCTGGTGAAAATTTTGTTTTATATTCAGTGTAACAGGGTAACAATGGTAACAGTTGCCACTGTTCAAAGGGAAATGACTGATTCAAAACAAAACCTTAACCTGGCAACCTGTCAGAGCGAGACAAGCAGTGGTGCCAGTCAAAACAGCAAAGGCTGTACTGTTCCTCCTCCCTCGGTCTTTCTCCTACTATGAAAGGTTGTATTATGTTTACAGTGTTTATTTTATCTCTGAACCTTTTGCTGATGCAGTGCTCCAGTGCTTTTTTATAGTCAATGCCTGCTCTTAGGTGGAATACTTTCAGAAATGGTCAGTCTATTTTGTCTGTTGCTGTTGTGCCTGTGTTGCACTTCAATGCCCAAAGTTTTACTGTCTGTTACACAAAGCTTCTGCCTTGACTGGAGCTGGAGGAGCTGTTCCAAGAGAGGGGTGGGATGCAGCTGCACCGTGTTGGGAATAGGTTAGAGAAGGAGCTGTGACAGCCTAACAGCTGCATGGTAAATTCTGGCAAGGCATCTGACAGCATCTGGCAGCATCTGGTGAGGCATCTGACAAAACCCGTCTCATTCTCTCTAATGTTCTAGGTTAAATGGGGACAGATGGGGATTTTGTGCGGAGTCAGGGTGGGACTGCACACCAGGCAGCTGAGTTTTTGAGTAAGGCTGCTAAAGCCCAGCAGTTTGGGCCCTCAGATCCTGCATGGTGTCAGAACAACTAGTCAGGTACCACCGTGGGGAACCTCTGGTTCGAGGTGGAGAAGCAGCTGGCCAATACCATACTCTGCAGCCCAAGCATAGAGCAGCAATGTGAAAAACAATCTTATGCATAGCTCTTATGCAGAAGGTCAGTCACCTCACAATGATACTGCTTTCTGTGCATAGAGTGGATAATGCCTTTACTTCCAAGGAGATCCTGAAGTGGAGCAGTCAGCTGCTGTCACCTGAACAGCATCCTGCACTGCATGCAGTCTGTTCCTTTTATCACTCTTCAGCAGTGACTATAGCCCAGAGCAGGTTAAAAAGAGATGAGCGTAAGTCAGATTGTCAACCAGTATCTCTTTGAAAATAAAGTTTTCCACATTGGTAAGAGCACTAAGCAAACAGATTACCCCAGAAAAGAATCCTAGATACTCTCTGTGTTCTTTGAAGCCAATAGTTCCCAAATAACCTTTTTAAGCCAGGAAAAAACCAGCCAAAATGCACGTAAACCCAAAGGCCTGACCTTTGCCCAGCACCTCCCATACCTTGGTGAATGACTTTGGCCAAGAATGAAGCAGAGAAACATTGGCATTTCCTCTGTCAAAATATTATTCTGCCCCCATGGATGTAGACCGTCTTTTCAAAATATATTTGATTTTTATCTGCAAAACAACAAGAAAATTTCCTCACAAGAGGAAATTTTAAAATCAGCTACTCAGAAAAACATGTCATTTGAACCAGACTATTTACAAATACAAACAAATCTGCTTGGCCAGAATACCAAGTTGAAGGCAAATAAATATTTCTTGTGCAAATGCAGTGTTATAGATTTAATATTCTTATGCCTCATTTGGTGAGTTTTGGAGTTCCTTTTGCTGCTACTGTTATCTTCCTGTCCAATGCATTTGTGTGCTAGGGACTGACCATAAGGCTGGATGGTCTGTGTAATGGAAGGACAGGAGGAAGATGCTAGATGCAACCACAGCTGTTTCAGAAAGTTAAAGATAATTAAAAACCTAGTGTGGTACCTCCCTGAAGTTCAAGCACAGCTTCTTGTGAAACTCTCTTAACATGGAAGGCAATCGACCACTGGTGCAAAGCTGTCCACAGCTGTCTTTTGCTGAAAGCATTTCCTGCTTTTCATTTCATAGGCAAAGGACGTGGCCTGATGCCACCTGATAGTACAGACCAAGAAAAACCTGAAGCCATTGCAGCTCTACCAGTTTTAACCAGGAAAGGAATTAGCCAAGAGTATTTGACGTGGCAGACCGAGACTGTGAGTGAAAGAGGCTCTTTGCTGGAGAGTCTGCGTCTTCCTCCTCCTCTCCTCATTGCAGTCATTTTACTTATTCAATTTTCAGATGAAAATTTTGCTTTGGAGCAAAGTAATGCTGTGGTTACTTTCCCTACCAGCCTTCTCGCACCCACCCTAGAGGGGCCTATCTCCCTGCTATAAAGGCTTTTCCTAACATCTAATCTAAGTCTTTTCTCACACATGAAGCTGATTATTCTTGCTATCCTTTGATGGAAACAGGATATGTGATGACTTTAAAATTTTTAAAGTCAACATTGGCTGATGTTTATCATTCTGTCTTCAGTCTTCTGTTTTTTCCTGATAGGTCTCATTTTATAAATTTCCCCTTGTTCTTTGTTCTCTTCAGGACTCTTTCCAGTTTACCACATCTTTCTTAAAATTGAGAGACAAAAATAGATGAAGTACAGGCTTTACCAGTCATTAGTAGAGTGGATAATTTCCTTCAATGTTTTATGTAGAGCTTTCTTTTTAATAAACACAGAATTATATTATTCTGTTTTGAAATGTTCATCTGCAGTTGACTCATATTCAGTTTGTGGTCCAACTTACCCAGTTCTTTTTTTTCCAGCCTTCCCATTTTGATACCATATATTTGAGTTTTTCTTTTAATGCAGAACTTTGCACTTTATAAAATTTCATCTAAATGATTTCATTCCCCTCTCCCCACTAATTTATCACACTTACTTTGGATTTTTTCTTTCAAATTGCTTGCAGTCTCTTCCACTTCTGCCTTTGCCCAAGTTTTAGGACTATTTCCTGTTCCACCAAGTTATTAATGACTTCAACTGTGCTGAGACTTTCTCAAGGATAATCTTCTAGTTTGAAAACGAGCCATTGGCAGTCACTTTTTTCCACATAGTTGTACACTTATCCTATAGCAATAATGTCTAGATAATGTTCCGCTAGTTTTCTTAGAGAATAAATTGGTTTTGAGAGAATATTTTATATTTATTTACCTAAATTTATCATTTTAATTTCTTTTTCTTGAGTATAATTATTCTAAAATTTTTTAAAACTGTTCTCACTTTACTAATTTAGTTTCTGAGCATTTTCAGCTTTCTGGATCAATTTCTCCAGCTGGCAGGTAATCGAGTTCAGCTCTAACACAACTCCTTACCTGGTGAATATGACTCCTGGTTGGTGTTTGTTCTTTACACACCGACAAGCCAAGGGGAAACTTTGTAAAAAATGTAGTGTGTTGCTTCTAATACTACAAGCCTCTCTGTCACAATATCTTTTCTGTACTCATTCAGTTAGGACTATACAATTTTGTCTGGTTTACAATTTTTTTTTTGTTGTTGCTTACTTTCTTTTTCCTTCAAGCCTTGCATATGAACTTCTTGTTTTTAAAATGGCCACTCTAGATTGAAATGTTTAGATTTTCATATTTATCAGAATAGCCTCTGAGTTTTCCTTGAGTGTTAGTGGGTTTGAAATACTTCAGCTTTTTATTGTTTTATTAGTTTGTCTATCTACTTATTTATTTAATTTAGTCACCTCTGATAAGATGGAGCTGATATTGTATTTCTCCCCTAACATCAACAAAGCTTCAGATTTTAGTGAAATTCCACAAGGAAAGTACAATGTTAAAATATATTTAATACAGAGGAATATATCTACTGCTAATTTTCAGAAATATTACTTTCTCTGGTTCCATTTAAGCTTCTGGATAAAGAACCATTGACTTCAATAGTGCTGGAGTCTTTTCTAGTTTTGTAGATAGATATATCTAGTTATTTTGGTGGGGATTTTGTGGAGTAAGGCATTACTGTGTAAGGGTTTGAATAACATGATATGACTGTTAATGCAAATACAATAATGCACAAATACTTAGTGTATAGTACTTATTTTAGCTCCCAATTTTAGGTGTACCTGCCCATTGCAGGAGGGTTGGAACTAGATGATCTTTAAGGTCCCTTCCAACCCAAACCATTCTGTGACTCTGTGACAGGATATTATACAAAATGAAAGTTGGTCAGACAGTTGAAAGTAACCCATGTAACAGACATTAAAAGTCATGAAGCAGGTTAGTCTCAATATCAATCTGAGGGTGTTTCTCCCAACAATATATTATTATTTAATTTTAAATGCATTCTGATTTCTAATTTTTTAAAACATGTTCTCTTAACTTTGTGAAGCTTGCTATGAAAGCTAGAGATTTAGTTATTTAATTTTAAATGAAATTTCCTATTCTTTAGTAACTACAGGACTCTTAAGAGCTGGAGATTGAGGGAAAACATGAAATCTTGAAAAACAATTTCATGGTTATAAGACTTTCTTTAATTATTATCTTATTGTCAAATTCCTGGTAGGAAATACTTGCATTTTCCAAAATTAACACCTGTTTGGTCTTTGAGTTTTACTTTTGTGTCTGTAACTCAGTTTTTATTTGATTTTGAACCATCTTTACATCACTTGAGTACAAAAAAGTCTAGACAACATTAAATGAACCACACTTATGAGTTATAACATGCACAAATAATAAGGGTTCTCTCCAGTTTAAAATGTCATAAATCTTCAATACTGTCTCATGGTTTGAAAAATTAATCTTGTTTCCATATTCACTGTTTATTGAGTTGGTTGAAACTGATGTTTTTCCAGCAAAATAGTGTTGTATAAGTTCTAAATTGCAGGTCATCTGTACTGATGAGCCTGATTCACTAGATGTACTTGAATAGTATAAAAGTATTCAAAGGGTTAATTTTAAAAGTGTCTTTGTGTCATAGTTTCTAAAGTAACTGAGTCTCAGACTGCAATCCAAATTAGAGACTCCTACTGTCTTGCAAAATTTCATATCAGTTTTCAAAAAATGTTGTGTCTAAAATATTTAATTCTCTAATAAATACATTATTCTTTAAAAAATTATAATACCCTTTTCTGTCCAGAAGAGCCAATTACTTTACTTATATGAGTTTTTAAAGCTACCTTATTTGGTTTTATTTTAAGATGTGTTGTTTAGGTTAAGTGGTTTCTTCAAACTACATTTATTTTCTTTGATATGTGACATTGTCCTAATGATAGCCTCTGTGTTGAGGTCTCATGTTTGACTAAGTGATTTTGCTGAAACTGGAAGCTCAGGTCAGCTGAGGTTTCTTCTCAAAGCATAATTCTAGCAATTGAATCTGATTGTGTGATATGTATTGGCAGAACAGAATGACTAATCTCAAAATGAATAATTTATTTGAGAAATGTAGATTATCACTTTTCTTCACTACATTATAAGAGCAAAGCAGTTATTTTTAATTATTCATTATTCAGATTTAATTTTTTTTTTTAATAAAAAAATTGATTGATAATGATAACTTCCCTGGGAATATTGACTCAGATAAATTTGAAACTGGAGTTTAACTCCAATTCATTAATTTCTGGTACATGGTAGAGACAGTTTCTGCTACAAAATTTGATAAACGTTTGAGTGCCTGGCACCATTGTTCATCACAAAGTTTTAAAATATGGTTTCTATGAATACTTGTGCACCAGTTCTGAAGCTCGCTTATATACAGTATTTGTACCATATGATTGCTGGAGAGCCCGTGAAAAACACATATCAACAATATTTGAGCACATTCAAGGTGAATTTTTTTATAAATACATGGGACAGGAAAGAGAGTATTAATTTTATATTATTTTGGCTGAGTTTATAAATTATGTAGTCTATGGTTTCATCCTGTTCCAATTCAGATCTGCCCACTTCAGTGGAGGAAGGATTTGTACCAAGTGCAGAACAGGGTGACAATGTGGGAAGGTCTGCCACAGCTTTCTGCTCTACCAGCTGAATATTTTGGCATTGGTTCTTGCTGCAGTCTCACTGCTTTGTGCTGCATCAGTGGAAAACTGACTGTCTGAGAGTTATTCTGTGTGAGGCATCCCTGTAACAGGTCTGTGCTTCTCCTTGCATGGTTTACAGCTTAAGGAGATTAATCAAAAATCCCACTCTCCCTGAAATTGGGCAGCAGTTTACTGGAACTGCTAGGGTTTTTCTTCCAGGATGACAAACAAAAATTACATCTGTGCTTTCACCTTTTGCCTGTAGTTTACCAGAAAAAGGTGTGAAGATTTAAGGTCAGGACAACATCTGCCCATCCTGCCAGGAAGACAATGTGGTGTGAATTTTTGGCCTCAGGAATTTTTTTGCTGTAATTAGATTGCTGAGAGGGATTTTTGCTCCCGCGGTGTTTGCTTTCGGAAGTGAATGCTGTATGAAGCAGATAGAAACAAATGAACAAATGTTCTTAAAATAGGAATTACTACGTGGAAAAGTTAAAAATGCAATTCAGTCTTCAGCTATTCAAATGCAGGTCAAGTGACAAGCTATTCGGAACTTTGTGGATAGAAAAGAATAAGTGCAGGGTCTCTAAAATGTTATGCTAGAATAATGTTCCTGAAGAAAAGAAGAATTTATTTCCATTTAAACACATAATAGATGCTGTACCTTTTCTTAGTATTAATGGGAACATCATGACTGCTTCCAACAAAAAAGTAAGGTAATTTTGGGGGTCATTTTAGGTTTGTTTAGTTTGAGACACACTGATGCCCAGTGAAAACTTCAGTGTTAATAAGGGTAAATAGTTAAACACATATCTTGGTAGCTATTTTAAGAATTTCACCTGAATTCCTCAGACCTCACCAACCCTCTCATTATTGTTCATATCCTCATGAAAATGTGTTTTCAATCTCCGGCATTCCAAGATTGTAAGTAAATAATTCTGTCCTTGAACCAGAGTGCATATTAATTACTAGCTGAACATTGTTCCTCTTGAACAGAGAATATGAAAGTTTTTAACAAAGGGAATATTTATTAATCTTGTGAGATTTTTTTTTGGAAGGCAGATATGTATTTCTGAGGGGGAAAAAGCAGTAACAACCTTTAAACAAAGGACCAGATTTTCTGTACACATCTATATCACATGTCCCAAACAAGATATTATAATAGTAATGTGTCCTTTTAATGTCTAGTGCAATATATGGTTCCTGTGAAGCAGAATATTTATTCTGAGACGTTAAAGCATTAAATGTGTATTATCAGACCAACCTGGACAGTCCTATTTTAACAAGGCACTTGAAAAACATTAATTGTTAACAGTCTGAAGAAAATGATTTAAAGAAAGACAATGAAAATATGTAATAAAGTAGACAGATATGCATCACTTGATGGGCTGGGTAATTAAAATCAGTGGCTTCTTTACCTGGAAGTTTAATAAACATAGGAGGTGGACGGATAAAACCAGATGTATATATGGATACTTTTATTATAGTTTCTTACCTTTTTTTTTTTTTTTTTTTTTTTTTTTTACACTCAGTCTGCTTTAGTCATGGTACTTTAACATTAGGTGGAGCAATGTAATTGCACCTATGGATTACTGGCAACATGAGGAATGTTGCTACAGAGTGTTGCTGGCTCTGAGGGTATACTTTGGGTCCTCTTTAACTTGCTTTATTTTTTGAATTCATATAAGGTATTATGGCCTGTGTGATTTATATGTGTGTTCCTTTGATCCATAGAGTATCTGAGTCTGTTGTAGGCTGTAGGTGCCAAGTTTGGTTCATAACCTTTAATTTTAGAGCACTGCTTTGGTCATAAGAATTCCTGGAGCAGTTCCTCATATCAGCAAAAATTGTGAATGATCCACAAATACTAAGGAACTTTTGAGATGTAGACTAAAGATCTGATTTTTTCCACTGTTCTTTTTCCAGTGGGGTAAAATTAGATGAATTTTCTGTGTAATGACAAACCCCACTTCTCACTTGAATTTAAAGGGAGAAAATCCTTCTGACATGAAACATTTAGGAACTTGCAAAGTCTTTCTTGAACAGCTCTGAAGCTGGTAATTTGGACCAGATGAATTCTAAAACATCATAGTCTGGGGAAATCTTAAACAAAAAAAGAAGGTAATTTTTGGGACTACTAAAGACTCTAGATCCTAAAAGCTAAAACTGTGAGAAAGGGAAAATATCACATTAGAAAAGAATAGGAAGCAAGGGCTACATAATAAAGTAAGACTTATTGAATGAGTTTTCTACTTATTTATGTCCGCTAGAAAGACTCTGCTTGACACATCTTAGACAACTGAGTTTGCCAAAGGAGTATTTTTGTGCATGGTTGTGTACCCAGTGTGGTAAGTCCTTGGTTGTTATGACTAGAGCTAACAGCAGAGTTCAGGGTCATGGGTGACAGGAGAGCAGTGTGAGGGAAGGAGCGTTTGTGGACGCTACCATCAAACGCTCTCAATAACCAAGCCCACAAGCCCATATACTTAACATTTACTGCCAGGTAATGCTGAGTTACTGGGAGCAAATGCTTGAAATGAATTTCTTGCTGCCATCTTGTGTCTAAAGGCTAAATGGCAAGGAAATTTCTAGAGTTCCAAATACTGGTATTACACTCAACGTCAGGTTATTCCTCTTAATACCAAAGCATAGAGAGAGACTAGTCCCAATATGAAAGCTTTCAAGGTTTGCCCTTGAGAAGATAGGGAAAGTGTAATTTAGCTTGTGCAAGAGATTCTGTGACTTTTTTGGTGAGAAATACTCAGTAGAGTGGCAGCTCAAGTGTTAAAAGTTGCTTTCCCCAAGTGTATTCCCAGCAGAACAGTATTATGAGGTGCCAGAAGAAATGATTAATAATATTACTTCCATGATAGACAGGGTGGAGCCTATGTTTGCAGTATTGGTCTCCCTGTTAATTTTCTTCATGAACCCAGATATAGTACACCTTCTAGCTGTGGTGTGTTGTGCTCCAGAAATTTAATAGAACAATACTGTAGTCTACAATGGAGTACTTTACAGGAGTATCCGAAAAACTTAGATGAAGGCATTACCTATTACATACTTTTTTTTTTTTAAATTAATTCCCTTTATGGTCTTTTCTTCTTTCCACCTGTTCTTGCTCATGGACCTTTGCTTTCTTGTGCTGCCATTCTTATATCCTGCAAGTCCCATCCAATCTTTAACTCTTTCCCTTCTTAGCTGTACTGGAGCTTTTGGCTGATGGGGAAGGCTGTTATTCTGTGCTTCTTTACAGGGAAGCAGTGCCATTTCCATTTGTTTGCTAGAAGGCCAGCTATGTGAGACAAGCACAAGCTGACTGCCCCTGTGGCAGTTTTTGTGGTAGGAGTAGCTTGCAGCAACTGCTGACTATGATGATGATGATGAACCCACCCCATGCATTCATTACTGCAACAGTTCTTTTGCAAACATCTGAACGTAATGAACGTGGTAGTAAGAAGTTATTGACGACGATGCAAAATCAGTTTACGTAAGTGAGCGGGTTGGTGGGAAGAGATTTCTAAAGCAGAGGCAAAGGATGATCCTGCACTGAGAACAGCTACCCTCTGTGTTTCTTGATCCATGTTGTACTCCTCATTCCAATCATCCAGTTCTTTAACAAATATTTGACTTTCATTCCAAGCTGTACCTGACTATAATGAGTTTGTCTGCCAGTGAGGTATGGCCATGTCTTTTAGGGTAAATTTTTGAAGATCTACATTTACCATGCTGTCTGCACACCCAAAGCTACTCAGTCCTTACCTAATAGAATCAGTACAACATGAGAAATTGGTACATGTCTATTCCCTGTCAAACAAGTAAACATCTTGGGGGTTCTAGGCTTGGAAAAAAAAAAAATTTGGTGATATTAAAAATAAAGACAGTCAATGGAATTTCCAAGTTATTGCCTTAAATCAGTGATGATTGAGGTCTCATTACTTTTATGCATTTCTGTCTGCATAGATGAGAGCTGGAATCATATAAGCACAGAAAATATCTCTTCATTCTGTAGACTCTGGAAATATTGTTGGCGTAAACCACTGGAACAAACTACTCAGTAAAGGAGCAAATTCTGTTTCTCTTGACATTTCTGAATAAGACTAAATGCCTTTATGGAAGATATATTTTATTGAAACAGAAATTATATGGCTCAGTGCAAAAGTACCTGGATGAAACTCTGTGGCCTCTATTATACAATCAGATGTCTTTTTGGACCTCAAAATCTAGTGATATATAGTGATTTCTTTGTCTTACTTTTTGCAGTCTCATATTGTTGGTTATATTCACTGCTTTTTAACCAAGTCTCTAGACTTCTGGGGAGCCAATAGCCTTTCTGGAAAATTGCCTACAGAAGAACTGTAGAGAAGCTAGTAAGTGTTTGAGGGCTACCACCCCACTGACAGTAATGCTGAGTGGTTATTGACATAATGAGACACTGAAATGAGAAGTCATTCTCAAAAGAATGTGAAAGTCACTGTAACATGCTTAAGATATATATAAAATATATGAGAAATAGCAACTTTCACTAGACATGGACCACGATTAGGGTTCACTTTGAGGTGATTTTCAAGTTCTACTTCTCAGAAGCTATGGTGTTTTTTATTTTTTTGGTGTGTGCAGCTTCAGTCACACATTGTGGGATCAGGTAATATTTGATTATGAATTTATAGTTTATCCTTGAAACACCAAACTCCAGATATTCACATATTTTTTGGAGATGAAAGCTTAGCTGCTGACACAGAAGAAAAGAATCTCCTGAAAAGAATGTCTGGACTTAACATCCATTTGCAGGCTGGTTCAGTTTAGCATATTGGCAAGTGTCCATTGGTAATCAATTTTTTGACAAAAAAAAAAAAAAAAGATAGAGTGGCTGCTTTCCTTGGGTTAAATAACTCAAATCAAGACTTGTAGTCAGTCTTTGGTGCATATGTATCAATTTGTAGATTGAGTTGGCCACATTTCTACAAGGAGTTATTTGACAAATACACATTCATCTGCAGATCAATAGAGTCTGAAGGGAAGGGAAGGGGAGACTGCATTTCATCTGACCTTAAGGAAAGAAGTTATGTCACACAGCATGTAAGTAACTTAAATGCTCCAAAAATACCCTCACTATGGATGTGCTTTCTGATGGAAACTGTCATTGAGTACAAATAGAGACAGCTAGATGCCCTGGAGCATGTGTTCTTGACTGATGCAATTTTAGGATAGTGAGGTAAACACTTTGCTAATGTAATGCTTAGATGTGTCCCTGTTCATAAAATAGTGTAAAATCCTAACCTTCTGTGCTGATCTGTGAAGTCTGTTCTTATTAGATTTTAATGTATCTCAGAAAAATCTCAATGACCTAGGAGAAACAGTTCTTTAAAAGCAGTACTTAATAAAAGTGGTTTCCATACAAACTCATATCCATGAGAACTGACAACATTTTGAGTGACATTATGAGTGGCATATAATAGCAATAATAATAGTTCCTGTATCATCGTAATGTATGCTCTACCTGTTTTGATTTCCTGACACTATTTTTCAGAACAAAATCTGGAATGTATTTCTTCATTTCAAGTGTACTATCCTCTTAAGTTTCTGCAAATTTGTTTTTATTATTTACAGAAAATTTACTTAGAATGAAGTATGGACTGAAAAGTTTGGGATTTGCTTGTACTAGAAAAAACGCTTGTTGCAGATTTCAGCTTGAATCCAGGCCAGGCCAGTAGCAGAAGTCTTTTAGAGCTGGTAAAAAAATATCAGATATACTGATAAAAGATTGGACACATTGAATTATCGAACCGTGATTATGCTCCAGTATATTCTGTTACTCATCTGAGCCAGGGCCACTTGACAACATGCTGGTATCTGGATTCTACTCATGATGGATTGCTCCTGATATCTAGGTTGTACTCAGTAAGCTGGCAATCACTCTTCCTTCTGCTGACATCTATATGATATCACAATTTACAGCCTTGTTAGTAGTCTCATTTCTAGTCCATATATTAGAAAGATCTCAGTCATTTTTTTCTGTATTTCCATTCACCTGGACTCCTTTCCTTTCTTTCATTATTCCTGTTTTCCTTCTTGGATGAGATACAGTGTTCTGTAATTTATAATGGGGCTGATCTCTTTGACATGTCCAAGGTAGGCAGGACTCAGAAAGCCCTTGCAGGTTGTCCAGCCTGCTAGGAGATCATGGACTGATCCATCTTTAGTACTGGGAGCTGCTCTGGAATTTGACTTCTGAGATCTTCTGGCCCAGCAAAACCTCTGGCAAAGATAAGTGTTCCCATCTTGCCTGCCTAAAATTCTTGTCTTTCTTCCCTTACCTGTGCAGATGGCTCTATCTGGGCTATGCATGTACGTGCATTAGTGTCATACTTATTATTTAATATGTAGTGTCGTTTTTCTCAGTGTTGTATCTAAGGAATGCATAAGGATCACTTGTATGTCTGTCCTTCCACAGCAGTGCAGAAATTCCTGTATTATTCTTCATATAATGGACCTATATGTGCTTACATAACTTGCAAGACAGTTCTTTGAGAAAAGCAATACTCAAATATAATTTTGACATTCTTGTTTCCTAATGGGGTAGATTTCCTCTGAGACTCCCCCTTAAAGAGAAAACCTTTGCTTCCTGAGCATGACCTTCATACTATGTGTCACGGGAAGTAAACATTGTGTATTTTATTGGTGTTTCTACACATTAAACTGCAGATGGAGGGAAGGTCAGCCATTGAATATACAAGGCAACAATTGAAAAAGTAACATACAACATTTGTTTGGTGTCCAGCCCAGAATTTGCAATGCTTTGTAAATGGTAAAGTACATAGCAAATATTTGATGTGCCAAACCACAGAAGATGGTTGATGATGGTTATGGAGTGGAAGAGACTCTGTAAGTAGTCCCTGAAGTGTATTTACTATACTGTGCATTTTGCACATGCTATTTATTATACTGCTTTTAATATCTTTGTAGTCCATTTTTTCCCATTGTATATTATCATGAACAGGGACCCAGTGGGACAGTTTTACTTATTGTGAAATAGGAGTTGTGCTTCTTGCTGTCTCCTTCTTCCATAAAATCATTTTCAGGAATGGACAATGCAGAAGCATTTTATTACCTTATAGAAGATTGTTCTGGAAGCAAAATTAGATGTAACAACATTAAAGAAACCCCAAAGAGCCCAAACAGAAAACCAACAGTAACATCCCAAACACAAAGAGAATTGTGCTCAACAGGAAAAGCTGACATTTTAAACATCTCTTATTCTCTGTTACTTTGCTTCCTTATATATCTATTCATTTCTTGCCCCCCCCCAAACCTATCCCAACCCCACATTTCCTTTGTAATGACTTTTCTCATCCTGACATGTCTACAGTTCAGTCTTCTGCTGTGAAGACCTGATCTGGCTAGCTGCAACTTGCCATGAGCAATGCGGCTGCACCAAGACAGAGCTCAGTTTATGCTGAACACTCTGCAGGTGCGAATGCAACTTCTGTACTTCTGCTAATACCTAAACTGGATGCTACATCTCTGTGGTGTGAAAATATCTGAGGGCTTCCAGGGGGTCTTCCAGTGTGCTTTGTTGTCCAACTCTGTCAGGTCCTTGGGACAAGAGGTGACTTGGTATTTGTTTTACCTGTGGCGAAGCACACCGGAGCAGGGCTGAGTGCTTGCCGTATAAATCTGCTACTCCATTTATAAACTGCGTGTGAGAAATACTGAATTTTTTCATATTTTTCCCCTGTAACTTAGACTGGATGATCCCTTATGTTCTGTTCTGTTTTCACATGCACTGGTAGACCTAAGCAAATCAGTTGAATTCAGTTATAGAGGAGCTTAATGCGTTTTTAATCTTACACTCAAAACCAATTAAAACAAAAAAAAAAAAAAAGAAGTCTGTCTAGTGTTGCCTGATTTATTACAGAAATATCTAAGGTCTAAATGTGGTTTAGTTTTCAGTACAAAAACAGCCTACAGTACTGAGACTTCTGTTCTTCAAGTTCTTGGGCAGCTTCTTACCTTTAAGTTTGTGAGTGTCCTGTCTGAAGGTAGGACTCTCACTTGCTTAATGTTAAACATGTGTGTAAGAGCTTGTCAGCCTGAAGTCTGCAACTTTCTTCTCATCTACGGTTTACTGTGTGTGTTTGCTAGGCAACTTTAAACAATGCACCTTTATTCTGTTTACATCAGCTATGGATCCATTTCCCTGTGTTTGTGGAAATCTACATTTGGCATTTTCAGAGATGCCTGAGCCCAGTTCAAACCTCAGTGTTTGGATATGGGGTGATGGTAGACACATGTCTTGTCAGTTCCACAGTTTTGTTATTTTTTAAATGTATTTGATTACACACTGGGCTTATATAATAAAAACAAAGTTTTCATTAGTCGGGTTTGGGAGGGACTGTGGTTGAAGATGGGGAAGAGAAAAGGATCATAGGGAGGGAGGCAGGGAAAGTTCAAGAAAGACAAACAACCAATGGTGCTACAGCAAGTGAGGGCAGAAAATCTGGAAGCGGCATTTCAGTGATGATGGTTAAGAGCTGGGTTCCTCCCAACTCCTTTGGAGAAGTGCAGAGGTGGACTGGTGTTGCAGTTGTTCTCCTGAGTCTGGGCTGCAGGTACCTGCCTGTGTGTGAGGCACTCTGAGCAAGAAGCTGTAGGAGCCTGACAGTCCTGGAGTTTAACCTTGTAAAGGCTGCTTCTCTTTCACCTTTGCAGCTTCCCGGGTGGTCTGAGGAGGATACCTGGTCCCTGCTGTAGGTGGGCTCCTCTGATTTTCAGGGAGAGGGAATAAAGGAATTAGAAGAATCAAAATGAATGGAAAATGGTAGTACCTTTGAAACTGCATTTTAAATTAAATTGAAATAATTTCATTTTGATACTAAGTTTTTAGAGATTTTATAGCATCGTGGGACCTGATCAATGGACAAGCCCATCCATATTTCTCTTTGCTAAGGATGTATTTCACAAATCAAAACTGAAACACTGAGTAATTATGATGCCTAAATCTCAGCCAGACAGTCTTGGACAGGGTGGCTGACCAGTCACATCTGTTCTGTGCCTTCTCCATGGGATCTCTTCTCAGGTTAGGAGCAGTAATGAACATAAACCAAAATGGAGATTATTTATGGTGATGTGCAGACCAAGAAAGGAAAGCAGGCTGAAGTTTTCCTGAACCTGAAAAGACAGAGAAACTAAACTGTAGGTAAAATATCTCTCTCTGAAGATGAAGGGCAAGATTCTCAATTGATGTACATCTCTGCAACTTGGCATCAGTAAAACTATGTTGATTTACACCAGCTGAAAAATCTGGAAGGGAACAATGCACTTTTTGTTTAATTTTTATGTGATCCTCAGACCATCCGTCAAATTCAGTTGGAGAGGAATAACATTTGGTAGATGTTTAGTCTTGATTTTTTTTTCCTGAAATGGGAAGTGAATTAAATGAAGACAGAATAAGGCATTTTTATTATTAGAGCTAGCTGAACTGTCTGAAAAAAATTGAATTAAAAAAGAATTTGTCAAATAATGTATTTGACATCACAGCAAAATACAGTTAAATGCATTATTTCTTACAAGAATTGTTAACAGAAATTTAGAGAAGTCAGTTGTGCTGGACATGACTAGATTTACAAAGAGTTGGCTGTTTGAAACTGTCTGGCTAATCCGTCTCTTTCATGGTATATGTTACACAGCCTCTGCCTGTCGCACCTTTATCATCCACTGGCATCACTCAGTGCTGAATGTCATCAGAAGACCGAAGGTCCAAGTCAGGCGCAAAAGGTAGTAGGGAATGGGGTAACATCAGGCTGGCGACCTTTCACTAGTGGGGTTCTACAGGGCTCCATCTTAGGCCCTGTGTTCTTCAACATCTTCATAAATGTGGTGGTTTGACACAAAACTGTTGACTTGGATGCAGGACTGGAAGGGATACTAAGTAAGTTTGCAGATGACACAAAACTGTTGACTTCTGTGAGCTAAGGGAGGCTCTGCAGAGAGATCTCGACAAATTAGAGGGCTGGGCAATCACCAACCACAGGAAGTTCAACAAAAGAAAGTGTCGGATTCTGCACCTGGGATGGGACAGCCCTGGATGTTTGTACAGACTGGGGAATGACATGCTGGAAGGCAGTGCCGTGCAGAGGGACTTGGGGGTCCTGGTCGAGGGCAGGTTGAATATCAGTCAGCAGTGCCCTGGCAGCCAGGAGGGTCAACCGTGTCCAGGGAGGGCATCAGGCACAGCATTTCCAGTGGGGTGAGGGAGGGGATTGTCCCTCTCTGCTCTGCACTGGGGCGGCCTCACCTTGAGTATTGTGTGCAGTTTGGGGCACTACAATATAAGAAAGATATTAAGCCATTAAAGACTGTCCAAAGGAGGGCAACAAAGATAGTGAAGGGCCTTGAAGGGAAGCCGTATGAGGAGCAGCTGAGGGGGCTTGGTCTGTTCAACCTGAAGAAGAGGAGACTGAGGGGAGACCTCATTGCAGTTACAACTTGCTTGTTAGGGGAGGCGGAAGTGCAGGCATTGATCTCTTCTCTGTGGTGACCCAAGGGAATGGTCTGAAGTTGTGTCAGGGGAGGTTTAAGTTGGATATTTAAAAGAGGTTCTTCACCCAGAGAGTGGGTGGGCACTTAACAGGCTCCCCAGAGCAGTGGCCACAGCACCAAGCCTGACAGAGTTCAAGAAGCTTGGATGATACCCTCAGGCACATGTAAGTGATTCTTAGGGGTGGTTCTTTGCAGGGCCAGGAGTTGAACTCAGTAATGCTTGTGAGTCCCTTCCCACTTGGCACATTCTGTGATTCTGTGATTATCAGTTCTGTTTTAGGGACTGAAATGGAATTTGGACTGGTATCTGCCTCTACCTGCTGAGCCCATTTTGCCGCAGTGGTTGAAATCACGTGCCCGTACGGCTGTGCACTCTTTACAAGTGGCATGTGCTGAGGAGACGATTATAGTCTGGTGGTTTAATCAGAGGCAGAGGCACTCTGCCAAAGCAACAGAAATGATTTATGGACTAAGGTCCTTGGTCACCTGAAGGAACAAGTGATTGTAAGGGGCTCCTTTCTGTTTCTGCCTAAGCCTGCTGTCAAAGCTGGAGGGGAAGAACAGGCAATGCCAAACTGCTGGCTGTCTCAAGTGGAGACAATGTTAGACTGCAAACAGGACTGAAGACCTCACAGACTTTTTGTCCATCACTGGACATGCATCAGTTTTGGCACAAAGCAGGAAATGACTGTTGCCAGCAAAAGTTTTGGAGTGCATCATTTCCCCTATGGACCAAGGGATTGAATTTAAACTCTGGGACTTCCCATTTATGACTTGTTCTGCTGCTGGGGAATACATATATTAGATTACCATTATTCATAATGGTAGGTTACAGTCCAATCTGTACTGCCTTTAAAAAAACATTTTTTTTAAGGGTGCTGCAGTTTAATGTGGGAAAAATACTCAGGCAGGTGGGGCAGGGCTATGGTGAACCAGCCACCAACCAGCCTCGACATCAGGAGATGTTCAGTTTGAAAGAAGTTTATCCTGTGTGAACATCAGGTTAACCTAGTGTGAACTGCAGTGGGAGGGGAAATGCCACTGAGCATAAACTCAAATTCCTTTTCTTCCAGCACAGGGAACTGATGGTAGAAGAATGAGGAGATTTTCTGTGAATAATCTTTTTTGTGACAAAAATGTAAGAAATGTTTAACTCTGGCTTCTGATGATAGATGAGCAAGATTTGAGTGTGCACTTCCCTTATCCTACAAACTGCATGTGGAATGTGCATTTTCTTGTGCAAGTGTGGAAGGCAATTTAGTATTATAGCCTTTACCAAGAGTGGCCGTTCAGCTGAGCTGAGAGGGGAGAGTTTCTTCACGTAATATAAGCAGCCCAAGGGAATGAATATTATATGGGTTGTTCTGCTACACAGTAGTACACCAAATGTTGCTCACATGCTTTGGAGGTGGTCAGTCTGGTTCAGAGACTGCCCAACACGTTCAGTGCTAGAGACCCATACAACAACATCCTACTCTTGGACACATAGTTCCTGAAAACATAAATCTCTGTGTGTGGTTACTGCACAACCAGCATCTGACTCATTGCTTCACAAAGCACTTTTAGTTGCTTGGGAAACATGATGATATGCACTATACAAACGCAGTAACCATGCTGCTCCAGCAACAGTCTGTGATCTGGGAGCTGTCAAGAAAACTTTGTTCTCTGTTATCCACACCATAGCCACTAGGAACTTCATGTGAGAACCCAAACAGCATCCTGTGTCTCCAATCACTCTGGATCCATCCTCTTGGTGTTCCAGCTGATGGGGAGCGCTCAAGAGGTGTTAGTAGCACAGTCCACATCTATCGCACAGTTTTCTTTCCATACAGCAGGGGGTAGTAAAATACTCGGAGACTACATATGCAAGAAAAGAGCAGCAAATAGTAGAGCAACTGAATGGAAAACAAACAAAATGTCTATTTTTAAACTGAGCTAAATCCATATAATTTTCAATAGGAAACCTTTTTAGTCCTTGTAAAACAAGTTTCTTAAGTGCTTGAATAGTGCTATTTAAATGTGTAATGACTTGGCCTGTTAAAAAACCCAACATATTGATTGCTGCACTTTCAGGATGAAAGTATTAAACATTTTAATCTTGCTGTGCATGTTTAGGATGCAAACAAAAGTGCTCATTGTGAACCTGCCAATTAAAGTAGCTGCCAATAGGGAAGAAGACATGCCTGTGGCTTTCTTTGGGTTAGCTGAGGTCATGACTACAACTAATGCAAAGGTTCTTAAAGAAGTTTGGCATCTGAATGCATGAAAATTCCAAGCAATACTCCATTCTTTCTATTAAAAGTTCTGGAGCTCTTTAGGACTGACAAAAATGCTTACAGAACATCATCAAGGGGTTTTTTGTTGTTTGTTTGTTTTTGGGGTTTTTGTGTGTGTGTGTTTTTGTTTTTGTTTTTTTTTTTTTTTAGAATATATATAACACTTTAAGAATGCAAAGGACAGTCTGAGGTGTTAGTGCTAAAAACCCAATTACAGGACTACTCTTGAGCTTCAGAATACTGTACATGACCATGATCTAGTCCAACAGGCAGCTCCTAAACCGTTGAGGAAACCGGGGGAAGCTGATGGAAATAGTGATGTACTTCTAGAGAAGAAGTGGTTTAGAACTTCAATGTTTCAGAAGTTAGAGTTTTGAAGTAACAATTCAATTCCTATTAAGTCATTGCCTGGATATTTCTATAGTATCATTTAGCAGCATACAGAGTATTTCAGTAGCACCGTGTTTCTCTTCCAAATATTGCAGAAAAACCCCAGACTTCTCATTTGCTTAAGGGTTTCATGGAAATGCATAACCTGTGAAATTGGGTCCTAGTCATGTTCTTCCTGCAGCTGAGCCTGGTAAGACCTAAATCCCAGCTCACTTATTCCAGTGTATGTTAAGAGCAATCTGAATGACTAACACACAAGGTACACTGGCATAGAGAACTGTGAAGAGCTGAGAGTCTGGCTCAGTGTTCCCTATTGCAGGAGGAAAGCTGTATTTAAATCTATGTATGACATAGAAGATATTTATTTTAAATTTCTGCAAAGGTTTTAAAATTTACATCTAAATGGTGTATTTCTGTCTCAGCTGATGTGGCTTCATAGGAAGATTCCGAAGAAGATATAGAATTCCTTTGGTGAGTGTATACTGAATTTGTGTTATATAATTTGAATTTTATCAGTAACTATTACTAAAGATTCTGAAGTAAATTAAAAAACAACCTGTAAGCCAAATCTACTTTATTTTCAAGAATCTCCAGCTATCACTCACATATCCTTGCCAAATGTGTCACTTCTCTTAGCAACAGTTTAGACAGCTTTAACAAGTATTTTTAACCTGTAAAAGAAAGCCGTAAAGCTGACTTCTGAAATCTGAAGTTCTGCTTAGGTACCTAAGGGCTGGATTCAGTGATAAATTGCTTCCCCTTCTGACACGACCATGGAAGCTTTTCTTCCAGAGCATGCTTAGTAATTCACTGAAAGCGGTTTGGATGGATTTTTGTCTTTCCAGTTGAATCTGGCTTTGCTTTTTTCTAATACTATAAATTATTTAATGTGTAATAAAAGACACATACATATTGGGAAAAAAGTTAATTCTACAGAGAAAGAGGCTGATTCAAAGATAACATTAATTATATATGTATTTTTCTGTAATTTTATCCACATTTTAAAGTTAAATTGGCACCTGAGTTATCTTGGAGCAATTGTTAGATGACATCTTGGTAGCTATGGTTTTAACAAGAAATGTCCAAAATTTCACTTGCAGTTTTGCCTACAGATAATGTGTAGTGCAAACTTTAGTGCTCTTTTAAATCCCTTTAAAAACAGATATTTCTGGAATGACAGATGCTAGCAGTGGAGATAGTCAATTGGTATTAGCCAGTCAAAGTAAAAGCCTGACCAGTCTTTAGCAACAACCTTGTCAGTGGTTTCTGTCATCACTGTGGGTTATATAAGGCAGAATGGTGTGGCAACATCTGAATCTGGTTGTATGTGTGCCAGAACCACAAATATGTTGCTGAATTTAATGTACCTTTTTTCCATCTAATGAGCAAAAGCACAGATGATACACAGAGGTTCTCACATCCCACTCTATCTCTCATTCCCATCTTCAGATTGCCTACCAAGCGCTCCAAGAGCAAACTAACCTCTGAATTTGATATACCAGATGCTGCTATCTCATTCAAACTGTGTCTTTGTAAGGCACATTAATACTTAACAATATTAGTCAAATTATCTCTTTACTGTCAACATTTATTTAACCAGGTGGATCAGGCAGAGTCACATTCCTAATGTCCTTTACTAAGATTTATACAGCATCCTGTCTGCTTCGAGGCTCTCTTTTAGATGGTGAGTTTCATGGGACAAGCATTATCTTTATTTTATGCTTGTTCAGTGCTAAACACTCTTTCACCATTTTAAGGCTAGTCTTAAAACTAACCTTAAAATTCAGACAATGTGCTTATAAATAAGAGCTTTAGCTGACTCAATATTGTTCTTTCTTTATTGTTCTTTTTCTAACTTCTCTTTAACCATTTGAAAGAGTCCTTTCAATAGCTACTGTGGTTTAATTCATGAAGTCTTGACCTTTATTCTGTATGACTGCTTTTTGAAGAGTAGGTTTGGATTAAAATTTGAAACTACGTCTTGAAAATGTCATAATAAGATACTTGCCTGGCCGTCAAGAATGAAAGAGGGAATGGATTATATTCAATTGCTCTGGAGGGCTCCTGTGTATAGGTAACATAGGATAGATTTAAAATTTGAAAAACCAAAAAAGGCTTGAGGACCTCTTTTTATGTCAGATCCACATGAATGGCAGGAATAGGAATGCTGATATCACTGGGGTGAATGTCTTTAATTTTTCAGTAGGAACTGGTAAAATAGAGAGTTAGGGTGTCAGAAAGGAAGGCTGTAGCAAGTTGGATTTTTGCTGGATATATAAGGGTTCAGAAGGCAGGTAGTGTAGTCATAAGCAAATGTTTTGTTTTCAGTATTCCTGGACACATCTTCCATTTAAGGAAGGCTTGGGATAAGGCTAGGGAACTGGGAAAAAACATGTCAGAGAGAGTACTATGGCGTAGGCAGGAGCATATGCTTCATATTAGGTATTCAAGTACAGATTCTTCTCTCTCTACAGTACATGCTAATTTTAGGGCTAGGACTAGAATCAGGTTTTCAGAAAAGAAGGTAGAAAGCCTTTTTATTCTTGCATTCTGCAATACTGTCCAAGATAGGATGGAAGTTTGCATAATGGGGAACAAATGCCTTATAATCATATTTACTATACAAATTAGTCATTTTGAATTAAAAGAAAATTAGGCTTAGGTTTTGGGTGGCATTATGACCTAAAAGAGGGAATATTCATCAGCCAAGCTCACTGTTGGATTGTTTTGGACCAACAGAGATTAGAAAGGATGTTGTTTTCTAATGAATGTCAATCAATTTTTCATAGTGAAACGGTCAGTTGGTCTGATTTCAGTCTTCTGGCTTAAAAGGAGGAGTTAAGAAAAAAGTGCTCATTGAGCCTAGCTTGTCTCTGGGCCTGGAATGGCTTCAGTGGTAGGAAGCAGGTTAGCATCATGAAGGGCAAATGGTGCTATTCCAATACCTTATGACGTTTATTCACCTGAGTGGGAAGGGTGGATATTTAGAGACACTGCTGTATTGTGATGATACAGCTACTGTCTTTAATGCATTTTCACTGCCCATATAATAAGTAGGATTATGGTTGGGGTTTATCTCTTTTTTGGGAAAGAAAAGGTTTGACCTGGAAGTTTAGGATGGTGGCTGATGTCAACAGTTGATGTTTCATGTTTATAGATTTGTCTAGAGATTAGTTCTACAGTTGTATTTCAGGTTAGGTTAGAATGAATTTAAGTTTGGAGTGTAGAAAATAAGCCTTGAAGAAGTCATCTCTGTTAGATTCCTCATGTTCATAAGGGATAAGAATACCTGTTTCACCAAATCCCTTTAATTTGTGTTAGGTTTCACTCTAGCTATTGGTTACCTGGCTATAATCATAGCCTTGTGATTGTGTAAGTACTTGGGAACTCAAAAGCACATTGTTTCCAAGAAGCTGTTAGGCTCCATAGTACTGGTTTTGACAGAAGCGCTTACAGAAGTAGTTGTTAATAATGATCAGCAATATATGATATTCACCCATGGATTCTAGAGAAACTTGAAAGCTGGGTTAGTGTAAAAAATTGTTTTGGAGAATCAGTAGACTCAGGAATTAATATTGTGTGTTGGCATAGAATTAATATGGATTTTTAAAGGTGGGTCATTCCTCACAAATCTAGTAGCATTCTTCAGAGACAGCAATAAGCCTGTGGATAAAACCAGTACCCCTCATCCTTTTGCAACAAGCCCTACTAAAAGTTTGTCTCCATCTTTCTTGTAAGCCTCCTTTAAGTACTGAAAAGCTGCAATAAGAGCTCCCCAGAGCCTCCCCTTCTACAGGCTGAACAACCCAAATGCTCTCAGCCTGTCTTTGTAGCAGAGGTGCATCATCCCTTTGATCATTTTTATGGCTGTCCTCTGGAATATCTCCAACAGGTGCATGTCCTTACTATACCGGGGACCCTGCAGCTGTGTGCAGTACTTTGGGTGGAGTCTCACCAGAGAGAAGTAGAGGGGGAGAATTACCTCTCTCAAGTTGCTGCCCACACTGCTTTTGATGCAGCATAGGACACAACTGGCTTTCTGGGCTGCAGGTGCACATTGCCAAGTCTTGCCCAGCCTCTCATCCACCAGCACCCAGAAGTCCTTCTCGGCACAGCTTCTCTAGATCTGTTCATCCCCCAGCCTGTGTTGATACTGGGGGTCGGCCTGGCCCAGGTGCAGCACCTCGCACTTGGCCTTGTTGTGAGCTTGGCACAGGCCCAGTTTTACCAGGCTTGTCTGGGTCCCTCTGGATGACATCCCATCCCTGAGGCATTTCAATCACACCACACAGCTTAGTGGTGTCTGCAGATTTTCTTAGAGTGCTCTCAATCCCACTGTCTCTGTCATTGCTGGAGATAATATTAAACAGTGCTTGTCCCAGTACAGACCACTGAGGGACATCCCTTGCCACTGATCTCCATCAGGACACTGAGCATCCATCACAACATTGAGCTGTCAACCACTACCCTCTGGTTATGAGCATCCACCAAATTCCTCATCTACCAAACAATTAATCCATCAGATCTATCCCTCTCCAATTTAGAGAGAAGGATGTTGTGGGTGACCATGTCAAAGATGTTAAAAAAGTCCATATAGATGACACCTGTGGCCCTTTCCTTGTACTGATGTAGTCGTGCCATTGTAGATGGCCTCTAGGTTTGTCAGACAGGACTTGCTCTTGGTGAAGCTGTGCCGGTGGCTTCCACTCACCTTCCTGTTCTCCATGTGCCTTAGCATAGCTTCTAGGAGAACCTGATCCATGAGCTTCCTAGGCACAGAGGTGAATATATAAAGTAAGGTTTTACTGTGAAGAATTATAAAAAGGAGTAGGATACATAAAGTGAAACCAGGCAGTGGCAGTTTCAGAATAGGGGAAAAAAAGGGTACTTTTGCCTTGCATTGTAAAGCTCTCAGGATTCTTGCCACAAGATGCTGTGGACAGGAGAAGCTCTTGGATGTGAAAAGTCTCGGGATGAAAAGAAGAAACCATTAGAGTTGCTGCGTCTGGTTCAGGAATTGCTCAGCCAACACAAATGCCTGGAGGCTGAAAAGTATTCTGGGGAATTAGTGCTGTATAATAAACTGTTCTCATACTCTTCCATGGGACCCATTTTGGTTGCCCTCAGGAATGGCTTCTGGGTAAATTGGAAACTTGATCTGATCAAATATAATATGGGAGAGTGTCTCTAAAGTCATCTTGTAAAAGAAGAACAAAATGTTTGGCATATCTGAATATGCATATGTGTTATTTGAATTTTCCAAATACTGCTGTTATCAGTGCAAAACACTTGCTATCCTTGTCATATTTCTATATGATTAAATAGAGAAGACAATTGTAAGATTAAATTGGTACTTGGCACTCTGAGAACCTTTTAATATCACTTTATTTGGAGTCAAATAAATTGTGTATTTTTTTCCTTTTGCATAACTGTTCTCTTCCCCAAAGTCAAAACTGACAGAAAATAAGCTAATTAAAAGCATAATACATATTATACATCATGAGCTGTCTTGCAACATAAAATGTACAGTTGCCAATCAAGCAAGCCCACGTCTACTAAGCACAGACTACTCAGGTTTAAGGAGCTGCTCTCAGCTATCTTTTACTGCTTTTGCTGTGAATATAAGCAAATTGGCCATAGTGTCACTCACACTTTAGAACAGGACCTTCACTGGCTGAAATCGGCAATAGTTTTGTTTAGGCATTTAAATTAGTATCAGAGAGTCAGGAAGGAAGATTAGGTCCTTTTAACTGCATACTGAATCTAATAAAAATACCATATTGCTCAGAAATAAATGTAAAAATTTTGCAAAATATCAGGTGCGGAGAAACTTGTAGATGCTCAGGACATGAGGTTCCCTTTGAAGAAATATGCTGCATACTGCTGGTGATAGGCTTTCATTATCTTCATTAACTTCAGCTTCTTAATTTGTACTCCCGGCATTGAGTCCTGAGTCCATTCTCTCACAGATACTTTCTATAGTCTGGATGCTTGAAGCTTTGTTGCAGTATTTTGCAAACACAGTAGAAAGTGGCAATATTGTAAGACATGTCCTTGGATGCCCTGTGATTCTCAGCAGCAGCAGGAGTGGTGATCTTGTATTTAGTATCAAACAATAGCTCACTATAGAATTTTCTAAACTAGAATTGGCTTCTCACCACGTCCCAGAACCAACCTGGCATTTCACAATAGAGGAATCAAATGTCTTTTGGCAGCATCTGATGTCATACTTGCTTAGAGCCTGATCTCAGAATTTGGCTGTCATGAGTCACTCTATCTACTCAGCTGTGAAAAACAGGGAAAAAATGTGGGCATCAGCAGTGCTGTGACCTTTATACAGTTTTCAACAGATTGAGAGAAGGCAGAATTATTATGAATTTTAAACTGCTAATATATGTTGGGCTTTTTCAATCCATGAAGGTAATAGAAGTCTGTCACCAGACTTTCATCACTATCATATCACTTCAAAGGAAATCTGATTGGAACTCACAAGCAAAATGACAGTAGAATGTGCTTGGACAGAAGTGTTACACCTCTCTTTGCACTGTCCTGACATGGGGGGTGTGTTTGCTCATTTGAGGGAAGGAAAACTCTCATCTTCCTTTTGGCGCTTTAGCCAGAGCTGCACTGAGAAGCAAAAAAGTGATCACTGTTGGGGGTACACATTGGATTTGATGTTCAAGGGTATAGCTTATGCTGAGGACCTGCTGAAATCCTTTAGAAGAAAATATACTGTATAATATGCAAGTATTAATATCCTGCCAAACCTCTGAGGTTGCTGGGGTAAAACTGGGGTTTCCTTAAGAGCTTGTGATTTGACCAATCTGATTAGCTTGTAATGTGCAAAATTTATCATTCTTGAGGCTTGACGAGTATAATAAATCCAGTGCTACTTAAATAATATTTGAGCACCAGTTAAGCTGTAAGTTAATTATGGGATGATGTTCCGTAATGGTCATAAGCCACAGATAGAGCTATGTGAGGAAAACAGACCGGAGCTTCATATCCTGATCCTTTCTTTTACCTTTAGTAAAGGTATGTTCCTTCTGCTTCCTGTCTTATACAGGTAGTGATTGAAGACATGAAGATACCTTCAAGAATCAAGTGATTGTATCAGAAAGAGGATTTGTTTTTTTCATATAAATAATACATTACTAAACAGAAGGTGGTACAAGATTACAACATTAAACCAGAAACAAGGTAGAACAAGTTGAAGATTTTAGAGCTATATTTACTTTGAGTTATGTGATACACGTTGATATCTGAAAGTCCCTTGTTTGGGGGACATGCATAATATAAAGGTCCTTATTTTCTTTTAGTGTTATCTTCCTGACGGTGATAGTTGCATGATAAGATTTTAAAATGAGAAGTTTAAGGACTATGGCATGAAAACATTGACATACTAGCAGTTTGAGCAGTCTGCTGGTTGTGCCGAGCTTTCAGTTTCCAAATCAAACTTTTTATCTGAGTGTCCTTCAGATGGTCTTTCTCTCAGAAACTGGAGGTGGACCATGGAGTTACATCAATAAAGCTGGGTAGGTCTGTTTTGATCTGAACCCAGCTGTAGCTGGGACTGAGCACATCTGCAGTCTCCCTCTGCTACAAAGATCACAGTACTTTCTGCACACCTCATGCTTCATCATATACAATCAGAACTGGAATTTACCTCTGGCAAGAGCTGTGCTTCCTGAATTATGTTTGGCATGGCTGTTGTGAAGTATTTATCCATTTCCTGGTGTCAGCTACTGAATCCAATGGGATTATGGTCCCTTTTAAATAAAATCCAATCTTGTCATCTGCTACTGAATCCAAGAGTTATTGTCATTTGTTTCATGAGTTTCTTATCAACAGCTTATTTTGGCCTATTTGTCTTGAAAGAGCTTCATTACACCTCATCAGCACCTGGTTTTGCTAATCCATGTGGCTGAAGCTGCAGTGCAGGTGGCTCTGCCGTCTAGTTTGATTTGGATCGATTGCTGACTTAATAACATAGGAGAAAAAATGGCAGCTGAGCGTCTGTCTGCCTTTCCCTCTAATAAATGTACATAAAGAACCGCTGCATCTGCCATCTGACACCACAGATTGCTTTCCCTTCAGTGGAGGTCTTTCCAAATTGTCTCAGAAACAGCAAGAATAGGTGTTTCTGGTTGTTTTTCCTGGCATACCTGTGGTATATGGAGAAACACTGATTGTGCTTCCTCTGTTTCTGTCACTGCAGTTTATAGGTTGGCCATTCATTTTTCTGTCAAATTGCAGTCTGTGGCATATGTGTTAGATGGCATTTATAATACATGGCACCTGCATGCTCCATTCTGTTTGCTTAGTTTGGAATTCGAGTGTTTATTCTGTATCAATACATTATCATTATGTTCCTTTCACTGATCACTTTTGTTGCTCTTTCAATAAGTGGCATTTTTCTAAGACTATCTCTATGGCTTAAAAAATGTAAAACTGATTCACTTCCATTCTTTCTCAGACTATATGTGGATGCCAAGAATGTGAGCTCTGCAGTATATGTTTTTCTCATTATTCAGTACAAATATTTATTCAGGTAAAAACTAAACAAGACACTTTTGTATCTACTGTACTTTCTGGACTAATTGAATATTTTGATGATCCGTTCCAGCATTTGGGGGCATTATTCCAACAGGAGCATCCTGATTATCTTCCACCCGCTGTCCCCCTGCTCCCTCCATAGCCCCTCAATGTCCTACCAATGATTTTTCTGACCTGCCATTATAAATTCTGTATGGAGACGTAGTTCTAACTTTCACAGTTTCAATGCCTGTACACAGATTTTGTCTGGAAATCCACCATGCCTGGTAGCTGGCATTACTCCATGTTGATGATTTCCTTTGTTTCTCACCCATATTTTGCCTCTTTGTAAATCGTGTTTTCTATGTTATTGTGGAACTCACAAGACTGACCTTTGCTGTCATCTTCCATATGCCACATGCTGAGTAGTAACATAAGAAAATGGCACATTTCTTAAGGCTTTAAATTGAGAGAACTGCAACAGAACAGAAGCCTTGTGGCAAGCCAGTGTTCCCAGGTGGCAAAGACTACATTTAAGGCCTTTGGTGCTATTAATTTTTAAAGGCTGCAAAGAGTGACTAAAGTGTGAATGAATCCTGATGGCTGACAGGGATGGAGAGGCCTGAGCTAACTGTGCTACACCAGTGCCTCTCTCAGCACCAGTGCCCCTGATTTCTCTCTGGCTTCATTTTGGAGCAAATCTCTGTATGAGCTCAGGGAAGCATTTCCAATGGGAATAGACTTGCCAAAATATGCCTTTAGACTCTAGTGCTGTGCTGGCAGTAGTGTGGTGCTTAGCAGGTGATGGGGACATGCTGTTACAAAGATGTTTGCACGGGGAGAGGTGGAATTCAGGTGCAAAGTTGCTGAGTACTTTGAGGGTGTTTCACTCTTTTTAACCCATGGTGAATAGTTGATATCTGGGGACAATGTTTTTACAATTGATGATGAAATGTAATCATTCTTTGTTGCAATTCTGTCTATATTTATGAACTCCCTTTCCCTGAACGCTATAAGAAATAAACATGAGAGGCTCATTGCTTTGATAGTCTCCTCAGACAATGGTCTACCCTAAGCCTCTCTTTCTTGCTTAATTTCTTTATCAAAATCATCCTGCATGCTCTCTAGTTGTCTCTGGGGCTTTCCCGCTGTCTGCTCTATCTGCCTCTGTATTTTTGCCCTTTCTCATCCTTTGTGCATAGCTCAACTGAACAACATTCATTGCCCTGAATTTGAACTTAGTCCCTAAGGAAAATTGCAGTGGTTGGTTCTTTTACTGGGGGTCTGTTTTGGGTGCTGACCTCCAGTGTTTCTTCTCTTCCATGAAAGTGTTGTAATCAGATTTTTACATTTAGCCTACTATATTACACTCAATAAAATGTGACTCCTAAATTCAATTCTACTATCACATAGCTTCACTATTTGTATTTATAAATGGTGGTAGATTTTGTTGTATGCTATCAAGCTGCAGTTCTCCTTTTCCCCACATAATGTTTTTCTTGTTTTGCATAGATGTTTCAGAATAGAAAATAATTGACTTTTAAGGTCACCCAGGGAAGATATTCAGTTTTCCCAGGTTTCTGGGTGCAGCACATTAGCCAATCACATTTATTACATTTAATAAGACCTCTCAGACATTTGAACTTGACCCTGTTTTCTCCCAGTAACACCTGGCAAGAGAGCTAGATAAGTTACATTGCAGATATGTTCAAGAATTATTTTAGGTAAAGCCTGTTTGTAAGGTGTTTTCATGCCAAGTTATGTCTGGAGTAAATTTTACAGCAAACACTAAATCAGAGGCAAGCAGTACAGAAAGAAGTGTAAAGGGCAGGAAAATAGGAAGGCTGACAGACCCATAACTATAATAAAAATGGTTGTGGAGAACTCTATGGTATTAACTTAGATAATTGCCAGAGTCGTAAAATCCAGATTTTTCTATCTTCAAGGCTCCTGGGAGCTGCTGGAGATGAAGAAAATTAAATTTAATGGTTCATATATAATTCAGAATTTTGTTGCTTTTTATCATTCTCAAAAGAGTAAAAGTGACCTACTTTCTATATGTTGCAGTTTAGTGAGAAATTCCCCTGACTCCCAGTGTTAGCATGCTTGTTCTCTTCTTAAGCAGGTGCTAACTCCCATCTCTGCTTTCCTACTGCTGGCACAGTATGTGCTAAATGTGTTGTGACATTCTTTCCTTTCTGTGTATGGTAAAGATGATTGTGCTCCTTCCCAGATTCTGGCTTTGTTAAACTTCTGGGATTATTGTAGGATGCAAATTAGTTTTCTGCATGTTAGTTGCCAACCACAGCAGAAGTAATTAAATAACAAGCTCTTCACTAAGATTTGTGTTTTTACAATTGATAAATTACAGGTAATTATGGTTTAAAAGAGAAAAAGAAGATAAAAATAAAAGACGTGTATAAAAGACACCACTTCTTGTTTATTTGTTACAATGTATGTTTTGAATGAAATGGGAAAGAATCATTATAAATGTACTTGGAACTCAGAGGAGAGTCAGTATTAGCGCCTTTGTAAGGCTGGATTTGAACTGGGGATATTTCAATCCAGAAGACTTCTTCCAATCCATCTTTACAAAATTCAAGAACAGTCTGAAAAATCAGAGAGAAGAAAATAGGAAATTGGACTTAAGGTTACAAATCAAGGTTGTTTTCATTTACAGAACAACATTACAGAAGTATGCTAGAGGGAGTATGGAACAAATCTTAGTTTTGATCCTGCCCTCCAAGAAGTGCCAGTGTTTAGTTTGATGGATCTAGTTCTATATGGAGGCAAAGGAGAGAAATTTAATGAGTTTATATTTTCCCATCACACTGCTGAACTTATTAATGATTGAGGAAATTCTTCAAATGTTTTGGTTCTTTTCCTAGTATATTGTTTCCTTCATGGATGGAGGAAGCTAGAAACATGTTAATCCTCTTTTGCTCAAAGAGAAATTTCATTAACCAATAAGAGAGGTTGAGATGTATGATGGACAGTGCTCTAGTTACTTTTTCTAAGACAAGGAGCTACACAGTTTGATTCTCAGATGTATATACAAGAAGTAAAACAAAATCATATTTTTCACTAAATGAAATGTGTCCTTTAGAACTGTTTGCAGGGAAATATTTGAAAAATAAGCATGGTTCTGTTTAGCCATGTTTTATTTAGTAATTTATTTGAAGTAAACAGTTTCTTCCAGCTATGGATATTAGACCAGTTAACAAGAGGACTTGATCATATATTTTTGTTTTACTTTTGTGATCCAAGTGTTAGGAGTTGGGAGTTCGGTTCCAAAGGGAATGAATTTATGTATGCAGGACACGTTGTTCAAGGAGCTAATACTTACAGTAAACAGAGGTTGCTTAACTGTTGAGTAATGCTACAATAGTTATTTCCAATATTTTGCAAGAAACAATGTTCATGCAATGTTTTACCACTAGCAATTTGTTAGTGGTTTTAAATTAATGCCAAAAAAAAAATCTCTAAGGGCTGTAATTTCAAAAACATGGAGCATCACACATTGGGAACTATACCCTCTTTCTACTTTTGTAAGGTAAGATATATATGAAAGAGACACAATTTCTTTTCTCCCATTGATAGTACTTTAAAATCTAAGTAGTGTAAGAACACTCTTGTGACATCACAAATAGTAAATTATATCCATAGAAAGGAGATGCATGTATATGCAACTTATTACAGGTTAAAGAAAGAGCCTTTAAAAATACTTAAAGAAAATCTTTCTGCAATTAATGACTTCAGGAAGACAGATATAGTCTGATGTGGCCTTATTTATCTTCTGATTTTGGAGCAGTGATGTGCTTACATCATAGTGAGGTCAAACCTAGTAATACTACGTGTCTATACCTAAGTGAGAAGTACTTTTTATCTTAATTCTTTGCACAGTGTATTACATTTATTGTGATTAATATTTGAATTGAAAGTTTTAAAGTGACTGAAAAGAAATTATTTGTAAAACATCCCTAGATCTCTCTCAGCCCATATCCCAAAAACATTCATAATACTCCTCTACTAAGTGTATTTTGTTGTAGCATAACATTATTGCTAGAAGTTTTCCTCTGCACTAGAAATAGGTGGCAATTTCCTAGTGAAGGTCAGCTTTAGTAAACGCTCCTATTAATGCAATGCTCATCAAGTTCCTCCTTTTGAGATAGATGCAAGTTCTTATTTTACAGATGGAGAGCTAAGGGTTAAGGTGGATGGAATGCCTTTGAAATGTCTTACTCTTAAGTGGCAGAGAGAAGCTAAAGGTTTTATCTCCTAGGCTTTTGCTTTTTCTGTTGCTGCGACATTTATGTAGGTATGCATGCCTATACATATAGGTATACACATATTTAGATATCTGTATTAAACAGAGGCATAGTCTTCAGCTAGATTTGCTTAAAATCTACTTTTCTCTAATTTGACATTTAAGTCCAAAATACTGGAGACTAAGCATGATTATTTTAAAGAGAAACTAGGACTTTTCCAACCTTTTTGTCACCAATTTAGTAATGGTTTCTTTGCTGGTGTAATCCTATCTTTATCACTTTCTTTAAAAACAGCAACATAAAATCCTCGACCTAAAGTAAGTAAATTCATGTGTATTTATTTATGTGTATGCCTAAATTCATAGACAGTTATTTTCATGAACACATCTACATTGCATTAGCTGTTGTCAGGTTTCATGCAGTTCCAAATGGATTGGTCTTTGGCTGCTTCATCTTTGTAACGCAGCCTGAATAAAACTTTGGGTGGCCCTTGGGAAGGCTTGCCTCCAGTTTGACTTACAACTTAAGGTAAGACATATCAACCTGATTATTATTTACATCAAACTCACTCCCAATTAGCATTCACTTGTGAAAATATCTATAAAAGTAAGTATCTTCATAATTTCTTTTCTCTGTTCTCTAGCCATAAATTTATTGATAACTAGGAGCAGAACCTGTACCAGAGAGTGGCCACAGTGTGGCTACACCTGTGCCTTTTATTGCAGAAAACCCAGGAAATATTTAGCTACTTATGCTAACGTCTCTCTTTAGAGCTTGCTTTGCAGATAATACGTGCCTTTAAAATACTTCATGTCTCATGTTCTTTGGTGAAGCATCTACAGGAGAAGACTGGTTTTCCGTTCAGATGTTGAGGTACACATGGCAGTACATGGAAAAAGATCCAGAATGGTTTACCAGATTCCTCATGAAGTTTTTGATGGGATTTCAACTTGTTAGCTTAAAGACAAAGTCTTGTCACATGGAGTAAGAACACAGTACTAATACATGAAGGAAAGCAGCCTGTGCTGGAAACCTGTGACTTTAGCAAATGTGGCAGGTAAATTGTGATGGAGTTGCTAGCAAGGACTGTGCTTTGGAGTGGCAAAGTGAGCACAGAGTTATCTGGCAAATGATTGTGAGGAGGAGATGAAGACATGCTGAGCAGGACATGTTCCATCTACCCAAATGCACATCAGAGGTGTGAGCACTTGGGAGGATATCTGCAAGCAATGCAAAGCATGATGTAATCACAGAAAATGCAGAATGGATTATTTGTTTTTCTGTGTGAAAAATGGTACAACATATTTTCTTTGGTTTTGTTAAATGAACCTGATTGGAAAGTAAAGGAAGATATCAAACAAAAATGGAGAAATTAGTGTGATAAGGAAAAGTGATGAAAAAGGAGCTAATGAGGTGGATTGAGGATTGGAAGTGGTGATACAGAAGTGAAAATAATACTTCTGCAGAAATTATATATGAGAATGAAGTGAGTGAAATGAGAAAACTGAATGTATTTCCACCACTGTGGAACTGAATAGCATAGAAGGTAAAATGAGGGAAATGCCAGCGAGGCAATAGATAAAAGAAAGGTTGTGTTAGGTTGGTATGTCACTGGGGAAAGGATCTTCATGGATTCCTATATTTTCTCCAGTGTGTTTCACTGCTTATTGCATTTCAGAACTGATAACTTTCTGATGATTGGGTGTCAGAATATTTTGTTACATGAAGGAAAAATTTGCTGATGGGATTTCATAGATTTGTTTTGTGTGCCATTATTTGTAATTAACCAGGTCTTCTTCCTACTGCCTTTTAGACCTGATGTACTGCTGGTTTATACAGCTCCTCCTAAAGACCCACTCAACATGAACAAGTTACACAAATATTTTACAGAGTTTGCCAACACTTGAGGGCAGAACACTGAGACATTTTTGAACACTTTGGTTCTAATTTAGGACTAACTGGAACATACCTCATCTCCACAGTGTCATTTTCTTTAGAAAAGAACATTGGTTTCATATAGGAAACAAAAGGATGTTCATTAAAGGCCATCTGTGGGCCTCTTTAACAAACAGAAGCATGTGATAACCCAAAGAGCATTTGCACAATATTACATAGAAACTTCATGTTACAGAAGTTTTCAATTCTCAGAGATTATTTGGAAGCACAAAAGTAGAAGTTATTAACTATTAATCGACTAAACTGTTAACCAACTAAAAATCAGTCTACACTCCAGCCAATATTATGAATATGTCCTTTGATATTGCATTCCTAGAATCCCCGAACATTAGCAATAAAATATGTATATTTGCATTTCTAAACACTTATAAAGAACTTCTTCTAAAGGAGTAGAGGTGCAATTGGCTTAAATAGTGAAGCCTTTTCAATATCCACGTGATACACCCATATTTTTCCACCAGTGAATATTACTTGGACCTTTATTCTGTGAAATACAGAGTAAAGCTGGTCAAGAAACGAGAAAATTTACCAAGCAGAAATACAAATCTTTGGTCCTGAATTCTCATCTCCCATGTGAAGGGCTACTAGAAGATGCTATTAGTTTAGATTTAGTTGCATAGGAGCTGGTTAAAATTCAAATTTGGATATTGAGGACACATATAAACACTCTACAATATGATGATTAAAAAAAAAGTACTTGGCATGTGGACCCTTATTAGTAAAATTACTTTAAAAAGAGCTGGTCACCCAGTTTTCCTGTGTTGTCTATAAGGTTTAAAAAACCCAAAACCAAACAGCAAACTAAAATTTCACTATTTTGCTGTTGAAAATGGGTGACCTTCCCATTTCTTTTTCTGAAGGTGAGCATATATGAATGAGCTAGAATATCAGCTAGCAATATGTGAGCTATGGCATGGTGGTTGTCCATATGCAGGCCATTGCCCAGCAGAAAATGAAAACTAAATGAAAAGTCACTTTTTTATGAAAGGTGGAAGAAGCTACCTTGCATTCACAGCAGGAATAGCTGATGTACTATAAAAGACTGCTCTATTTTATCACCTTGCTGTCTGGAAGACGGTAAGAGAGAAGCAAGTATGGAGAGCCTTGAAATTCAGGGCCATTTATTCTTCCCAAGTTTTGCATGGTTCTAAGGATGGTGAGCAATGGGTTGCTATTCTGCACAGCAGCACAGCTGTACAGCTACTGGATTTGCTTCAAAAAAACATCAACTTTTCAGAAAAAATTGGCTGCAAGAAGATAACAGATGTACAAAAGAAAATAGGGGAAGAATAACTCAACATCTTTATATTTTGTTTACTAGAAATTTTTAAAGGGAGAAAAAAACTTAACTGTTATGGCAAGTTGTTGTTTTTGCCCTTATAAACAATTTGATTGTACCCATTTTTTCTTATTATTGCACCACAGATAAGATTGTTGTTGTTGCAGCTTGGCAGGTTCATAGTCAACCTTCCTCTTCCAAGTACTTGTGTCTTTGGTACTATTTAAATGGCAACAGAAGCTGGCAAGAATCTATGGCTACACTGCTTGTTCTTTTAAAGAATGAAAAACACTCTGGTTAACTCTTGTCTTTGTTTAGTCTATTGTTTCAGTTTCTTTGCAATAACAATGACAGACATTTTACAGGAGAGAATTATAGTTCAGTCTCTAAGAAGTCTATTTCTGTTTGCTAACAAACTAGTCTTTTGGGGACTTTGTATTTGTTGTATTTGTACTTGTTGTAGCAGTCAGGGACACTGATTCCCAAATATGGGACTGCTTGGGGTTATAATCACAGGAATATAAAAGGCACAAGAACTCAGAATATTGACATGAACCTAAAAGTGTTACAGAAAGAGAGGTCATAATGCCCCGTAAGTGAAGCTGTGACTGGAAATGTTTGGGACTTACTGTCCCAGTAAACCTGTTGTCCTCATTATAAGACCTCTTTGTGGCCACCGTACAAACACATAACAAAAAGCTGTCTCTTGTCCAGGAAAGCTTATTTTCTAATTTACAATTTCTTTGAGCAGCTACTCTCCACAATAAATCTCAAAAGGTTGCTTTCTGTCAACAATCCATTAGAGTTTTCACTGAAGCAAACGCTGAACCCCAGCAGCACTGACCTACACATGCTCCTGAGTGTTTACAGTAGGAGTGGTTGCTTTGCTAGCACTCCATCCTGCCCCTGATACTGTCAAAAATCCTGTGTCTACAGAGGCATGTGAAGGCAGGGAAGCAGGCAGTGATACTTCCTGCGAATGTTCTCCCAGTTCTTCAACAGTTTGCAGGTCAGGGATTTCCTGAACCTGAAATAATGGTGTGGGTTTGAGGTGCCTCTGCCTCATTGGATTCCTCTTCCATAAACTTGTCTAGTTTTCTGTTGAACCCATGCCAACTGCAGCTGGGACACAGTGTTCCCACTCCATAATTGTATATTGTGAATATACCTTATTTTGTTAGTTTAGAGGTTGGCACATGCTAAGTTTTAAGGGTAAGTCAATTTGTTAGGACAAGCAATACTTTCTTAGGATGACCCCAGATAAAAGATATAACCAAACACACAGTTATATTGCAGTAAAAGAGTTGAACATTATGATAGATAGACCCCAGTGCCTTTTTAAAAATATGTATTTTAATAGTTAAAAGTTTCAGTCAGTAACAGATAGCTGTACATAATGATGTCAGGAAAAGTCATGAGTGATGGGAAAAAACCCCACAAAAATTAGGAAGGAAAACTCCCCAAACTATTGTTCTGCCTAGAAGCTCTAGTGTACATAACAAGATAGAGTCTCCTTGCTCATGACCTTAAGAAACTGTGCTGGTTTAAGGTACACTGGCAGGAGAAAATAACCCAACTCACAAAAAGACTGCAAGTCAGAACTACAATTTTATAAAAAGTTCACAATAAGTACAATGTTACAGAGGAAATAGCCCGTTTGACCCACAGAAAACAGGTGTGTAACCCAGCCTCCTGGGGCATGAACAGGAGGGT
>JAWWEU010000158.1:53504280-53542921 GCA_035583155.1 Acropternis orthonyx | reverse complement strand
CATAGAGGGTGTAGAATACACAGTCCTAGCCACACCCACACAGTGACAAACTGGTCCTGGTCACTATAACCAGGACAGAGACAGAAACAAAACCACAGAAAGCAGAAAAGTTTGTCTTACTTTTTATGCGTCATTGGATTTTTGGCATATAGTGGTTCAAGAGTTACATCAGATGAGTTTTTTTCTCTCCGTCTTTTTTTTTTTATAATTCACTTTTATATATGGTATGCCTTGGTTACATAAATAATTTAAATTAACCTATCTAGAACTCCATGCTGTTGCAGGAAACTGTGCAGCTGAGCTCTTAGTTTATACCAGCAGCAGTCTTTCCTCTCCACAGAGGTAAACTGCCAGGTAAGCACACACCTTTACCTCCAAAAGTGCCCACACTAGTCTTCACTTGCTACATCTTTTTTTAAATGTATTTTTGACTACTTGAAAATTTGCATGAACAATTGATCAGAAACAGAGCATGTATTTAGACAATCACTATCTTGCAAGTAAAGTTTTGCATGTTGTACAAACAGAAATTCACTCTATAGTTTCACATGAATGCTTAAAATAATTATTAAACAAGTCTGTGTTTTCATGCTGGGCTGAGGTTTCCTTCCACATCTGTAGTAAATTGTCCTAAGGAACATTGATTCAAAGAACCAGATTGCCTTTTAGTAGCATGGTTAGGGTAGGCAGATGAGTCATGAAGAAGATTACTGTTATAGTTGAGCACAGGGAAAAAAACCATTCAGCAAGTAAAATACATAAAAATTAATTTCTTTAGCAAGATCATCTGGTTTCACTAAGTTTTCTGCCATCCTTTTAGCAGAGTACCTTCTATGTCTGAGGGGATTCTATGAATGGATGAAATGTTAGAAAATAAAAAAATGGTAAACATATATGTGCCACTTGGACAATTTTCCTGTCTGTGATTGATGGTTAAAATTTCTGTGTCATACATATTAATTCTAGGTGTCTTTTGCAACCTGGATTTAACTTGCATGTTATCTGATGTAATTCAGTAAGCAAATCAATTCAGTAAGCAAATCACCCTTTATCTGAACACTGGATCCTGTTGCACCAACTCTTTCAGGCTCCTCTCTCCAAGCTGCATAAGTAATTGTCTTTTGTGAGTTATTCTTTTAACTTTCTTTTTTTTTTTTTTTTAGCGGGGGGTGAGTGGCGGGAGGAGGAATTGTGTTAGAGACTTTTATCTTCCTGGTAGTGAGGGAGAACTGTGTTGCAATGTTAGAGATCAAGTAAGCCTGCGTTACAAAAGAACACTTTTTTTGCATGGCACTACCCTATAAAGTATGTATGTGTGGCTGGAGAGTTACTGTTATTTATTTATTTAATTTGAGGCAGATAGTGTATAAAGTGAAAGTTCAGTGGAAGCCAAGTTTGAACAGCCAAATAGTACACTTTGAACAAACTAGGGCATGTTATAATTGAGGAGAAAAATCCAATATGAACCAGCCTTCTTGAAAAAGGCTAAAAATATATTTTAATCTGTGATAATACTTATTTTAGGGAGAGGGAAATGAGCCAAAGTAAAAACTATATCCGTCTTGCAGGTATTCCAAAGAAGAGTGATGGTTATAAAAATACAACTAAATAATTGCTGGAGTTATGTTCTGCTTTGGTTTTTGTGTTCTTCTCCATTAGTTCTGCACATGGCCACATGTAAGTATGGCGGGTGAAGTCAACTCTTTGGAAACATCTCTAAAAGAAAATGTTCTGGTTCCGGCTGCACATGTCAAATCTCATACTAGTGCTGTTTCTGATAGCTGTCTTGCATAGTAAGTAAATGGACATTGGCCAAAAAAAACAGAGAGGAATAATGGAGACTTGACTTTCAGTTTTGAGTTAGACACGTAAGGAAGAAATTTCTGATCTATAATGTAATTTGAAAACCCCAGCTATACTTATGCAAGAATTCTATCCATATCTGATTTGCTTTTTATTGACAGTCTGTAGGTGGTATGGCCATTATTTCTGTGAAAAACCACTCACTTTTCTTCAAGCATTTCTCCCTATGCTCTTTTACCATCTGTTGATGAATATAAGTAAATATTGTTATTGTAAAGATACTCTCTAGTCTGGCCTGTAACGTGTGATCCAAATTAAATCTTGGCTCTCTGGGGAGTTGGTGATTTTTAGTGGTTCTGACTATGTGTGACTGAGAGTGTGTATAAAAACCACAAACCACCAAGGTCATTTTTATTTATATATTTGCTTTGGAGACCCTGCCCCGACATGGGGAGGGGGTATTAGAAATCTGGATGCATGAGGTAAGTTCTGCATACATATGGAGTGAATTAGGAGAGGCTGAGAGAGAAAAATACTCCATTTTCCAGTGTCCATCTTTATGAAATTGGAATACGTGTTAAGCAACTGCCAACTTTACATGCTGAGCAGAATAATGACAGTAAGCTTGTCATCTTTAAGTTGCTCATTTTACCAATGTTTCTCGTTGGTCTTGATGGGGGAAAAACTTAGGCAATCTCAAATATATTAAGTAGTGAAGTGCACCAAGTTAAAATTGTTTAAATGGAAAATTTAGCCACATTAATAATGCATCATCTTTTTTTCTATTAAGAAAAAAATAATGGCAAAGGTTACAGGACAAAATTTAAATATAACCAAGTTAAATAAAGACGCAACAGCTCCATGGTAGGAAAAGAATTAGCCCAAGACAGCTTCAGAGGAAACAAAAACATGACAGGTCTATTTTCTGTATCTGTAAATAAATACAAAATGCACCACTGAAAATTGACCCAAGACACTCTCCTTGATTTTGGAGGAGATAATTCATTGGCATGTCAGAATAGCAACAGGGATATGCCAGGTGTAAGTGAAAAAAGAAATGAGTTCTTAAATAGTATTCAGAAAAATACCTAAAATAACACCAACAGTGTGTGGAATGATGTCCTTCTGGGTTATAATTGTCTACATGATATAATTCTCATCAAGTAAACAGGGGAAGGTCTTACATTTCTGCATTATTTTACAATGTGAAATTAGGCCATTTTTCCAGATGTCTTGGTTATGTATCCAGTTGGGCAAGCCAAAAAGTTATTCTGCTGTTTCATTGAATAAGTTCTTTGTAAATTAAGCACACTACATTTATAAAGCATTTGGCTAAGCAGCTACCTGAACTGATGCAGAGAAAGTGTATGAAATATACTCAAAATTAATATCGTGTGTTTTCACTTGTGCTAAGAAATATTTTCCTCACTGAAATGTGAAATGTTATTGTGGATAACATTAAAGAATAGGGCAACATTTAGGACTTCATTTCTAAAGATATAGGAAGCAGAATGAGTGCAAAACATACAATTCCACTATGAATAATGAAACAAATTTCAATATTACTAGAGGCCAAATTAAGGAGTTCCCAGCTGATTAAAATGACATTGCACAATTTGAAACAGCACTGACTTGGGAACCTTGTTGGAAACCTTGTGATCAGAGAAATAGCCAGAAGTTCTGATCAAGTGTATTGTGAATCAATGCAGCTTGTACCCTTCTCCAAAGTAAGCCAGAATTCTGAGGTATGCACCACTCACGCTGTTAGTGTATCATTTGGATAACTTCTGTGATTTAAACTTATGCACAATGAATACTCCTGGCTCCTGTTAGGAACTCTGTGTCCCCTCTTCCGGACAGCAAAAATTATTTCAGCTCTATACCATGTATGCTGGCGTAAAAGAAACACTCTCATTTACTCCCTCAGTTCCGAAGTTTAACTCAAAGTGTTAAAATAAGTGTTTCCACTAAATACAAACCAGGTTTTCTACTAGCTCTTTTTTTGTTTTTGATTTCTCAATATTTCTTAGTATTTCTCTTGATTTGGCAGGTCAGTCTGTTTGTACAGGCACTGACCATGATTACCTTCCATTGGTTTTGCTTTTGCAGGAGTCAATCAGAGCTTTGTAGAGTCAGGGTTTTTTTTTAATTCCCAGAGTTCTCTTAATTGAGAGATGAAGAGAGACAGAAAGGAAGGAAACCTGACATTTTCTTAGCAAATACATTTTAAAGTGTATTTGCATAATGGCAACATTCTTAATTGAGCCTTTAAAAAAAAAAAAAAAAAAGCCAAACTTGTCCTAAGTTACAAACGTCCTTCAGTAAAAAGCAACACTCTAAGAGCTAGTAGTCTAAACATGCTAATATAGAATAGTTCTGGTTTAAAAATACAAAGCTGATGAGGTTCAGACTTGGGTTGCTTCCTCAGTCATTGCTTTGATCTGCAAAATAGCTAACATTTGATGTTTCCCGTTTCAGCTTTATCTCAAGTGTTTTGGTGTAAAAATTATAGGAGAAAATGTAATATATAATACAAAAACTGACAGAACTGATTTTACTCAAAAGTAAACAAAACTTGCTGAGGATTGAAATTAAATTTGGAAAGTATTGGCACAAGCACAGCTTATTTTAGTACTACAATTAGAACAAGTCTGCAGCCTTCATATACCCAAACTGACATCAGTCTGGAATGACTTTTCCAGAACGAGTAGTATGGTGAAGAACAGAGTAATGTGTAGGCATCCTCAGCAGTGGCATGCCAAACAATGGAACACGTGGATTACTTGTTCAGTGTTTGTGAAAGAAACTGCTACAACATGAGTATGCTTCCCTACATCCATGCAGAAGCCTGGACACTGTGCAAAAAGGGATAATTTAAATGTGCGACTGCAATTCATCTTTAAGAAAGTTCTGTCTTACAGCATGATATGAAATGGTATCATGATTTGTAAATAGTTTTCCAAGATTAATCATAATCCTGGAATTTCAGGAATATTTTAAATCACCTTGATTATATAGATAGATTCTAGTCTTTGCGTGTATATGCATGATATACATAATTAGAGCAACGTGCTTCACTCAAACCAAGTCCAATTGTGAAACTACTTTTGCCTGTTAAACTATACAGGAGGCTGTGATTACATCCTTTTTATTGTTAATATCAGTTCCCTGAAATTCCCAAGCTCTCAAATGTTTCAAACCAGCTGTAGTAGTGAGACTTTTAATTATCCTGTTGCTCAGTGAGAGACATATAGCTCCTTCTCAGTTTGAATTAGCCCTGGACAAACAGATAGGGGTAATGTGAACTAAAGAATTAAATGCAGAACAGCTGTGGACAGACATGAACGACTTGATTGAAAACACTCTCCTGGTAGTTTTCTTGTACTTGTTGCTATAGTACAAAAACTGTGTTTTTATGACAGGTTTTCTAACGTGACAGGTGTCCTTTAGAGCAGCTTCTCTGTGTTTTTACCTTTAACTTTGAAAACCAGGTTGTTAATTTGTAATTTCCTTCCATATAGTGCAAAAGGCTGCATATTATAGTTCCTGCAGTAACTAAATCCTATTGCCAATAAAAATGCATCTGGACAGAATCTTTTCTGGGGAAGGGTCTAGCCTACCTTGGTTATAATTTGTGATGATTTAGAGGTCATCAGGGAGCTTCTTGTAATTGAAAAAAAATGAACATAAAATTATTGAACTAACAGCTACTAATGAGAAGTGTATTTTTTAAAAAACTTGTATTTATATTTTTAATTTTAATTTGGAAAATATAGACATCTAATTTTAAAAATAAACTGTGCCATTAAAAATAAACCAATTTCCTTAATATAATATTATTTCATTAAATATTTGATGTGTTTTTACTTAGGGTAGAAAACGTTAATAGTGGCATACAAATAGATGACCTGAGCTTTGTTTCCATCACAGTATCAATTCTTCGTGCTGTGGGAGTTTTTAGAAAATAAACAGGAAAAGCACAACAAAACTGTCAGAACAAAACTGTCTTAAAGTTTGGTCTGTACAAATGGCACCTCTAACTGCACAGGTCCATTTGGCTTGTTAATTGCGTCATCAATAGCTTAGATTCCAACAGATCCTAGTTTTGGTGCTTCTCAGCTCAATAGTACTTTGTGTAATCAAACACACAGCTTTGAAATAAACAACAACTTGGGGCAAGAATCCAGAACAGTTGCAAAAGCATAGAGTTTTTTCCTTTTTGTCTTGAAGTACTTGTGTTACTGCTGAGGGTGACTTTTCATAACTGGCTGTATTTCTAAATTCACTTTCTATCTGTTTTGTCTTTCTTTCATACTCAGAATTTAACTAAATGTTTACATAGACATCACAAGTTTCTGTTGACTTCGATAGCTGTGAACATGAACTGAATCTGAACAGAAATTAAAATATTGGTTTTTAATATCAGCATTTCTCAAGAAATTATATATCTTAGTCCAAGCTGCTATATAATAAGAAGTTGTGTTATTTAAACCAGTTACTCATAGGTTGAGCCAAATAATTTAGATTAGATTTTGTATTTCAGAAAAGCATCCAATTTTGATCTAAGAATGTGAAGAGGTGAGGAATCCCCAGCATCTCTAGAGTCATTGCCTAAGCTAACACCTTCTGCTTGAGCTAAGCGTTGTAGTACTTACTGCAGGCAAGAGTTATTGGTATGATTAGAGACATGCGCCTTCAGAGTCAGCAGACACACTGTGGCAGCATGAGACAGAAAACCTTAAGTTCTTTGGAATGTCAATATTTTGGATGAGCTACATCACTTGTTTCAACTCACAACTTCTTAAGGACTTCCTTCATTTCAAAGGAGGCTGAGAGTATGTACCAAACCATCCCTGAACAGTGGAAGGTGAGAAGTTTCTCCTGGAGGAATTCAGTCCAAAACTCTAACCCACATTCCTTTACTCTTTCTTCTCTTGGAGGAACCTGTTCCTCTTAACTGGTTATGAAGGTGTCACAAGCAGCTAATGTAGGTACCTAACTCATATACTTGTATTGGGAATACGTGTAAAATACCCAGAGTAGGGTATGAAAGACACTTTGAATGGTGTCATTTTTGTCCATCTCACAGAACACAATACCACAACCTATTTTGAAATCTCTGACTTTGACTTAATTCTCGAACATGTAACACTTCTAGTGCTGGTGGCACAACGCCCTTTTTGCCCAAGAAGTTTCTATAAGCCTGTATAGTTCATTGAATCAAATGATATCACTACTCAGATATTAAATTCTGGATTCTTGGGCCAGATCTTCTTCAGTTCTATGAAAGGACATTGCAGTTTTCTAGCCAGTATTAATTAGTGAATGTAATTTTTTCCTCTGGAAAAAAAAAAAAAAGCTAATGGTAGTTGTCTGAAAATTTCAGTCCATACAACATGAATTGTTTGTATGGCTGACAGTTCTGTCACATGTAGTTTCTTAGAGACTGATACATTTGGGTTTTTTACATTGCCAAATAAGCTTCATGAAGCTGAAAAAATGGAGAATCAAGGCAAACATAGATTTTGCAATTACATCTGAGCATAAATTAGTTTGCTTCAGATTGCTTCCAAGTTTTCTGTTCTCTTTAAGAAAAAATTATTTTGGATTAAAGCAAACGAGTTTAAATGCAAACTAGTGCAATTAAAAGAAAAATTTATTGTTCTTTCATTTTCATGCTGTGATAAAAGTGATGCAGTTTTCTTAATAATCAGATGTTCTATCTGAAAAATTAAGACATTTAAAAGAATGTACAACAGCTAATTTCTCACCACCAAAATGTAAACTTTAGGTAATACCTGTGTCCAGGCCTTAAAAGATCCTAAAAGTAGGCTATATAAATGCTGCTTTACTAGCTCCATCTGACAAAACTGGATTCTTGGGTATTATTTTCAGAATCCCTCACCACAGCTAGCTTTGTTCCGGAATCTGACAGCCATTTGTTTGTTCAGCTGAAGCAAAACAAAATAAACAATGCAAAATTGTCCTGAAAAAGAACACTGACAAAAAAAGCCCAGATTCTGTAAGAGGAAGCTGTTAGTACTTAATGGTATAAGGGTAAATCACAAACTCTAAAGGGCTTTCTTAGGAGACATTCAGAGAGGAGTGGGAGGACAGTCACTGCTTTCCCATACTTAGCCAGCATGAGAAGGACAGCTCAGACAAATCTTGGACATGAAATTTCTTCTCACTAATAAGAACTAGCCTATTTTTAAAGCACTTAGAATGTTTTGATAGCTATAGTAATAATAATAATGAAGTTATTAATATAGCTTCACTCTGTCTAGACAGATCTATATCTAGCTGAAAATGATGAGAACAAAAAGAAGAGAAACAGATTTATTTCTGAATTCAAATATCTCTAATTCCAAAGGTTTCACTGAGTTCCCACCACCCACCACGCTGAAATGACACCAGTGTACAAGAAGTTGGCAGAACACAAAGCTTATAGCAAGCATGCACCATTACTTTTTGGGATTGCACCAAGCACTCTCTGTCATGTTTAGCAGCCAGGGCTCAAAGGTTGTTGTGTTTGGCTAGAGCTCATATCAAAGGTCAGGGGGTTCAGTCACAGAAATAGAACTAAAATTTAGTGTGAACTGAACAGATGTGTCCCCAAACTCCTACAGCTCAGCACAACACACCTGTCCTCTCCCACCTATAAACCTATGGCCCTGTACCTTTGTACCACAGGCTGAGCAGCCTCACACCCTTTCATCCTTCCATGGAAAACAACTGCTCAGTTCCTCCTGGAGCAGTCACATTTCCTCAAGCTGCCGGTAATCTCTCACGAACATGTGCCATCTGTGACCTTCCACCCCTAGAGAAGATGTTCACTTCCTTCCTCTGCCTGAGAAGAAGCTCTTCCCTCTGGGACCAGCTCCCTCAAATCAAGTAGCTGTCCCAAACTTTTCCATAGAGCAAACAGTCCTGTTCTTGCCTGAGGTGCTACTTTTCTCCTACTACCTACCTGCTCAAGTGGATGAATAGGGACCAGACACTCAAGTGGGCATTCAAATGTTTAGGTGGTAGCTGGTGATAGAACAGTGCCTGTTGAACAGGTCTGGGTGGAGGGAGAATTGCTGTGTTGCAATTTACACCTATTCCTGAAGTTAGGGCTACTCATAAACCAGATCTAGACCTTCCTGTTGTCTGTTAGCTGTAGTGGCCGTGTGCAGTTCCCACAATATCTGTGTTCGTACACATGGACGTGAACAGGGTCCCGAAGCACTGACACTCAAAAAATGAGACAGTGCTTTTATGCAAGACATGCCTATGACATACACCTTCAGTCTCCACTTCAGATTGCAAGAGACCTCTGCAATGTATCTATTAAAAAGTAACTGTTGATTTATGACATGTTGGTGCTTCATGGTTTAACACTTATTGAGGGTAAATTGTAACTCTTCCAGTAATGTTATTCTGAAATTTTTATCCCAGGCTTTGTCTTGCATTGGGAATTTGGTTGGCTTCTGAATGACAAGTAAGATTCCTCAGACTTCCCAAACTCCCTCTTATTGAACTTTTCATTCTGTTTCTACTGTTAAAAGGTATATTTCAACATTGTTTCATACTGTTGCAGGTCTTCCATATTTTTTCTGTTCAGCTGTGCTCTACTTAGTATGAGGAATATCAAATGATTCAGCTTCTCTGTGAAAGTAAAGAGCATGACTGTGATGTTGACCATTTTTCTTTTACTGGTTCCTAACCCTTCTCAGGCACAGTGCAGCTCTGTGGAAATATTCAGTGGTTTTCCATGTTTCTGGATGTTTTAAGCTCTGCTTAGTACTGTGATTTAGATCTGTTCTATTTCCTTCAGTGAAAAAAGAGCCTCCAGAAAATGTGCTTGCAGACTTCCTCATAGGGATGTGAAAAAAGGAGGGAATTACTGGGTATCAGTATGGGTGGCAGCATCTTACTGTGATGAAAGCATCATGCTATTGTTACATCCTTAATGCCAAACTGGGGTACTGTACAAGGATCCTCTGCTACCTCAACCCTAGTCCCCAAATCCTCAAATCCCCCAAACCTGAATCCCACCAGATATCACCCAGCCAGCAATCCCATCTCCCTTCATCCCATTGTGCGAAGGCCTTCCCACCCATGATCAGTCTACTCCAATACAGTTGACGGTTTTTCCTTGCCAAGTCACCCCAGACTTCTCAGTTTATGTCTTGAAGTTTCCTTCTTCTCCGTTATGTCCTGGATACTCATCTGTGTAAGTTCCTAATTTCTGTCTACAATCAAGTCCTTTTCCACCTGTGCATTCACCCCATCACCCTCCCTGCCCATTCCAAGTCTTTATGTCTGTAGGAACAACTACTGGCAAGTCTATTTCTGTTTCTAAAGCTATGGATTTATGAGCCTCCCCCATGTCCTCTTTCACTCCCTTGGACGCTAGCGCCTGCTAGCTGGCTGAACTTATCCCCTTTCTTGGATCTGCCCTCAGAAATAAACAAGCCCCAGCTCTTGTTTCTGGCAGGACTCTAAGAAAACCTGGACACAGGCTGCAGTAATCAAAAATCTGCTCAGATGGCAAAGAAAAACAAGAGTAGTTTGGGATAAGGAGTCCATATAGAGCCCTGTTTGAACTGCTGTCCTTCAGCTCTTGATTTATTTTACTCCTGATACACTTTGCTCTTGGTTCTGTAATCACTCAGGGGCAAGAAGGCCAGCTCCTGAAGGCCCACTTAATTCAGCATCTGTGGTCAAAGTGATCAGCATTACATGAGATGAACTTCAGCTTAGTGTAACCAGTCCCAACTGAAAGGTGCACTGCTGCACAACATATGCAAAATACATGATCATATGAAGGACGAACAAATTGCTTGGCCTCATTTTCCAGTTCTATAATCTCTTCCATGTGGGAACATCCCTGCACCCAGTCAGAGCCCCTGTGTCTTCCATGAGGTTCTGTGCTCTCCTGCTGTGGCTCTGACCATGAAGTGGCAGCATTGGACATGATCCTTGAAATGACTTTTGTTTCCATAGGTAATTTTGTGGGGCTTTAATGAGGCTGAGGAACAAGAAGAATGGAGAGGGAGAGAATGAAACTGGGTTTGTGCCAGAACATGTGGTGGATAGTAGTAGTCTGATTTCTAAAATAGAGGTGTTGCAGCCAATGAGCTCAGTATTTCCCATATTAATGAATTTTAAGGTTGGCAAGAAGCTGCTTAGACAAACACAAAAAGCGTAACTAGGAAGGACAAGCAATACACTGTTAACATTACTCTCCTCCACTCATATTTGTATGTATACAAAACACCCTGTCTTTCTTTTTAATTCTACTCAGATTAAACAGTGAGATGACTTTAAGTGACCAGTTTGGCAATAGTTTGGAAATACTATATCCAGAGATAATTTTATTGCCAAACTGAGTTATATGTAGCAAACCGCAAGTTAATAATTTAGGGCTTGAAAGAAATAATAAGATAAAAATAGGATTTCTTGTTGTCAGTCAGCCATATGTGTTTCAGAACAATTAATGTTTTTGAGTAATTGGATGTGGTTTTTGTATTGTCACCTGCTGGGAAGACAGCAAAGTGGCAGTGAAAAAGGGCAGTATAAAATTTTAATTCTGTTGATATTATCCAGAGTGGCATTTTCCCCCCCCTGAGTCAGGGACATAAACATCCATTTTGATTTTATTCAAGGACAATCCTGAATGGGATAATGCTTTAGAGTTGGGTTTACTTTAAACTAAAAATATGTAGAAACTCACTTATTTCCCCAGGTTTTTTAGCTTTTCAAACCCTGCTGAAAGAAGACAGTGCTTGTTTATAGTAGATTCTTCATGTTTTTTAAGATTGCCATTGGAACTCCTAAAGAAAGATGAAGTGTTTTGCACATTTACTATTGTGTAGTCTGTTGTAGCTCTAACTTCAACCCCGATTGCATTTGTGCTCTGAATCAGTTTCACGGATGAAGATATTATACAAAAATTATACATAAAAGAAAGTGACCTTCTAAGATGATGTTCATTAGGCAGTTCTAACTTGCAATGCATCAGAAACCATATGCTTTGTGCATTGGCTTACAGATGTAAAACAGACTTGAAATTACCAAATGAAGGCTTGGTGCCAGTTTCCAGTGAAAACCAATGACAAAATTTCATTTATTTCAATGTTTCAGAGTGAAGTGTGCAATATTCACAACTACAAATTAAGAGTTTTTGGTTATGAGCCAAAATCTCATTTTTCCCTCTGCAGGTTTGCAATGCTGAAAATGTAGGTGAACCCCTCCCCCTGTTTTTAGTGTAAGAAGAAGATATTAAAAAATGTAGTCTGTTTTACAGTTGTTTTAGTCTCTTCTGTCTCCTCAGTTCTAACCACTGTTTAGTAACCCAGGGCAATCAGGTTTTAAGGGAAAAGGAGGCGGGAGTGTCCAGTGATTCTGGTCACACCTCAAGTGATACAAAGAGTAGCAGGGCTATGTGAGAGCTCTATAGCCTCTCACTGAGTTGGAGGGCAGGTTCTGTCCACCAGTGTCCATGACCTTGCTGGAGATACTGTCTTACTGCTGGTTCTGTTCATAGCCTCATGCTGAGCTCAGGCAGCAAAAGGAGAAACCATTTAATTTATTGGAAGAGGCCTGCTCGAGCAGCAAAGGAGGGATTTTGGGAAACCTGCTCACCCTTTGTTAAATACCTAAGTAATTTATTATTATTATTGTGCAGTGTTGTATGGAATTGCCTATTCTCTGCACAAGAACAAAATTTGTAGTGTTACAAACTGTTGAAGGGATTTCAGAACATACATCCCCTTGAAAAAAACATGGATGAGTGGGGGTCCTTTTCATCCTTCTCTTGTTTACTTCCCAAAGTGCTTTTCCACCTTTTAAAAGATTTCTGTCCCTTTTATCTTGCCAAAGGAGGCTAGGCTTGTGGCTTGTAGACTAAAAGCATTCACTGTCTATGAAAGCTTGAGCATCTTAGCAGGGAGTCCATATTGGGCTTAAAGCAAAAACCTATCCCTAATCCTGGAACCATCATGAAGCAGAGAATGTTAGAGTCATTTACAGCTGCCTGGCATTGTTGCTGAGGGATGAATTGAAAGGGCTGGTCCGCCAGGCTTGTCAACACCTTTGAAATTTGCCACCTACCCTGGTCCCCCAAAAGACGCCTTGGAGAGAGTGAAGGAGCCAAACTGACAGCCAAAGACAGAGTCCACATACTTGTCCCTTTTTCTTCCCTCTTTGTTTCTTTTCTGCTTTTATAATTGCCTTTCTTTTTGCTTGTTCTTATCCCAACACTAATTTTGTAATATTGGTAAGTGGTTTAATTAGAAGATTTATTAACTTGTGTTTTTAATCTTTTTACTGAGAAAAAGTACCGAAAACTTAACATCAAAATAAAAGCTATTACACAATCCACTAGTTGGGTGCAGCCTGTCCCCTTGGAATTCCATGGCTAAATTCCCATTGGCTTTCATGGGAGCCTATTAAGGAACAAGCTAATGTTATTTTGTAATATGTGTGCCACATGGGGTCTCAGTTTAGTCACTTAACTAAAGGCACCTAAACAAGTGACCTTTTTAGTGATGTGAAGGACTCAAGAGACTAAATGGGAACACAAGTGCCTAATTTTAGTACATCCACAGTCGAGTACGGTAACCACAGTCTGGTATCATAACATCATCATTTTTCAGTCATTCTGGGAATGACTTGACAACGATTGCATAAAAAACACTTCTGTTGGGTATATCCCATAAATCTAAAATAAAAACAGATAATAAAGGAGAGAAGTAAATATGAAACACAAATATGGGATTAACTTGACAAGAATAAATTAATGTTTGTCTGAGGCTTTGCTTTATGTTAGTAATTAGTCACTTCAGTGTATTTCTAATATTGAAAATTATTAATGCATTAAAAATATAAAGCAATTGAAACTGTCATCAGAGCTGGGATAAAGTTTCCCTGGAGCAGCATGCTGCAGAGTTTGGTGAAGATCCAAGAACTGGTTAATTTAGAGCAGAGAGTATTTAATGCACTTGGTTATTAAACACCAAAGTATAAACAAGTGCTTCAATATTTGGGAGATCATGACCTCCAACAAAATATAATTTAAAAAAATTAGGTTTCCACATCACAGTAATATAAACTAAGACTCTTAGCATTTACAATGGCATTGTTTGCTCTTTTCATAGGATGAATATTAAAATTTGTTGTCAGTTTAAGGATTAGGGCCAAATCTGGTATTTTGTTACATCACTGTAGAGAAGAATTGTAAGTTCTACTAGTAAAGATTGAAAAAAAAAAAAAAAAAAACCATTCAGAAAGTATAGCCTATGTAAGAATAGCTGGATAAGATTATCTCCTGGTTTAAAGTGTTAATCAACATATACATTCTTACAGAGTATATGAATAAACTCTGTCACTTGAGACCACATATTTTATTCCTTCAGCACTTTAGTATGTGAGCTTTTTGATTTATGCATGTATGTACAATGAGAAACGGCTCATAATGTTTCCCTTCTCAATGACACAATTGTGCTGGAGTTCTTTGTTTTTTGACAGCTCTCAACAGTGTGTGATCTTGGGTTAGACTTCCTTTGGTAAATCCTGAGCAGTTCTTTCCTTCGTTGCCTCTGGGGAGCTGTGTACAGCTTCTGCATGTTTATCTGAGTTCTTAATTTTTTATTTGAATCCTCTCAAGAAAGTGACTGGATTCCTTCTGGCTTCTGCTAACTGGTGTGCAAGATGCCTTTATTGTTTAGGAAAAAGGCATATTCCAGACTATTCTAAGGTGTCCACTTTTAAAGCCTCAAGCTTACAGGGTGGGAGAGCCTAATCTTTGGAAATATCTCTGCTGGCAGTCCTGCTTTGACCTTGTTTCGGTCTTCAAATATAACATATGGTAGGTCAGACTGTGTCTTTCTACTTCCACAATAATGAAGATCTTATGCACCAAAATTTGCAAGTGCTTGAGAGGATGTTCCTATGCCCTGAAAAATTTTGTTTCAGTTTTGCTGTTTTTTCAGCCATTAACTCCAGACTCAATGTGCCCATTAAATCCGCCAGGAAAAGAATTTCAAGGGAGAAATTGTACTTAACCATTTTCTCTGCCTTTATTCCAGCAGATCTCTGGGTCCTAACAGGTTGACTGTGTCACTCTTGTCATAGTAGCAAGTCCACTGTGAGTAACACAGTCTTTATGGATAGTGCCAAGTGGTTGGAAGCAGTGTCTCTGTTGTCGTGATTGCTGGGACATGACACAAACTGTGAGTGTCTTCAACCCTCCTGGCATCTATGTCCTGCACCAACTGTCTGAACTTGAGGTGTTAAGAGCACATTTCTCTCATTAGCCCTGAGATCCAGACCAAGATTTCAGTACCAACAGAAGTTCCTTTGTTTCCCTTCTTTGAATAAAAAGTGCACTTTATGAGAGGCAATAAATGCAAACAACCATGGGTGGGCAGAATGTGTGTTGGAAGCTGGACAGAGCTCGTTCTTCAGCAGAGACAATGCTTTTCTTTTGATAGGCTTCAGAGAGAGCAGAAGAAAAGGAGTCCTTGGCCTTTATTGATATCTGCCTACTATTCATTCCTAGAAATATGTGGAGAGTCTCCGGATGAATACTCATACTTTTTGACATCAGCATCATCAGTTTGGCATGTTCTGCTTCTGTGGCTGCTTTGTTACTATTCTCCAGGAAAAAGTCAAGCCCTGGATGTTATTGAAAAGACTAGTCTGCCTTTTAAAAACTGATTAATTGAGTTACTATAAATATTTTGGTTTTGATCTGTTGGGCCATGGTAAGGGGGAATGTGGTTACAAAATGAGCAGTATTCTCTGTTTCTTGCAAATGGACTTCTGACTCCTGATCCTCAAATTTCTGAAATGTTTGATCAAATTGATTCTGTTTCTTCAGGACTTCTGTCTTCCATGAGACTTGAAACTGGTGCTCATGACCCTCATTTACATTCTTTCGGTGAACCTGCAACAACTTCCTCACTGATGTATCTGTTGAAGAAGATGTATTTATAGTTGAATATTGCCTCCTCCTGGAGGAAAAGAGAGTCTTTATTTCTCTATCATGTCCATTCTTCATGGGATGTTTCTTTCAAAAGCCAACCTTATTTCTGGCTCAGAATTCAATCTCAGTCAGAAACTTAATTTTTTTTCAGTCATTCATGTCTTTCCTCTACACTTTGAATGCCATTAAAGTCCTACCTTATTTCTTGCTTCTCTTCTTTCTGATTTCTGACAGGATCAGAAATTCCAGGTGTTTCCTGAGGCTCTTTCTGTCAACAGCTTAATGATCTGGGATGTCATCTTTCTGTGCAGACTATTCATATAGATAAGAGGCTGTCATGGCCTGTTTTGAGATTGCAGACAAGACTGCACCCATGATTGGAGTGAATGCCTCTAGCTCTTCAGCTAAGTGGGTGGTAATGCTGAGAAATTTCACCTTTCCTGTCATCTGCTGAGCATTCTTGTGGAGCTCTTTTCAATTTCATGAGATCCTGGGCCATCCGGCAACATCCGGGAATGGTGCTGCACTTGGCAGCGTTCTTACAATTTTTATTGACATGAAGAACTACCATTACCTCTCTGTGGTAAATATGCAGCTTTCCTCTGGGCTCATGTTGTGTCAATTCCCATGTGTGCAATCACTATAAAATAGAAGAACAGCTTATTTAAAAGTAAGGTAATTTCTTCAAAATATACATATAGATTTTTCTGCTTGCAGTGGATATCAAGGAAGACAAAGAATAATTATTTTCCTCTAGACAGAGGAGTGTAAGGGGAAATACTGCAGAGGGAAAAATTACATAGTCAGGAAGCAGATATTTTCTCTGCTTTCTTCTGCGATGTGATTGTATTTGTGCACTACATATATCTGCTGGTAACTTGCATCTCTTGCTTGCCAAAATCTGCACATGAAAAGTGCTAATAGAACTATTAGCACATTGAATGGGCCATCATATTGCTTTTGGGAAAACACTAGCCAGGGATGCTAAACTCCACTTCTTGCTTTCAAAGTCTACCACATGAATAAATATCACCAATCATCACTGTTAGTCATTAGCAAGTAACCAGTTGTAGCTACTGGGATCTAGAAGCAATTTATTTTCTGAACATGTCTTTCACGCTGACATTTCCTTAATTGGTGGCAATAAGGCAGCTATGCTTGCCACTGGGGTGAGAAAAATCTGGCACCTGCTCCATCCTGGATATAAATTTTTCATGGAGATCCTATCTACTCAACTGGTGCCCAGGAGTTTAGGACTTGACTCTTAGCATGAGGGAGTCATTGTGGCCTCATGTTAATTGTCCTCTTACTGCCTTCTTCTAATGCCTTTAGGAGACTTGCTTTACTTTACCCCAGTTTTTATGGCTGGCTCCTTTTTTTGCAGCATGAATAAGAGAGATTTTGTGATGCCTTTTCTGTGCTATGTTTAGAATCTTAAATTCAGGACTCGGAGTTTCTCAGACAAATTCAGAATTGCTCATGACCTCCCAGGATCTGTCCCACAGTAGGAACAGAAAAAGGAAGCCATTGCAATGGTTGGAGGGCAGAGTTATACAAAAGGTTACTAAACATTATTGCTGGAGCTTGATGACTTCCAACTGGCCTCCCACCCACCTTCTTGCTGAGCCAGAAGCGAATTTGGAAAAGAAACCGCTGTGCATCACTTCCCTAACAGAACATGTTGCAGACAAAAGGAATCGAAACCACAACTAGAGAGTTGGATTTCCCCTGCTTTCTCCAAAATAAATATTTGTTTGTGACAATAGCAGCCGGAAGAATGAGACATGTACCCCTGACACTGAAGGCTTGTGTGTTTGTGCCAGCTGCAGTAGAGATATGACAGTCCACTGAATGTCATGCTGAGCTCCATCACCCTAACTTTTGAAGTAGTCTTCAGTTACTTGCACCAAGCAGAGAGAGAGAAGGAAAGCCCAGGGAGCTGAGTAGGAATCTATAGCAAGTGAAAAGCAAAATGAGCAGTGGGACTGCCTCTTGGAGCTGTTCCCTGCACTGCTCCTTTCAAACAGCAGCATCAGTTCCTCTGAAGTCATAGTGGAGAAGAGGAGGATAAACCTCAGACTTCTGGTGAACATCATGTGCTTGTTATCTGTTGGAATGAGCTCCAAAGGGATGACTTTGGTATAAAAGTATCTGTACCTAAAACAGGTGCCCAAGCCCAACAGGAAGTTCACAAACATTGTCTAAGGAGGAGATAAGCAGCTCCAGGAGATGGATAGCAAGAAGAAGAGGCAATGAACGTGAACTCCCATTGCTTTCTGGAGTACAGGGACTGCATTCACTTCTGGATGCTGACCTTGGAAGGATCCATCTTTTCCTGAGCAGAGCTTATCCTTTAAAAAAAAATCCCAGTACTACAGACCTGTGCTTTGTGCAGTAGCTTAGTAGTTAGAAACACTGACTAGAAAGTGGACAATATGGGTCACAACCCCCTTACCCTCACAGTTTGAGTAGTTTTACACTCCAGTTCTTCATTTTCTTGAAGGTGGCCCACGAGAACATATTCCTTCTGTGAATGGTTGAAAAGGCAACAGGTTAGTTGTGAAGGAGACAGCAGAGCACTGTTACTAACTAAGGGAGTCAACTGGAAAAGCCTTTTGTGAACTCCTGAGAGAGTGCTGGGCATCAGGCAGGTGAGCATCCTCAAGGTGAGGCTGTGGATGTGACAGATATTCTTGTTCTTTGAAAATCAAGGGCCATATTGCCGGATTTTTCTAATTATCTTCCATCTTATGCCTCACTCCTCTTACGGAGGGGCAATAGAGAAAATATATGGCCCAGAGATTGCCATTAAAGAGTCAATTTTTATAAGCACTTACCGCATGAGATTATCTGGAGTACCACAATTATGGCCTTTCGCAAGCTTAGGGAAATGTTGTGGTGTCTCATATGGCACCATTTGCTAGCACTTAGCCAGAAGAAATTTTTATGGTCAGCATGCACTCTAAATTCATAATGTTTAGCTTCACATTTTTTACTCTTGTCCACTTTTCCAGTTCTCATTTTCAGCTGTTACCTGGCACGAATTTGCACAGAAGAACCTTCCCTGTCATCAGGCCAAAAAAATCCATTCAGATTAGGAGACAGAAAGAGATTTAGAAAGAGAGCCTCTTTTGGATCATACTTGTGCTTTCACAAAAGCCATATTTTTATTATGCCCTTATATAACCTGTCCCCTGTTTCAAATACAGCTTGAAAAAACCTCCTTCGTACAAGAACATGACCAGCTGAGTAAATAAAAAAACCTGTTGAACTTGTGGATAGTACTTACTGAGGCCCTAACTATTTTGATACATGTGCCTGCATAGCAATGTATTTTGGAGAGAAATAGTGATATTGAGATACATGAAAACAGTTGGTAAAGGCTACAAGTTAACCTGAAAACATATTCCTGGTAACACAGTTAAAGGAAAGGGAGAGGTGCTCAAAGGTAAATTCAGGTCAGTTGGAGTCTACAAAAACAAGAGTTGAATGACTTATAAAACAAAGTCATATGCAAAGAGGGAACAAGTCACAGAAACACCAAATTTACCACAGTGTCATGAGAGGGGAAAGAAGGGGAAAAAAAATGACAAAAAGAACTCAGCAGTAAAATGAATATATTCATGCAGTGTCAGTCTCTCCAGACAAGAAATGGTGCCAAGTAGAACCGCATCAGCGTGTGGCCGCTTCTTGCACTGACACTAAAAACATCTGTTGAGGTACAGGGTTTATACTGTCTGCCAAATAAGAGTTTTTTAATCTTAAAACATATGCTGGAAATAGGAAAATTTGGACAAGAACAAAAAGAAAAAAGAGGGGTAGGTGGCCAATAAATTAAAAGTGAGAAGTGGAGAAGGACACATTGGAGACAATGTTTTCCACATAGTACATCGTAGTTAATTTAAGTCATCTCAGGTCACCAAGGAAAGGGAAGCTCATGGAAGAACTCACGGATTGCTCAAAGAAGTTAAAAGAAGTGAAGTGATGTTCTTCATGCCACAACATTGGGTATTGAACAGTTAACCATAAAACTCAGATTTTAGCAAGAGTTTGCGAATACATCTAATTTGAGACACAAGAACTGATGCTGACAGCAATACTCCTGTTTTTCAGGCATGCATCTCACATTTTTTGCAGGAAGCCCCCCAGCTGAGCCAGGGCCCAATATTGGCTCTGCAGAAATTATGCCTCTAGGCTACTTGGTTAAACACTTATGCAAACAAATCTTAGATACATATAGTAAGTAAATGATTTAAAGATTCCCACCTTCACATTCAGTTCTCTGGTTAAAGCAGCTAGAATGCACAATTCAGAAATATTTCAGTTAGAATAATTGGCAGATCTGACCAAAGAAGTTATTCAACTATTTCTAGGATATTTTTCAAATGAGGTATGTAAGTTCTCCTTATGATAAAATACTGTCATAGAGTGTAGTTTGTTTTCATTTCTGAAATAAAATATGTATATGCAAGGATATTATTCAGGGAAGTTGGCATCCTGAATATTGTAAGCATGTATGTATAGAAGATTTGATTTTATGTCACTGACCCTTTGAAGTCAACAAATTCTTTCCTTCAAATCAGTCTTTCTTTGGTGCCATCTCAGGTCTGCAGTATGCAGTGCATGTCTAAAGACAGAAATAAACAATGAACCAACTTTAATATAATTTGTCCACTCAATTAATTCCATGTGAACTGTGCTTTTAGAAGAGAAAATGTGCCTACAGTAAAATGCAGGCCCTTAGAAATCAAAGAGGAAACTTCCACTCTCTTCAACAGATTTGAGATTTCATTTTGGGTATACGTGACTTTAAAGTACAAAAAATTTGTGCTTAATGAATCACTGGGTATGGTAAATTGCACGTTATCAAATTCTGCATCAAGTTAATTGTGCTGTGTATCCTTCAGGATTTGCTTCTGTTTATTTTTCTTCCATTTATTAAACATTATATTTTTTAAAATCACCATAGAAATGAGCAGAAGAATGGGTTATACACACCGTGGCTTACAGGAGTTTTTGGTCCTTCTAATGTGTCCAATGTGACAATTTTAAACTTTCGGTTCTGCTAGATTACCTGCACTATAGATGACTCATTTCTGGGAGATAAAAACACTCTGGGCAATATGAAAATCAAATTCTAGAATGAGGTGATGGGACCAAATAGGAGATGTTTCCCAAAGGCAGTACTCAGAGCTACATAATTTTCTGCCTTATGTGATTTTTAATGAATTTGATGGAGTTCTGTATATTAGACGAGCATGTAGCTGAGTTTTACTGGGCATTTATGTTCTTGTAAAAATACAGAGATCTTACTTGCTCATGTAACAGTATCTTCAAATGCTTTTGTTTCTTCCTGAATCCTAAAAGAATGTTTTCTACAATCATCAAAAAGCAAAAAGCAGGGTAAGTCTTTGATATCTCTTCCTTTGTCTTCAATGCACAACAGCTGGAAAAGATGGAATTAGCACAGGCACTGGAGAAAAATCTTATTGGCTCCTCTTTTAAAATGCTGGTAACAAATTGCAGTTAATTCTTCATGATTGGAAGACAAAAATGTTTTAAAAGACTGCTAGGAAATAAAATATTCTAGGCTGAATTTTCAAATCCAATAACTTATGTTTAAAGTTCAAGATCATTCTGGGGTTTCATAGCTCTTTTTCACTAACACCCAGTAGGAGACTTTCCAGTGATCTGCAACAAGTGACAAAGTAGAATACGTAGAAATGCGTTTTGTGATATTCTTCTTCCAATGAATGTTAAGTTTCATGTGACACCAAAGCTTTGGCTGAATCTTTGGTGTTTTTGAACATGTCCTCACTTTCAGGACTGTGAACTAAATTTGAAAATTATTTCCACTTCAATTTGCATTCTTATTTCTCAGAGAAAGCTGACTAACCCCTCCTTTCTTGCTCAGCAGATGTTTGTCTGCTTCAGTGAGAATCTACACTCTGTTCTTTGCAATATGGAAGCCTGAGCTGTAAGTGAAATTATGGTGACTAATAATTGTTGACCTCCATCTTCAGAACAATTTCACACCCAGTACATGCAAAAAAGATGTATAATAACATGATAGTGCGATTAGAAAATTCATCCACTGTTACTTGTCTGGGCTCGTTTGACCATAATCAGTGGCTAATTAATGTCTCTGATCCTTCAAAAAAGCCCTAAAAACAAAAAATGCCAATTGGTAGCATTTAGGGTTTTTTTCCAAAACTTTAGACAACATAAAGAAAAACAGTTTAAGGTTTCACAGAACTGTTGAGTTTTGAAAAACATTTTTCCCCTTAATTTGAACCATCATTTTCTCAAAGAAAATTAAATTAGAAAAACAACAAACATATTTTTTTAATTAAACAGAGTACTGAGCTATGCAAACAATAAAGATCCTTGTTTGAAATTAATTCTTGTCCTGCTTCTGGGATTACCAGGGGAATAAAATTATAGCAAAGCAAAACAGAAAAACCTGCTACAGCCTAGAACTTGCATTTTACCAGCAGCAAAAGGAAATTTAGACTCAATAGTTTAGAGTTCTTTTCTGTCTCCAAAAAGCATGATTTTAGAGTTTGTTATAAATTTGACAAAATGCAAAACCTCATCACTCCTGTCACCAGAAACCAAAGTTGTACCTCTAATTTTTAGTTTCTTTATGGCTCACTAGTTTACTTTTCCTGCTCTCTACCTAAGGGATGTTTTGAGGTGATTCTCAGGAATGCAAAAACAAGGTCAACAGATCAAGTCAAGAGATATTAATTGTTTAAATGTTAGAGGAAAATGTCCCTCCTAGGGCAGGAAGATTGCCCAGAGGTGGGAAAGGTCTCACAGAAGAATCCGAAAGCTTTTAGGTTGACTGTATTCTGCATTTATATTTATGTGAAAATTAAAAAAAAACCCACAAACAAAACCACAAAAAGCAACATCTGACCCGTGAATCTGTTTTAAGAAACCCGGAAACTGTTTTTAGAAACAGGCCATATTCCTGTGAGGAAACACTACTTGTCAATTAAAATACTGAAACACTCAAAGTGGCTTCAGAAGTTTAAGTCTCATAGGATATCATAGTATTAAGCATGTCAGTATCGGGGTCTTACTCTTCTGAGGTTGTCTGTCTGCTTGAACCACCCATCAGTCCTTTGCTCTGTTGAAATCTCACCATCTGTTTTCTGTTGAGCCATTTGAATAAACTATTGCTCCCCTTATTCTTTGTGTACAGAGCTGCCTTTTGGAACACAATATTTGGTCAAGTTCCTTGGCCCACAGATTTCTTCTTCTTATCCAGTTGTCCTGCCCCAATTGCCCCAGTTGTGCTCGGGTTCTCAAGAGTCCAAAGTCAACATTGTAGAGGCACGGGCATGCTGAGTTTGTGGTTGAGGGCACATCCAAATATTGCTACATCCCAGATTTGGATCAAATACTTAGCATAGCTCATTTTTTCTAATTAAATAAATGACATTTCTGCAAAGGAAAGAAGAATGGGGAGGGAAAAGGAGCAGAGGTCAACTGCTGAAGTGTTCCCTGTGTCAAAAAAACACGAACATTCCTGCAACATTACGCTGGCTCTGTCACCAGGGACCCAGCGGCCCAGTTTCAAGTGTTTGCTCAGTGCTTCGAGTCCCAGGTCACAGAGCTATGCCCATGACTTAATATTGCCAGCATTAAGCAGATTTTCTGGGGAAATTTTTCAAGTACTTTTTTTTTTTAAGTCTTGTTTTCTTCAAGTTGAACAGTCATATTGCCTCCCTGAGGGCCAGAGACTAACACGTGGAATAGATATCAATGAATTGTTTTCATCCTGCAAGCTAATGACCATGTCAAAATTCCTTCAGTCTCTTCCTTCTCCACGTGGGAGTTTAAAAAATATCAGTTTCTTTGCTATCCCACCTCTTAGTTAAATGGTTTGTTGAGCATTTTAACACCATTTATGTAAATATATTATACACATTCAAAATGCTTGCAAATGTGACAGAATGTCGGGTAATCTTGTTAATTTTTAATTTTTTTGTTCCAGATTATATTTCTCCAGGCTGGCATTCAGTGATATAAATTTTCATTGGATGTGTATGGCTATTTTATATCCTTTTAAGACAGGGGATTTTGCTGTATCACTCACTACATAATAAAATAAATGGAGGAAAGCTTTGCGGAGCGCGTACTGCCAATTTATCCTAGAATGCCTCGGCTTGTACTGGCGCGTGTCCTGACCACTACAGCAACACGGTGTGCTCGTGGCCTTTCCCCGGCCAGCGGCTCCCCAGCTCCTGAGCTGCTCTATCACCAACTTGCTGTGTGGCCGTATGTAAATAAACCAACCTTCTCACAGCTCGGTTTTCCTTACTCATAAGGATGGCAGCGCTCATCTCCAGGACTAGAAAACCGAGACATGTGAAGGCTGAGTCCAAGAGCAGTGAGCTTTGATCTTGCAGCTGGGTACAGGGCAGTGTGTTGGCTGCCCAGCTGGTCTGTCTGTGTGAGCGGTGTCCAAGGCAGGATGGGTGTCATAGGATTCACTCCGTGAAACCTTCTGATGAAGCCATGACTGGGTTCCCTGACTCCATTGAGCTCTTCCTGAGCATTTCATAAGCTAAATGAACCCCACTAAAATAGCTTTTCACAGTACTGTGAATGTATATAAAAGGTCTGAAACTATAATAGAAAAACACACTTTGTAAATTATTGGTAATAACGTAACTATCATTGAGAGCGAGTTTCTACCTATTCTAGTATTTAATGCTACTTTCAAATGGATAAATAGAATATTCAAATCGATCATATCTGTGTTACAATATTAACAATATTAGCATGCAAAAGTTAATCCAACCCCTTTTATTACTTTTGTGAAATGCAAACATGAATTTGTCCAATATTGCAGATGAATTGGATCTGCATATAATAAGAAAACGGTTTTCCTCAACCTCTGAGTGACAGCAGATGAAGAACAGAAATACAGTAAATTTCAGCAAGAATATAATTTTGGACGAGTGCTGTGAGCCTGAGCAAACTTTTGCCTGGATTTCCATTTTTTTTTTTTTTTGAAGATAGTCTGAATTTTGTAGCTCAGATTGTTAAAAACAAAGTTTGAATACTAAGGCAGTTAATTAGTTTGGCTCCAAAAGGCATCAAATAATATCTCCTTCAAAACAATCTCTAAATGGATGAGATTCTTGGAAATACTATGACATACAACATAATAGTTCGCTGTAAACACAGATCTGGTGCCTTGCTCCTGAAAATAATGGAAGAAGCTAGAGCACAGCAAATTAGTCCTGTACATACCATTGTTGGTTCCTGGAAGGATCATTTGTCCTTGTTTTAATGTGGATATTCACCATTTACAGCCATATTTCTGGAATACATTTAGAGTAGTATGAAACCAAATCAGGATTAGACTCTGAATTTGAATTCAGCATTAGAGAAATCTAACATAATGTTATCATTTCAGAATTTAAACAGCCAACTGGCAGAACACTCTCTCTATGACCAGAAATAAGTAACACCCACTGCCTAAAATGCAGTCTTTTTTGTGTGTCTTGCTTTAATGTATTGAAGAAGGATCCAGAACCTCAAGATTATCTTCTTTTATAGAGTATCTGCTTGGAGGATCATGCTTGATAAAGAAAACTCATATCTGGGCATGTTTGCAAAATTAACTCTTCACTGACACTTGACGTCAATGCCAGAGTGAAGTGATTTCAGTAGCACTAGTGAAATAGAGAGGGAGCCATCAGAGAGACCTGAGGCACAGCCAAGTTTTTGAGAAAATATACACTATTATGGTTCCCTGTAATTTAAGTTAATACAAGAGAAACCCAAGAGAGAGGTATGTTTGGAATCACACCCAGGGCATTCATTCTTTTTGGAGCAGAATGAGGACTTATGTACTAGTATCGTCCTGTTCTTCTTGTTATTAACTCAAATGGCTGCAGCATAAATACCAAAATTTCTGAAAAAAAATAGCTGTATCTATGTCTTCTATGGAAGACTGTCAAATACCTGTAGTGTCTGTTAAAATTATTAAGTATCATCACAGATTATTCTATTTTTTAATGTGAGAAAGACATTGTGTGTGCAAAGGACACATACAAAGTCCAAGTCTCTTTTCTTTGGCACATCTGCAACTTTAATATGTCTCATGCTGTTTTTAAAATGTTTTTATGCAAAAATATAAAATGTATTCTTAATGGTCAAGGAACGTATAAGCTAATTTGTAAAGTCACGTGGGCTTCGTTTTGTCCTCAGATGCAGTCTTCAATTCCTTCATGTTTAGGAGAAGATTTGGACCCATCTGTTTACCAGTGCAAGGAGAACAAATGGAGCAGTGCTTCAACAGCTGAAAACCATTGCAAGGTACACAGAACAACTTAGACTAGAACTAAACCAATGATAGAAATATCACCACCACAGTCCTCCGGTCCTTTGACTGGTACTTATCTGACCCATAATGGCGAAAGCCATCTGTCACTGCTTAAAGTACATGATGATAAAACCAGAGTCTGGAAAATATCCTGACTCGATCTATTTGGTAAACTTTCAAATATTTCTTTCAGAAGATTTGCCAGGCAAATGTCATAGTATAAAATTTAGTTTTATTTAATTTGTGTTTTATTGCTTTTAAATTTAACTTTTAAAAAAAGACACGATTAAAGAGGTACAGCTGAGTGAAGGCACAAAGCTTCTGTTGTACAAATCTGTGTGTGTCTCAGTCTGTAGGTCATTTGTAGCTGCATTTTAGTCCATTTTAGTCCTGTGCTGGAGGAGTGTTTAGTGAATTTAGACATGTGTCTGAAATGAGCTGGATAGGTTGAATGCAATATCTTATTTTCCCTTTTTCTTTGTTATGGCTACTGTTGGTTGTGTCAAGACCAAAACATTGGTACATCCAGACAGGGAAACCATTTGTCCTTATTTCAAAGTAATATTACAAAATTAATTAGTTAGTTGCCAGAATAAAAGAAAGACTCAGTTAACAGACCAATGCTTTCCAGAGACGCTATATAACTAATCTTTGAATTGATCTTTGGTTTCTCTGTAGAATTCAATCAAAACAAATCCAATACTTGAATAAAACCTATCCACAAAGATTCATTCAAAAGTAGTGTCTTCTTTTGGGTTACCTGTTATCTCACTGTCTTGCAAATGTGAAAGAAGAAATTATCCATTTAGCTAATTTTAAACTTTTTCTGTGTTTAAAAAAAATAAAAAAGGAAGAATTTTATTAATACAGATCTTTAATTTTATGTGTATGACTCAGGTACAGAGCTTGAAAGAGCATTACTGGGCACATTTCATTAACTGTTCTGTAAACAGCAATTATTTAGTACCTATAAATGCTGCTAAGTTTATTGCAGAGTTTTGAGGATAACCTCTTATTCAAACCTAGAGACAGTCATTAGTTGAAAAAGGCATGTTTTCCCCTGTGCATAGTAATGCCTCTACCTGTATAAATAATAATAATAAAAAAATCTAGTGATTGTTGTTGCAGAGTTGAAAGAGGAAGAATTAGTTGTCCAGATAATATTTTTCAAGAAGGGAAAGAAATTGCAGAAGAAATATAATATGAAAAGTCCATTTCAGTCAATGGTTAGAACTCTGACAATACACCAGATTTTGCATAAATGCAGAATAATTGTCTTGGATATGATAAGGTGTCAGGCCTTGTAATAATTGTGGATTAAGTTAATGACAAATCATTTACTCATAAATATAAAGTACAGGAGGATCATATTAAACTAAAGAGGATTTCATTCAGTAACATGTCCAGCTTCAGAGGTATCTGACCTTATGTTTTCTTTCTCAACACTCAGTGTCAAAAAAACCCAAAACCCAGTACTGTTCTGGAAATCATAAACATCACTGAGACACTGAAAACTCCAAAAAAGTTGAATACCATTTATCTGTCTGAAGGACTATTTATAGAAAGATTAGGTAGCACATTTGGATACTTCTAGACTATACCAGATATTTTTAAATGCTCTACCTTTCAGCTGTAGTGCTTTCACTTATTAAAACCTTCTGGAGTTCTTCATCTCTCTTCTTACCCAACACTGTAATCAAAAGAGTGTTTTCCTGCTGTGGATATACAGGCAAGCAGAAGCTATTTGATATTGATTCTGATGTGGCTGAGCTACAGATTAGAATCTCTTTAAGCCATGCACAATAAAGAGTGTAATGAATTAATTTAAAACAATTACGTATGGAAATTATACAACCATAATTTGAAAAAGTAAATTTAAGTGTTGAATAATTTAATTGCATGCTTGAGGGTTTAATTGCATGCTCGAGGGTGCTTTAAACAAATGATAGAAAAAAAAGTTATGTGCTAACAAAAGCGATGCATCCTCTAAAGCACTGCTTTCCATTTTTCACATGCTTGTTCTGTGCTCCTATTCTAGGAAGACTGCCATGCTGTTTCTGAGACACTTCATAGTGAGAAGGGGTTTGTACACATACAGATCGTTTCCAAGACTGGGCCTTTATTTCATAATTTTAACAAAAGAATAAAGACTTGAAACAGGCACTGTTAGTGAATCAAGAGCATTGAGAATACACAGGATAGGTTAAACCATTTGCAGATACATTTAGAGATTGATCCATAGCTCAGAAAGGAAAGATATTTGATGCAGAACAGCGGGAAACAGAACACTATGGGCATTAAAAATATCAGATCAGCTCACAGGGCAGTCAGGCAGAGCACCACAAGCTTGTGTAAATATGTGTGATGTGTTTGACAAACCCCAGAAAACTCAGATTGGGGCCTTGGTTCAGTTGGGCCCAGGGCCGGATTCAGCAGATCTCTCAGTTTTGTAGCCATGGGGGCTTTCCGTAGATTCAGAGGGACAGGTATCACCTGACTTAAGCAACCAAAGAGGTATTTCATATCATCTGACATCAAGTCGAGTATAAATCAGTGGGGAAGGTGCTCTCGTCCCCTTTTTCCTCCCCTGGTGTGTGGTGTGAGAGGACATGCTGTTGCAGCTCTGAGCGAAAGGTCTCACCGCTCCTTTGCTGAGATATCCACAGTACTCTCAGTCTTTGGGAAGTAAGTACTTTTTTTGTTTATTATTATTCTCTCCTTCTTTTACTTGCTGGATGATCTTCCTGGGAAAACATCTTTTGGGGTGTTTTTCTGGGGTTCTGAGTGGTGGAGTTTGTGTGTTGTTGGGAGGGCAAACTTGGGGTAAAATTATTGTTGGTTTTTCTTTTATATTTGTACATATATGTGTTATAACTTTTGTGTAAATATATATATATATATATATGTTTCCTGTTTTAAGTTTTTTTCCTTTCCTCCTTTTTGCTGGGACTGTGTGGGTTTCGGGGGGACCTAGCATTTTGCCAAAGTCAAAACCAAAACAATATGACCAATGTGTCTTCCATCAAGTTGATTCAGAAACAAATTCTGAACTGTCAAGCAACATGAAAATGGACCAACAGAATTTACAGAATGAAAAAGCAGTAGAGATAGCTCCAAAGTAGTAGTAGTAACTATGAATTACCTTTGACTGACACCATTGCCTCTAGCAAGGAATTTTAGATTCTGTTAATTTCTTTTCATTAACTGAAATATTTGAAAGTATGCTTTGGGAAACCACAAGGATACAGTAACTAGTTCTGGGGAATAGTACACTGACTCATCTCCTACTGAAGTCAATGGAAAAATTCTGATTTACTTCAATAGGTTAGACCAGTTTCATGTCTGAAGCAAAAAAATCTTTGACAGGTTTTCACAGATCCTGAGATAAAATTATCCCAAGTGTACTTGATTGGCTCTTTGGCCTTCTCTGCATGTGATAATAGGGTTTTTTTTACTTTAAAATATCAGAGATAAGACCTTATTTTTAACTAGAACCACTCACACTAGTTGCTGTAAATGTCCCTCTTCCCCCCACTGCATGTTGGCCAACACTTGGTCACACTGAAAATTATTTGTGGAGAAGAGCAACATGACCCAACAGTCTCCCACGCTCACTAAGAACACAAAGCTCTACTGAAACCTCCTTTTGTGTTTGTTCTTAGAATAAAAAACAAAACAAAACAAAACAAAACAAATTAATCAAAATTATCTTCTATAATAATAAAAGGACCCATCATCTAGCTAAAAATAAACACTGTGAACAAAACATAAAAACTGCAAACTTTAATTAGAAACACAGAACATTGAACATGTCTGATTCAAACCTTTGGCTTGGATTTCTGCCTTGAAAATAGCATAGCAAATCTTGGCTAAATTCTAGACTTGTTCTGGGCAGGCACCAGGAGCACCCAGGCTTCTCAGCATTGCTCAGCCTCCAGTTCAGGGCAGCCTGGGGGAGCCCTTTGCCCAGTTTCCTGTCGTCCATGCACAGGAGGGAAAAGATGCTTGCTTTGGTCAATCCACCCCAGACACCACACTAAGATTCCTGTCTCCTCCATAAGCTGGAAGGATAGCCTAGAAGATTTGCCTAGTCTTGAGTTACTTCTTTTAGGTATTTTTGAAGTGAGTAGAGTGTCTCTCATCCTTTCTTCTGCTGGTTTTTCCTGTGACCAATGAGAGCAAGTAGGGCAAAAAGTGGCTGTAGTAGGAAGATTTCTGTTTTTATGGTGCCAAACACACAAAATACTGATAACTGAATAGAGGGGCTACTTAAGTGCTACCATAATACAAACAAATAATAATTGGAAAACTTCCCTTTCCTTAGCATTTTTTTTTGTTGTTGTTTATCATGGGCATCTAGCTACACAGCAATAGAAAGAAATATAGCAAATAATATACGGCAATTTAAAATGATAAAGTTCTCCATTAGATTTCTTTTCCTAAGGTTTTTAGATGTCTCAAGAATTAATTTAATTTTTTTTTCATGATGGCCTTGATCTGCCGAGCATGTCAGAGGCAATACTCTCATTCTTAACTTTTGTTAGGACTAGAATCTAAATCACTTCTTCTTTCATGTATCTTACCTCTCAGACTGATACATATGAGCATGGTACACAGAACTGATAGGAGTGCACCTTTTATCTGACCTTTGCAAACACTAATCTTTTCATAGAATGCCATTGACCTGGTAAAGAGGGACACACACATTCCAATGTACTTACGAACAACTGTGTTATAAATTTTTATGCAGCCACATAATAGCTGACATCTGCTGACACTCAAACTATTATGTTATGAATTTTAATTAATTTGTGACTTCTTTTCTCCTTTCTGTTTAACTCTTCTATCTGTCAGGTACAGTTTGTACTGCAACATGGGGGTCTAGAGGAGAGAAGTTTTAAAATAAACATCAAACCCAAGTATTTGCTGGTGACCTAGTACAGCATTGCTGAAATATAAGGCAGCTGTAAGTCAGCTTGTGAATAAAAATTGTTTGAGATGTTGGCAGATAGATGGTTCTGTCAGTGACTGTGCCAGTCTGGGTTAGCCAAGGCCGTGTGGCAGCCATGATCCCTAAACACAAAGGTCCGCTCTTATTTCCCCCAAAGTGAGCTCATGTTCTCTAGGCAGACACACACACTACATACATGTGTAAGGACAAAGGAAAGATCTCCATTCCTACTCTCTGAAATCAATGAGAAAAATTCTAATTAATCTAAAAGGCAGTAGAGATTGTTCTGTGGTTTCAAAGACAAATAAAATAGGAAATAATTTCCAAATGTGAGCTAAGAAATACATAAAGATACAAAACTGAATGCATGAAGAGGAATTTGAGGACCAGAAAATCAGAAAGGAATATGAAATCAGACAAATATAGAAAATGGTATAAATCTGTAGGGATAACAGGAGCAATAACTAAGATGAAATAAGAATTTGGAAAAGGAGAACCAGGGAAGAATCAAGAAAACTAAATAAGAAAATTAAAAGAAAATTATGGAGGACACTGTGATGAAAGGATAAGAAGACAGACAAAAATAAAGATCAGGCTAGGGCAGATAAATGTGATACATGTGTTCAAATTAGCAGAGACCTGTAAATTTAATCTCAAACTATTCAAAGCTCTACCTAAAGTCCAGGGATTGTTTTGAGAATATATGGAGAATAAAAACTGGAAAAGGGAAAAGGCATTGTCCATCTTACAGGCTGTGTAACTTAAATTTGCCTTCTAGAAAGTATCACTGCACATTATTAAATAACCAATGCATATTACAGGGCTGGTGTTTCCAGAGTTAGACCAAAGCTCCATTGAGATCTCTGTCTTTTGCCTTGCAAAGGCCAATAATGGGTACTCAGGAAGAGAATAAATATTGAGAATATTTAAAATAATATTTTTCCACCATACTCTTCCAATCTTCAATGAGCAAGTTGGCTCAAGTATTCCTTTGTGTTTAGTAGCCCACAGTGGATTTATATCTCCCCGTGGTGTCTGGTTTCCTCTTGGCTACCTGTAGGCTTTTGTTATGTGCACAATCATGCAGCAAGGAGTTCTATATCTGATGCACAGGTTCTGTAAGGAATCATATAAGAGGGAATAAAACAAAATATCTTGCAAGGAGTAATAGGAAAAGAATGCCAGAAAGCCAGTTCTGTTTCCTTGCTGACAGAACTGTCCCAGCAATTAAGGAAAAAGTAGATGAGATGATATACTGGGATTTTAGGAAGTGATGGATTTTGCCCGTGTGACTCTTCCATAAACAAAGTAAGAAAATAAGCTATACATGCACAGAGCTGAGAAATTCAACTATGTGTTGCTTGCTAACAAAACAGGGAGGCAGTTCTTATAGGAGCCTGTAGGGTTACTGAGTCTTTATGACATTTTTATTAAGATGAATGATGCCACACATATTGGAGGGTTGAATAGCACTCTTGCAAAAGTTGCTTGTGACATGAAAGGAGAAGGAATTGCAAGTGTCAGTGGATGTGTTGGTTTCAAAAGAAAAAAAAAAGTAAAAAATAAGCTAAAGTGCCTATGGAAAAGAAGTTCTGAGTAAGGACATCAGGACAGAATTTCCAAGATATTTCAAGTAGTCTTAATTCTTACATCAATTTCTGATGCAGCAACCTGCTTACCTCAGAAATGTATGTGTAATTGTAGATTGAGTGCTTTTAATCCTAAACTGGTGCATAACAGTGTAACTACACTGTTGTCAGTGGAATAAAGCCAAACTCCACCACTAGTTAAAGATCTAGTGTTTGTGTTTGTTTTGTTTTACAAATGAAAAAATGTAGATCATAAGAGAAAGTTTTATAAAAAGCATTCTGTGATAACATTGCTGTGTGAAATATTTTAAAGAGTGTCTTGGGATAGGAGAAGTTCTGAAACACAGTGGATGCAAAGCCAACAGTCAGCTTTGTGAATGTTAAAATGCTAATTATATATGAAACAAATTTATGCATTTGTGTAATAAAATTTGTGTAATAAAGCCAGAGCTAACTGAATGCCAAGTGATTCCAGAAGCCATCTGGGTGCAGGGTGCTTGTTGGCCAGTGAGCAACAATATGAAACCTCACTCCCTTCCTCTCCCAGCAGTCAAACTGGATCCTGCAGGCCAGACCTACAAAGGTATTTAGGTTCCCCATTCTTTTTCAGAAACTCAAAGTAAGATTCTTAAGTAGGGGTTGGGAGCCTGACATCTTTGTATATCTTGGCTCGTATATGCAGCATTTTCTATAGGCTTGTGCACAAATCACAACCACAAAGGAACACCTGGGGAGGGAGAAAAGGGAACTGATCTCAGAGCTTCATATGTTTTTTATTACTAGGTAACTCTTTCCATGCAGTGTATGTGTACAGAATGGTTGCCGCACTTGGAGTCTGGCTCCCAGGGAGGCCAGCTTACATCACAGAGTTGGGAATAAACAGCCAAAAGTTCAGCACTATTTAGTAAAAACCAGACCAAGCTACATGATCTTCAGGCATAGAAAATACAACTTTTGCAGTGCTGTGGAGTACTTTATTAGCTGTCAGTAGATATGGCATGACTTGAGTTCCAATTTCCCATGGCTGCAGTGTGTCGCCAGAAGTATCTTTGTTAGTCTTGAATATATTCTGTGTTGGTGGATAGGGTGCAGGACAAGGTTGAAATGTCAAGAAATTAATCTGAAATATTCTGGATTTCTTCCACATTGTGGGATCCAACCCATACTGCAGGTGGTGGTCCTATAAAACAGTTGTTTTTCACAAATCATTCTGCCTGTTCATTAATTTCATGAACCGGAGGACCATTTCTCTGCAGTGTTTTTTAAGAAAAGGGCCATCCAGACCTATATGTCTCCCCTCTGCAGTATGAAAATAATTACACCACATTTGTCAATGTATATGGGAAGACAGAGAATTCACTGGGTGTTTTGGAGCAGCAAGCTGAAAAAGGAGACAAGATCTGTAAGAAGTATGAAGAATTGAAGCCATTTCTCACGTGAAAATTAAGATACTTCACATGAAATTTCTGAAATTGCAAAATTAACTTGTTTTAAAAGCTTTATAGAACAGATTTGGGGAAGAAAAGATCAGGAATAATTGACATCTGCAATGCTCATCTGTTGGCTAGATTTGCCTCATTCATGAAATAGGCACAATTTCAGAGGCCAGCATTTTCAAACAAGGTTCCAAACTGAAGGCTCCAGGCAGGACTTGCTAAAAGGCAATTAGTACCTTCTTTTTTTTTTTTTTCCCTGTGTGCGTGTGTGAAAGATTTAGAGGTTCCAACATTTATTTTGTCTGAAATCAGAGCAAAAATTACATCATCTTATTTTTGTTTTCTGAGGAAATGGTTTAGAGGAAAGGTGCCATCCAAGAAGGTGCACCAGACAAATGATTAGATCTTGGACTTAGGAGCTCTTGGTAAATACCTTTTCTGCCCACTGAATTACCAAACTAGTGTTTCTCACAATCTCTCCTCTGCAGTCATTAGTGTTGATGTAAACAATTCAGTGTTGATTGAAGAAGGCAAATAAAAAAGGAGAGATACTTAATTTGGATCCATCTAGGAAGTGTGAGAACTGATTTGAGCCCTTGTTCAAACCGTTCAGACCACTAGGTCCTGGACACTACAGAGCAAATTTTCTTTCTCCCTCTTCAATTGCACCCTGGCTCTGAGACGGTTTCAAATTCAAAGCACAGTATTTCTGTGGGCCACACAGAATTTGCTGCATTAGCAGATCCGGTGCTTCTCCAGAGCAGTTTCTACCGAAGGACATTTCAGACTACGTTCTCCAGTGGTGCCAACTGTGTGCGTGTGAAAAGTCCCCCACTGCCTGTTCTCACTGGCAAGGAATTAGACCAACTTTTGACCCCAAACATGCTGAAAGGCATGAGTTAAATGATCATTTTTGATTCTTACTTTTCCTACAAACAAGGGCTAACCAATAGCTTATAAATTCAGATAATTCAGCAGGGAGAAGATACTTGGAAAGAAGAAATAATAGATGAGATGGGGTGTAGAAGAGCTTTGTACAGCAAACCAGGTAAAATCGTGTTTGCTTTTGAGAGCCTTTGTATTATAAGGTCACCTTTTCTGTGGAGAGAAACAGTATTGGCACTTAGGCAAGATTAAGAGCAAGACGGCATTGTTGCAATCTGAATTTGGGAGAGGTGGACAGTACTTTGAGGAACGAGATAAATTATTTGAGGACTTACGAGAAAGAGCACTGTAAGCAAGCTAAGGAAATGAAGGGCAATTTAAAAAAAATAATTGGCTGCCTATGAGCATAAGCTATTTAAGTAACTTGGGTTCACCTTCACTTGTGCCAGGTACAAACTGTCTCATCTGGTGCAGGGAATAAGTCTAGGATGTCACATGATGAGATCCTAGTGTAGCTTGGAGAAACTGGAAAACTTATGTACAATATAATTTTATTTGTTTAGGACTGGATTAAAATCTGCAAGGTAGTTTAGCCCTTGAGGAGAGACAAAAAATGCCAAGACTACCCTAAAGTAAGACCACCCTCCCTTCCCTTCTGACACTATCCCATCCATCTCCTCTGCTCTACAAGTGCAGCTATTCAGTGAAGATGAGTGGGAAATGAATCAGTTTAAAAATAAACCTTCTGCTGAGTTAGTTTTAACCTGGATTGGTTTCCTGATCTGGTTCATAATGCAGCCAACATGGCTAACAGTGTCTGTATCTTGCTCTACAGTCCTAGTCTCTGCCTTCTGTGATTTGCATTAGCCTTGCAGCTGGTGCACGTGTGCTCTGTAGGACTCTCAGTCCGCACTAAGGAACACTGTGCTATGGAAAGAGAGGGCTGGGTCTTCCATGTGGGGAAATAGCACTGTATTCAACTGGAAATATTTTACTGGAAATGTGTCTATTGCCATCATTCAGGCTAAGCTTACACAAAATAACTCAGTGACTAAAATATACATGTTGTAAAACTACCTGTGCTAATTTCAGACTTTTCTGTGATTTCATGACTATTATAAATCTGCTTATCCTCATATAGCATTGCCAATTAAAAAGCTTCATAATTCTGTGTGGAAATTATCCTGTCCTGAAGGATGGCCCTTCTGATATGGACCTTTCTAAATCTTGGAAGAGAGGTTTGAAACTAGTGAATATGAAGACCACAACTTTTACTGCATTTAAAAAAGCATTTTATACTCACCTCATTACCACTCAACTCTACTTTTTCGGCTCTGCTATCAGTCTAGCTGCACAGCTGTATTGTCTCAAATTTAATTGTACTCTAATTCTTCAGTTCTGTTCATCTCTAAGCCTCTGCTTAAACTCTCCTTTTCTTGACATGAGGTCTTAGAAAGTTCTACCTTTTCTTTTCCTTCCTTCCTTCCTTCCTTCCTTTTTTGATTTTTTTTTTCCCCCCTAAACATGTGACATGGTCTTTCTTCTTCTAGTTAACTTGGGACCCTTTTCCCGTGCTGTAGATTTCTCCTTCTTCGTGGTCATGGACACAGACATTCTTCGTGTATTCCTTTCTGTTTGCATTCTCTTAGCCTTTCTCTTTCTAGCTCTTCATCTCTCACGTGCCCGTTCTTTCCCCCTACCTTAGTCCTGTCCTTAATCTTTTGGTCTCCTCTCATTTGTTGTTTTCACTGTTTCTAGTCTATTTTTCTTGCTATACCATATGTTAAGTCTCTCACATCATAAATAAAACACTTTTGACTCCTTCCATCTCTAGCTACTGGCCCATCTGCAGCTGCTCTTTCATCTCTAAGCTTTCTGAATGTGCTGTTTACACTTTTTCTTCCTAGAGCTTTTCCAATCTGGCTTCCCTCCTCTGCCCTTAAATGAAACCATTCTTTCCACAACATCTAATGGCATCCACTTTGCCAGATCTCAGACTCACTGCTATAACCGTAACTTCTCTTGGCCTCTCTGTGTCTGCTGTCCTTGAAATCCCTCTGGGATTCATCAGGTCTGACTTTCCTTGGCTGCTTCTCCAATCATTTCCTTAACACATCCTCTGCAGGATCCTCCAGTTCTTGGTAAAGACACTGTGGACTTTTAGCTTTGTGTAATTTTACCCACAACCAAAAATTCCCTTGTCATCTCTTTGTCGAAGATTCACAAATCTACCAATGTATTTCTCCCCGCCTCCTTTTCTCCTAAATAAACTTTTAGTCTGACACCCTTGTGAATGACCTATTGCTTAAACTTAGTTCAGGTGAATGACAGATTTTTCCACTACAGACCTTTTCACTATATTCTTCTCACTGACTGTGGACCTTATTGTCATTGACGTCCCTAATCTGTTTATCATTTATATCCTCACAGCCAAGCAATATTTAAATTTAGCAAGCATATCATCTTCAAGAGATGGTGCTTCCTAGCAAGGCTGCTGAAACTTATCACAGAATCAGAGAATCACAGAATTGTTTGGGTTGGAAGGCACCTTTCAAGATCATTTAGTTCCAAATCCTCTGCAATGAGCAGGAGAACATCCAACTAGATCAGGTTGCTCAGAGCCCCATCCAAACTGGCTCTGAATGTTTCTAGACATGGGGCATCCACCACCTCTCTGGAAAACCTGTTCCAGTGCCTCAATACTCTCACAGTTAAGAATTTCTTCCTAATATCCAATCTAAATCAACTCTCTTTCAGTGTGAAGCCATTACCGCTTGTCTTATCACTACAACCCCTATTAAAAAGTTTGTCTTTTCCTCCTACTCTTCCTTTTCCCTGAAAAATTATACAGTGTATTTTTCTCAGTCCCTATTGCTCCCCTAATGGTCATTCAGAAAACAGGAGAAAAACAATACCACTACTTCAAAGTTTAGGGATATTTCATGTGGCTCTTATGTATCTGCCTTGGTAACCTCCTGTTATATTCTTATTTCATCAATAAGAGCAATGCTTACTTTCAGAGGCAAAGCTCTTTATGCCTACTTGCATTTGACACTTAGTACAAGCTCCCACTACCCCTTGTTAACTTCCCAGACAAGGATCCTTATGGTTTTGATGGCCAAAATATGTAAAATATCTATAAAGTTGTCTCTTTGCTTTGCCTCAAATCCTTCTCTAAATCTCTTTACTTTGAGAATTAGAGTTAGGCAGCTTAAAGTGATGATACTAAAGTCTCAGGTTTTCTTCCTTTTTCTTTTATTCCATTGCTTACCCTAGACAAGGAGCATAAATTTTTTTTTCAGATCCTTTCATCTTTTTTATTCCATCTATATTCACTACATTCTGATTATAACTATAATATCTATGAGAAATAAAAGCAGTAACAAAGCATTCACCATTGCATAGTAGTAATTTTGAAGATTTTATGACTGCCTGAAGCTTTTTGTATATGTGTATGTAAATGCATGTGGCTGGCAACATGAGATTTAAAAAGCAAATATTCTATATCTTTCTACCTAAATCTTTTAAAAGAGACAAATTTAAATGAATGAATGAATAACAGAATGGACATTGTCATATGTCTGCTGTCAATGTCTGGATTTTATTTTTCTTAAAATGAAATACCTGTTGATATATGCACTTGTGTTTGTATAT
>JAWWEU010000158.1:53490932-53504205 GCA_035583155.1 Acropternis orthonyx | reverse complement strand
TATATAACTGGATATTCTACTTGGCTGGCAGTATGTGTTGAACTTCTGATGTACTCTGTGAGAGGTGGAAAAATACGTAGTTAAAGTGGTGTTGACTGATGAGTGAGTAGTTCTTAGTAAAAAGAGATAGTCTTATTCTGCCAAGAGAAGTTATCCTTTGTGTGGGGCAGGCATTTTAAACCTTTATTTTTCACTTGGTGTGTGGCCACCCTGAAATGCTTTAGAAATGTCTCGTTTTCTTCTTGTGAAGTAGATTTGTTTTTCTTTCCTTCTTTCTTTCTTATTTTCCATTTTGGTGAATAGTTCATTTTCCTGGTAAGGAACTGTTGTCCTGCAGATTTTAACCTTTTAGGAGTAATATGTCTTTGAGCAGGAAAGAGACAGATCCTCAGATGTTAGGAACTGCCAAGGCTATTTTGAGTAAGAGGCTTATTTGAAGCTGTTTTCCATGATACTTATGCATTTCATATAAAGTAAAAGCCAAGAGTAATTTATTATTTAAATTCTTAAATAGTATTTGGAGAATAATAATTTTATTTTTTTTAAAAATTGCCATTTTAAAAAACAATTTTCACTAATGCCCACCAGAAACTGAAGTAGTTCTTGTTCCACTTATGATCCGACAATACCTTAAAGGCAGCTTTAAGAATGCAAAGTATATTACACTGGACCAAAAAAAAACCCCACACAAATTCATTTGTACCATCCCTTGAAGGTGAAAATCCTATTTTAAAGTATAGAGGTCTGGTCTGAAGGTGGATCTGGTCGAGGGTCGGACCTTAGCTACAGCATGGTCATTCCAGATTGCCAAATTGTTTCTGTTTTCTTTTTTTCTATTTTCTTGTTTCTGTTTATGGTTATTTTGACTTGCCTGATACATCCAAAATCACTGTGTTTCATGTTGCACACAGACAGACAAATTGGAAGGTTCTTTCCTCACATCCTAAATGAGTAACTATGGAGTTCATTGTTGCAAGATATAATTCACCAATGGTTTGCTTTTCAAGAGCAGAAACTAAATCTGTCACTGCTGGAAAATACTGCAGTTCTGAAAGTGCCATTTAAAGTGGAAGAAACACAGAAAATGGATATTAGGTTGATTAGAGTACTGGAGAGCCTACTCTATGGGAAGAATGAGATTGGCATGTTTATCTTAGTAATACAGAGGTTGAGATCCAATACCTCTCCCTCAGTGCTCATGGGAAGAAGTCACTTTAGGCTATTTCAACACAAGGAGAGATGAGTATATGCCAGTTGCAAGAAGATTTGAGCTGGGATCTGCAAGAAAGTGCGAGTGGTAGGAGCTTTAAGATGTCAGTATGAAGAATCTAAAGATCACAACCCATGTCCAAGCCCTATTTACTTTATGGAACCTGCTACAGTTCTGGAAAAGATGATATATCCAACTTGCTTCTGTAACAGTCATGAGGACTTGCTGTTCCAATATACCTCTTCCCATCCTTCATCCTTATAATAACTTGCAAAGTATGAAGCTGCATATTATTGATCTATATTTTTAAATAAAGATTTCACAGTATTCATGTCCTCTTTACTTTCTAAGTATGTGGCAGTTTTACATGGAAGTTTAGTAAACCTTCTAATGCTAGAGGCTGATGGCCAGCTCAGTGATCACACAGAACAATGGTGGAAACCTCAGAGAAAGTTAGAAGAGTTATTACTAAAAATTGAATCTCTACATGAGTCTAAGAAATAAGTGCAAACTGACTCTAAAAATTAGAAGACAGATCTGTGAATACCACTGCAAATACCACTGGCAAGAGACATGTCTCTAAGCTGTCTTCAGACTCCAGAGTAAATAAATAAAATATTTTAGAGAGAAGAAGGCTGTATATGTTGGCAGCATTCCTTGACTTTGTGTGTAAAACCGAGCACGATTCGAACTTCCACTAGGTAAAGACACCAACACAAGAAACTCATTTAAACTGGTCAAATTCTAACAAACATTTTCTGTGAAATTTTGGTGAGGTGGAGTTTGCCAGAAGTTTTTCCAGGAATTAACAACCTCCAAAGACTGCAAACACTTTTTCTTCTGAACATCTCTGGCCAGAATGTTTCTCCAAAACTCATAAAGCAACAACTTGAGAAAACCTGCCTGAAAAGCAGTCTGCATTGTAGAAATATAGTAAGAACTTGCCAATCTTTGAAGCCAGAGAGAACCTAAATAAAGGCAGTGAAGACTTAGCAGCCACTCTGCTTTCCAAGCACTATGGGAGAAAATGAACAAGTTTTAAACAATCCACTGGGGGACTTGACCTTTTTCTATCCTCCCTCTTCTTCTTCCAACCTCTTGATTTCTGTACATGAAAGTCAAATAAAATGGCTGATCTGGGCTCATCTTTATTTAAACTTACTGCTTTGGGCCTCTCTCCCTACTCCCTCTCCCCACTCTTAACCCTTGGTAATCAAAACTTGGCTTATACACACTCCAACTCAGCCCCCCCCAAATCAAACAAATAAAACACCCACATTCAGTATGAGATCACATCACTTGGTGATCTCAGTTCTAGTGTTACTGTACACTTTCAGCTGGTAAATTATCTCTTTGGAGAAGTTTGAAATATTCTATTGGCCCATTGAGTCAGTGGTACAGTATTTACTCACTTCTAGCAAGCCTGAGGGACATATGGTGCAGACCATGTATTCTTGGCAGAGATGCACTTGCCAAGATCTCTGGCAAGAATCAGCTCTGTACAAAACTTTTAGTCAAAAGTTGGTATGGTATTGGGATTTTGGTTTTGGTTGGTTTTTTTTTTTTTTTTTTTTTTTTAACACAAGGATAAATAAATATTATTTTTAACTCAAAAGAGATTTTAGCTTTAGACACTGCCCATGCACAGTTCTGATGAGTACAAGGACTGTGAGAAATGTGATGACATTTTGTTGCATAATTTTTAATTGAATGAGATTTATATATATTTTTATTAAAAACAAAGCAAGAAGCATGCATTCTTGGAGAAGATTCATTTGTCAAAAGTTCAAAAATTTGGCGAGCATGACTACATTAAATCTGCAGTCAAAATTTTTAAGAGGCAATTGTAAGATAAGATGATCATTTGTGCCTATGTTCTCATTCATGTTCTCTTGCCTTTGTAGACCTTAAAACTTTACCACCATCCCACAGCACTTGACCATTGGGATACTTTGATCATATTTGCAGAAGGCTTACCAAAGAATGGTTAATTTTGTGGTGTGTGCAATTTGCACAATACTAACTGCTTTTTTTTCTTAATGGAACACATTTTTACTATTTTGCAAGCCATCCGCAAGTTATTGCTTCACGTTTGGTTTTAAAATACAGTTAGGAAAATCAAAACAAGTCTTGATTACAAATTAATTATGCAATGAAATAAATTAAAATACAAAATAAAATAAAGAAGCTTCTCAAGTGAAATGTTTAATCAGTTTCAAGTGTCCTTAAGGGAAATGATAAATGATATAGCACCTTTTACAGAAAGTGTTAAATATGTTAACAATTTTAGACTGTAGCTGCATAAATAGTTGTAGTTAATTTAAAACATCTTTCAAAGTACTACAGCAAGATAGGCTTTGGCACACCATGGTTGAATAGAAAGAAGGTTCTGTTTTTTTCTTTCTTTATTTACTTCTTTGCTTGCCATACTTATAGCTTGTATCTAACTTATTTTTTATCCTCAAGTCCTGTACAACAGAAGTCTTGACCTGTTGGAAATAAGTTCATGAATTGGAGTTCTATACATAGACATCCTCACATCATCTGGACTCTTGATCATCCAATTACAATGCAATCAGGATTAACCTTGCCCTCAGCTAGACCCATGACTCCATTGCACCCAACAGGCACCTTAGTATATTTGCTCATGTATTATTGGATTTTGTTTCCCAGTTTATAGATTCTCTTGGATGATGGGTGGCCTTCTTTGTTACTCATTTGTACTATATCAACCATAATATTTTTTTTTATCCTTTTGAACCATGGTTATGAAATTAATAGTAGTGACAACAGTTGCAACAACAATAGAGATCTATCCGGTGAGTATTCATTGCAATGTGCAAACGTGGGACCCTTCTTCATTTTCTGCTGAAGTTAAGCATCATATTTAAACCTTTTTCATCCTTTAGTATTTTTTCCATCATCATTCTAAGAACTGTGTACTTTATCTCCACAGGCATGTAGCAATGGTTCCAGGCTGCTGCCATGGAACAGACAATCCGCAGTCCAAGCAGTAGGAGGTACAAAACTCATGGACAGTTTTGAAGCACAAAGCTGTAAGGTCACTGCACGTCACAGTTACATCCCTGATGGTCTGTGTTCTGTGCCAAAACCCACTTCAAGACTAAGAAACAAATAACAGTTCCAAAAGAAATCTGTTCTTACTCTCAAGAAGCCTGGAATCCCTTTGGCCTACCATCAACACTTTTATTCTATAGCAGATGAAAAAGTGAAGTTTTTTCTTGCCTTGTCTTTATCATGAACAGGTCAACATAAACTCCAGTCAAGTTTTTTTGCCGTATTCCTTCATCTTGGTGACCAATTTCTGAAAGCTATTCCCAAAAAGTTTTGCTAATTTCCAGTTAATTAAAGACTACTGGATGCCAGCCACCAAAATGTAAAGTCTATGTATATGTATATAGTAAATTTGAAAGTGTTCTATGTATTTCGACACTATCTTTTCTATATCATATCTATGTTGAACACCTGAGTAGTAAATAACTGTAGTAAAAACATCTCTCACTTCTCTTTCTTCAGTACATATTCCTTAAATATATAGTTTCTGTCATTTATTCCTGGTAATAAATTTACCCTTTGTTGTAAATATTTACAAAACCTCCCAAGGCCTGTCAAAAACAGGACCTTGAAATTGCAGTTAAAGGTTGTTACAGGTACCAGCAAATATCTTCTAATTGAAATTAAAGATATGGCATGCCCTGAGAAGAAATGAATTCTAAGACCAATTCAATCAATTGAATCAATTAATTTTCCTTAAAACCTTGTACCAGGGATCTGAATTATCTGTGGGAGTCATGAAAGTTTGATCAGCAGCTGTGCTGGGGAGCTTAGCCCCAGAACACATCAGAATGACCACACATTTCATCGCCTTTTTGATCAAAGGAAAATACTCACTTATTTGACGTAGCTTTCCCACAATAATTGCATGCTAGAGAAAAGCAAACCAAAGCATCTGATGCCCTAACTAAATAGGCACAATCAAAGGACAGAACAAACAACACAACATGCCGTTCCACCTCAAATGCTCTTGCTTTCCCCCTTTTCTCTTTTACTCCTCCAAAATGCCTTGGAACATAACCGTCATTGCATACTAAAATGATTCAGGGAAATTTTCACCAAACAAGGAATAAATTATGAAGACCCACAGTGAGAGTGCCTATGTCATTCCATTCTGTGTGGTGACATGCACTATGGCCAAGCATGTCAAACAGTTACCTTTCAGAATTGTAAGCTCAAACAAAATTGTCTTCTACATCTCTCTTTGACTATCTCCCCTCTCTTTGACTGTCTCCTTATCTTTGGATTATTTCAGCTTTTTCAGTCTATGGATCTCATCTGGATTTCTTGTACAGATGCTTTACATAGAATTTACATAGCCACGTACATAATATTCTAGAATTTAATGGACAGTTGACCATTGTGTTACATCTCCCAAAGAGTCTCTGAAGAGTTAAGAGCTCTGGCTTTGCCTGTAGCACAGAGGAAAGGCTAGCCATGGATTCCAGCATTGCTTTTTATTATGTTGCAGCTGTACTGCACTCAATTCTACTTGGAAAAATTCCTGAACAAGAATCTCTTTCCCTCACTTCACTTTTGGAATAAGTACTGTTTTGGTTTTTGGCTCAGCTTTGAAGCAATGTTCTTTTTGTCAGTATTGAAGGAATGAAGGGTATATTTAAAGAATAAACTTGGGATGTGTTTGGTGATTTTGATTTAGGATGTAGGAATAAGGTTCTCAAGGGATGGAAAACTTGAATTCTAAAAATAATGAGCATCTAAAGTTTAGTGGAGATATTATTATTGCATTGACTCATATGAGTCTTTCTTGATCTACATGTCTGTTTAGGAACAAGGATATTATTTACAGTGCAACAATATTTATAACACAATTTATAAGTGTTTTATTCCAGTAGTTGTTTAAACAAAGTTAACAAAATTAAAATATAATACAATTCATCAGCTGTCATACCTAGGAAATCCACTAGCCAGGGTTTAGCTTACGGTAGTTCTTTCACACTGATGCAAAATCACTCATTCACTTGTGTGATTTTTATCTGGGTGCAAAGTTTTGTGAATGTGTAAGTCACTTTAATCTACCCTTAGACTATTTTAAAAAGAGAGTTCTTCACTGCTATTTCCTCTTTGAGGCGTTAACAGAGCTAAGCCTCAAGATATATAAGATATGATGTTTCTCCATAGGATACCATAAGTTGCTTATCCCATTCAATCCCTGCACCATACTTAGAACTGTGTTAGCTCCATGGTCCCAGGAGTCACTCTGTAGCAGTTAGGTTTTGGATCTAACCATTTCCTTTGTAAAAACTGCAACATGAAGAGAAGACAGCAGTCCAACACAATTATAGGCTAAGGTTACTACTTCATTCCTTGCCTACAGGCATTTACACATACTTAATGGTATGCTTCAATTTTGTGTAAAGGTAATCCATACAGCAGAACAAAGTGGTTGGCCAAGGCCTGCTCTTTATTTGCACTGTGGCTTGCAGTTATGGAGTTGGAAAGTAGAAATTTTAAAAAAATAACAACAAAAATAAAGTAGACCTTAAAACAGAAAAATCAAAGGAAACAAAGCTCATTTTCCCCCATCGTGAATTAGGGACCAATCTTTCCCATAATGGATAAAGAAGTTAATTCAGATTGCCCTTGGAATGGTCAGCTTCCAGAATTAAATCATCTTTTGGTTGATGCCAGTAAGTAAGCAGACAAAGACCTTAGTAGAAGGTGAGAATCTCTAATTAGAGAAGAGAAATTGGGCTTTTAAGGAGAGCCTCTACACACATCTGTGCGTAAGAACAAGTAGACATTGCCCAGTGACTTTCACTGGTATTTTCAAAGGCTAAGTTTGGGGCAGTCACCTGCTGGTAGGTCAAGCAACAACTCACTTCACACAGTCTGGCCCTTTGCATTGAAACACCTGTGCAAATTATGATGTGCTCCCTAGGGTGAGCCACTCAATGTCAATCCCTTATCCGCATTTATTTAAAGAGAAGTATTTCAGTCTGCAAGCACAGTCACGGTTTTAGAACTCCCTTTTCTTCCCTTTCTCTTATTAAACTGTTACTTTGTATTTTGTTCACTTAAATTATGCTGTTTTCTAGGAAAACAGAACATTTTATCTCTTACTAAATCAGGAGAAAAAGAATTTGTTGCTATATTCCTAATCTGACCAGGGCTGCTACATTGGTCAATTTATGTACCTTTTTGCTCTCTTAAGCACAGTTTCTTCCCAGAAACAAGACTTTTTATAGAAAAACAGCATGTAGCAAATGGTTTATTCCACTTTCCTGCCTGATAAGATTTTGAATTGAGTACATTTAAAATACTCTTTTATTGCCCTATGATAGATTTTAGACAAACACATTTATTTTTATAGTGATCAAAGAGATATGGATACATTTGTCATCTGTTACAGATCTAGAGGCAATAGAAGGAAAAGAAGACTCCCCAAAGCATTTCACATGAAGGTGTTTCTGCCCAGTTACGTATTCTCGGCTACATTGCAGCTAAGGGGCCCTGGTCTGGCAAAAGTGACATTCTCATATACTTGACTTCACGACCACAAAAAATAAGATGAAATTGTAAGGTCTGCTTTCGAGGTGCCAAGCTAAGCATACATTTTAGACTTTAAAGTCCTGAAAACTTCACTGAGACTTGTCTGAGTGTTCTGATTCTTGCATTGAACACAACATCCACAAAGGTTTTGCCACCTGTGACAGACCTGTGGATGACACAGTTAGCAAATGCTGGAGTATATGCACTAGGAGTATGGCATGAGAAAGCCTGAGGGAAACTGCACCATCTCCTGAAAGGGTGAAAAGTCAGACTTGAAGAGCAAGGAGTCTCTGGATCTCTATTATGTAGCCAGGAAGATGGCACTTCTTAACGTTATTTTCCCTTCCTGTGTGAGGATAGGAACTCAGGACTCAGTCAAGACTCTGAATAACCCTTGTTCTGCTTTTGGGTAACCCTTCTATTTGTTTTTCTTTATTCTGGTAGCTTCACAGCTGCAATGCAAACAAAGATTGATGTTGAAGAAGTACATCTATTTTATTCACTGCTTATATCATGATGTTGGCAAAGGAGCATTTTAGAAATCACAGCATACACATTGGGTGACAGGAGTCTGAGTATACTTTTTAATATATCTTTAAATAAAGAGATATTCATTGCATAAGATATCATACATGCCTGAAGCTGCTTAAGAGTTGGAAAAGTAGAATATTTTTTGCATCTGGATAAGGAGCTGAATCCACAGTATGAGATAGTTATCATATATAAAATTTTAGAGAGATCAAAATATCTACCCACATGCTTATTTTGAGAGCATGGTTATGAAATATAAGCTGTCTTCTACAACTTTTTTTTGTGTTCCAGTGTGTGCATATCTTTTATGAATTTCTAACCTATTTTTTTCATACAAAAAAGACGAATTTTAAAAAGGACAGGCAAACTTCCACTTTTGTTTATTTCAGGAAATATATGTCTTTCAAAGTAGATTTATATTGGTCCCATTACTCATAACGGAAAAAAATAAATCCTTAAAGGCTTTGAGAAATTCTGTTTAGAAGCTGCCAATAAAATGAGTTTCATAACTAATATCAGTTTTGATACCAATAAAACTGTTGAAGGTACTGTCCATCAATCCCCTCCAGTTCCAATGCAGATCCTTACAGGGATGACATCTCACTACACTGACATCTGGAACATAGCAACAAAATGCTGCTGGCTCAGAGAAACAGAAGCAACATGCAATATTCATTGCCAAATGTCACTTAGCAACGTAAAGTGTACAGTACAGGAAACTCACATCAGCTATACCCTACCTCTCCAAACAAACAAAAGCTCCTTGTAAGACATATTTTGAAAAGGCAAATGATGTCATTATGCTACCTAGGAAAAATTTCTGTTAAAGAAACGAGGAAAAGAAAGTGAACAGAATAAAAATTCTGGTTCATTCCATAAGAGAATGGATACAAGACACTGTTAGTCTTTGGATTGCAATGCCAGCCCCCTCATCCCCTTGGGAGCAGGGTGTTCTGAGTCAGAGGTGCAGCTGCAAAAATTCGGCTGGCATGTTACCAAACTTCTGTTTAACTTACATTACTGGCATAATTCCGGGGTTATACATAAGCCAAGTAAGGCTTTTTGGCTCTTTATTTTTAACTTGGGTGCCCAATTGCCACCCTTTTCTCTTGTGAGTGCCTAAATATTTATGTACTTTCTGCATGTGTAGAGAGCCTAAGTTCTGAATGGACCATTGCATCCCTGTGCCAAAGTACAGTGCAACACTGTTGGAGGAATTTCTTTAGTTTCTGACAGTAACATAGTTGCATCAATGTGCTTCTCAGCCTAAGTAGATTCACCATTTTGATTTGACTTTGTACCTGAGAGAAACATAAACAAAGAGAAAAATGTGTAAAACACAACTGAAGTTTACCCAAGGAAGATATGCTAAACCAACCAAATACTTTGATGCATCGTCTACCAGATTTATTTTTTTAAATCTGTATCTCTTCTATCTCACCTTGGGGTTAAGCATCTTCACAGGAATTGTAAAGTAGGTAAGAAGTTGATTTGCAGAGGTTCAACAACAGATACATGTGAAAGGGTAACCATTATACTGGCAAGAGTTTCAATTGGACTTCTACTGACAACTGTTTGAGATTTTACTATTTTTGTTTAGGGATTTATCTTGTTTAAAGGTGTCAGTCTGATTTCCCCCCATTTGGACAAATATTAGGTTTATGCTAAACTTAGAAATCCCCAGTTATCCAAAGCTGAGGCGTCACTAGTAGAGCACAATATCACGTTAAGGTGTAAGAGGACCTTGAGGTCCTTTAGAGATTGGATGCAACTGAATAACCTCATGAAAAAGTAATCAAAACATCTGGTAGCAACTAGGAGCTTAGCAGTTAAATGTTGCTGAGAAAGACCTAGCAATATTTTTCTCATACAAGAGTACTATGTGCTGTCAATGCAAAACAGTTACTACAATACGAATATACAGTGGTGCATTGGGAATTTGCAAAATGTTAGAGAAGTATCAAAGTCATTGACAGAACATCTGTGGAAACCTTAGTTTGAGTGCTGTATTCAAATCTGGAGAATTCTGTTTAACAGTGATGAAGAGGGACAATGAAGAAAAGAATTCCTAGTGGTAACTTAAGGAATAGAAACCCTGTTTTGTAGGAAAGATTGCTTACTTATGAACACAGGGGAGTGGGTAAACACAAGGACAGGAAAAGAAACAACTGAAAAACTATCATGGAATATAAAAAAAAAAAAGTTAAAAAATTTTGCATTATAAACTTTGATTTGAAGTTACAAGGGAACTGTCTTAGCACCAGAGGAATGAAGTTCTGTAGCAGCATAATTGTGACAAAGAGCTTAATTGGTGGTAAGAAAGAGGTCTATCTTTTTTGGAAATGTGAGCTTAGATAAGGACACAAGACTCTTGTTACGTAACTTTTTGTTATAATAGTCATGCCTGAAACTCTTACTGGAGAGGGAAGTTTGTTTCTCTCTGTTTTGGTAAAGATAGGATGCCAGATACTACTTCCAACAGTAAATTATACAATAGTATTCCTAATTAAGAAACTTGTTAATTTTGGCAAGGACAACAGAGAAATTTGTTCATTACCATTTGGCAAGCACCCACATTCCCCATTTTATGACAATTCTCAAATTACTGTTTTGTTGTTGTCAACAGGAATCAGGTTAAAATGTAGAAAGAAAATCTGGGTGCCAGCATGGCCTTGAAATTTTATTTGCTGAAAACAAAGCACTCCTACTGAAGGACTTTGCCTTGTATTAATTGGATATTTCCTGACAAACCGAATTTCAGCAGATATGTCCATCAGTTCTTGTCCATATCATACACATATATCAGGTGGAATTTATTAAAAGCAACACTTAAATAACTCAATATCTTAAACATAGGAACAGGATGACACAAACACCCTGACCCTAAGAAATGTCTTGACTTGGGTGAAAAGGGGATCTGGTTCCACACAAACTGCTTGTGTTCAAGGTATATAGTTTTAGTCCTATTTTAAAACCTGAAGGAGACATCTTTATAGGAAATTTGCATGTGATTTCCTCAAAGGAACAAATTCCAGTCTTAGTTTTCTCAGGGACTGAAAACAGAGTTTCCCCGAGTATTTGCTCAAGTACAGTTAAAGTGGTTGGCCTTTAAGTTTCATTAAATAAACCTTTGGGATTCACATTGTCCTACCTGAGTATCATTTAGTCCTATACTTTGGTAATATATTTTGGCTTATATAAAACATTAAACCTTCTATTTCTTCCTCCCCTTACTGGCTCAAACACTTAGTCATGGGCAAAAAAATGCCCAAGGATAAATTCTTCAGGGAACTTCAACAAACCTATAAGAACGTAGGTCCTGACTTTACACTGCTAGCAAATGCATTAATGCAGTGATGAAACTTTCTGGTGGGAAAAATATCCAGTTAAAGTGAAAGTTTTTTTCAGATTTTTTTTTTTTTAGTCCCTATATCAATATTACTTTTTAACTTCATCACATAGCAACTTAAACACCAGCCTCTTCAGTCTGGGACTCCCTTAGACACTTTCAAAATTAATTTCTGGTGAGAACAAATTTTTAGAATAATGAAAACAATGCCAAATTTGAGATAAAGAATTACAGAACTATTTAGAGGCTCTGCAGTCACTCAGTTTGAGCTTATACACACTTATTTTTCAGCTTAAGAACTTGTACAATGTGGTGAGCAACACAAAAGAGAATATAAGGTATTTTCTTTGGGTGCATATTTGCCACATGATAAGGATCAAGAAACACTTCAACAAATAGTACGGGAAGGTGTACTAGGTGAATATCTATGGGTGCAATTTGATACTCACTTGAAAATGATTTGTGGATGACCAAATACTGTAGAGGAGACCCATGAATTTGATCCTCTTGTCTGTACAGGAGACATTATTTATAAGGGCACTGACAGTCATAAACTGAAGAATTTATTAAGAAATATGGGCCTCCAGAAGTGATTTAGGTTTAACTTTTGTTTTTCTCATTTTTTTTTTATCATCTTTTTATCACTTTACCGTATCTTTTCCAAGACAAATGTTTGATGTCTTCCCAATGATAAGTTAATAGTTTAATTTTAAAATATCACAGGGTCCCTTCCTACATCCAGGTATATTAACAGTATACTGTAAGTAACTGTGTATACCACTGAGCACAGCAGTTTCTTTTTTTTTAATGTTTTTACTATGTTGGAGTATTTGTTGTGAAAGGTAAGAATTACATACAATCTTAGCAAAGGACAGGATGCCTGAAAAGTCTTTATAAACTCCCTTAAGGAGAGGCCATAATTTTTGTGTTGTAGCAATGCAGTGTCCTGCAGATGTTGTTGCACACCCATCAAAACACAAAGATTGATCATACAAAGAACAGTGGCAAACCTGAAGGGCCTGGCACTGTAATAAAGGAAAAAGAAATTGTTGAGAGAAAAAGCTCCTGCTAACTTTCATGGCCTAAGTTTTCTTCCAATTTTTTTTTATTATTATTTTTTAAGAATAAAACATTGTGATTTAAAAGCTTTTACTTTGATAACTCCAGATGTTACATCAGCCTATTTCCCTGACATTGTGGTGGGTAATTGGCACAGAGCATCACAGCCAGTCGCTGATATCACTGACCAACCATCTTAAACTGGAAATGAGTCAGCTACAAATAGCTCCCATGTTTTCTTCAGATATGCCTCCAAAAGACAGGAAAAGACAGAGTATGATTTGTGGGTAAATATTTTGTCTCTATATTTCTCTTTTTCCTAGTCAAACCTTCTTTAATCCAGAGTCCAGTTAATTTTGATTTTGAAAAGGCAGGAAAAAGAAACTTTAGATGTTTCTGTTTGCTTATTCAATCAATAGAACAATGAGAGCATTCTATAATTTTCAGAGATTTTTTACTCTTCCTTATAATTTCTGTCAGTAGAACTTGCTCTATGAATTTTCCTCCTCTCCTCTCCTCTCCTCTCCTCTCCTCTC
>JAWWEU010000158.1:53479288-53490832 GCA_035583155.1 Acropternis orthonyx | reverse complement strand
TCGTCTCCTCTCCTCTCCTCTCCTCTCCTCTCCTCTCCTCTCCTCTCCTCTCCTCATTCATCTCCACTTTACTTCTTATTAACTTTCTTTCTTGCTCGGTCACTTTCTTTCTCTTTTTCCTATGCAAAGAACATCATGCTGGACATATGTTTATAATTACTACAATGTTCTCAGTCTATATAAATGAATCCTCAGCTTTACAGTTTATCAGTGCATCACGTTTCACTTAGTATACTATAATCAGGAAATCTAAAGTTTCTACAAAAATTTGTGATTCAATGCTAGATATGGGGTAAGACATCATAACAAGTCATTGTCACGGAGATGATGTACTACAAATTACATGCCCATCTTGCATTTCAGAATGTCTGTGTTTAGGAAATTTTAGTTGATTGCGTACTAATTTGAATGCTTTTGTAATCAGAATCGATCATAAAATCAGGCTTCTGCATGCAAGCAGGGTATGTATTAGCCAGTCAAACCAGGGGTGGAAGCCACAAAATAGAGGCACTACTATGTTTTGTCCAGCTTATTTATACACTTGCTTAAGATCTGGCTTCAGCATCACTTTGCTCACAGCACCTCTGATGCAGCTTCACAATTTTTCTTACAGTACCTACTAAATAGCCTCTCTTAAAGAATTTCCCTGAACAAAAAAGGAAAAATTTTAAAGAATAACAGCTATAACAAGTTTTAAGGTAGCCATCCACAAAAGGCACTATTTTCCTCCCACTTACATTAGTCCACATTTAGCATAATAAGTGAAAAGAGCTGAATTCACTTCTGATTTTCCTGCAGTGTGATATTACAAATTATTGAAGGTCCCTAGTGTCTGATACTTTGTTGTAAAGCCTTAAAAGTATTTTAAGCAGACATAAATAGAAACTGCTGTGCTGATTTAAGGTTTGGAATCTCTTAACGGAATGTTTACTGAGTTCTTGTCTCTCTGATTTTAGCCACCTTTTCAGTGTGATCTGCTACCAATGGTTGAATTGGCTTCTTGGTATATAGTAGGATCGTTTAGGTTGAAAGACACTTCAGGTCCAGTCTCTGCTTAAAGTGTCACACTGATTATAGACCAGGATGGTCAGGGCTTTTCCAGTCTTAAAAATCTCCAAGAATGGATGTATCCCTTTCATTGACAGAGCTGTCTATACACACAACCTTGTGTTTTGTCTTACTGAATGTCATTCTGTTCCTAAAAATACTTAATTGCTCTGTTCAAATGCTTCATTAGTTACCAAATAGATTTGCCATATTATGTGGTGGATATTTACTTACACACTTGACTGATTTGGATTTTTTGATCATTCTTCTGTAAGGGATGTTCAGCACCCCTTAAAAATTTCACATGTATGGTTACCTGTACAGATGTCTCCCATGGGAATATCAGAGGTAGGTTTGTACTTCCTGGAACACAACTGGTGTCTTTAAATACCAGAGAAAGGACTGAGATAGGTTGGCATGATTCTTCTTTAGAAAATATATGTACATTTTTTATATTCAGCTTAAGGAGAGATGTTATGCTCACAAAATGCAACTCCTGTATGATAATTTATTACCCTAGTATGTAATGTATCTATTTCTGATAGATTTTGGAGTACAAAACATGTAATACTGTAACTGTACTATCTTAAAGTCTGAATCTTATTTTCTCTTCTCTTCGCACACATCCGAGTTTCACCCTGGTGGTCAACATTGCTGCTCTTACCGAAGCCTGTGCCAAATTATTCACTTAATATATCTGTTTCTTTAATTATTTTTCCCCCCCATAAGTCAGAGCTTGTGTGTAAAGAAATTCTGCTCATTCTTTAGTGCCCAAGTGGCTAGTTTAGTTTCACAAATTTCTGAGAGGGAGCTCAGCTGGGGTCATCTAAAGCTTGGGTTGTGTTTGCTTTTGTTAAATTTCTTTAGAGCCTCTTAAAATTGACTCCAGACCTTTTTACTGCACCTGGCAGAAAGTTGTATTTACTTTCCAACCTCTATCTGGAAATTAAGGTCTTCCCAAATGAGACTGTCAGATTTCTGCCTTTAATAACGTTAACAAGAGCTCTGTTCTCTGCTCTCATTCTATTAGCCCGTGACTGATTCCCAGGACTGCATCAGGAGAATTTTGTTCACTCTTCATTCCTAGGACAATTTAGACCCAAAAGGATTGTGTTTCACCATTCATTCTGTGGAATACCACATCATTAACTTAAAATGCTAACAACTGTTTTTACCAATTTGATCATGTGGTCACTGGACAGTGCATATTCTCCAGAACCTGCATTTTAGTCGTGACAGTTAGGCTGCAGTTTTTTGTTGTAATATCCAGTTTCTAACTTGCACAGTAATTCTCATCAATATGAATGATTTATTTCTTCTGGAAATCTTCTGTTCCTTATGGTTTCTTACTGACTGCCACTGCCTTCTCTAAGTGATTGCCCAATACATTGAAATCAAGTGAAGAAATTACATGAGCTTGTACTATTTATCTCAATTCACATTTTTGCTACAAGTTCCTCTAAGCAGCTATGCTCTACCTCAGAAAAGTATGTGCCTTGTTGCACATGAGTTACCTTACAAGATACCCTATAAGGTTTCTCTCTGAGAAGGTATCCTGTAGTTTATCACCAACACCATTTTTGGCCACTTCGCAGACTATCTGGAGTTGCTAAGGTCTGCCATCTTGCTCTGCAAAGAAGTAAAATTCCACTGCAGATGACCTGAGTTTCATTTCTTCCCCTACCTTGCATGGGTTTTTCATGGGATTGTCCCTTGTGACAGTGAGCCTCATATTCCCATCTCATACCTTGGTCTGAAAGTTCCTTCAGTTTGTCTTCAAGCAAGCCTGCTCTGGTGCAGGTTGGTGCTTCCCTTCTGCCTCTCCCCACCTTTGCCTCTGCCATTTCCTGATCTCTTGTAAATTGTCTGTGTTCCCTGGTAACTCCAGGCTCTATCTCTTCACCATTTCTGCATTTCTTTTTTGTAGGGCTACTGTTCTATTCTTTCTATTTTCTCTTGATTCACAAAAAGACCTTAAGCAGCCAGTGGGTAAGAGATGCGAACAGCACTCATGGGTGCCACACACTCACTGGTGTCCCTGACGTCCTCAGCACAAGACACCCACATTGTTAATGTCTATACTGGCCTTTACAGCACAGCCAGAGGCACACTCTTGTTCTCTTAACATGCTGGACCTGTTCCAGGACATTGCAGGAGTGAGAGCGGCACAGTTTTATATTAAAGACTGCCTCACCCTTCTCTGTCATATGACGCAAACTTGGTTTCATATTAGACAGGATTTAAATGCATTTACTTGAAAAATGTAAATGTGGAATTTGCAACAAAGTTATGAAACAAAGTTAAGGGTAAAAAAGAGAGCAATAAGATCATACTCCAGACGCTCTTTAGCTGTTACAATTTCTAAGCTAGCTTGTGAGGTTAACAGAATAGCTTCTGAATAGACCCAGAGAATATCTTCCTTCTGGTGCAGGTGGTTGACAAAGCCATACAGAATGTCTGCACTGAGTGGCTTGTTCTTTTCCATCCTAGCAACACAAGCTGACTTTTTTCCTCTTTGTTATTTACCCAAATCACATTTCATTTGTCAGAGTATTGGGAAATCACAGGATTAAACTATTGCTTTTGACCTCCCCCATGATGTTCTTTTTTATAACATTTCTACTTATACCATAGTTATCACATTTTGACAGTGGACTAATTTTTACTATTACATTTTTCTAAATATACAACAGTAAATATTAAAATTGAAATATCTAAAGCACAGATTTTTGACCAAATTCAGAACTACTTATTACCTCCAAATATTGTTTTAAAGTAAAACATACTATAGCACATAATGAGATTGGGACTAAGGAACTCGAAGACACACACCTGTACACAAACTTACTGCTGAAAGAAATCTCCTTCCTCCAAGTTGTCAGGTATTCAAATAAAGATACAGGCCCCAAAATACTGCAGTTATCATAAATAATTTTTTTCTTTTAAAAAGAAAAGTGTTTCCTGTTTGAGTTTTTACGTCATTTTATTCATATTTTGAAACTTGCATCTCTTCAAAAGTGAGGCCTAGAGGCTTATTTTTAAATTGCTTTTTTCAATAGTTAGGATTCGGGTTTTAGATCATCATCTTTCAAAGGAATTTCAGAATAAGCAGATAAGATTATCTTATTCAGGGACTATAATGAAAATCCCTTTTTCTGTGTTATCAAAATACGTGTTTTGACATTATAATGTATGTTGTTCTGTAAAGAAGCAACAAATATATTATGAAATGTAGAGATTTTTTCAATAGTTTAATAATTTAAATCTATATAAAAATTAATTATGTGGATAGAGACATCTTAAAAATATTAGTTGACTGAGATGGATACTGACCATGGAAGACGGACCTGTTGAATTATGCTGCACATAAATTTTTGTCACTATCCTTTTTAGAATAATTTGTTGACTAAAGCTACCAATTTGCTTTTTAATCAGTATATAAGTATTGCACTGACATCCTTTGGCATATTAATACTGTCTTCTGGACCAGCATACCAAACTTGTTGCTGGGATGGACCTATTCTCACTGCTCAGGGTTCCATTTGGAACTACTGAAATAGTGGGATTTGATGGCATCATCCTTTCAAACTTCCACATTTCTGTTTGAGATGTTTCTGTGATTAGTCTGGGTTTGCATATGGGGAGTCTTTGCAAATGCACAGCACAGTCAAGTTACTATTGATTGCTCCAAGGGGAACCCTGCATTACAAAAAAGCAGCTGACAGTTGTGAATACACAGAGACGGTAGCATGCCTCTGTGAGATCTTACAGAGTTATCTTGGAATCCAGCTCCTGCAGTGCCAAGCAGATTTGGCTTCAGACAGAGGAGAATGAAGGAAATGAAAAAGAGTAGCTACTTGTGGATTAACTTTTCCTGGAACAGCCTTATTAAGAACAGAGCCATTTCCAGTCCTACCAAACTAGCACTGGTCAGTAGCATTGCTTTTGTAACAACTAGCACTGTAGATGCCTACATGCAATTTTTTGTTGTGAATTAGATCTTTGGACATAGCAGAGTTATCCAGTAATCTGTCCAAAGGGATATTTATTTAGAATGTACAAATACACTGTCACTGCTGAGTGTGCTCTAAGTGCACTTCTGTCCCACACGGAGTGTTCCACTTCACTCATATGAGAGAAGTTGCAATGTTAATTGATATAAACCACTGTGATTTAAAAAAAGTTTGATTGTAAATGTGACAGTGGTTTAATCAGGTTTGATGGTAAGTTACAGTAGATATGGTCAGACAAAACTGTCAGAGAGACCCTCCCATGGAGTCTTGAGGTTCTGAAAGGATCCTCTTGCTTTCTAAACTCCTTCTCAGAGGGAAATTTAGGTGCAGCTGAATTCAAATTAGTCCCAGATCTTGATCAACAGTTTTATGTCTAAAGAAATATATGTGCACTTTCAACCCTTTATATCACCAGCTAAGATTTCAAAGTTCCATTGTGCTTCTTCCCAAGTCACTTAACAAATATCTGCTGCAATAAGGATTCTCTCAGCCTTGAGAAGTGACCATGAGAGGTGCATCTAGTCAAGGTGAGATCCTGGCATGGAGCCTGCTGCTGTGCAGGAGAGCTCAGCAGGTCCTGGGCTATCCACAATTTATGGAGTAAGATAATTGACTCATAGCCATATCTGCATACTGACTACAAACATTTCTTCCAAAGCTGGCTTGAGCAGGGCCTCGACCAGGTGGATGCATTGCTCAAACTAGCCCTTGGCTGTTGTGTTCTTATCTGTCTCCCCTAAAACCAGTTTGAGTTGGATACAGCCATAAGGACAAGACACATCATTACGACTACCAGTGGCGGTTGTCACCTGAGCGGACAATGGGATATAAAGGTCAAGTGGGAATAGGGGGGAAGAGCATACTATTACATTTTCCTTTGCAAATCTCGAAGGCCATGTCTCAGTGATTCACTATTGTCCCAGCTAAGTGAGAAACTTGACTACCATGTGGATGCAATGCCTTTGCAGCCTGTACAGTGTGAGTGTCACCTTGTCCCATCCTGAAGGAATCCCAGTATGTCAAAGAGGGGGATGGGAGACTTGGAAGTGTAAAGAATAAAGGCGTGGGCTCTAGTTGTTAGACCTTCTTTATTTGAGACATAAAAAGACTCTCTGATGGGGGACAGCGACCATTAGTCATAATATGTGATTTTATTAAAACCACTCAAAGGGCATCAGACAAATGAAATAAAGAAGCAAATACAACAATTAGCAACAGATTTACAAAAGTTACGTAAATGGACATAAATGCCACAAAAAACAAAATCTCCAATAAGCGCAGGAAACTTTAAAGTGTTGGAAACATTTTCCTGGGAAGATGACAAACGGATGTTGCAGGCCTGGTTGTTGGTGGGCATACCACACTTGTGTAGATCATGCTATTCAGCAGTGATTTTCTCACGACCCAGTGTTTGTGCTACTTGGTGGCACAGTGCTAGTTCTCCACTGCATCACTAATTACACCTGTCAGGGCATCTTGGAGGTAGATCTTTGTGAAATCTGCAATACTGATGAGAAGCGTGTTTGGAGAAGGTGTTTTGTACTGGTAGCTACTCACTACAACATTCCCTTGACACATAGCCCAGTCCTGCTCTACCTTGCTGTCTTACTTCCCCCAGGAGCAGGAAAGTGGATTTGGATACAATTTCTGTTCCACTTCACGTTTGCCTGAATATTAGAAGGAGTCCTATTTCCCTGAGTTTTACATATTAGTCTACCAAATTTTTGCTGCATTTATGGTTTCCTTCTGTCAACAGTCCCTCAAATAAAGAAAGTAAAATAGTGCTGATGCGATTGAAGTAGCAATAATAGTTATCAATTGTCCTTTGTTATCTTTTCTTACCCCAAAAACAACAGGAAGATCACCTTCAGACAGAAAGGGTGTTTGTAGACATCCACAAAGTTGGAAAATGAAACATAAAGAAGTTATGAAAATCTAGTCCAGCAGCTTTTCATCTAATGTGCAGCTGGTGAACAGAATCCCTCCACTTTACCAGTGATCCATATCTGCTCCCATATTAAAATACAGGAGCAGACTAGGTAGGGATAACATTGTATTTCTTTCCTTGCAAATTTTTAAGAACAAGTTAGACAAATATCTCCGAGAAACCAATCAGGTCTAATTCATCCTGCTCCAGTACGGCAGAAATTATCTCATAGTGTTGGGACAGCGTCCACCTCTAATGTTAGTATGAAATCTAACATCTGATAGTATAATGCTACAAGATTCAGACCACTTGAAATAATTACCTACATTTGAAATTCCAAACTTTTGGTGTTTTCCATTATTAAGTCTTGGTTTTCTTCTGTTCCAGAGCCTCATAGTTTCTTGCCATGAATCAAAAGAACTCCTCTAAGGCAAAATTGCTCAACTGTGACTCATTCTAATGAGATTGTACACTAATAAAACCTCTACACATTTTTGGTCTTTTCTCCTTAACTAATATTGCCTCTTTTATGCACTCATTTTTATCTACAAATTTGATGCCGTTACTCCTCATTTTTTTTGCCATTCTCCTCTTTCTCTAACTTTCCTTATAAAGAAGTCTTCCTTTTTTACAGGTCTATGCAACTCTTTAGAGCTGTATCTTCTTTCAGCTGTACTTACCAAAGATAAAAGAAAATCTAATGGATTTGACATAAGAGTTTTCTTCTTTCATTAAAAAAAGCTTGTATCTTTGGAAACAATGTCTAAGATGGGAAGCTGAGTAACCATTTAAAATGATGCAGTAGGAACAAGGGCTGTTTGCCACTCCTATTAGGTCTCCCCATAGATCTTAATGGGAAGTGGACTATATGTTATCCTATTGTATCAAATGAAGTAAAATGGTACGTGTCAGAAACAAACAGAAAACCTTTCAGAAAGAACATTCAGATATCTGAAAGTGAGACAGTATTATCGTGTTTTCCATATCTGGTCTACTTCAGTACAAGGAGGCTTTTCAATAGCTTATTATCTTCCCAGCTGAAGTTGGTGCTTCAAAACCAGATCTACTCATGCTCTATTATGCGCATTTTTCCATACCTATCTGAATTCCCAGAGTCCATATTTCTGTCGGGAAGTAAAGAAACATCATTTCAATAGCCAACTTTCCCCCCTTTCTACCAGCAGTGCCAAGCAAAAAGCTCCATCCTTTTTTGGGGCCATGATCTTATGCGGCTTACTCTGTGGTTTGAGACACAACCAGTGCTGATCTGTATGCCATAACTCTGGTCCAAAAGCTGTAAATTTGTGCTGCTGGGATGCTGCTGCTCTGTGGAAAGTTCTGTAACTATTATCTTCCAAAGTTGTACTTATAAATAAAACCAGTATTTAGTGAGAACCTTTCACAGATGCCATAGTTCTGAGGAATCTAGCATAATACAAAGTTATCACCTTTTCAGTATTTTTGATGCAGTGTAGTGGAACAAGATGAAAATTCCTGACAGTGTTGCATCACTATTGCCAGTAGGTATTAGTAAATAAGTCTCTGAGTTGATCAAACCTAAAGTTAACTTAAGAGTAAGGACAAGAAGAAAAAAACCTGAATTATCTTTACAATGATTTTAAATTTAAATTTAGTATCAATTTAATTTTGCAACACAATCATGAGTTAGAAAATTACAAAGTTTCACAAAGGGATCAAGTTGCCCATTGCCCTTCAGTATGGTTTTAGGGTTTTTCATAGTGTGAAACCTAAGGATTTTGTCTACCTGAATTAATGGAATTTCTCAGAATTTACAGTGTGCATTAAGGTAATTTATTTCATGACAATGAGATATTTTATTTGACTTCTAGGTCACTCTTACTTTACTGAAATGTAGGCATTTAGTAGGGCACAACTTCTGACAGACTGGAGAAGTAGCAGTGTCAGGTTAAGGCTTCAGACTGCATGGGCTGGTGGGTCCTAACTATATCTGAATTGCCTCATTACTCATTGCTAACATCATTGGTTCTTTGGTGTATGATGATGACTGTCCAGTCTGATAGATGCCTTTCCATACTGATGGAAATACAAATACAAAACCTGTCAGTGGAAGTCAGTTTTCCTGTGTATGGCCAGGTGACCTGCTCTATATGAAATTGGTCTCAGTTCATGCCTCTGCTACCACATATATCAGTGGATGTGGAAACAGCAAGATAAGCATAATAAAAAGGAAACTTAAAATATAAGCAAGAGCATAAGCCTTGATCCTTCATACTATTGAAGCTTTGACAAGCTGGGTGCAGAAGACATAAAATGGTGTTTTCTGACATGCTATTCCTCATGTTTTGCATATTCCTCAGCTTGCAGGACACAGTTCTTGACTGTCAGTCTTCTCAGTATACCAAAGTGAGACTGGAAGGAGTGTTCAGTGAAATAACCCTGAACCTTACACAAAAACAAGTAATTCAGCAGGACTGAAAGATTATGGTTTCTTATATGTTTGTCTCTCATGGATGCAGGGGAGAGAGAAAAGAAATCCTTTCTGAGGTCTAGTATTTGATGTGCTGCTCTTAACAGGGTTAGTGCTTTCCTTTTCATGGTACTCTTTTCTCAGGAGATACACCAGCCATTTGACAATTCAGATCTCTGCAACCTTCTGGCATATTTTGTTGAGATTGATAAAAGGGGTAAAAAGTTACTGAGAAGGGTGAGGGCTATAGGATACTTATACAATGGCCTTCCTTTCCACAAACATTTATGGTTGCATGAAGGACATGATCTCACAATTCTCACATTATTAGGAAATCAGGCTAAAAATACTACACTTTTCCACAGAAATGGCAAGCCTTGCCCAGGACACAGCTGTCACTGGCATGAGAAGGGAGAAGAACAAAGAGGACATGGTGGGAAGACAGCATGAAACTTCCCCTGGGCTTGTTTACACCAGCACAATGTGCCCTCCAGTTGCACTGGAGTAACAGATGTTCCCTAAAAGAAACGGATTTTAAGAAAGGGATGGAGATTTTTAATGGGAGCAATGCATTTGGGGACTAGGCATGAGTATAGGACTAGGTCGGGCTCTGTGTCTGGCTTCATGCTTGTGGCAAACCCAGGTAGATCTCCCTCAGCTTTCAGCTGTGCCACTCATCCAGCTGGTGTGAGAGATCTTTCAGTGCAGGACAGAGCAAAACGGCAGATGTAATCATGCACAGACCTCTGTCTCTGGCTCACTGGAATCACACTCCTGCCATACATCTGAGGGTGACCTGTTGCTACACTTCTGTGAGACAGGGGAAACAAGCCACCACCACTACTGTCCTCAGTCTGCTGATAACCTTGTGTGGCAGCAAGGCAAGAAAGGAGAAACTACAATGAGCAGTAGACTCTGCCTTCCCTTTCTTTGAGAAGAAATTGGATAGGTAGGGATCGCATATCTTTCCCAATGTACAGATTAACTCCCTAGAAGGTGCCCATGTTTGGTACAGAGCAGATTGCAAAAGAAACCTGGAGACCATCCTCTCTGAGTGATGGCAGTTTGCACAAAACTGAGTAATATCTCAGAGAAGCAAAATTTATTCACGGAGAAAATACCTGCTTTTGCAGGGGAGTCACAGGAAACTAAACTCAATGCAAGAGACAAGATTAACCTGCTGCAAGTTAAACCAAAGCCCAGCACCATTTGAAGTATGAAAGGGTTGAATCATCATGAGAGTCTTATCAAGCAATGAATAGTTGCTTAATGATGAAGACAAGAAACAAAAGCACCAGAAAGGGTTAGTCAGGAAATATTTCTGGGGAAGTATCTGCTGTGTTTCTCCCCCATCACAGGCAGAAAATACCTATTTGTAAATGTTTATGAAGAGTGACACCTAATTAATTTGATTTAAACCATCCTAAATGTGCATCTGAATGGCAACTCAACCAAAATTACAGTTACAGCTCTTGTAAAAGTTGAAAAATCAGATATCATGTCCTTCCAACCACAAAGGTATTGCTCCTCTGCTTGGGGAAAACTATGAGCAATGAATGTCATTTGCTCAGTACAAAGCTTTACATGACAAAAAGGCAGCCTGTGGTGATGATGAGTTAATAGCACTTGATGAGGACAGAAATAATGCAACCAATATGTAGTAGTGACCCAAAGCTGCGTAGCAAGTCCCACTGTGTCTGGCTTTTGTCTACTTGAAGAAAGCACATCCTTGGGTTCCTGATGTACTTTTTATGAAGTTAAATTCTTGGCTTTGGCTTCTAAGACCCTACATTAGCCTTTATGTTCCCAGGTCTCTGATTTCCTCCCCCTTTCTACTGTGTTGTATCAGCACTCAGCCTCACATCCCTTTAATTGCATTCTCTCAAAGTCACCTTAATGCTGTTATACTTTTTCAAAATTATTTTGTCCTTTCTTTCCTACAGCCATATCAACACCAAAACACACTTAAACCATCGTGGCACATGCATACACACACTAAGGTCACACCTTGTCTTTCAATGCTTCTTTCTTCTTTCTTTTTCTTTTCTTTTCTTTTCTTTTCTTTTCTTTTCTTTTCTTTTCTTTTCTTTTCTTTTCTTTTCTTTTCT
>JAWWEU010000158.1:53446085-53479188 GCA_035583155.1 Acropternis orthonyx | reverse complement strand
CTCTTCTCTTCTCTTCTCTTCTCTTCTCTTCTCTTCTCTTCTCTTCTCTTCTCTTCTCTTCTCTTCTCTTCTCTTTCCTCCCCCCTTCCCCCCCATTCTCTTGTTGTCTGATCTCCCTACTACTCTGCAGATGGCTGTTTGGGTTTTGGGAAATGCAAGGGGTGCATAGAGGTCACAGCTCTTGCTATAAAGGTTTGGGGATTAATGGAAAAATAATGGGTTGACCCCTCAAAGGTGCAACGGAGCTCCCCTGTCTCTGTACCACTGCAGTACTCACATACCCTAATATCTAACTGCTAAGTGCCCAATTTAGGCGGCTTCCTTCCCTCCTCCTAAAATCACCAGAGAGACAAAAATGCTATTGTCAACGGCGGTTCAGGACACATGCTGTTTTGAATTCCTTAGGGAATCCATCTCTTTCCATTTGCTCTGTATGTGGAGGGCAGACTGAGAGGTTCAGCCTCCCAATACCAACCTGTACAATATGGGCTTCAGGTCAGCCGATGTCAAACTTCTTGACATGCTAACGTTTTTGAGAGCTTATGGAGCCTGTTTGCTTTGTAGCAGTAGAGTTGGCTGGGCACACAGAGGAAGGCATGTTCAGACCACCAACCACTGAGCTCTTAAGGCCTCTCTTCTGTTATTCTGTATTACACTTCATCCAGGTGCAACTGCTGTCATGTGTCCTTCTAAACCATATTACTCCTGGCACAGGAATACATGGATTTTGAATGTCGTGTAAGCTACACATTACATAATACAAAAACTATCACTAATAATTATAGCAATAGCAGCATACTGTTCACATTACATCCTAGGATAGCAGATACTGTGGTTATATTAAAAAAAAAAAAAAGGAAGATCCATTTAGATCCATTTTCCTCGTGTAAGAAAATTTAATCAAAAATGAAGAAAAGGATTGACAGAGTATGACAAATCTAAGTGCAATAGTAATTCTTTGTGATGTGTTGGATGTCTTTGTGGATGTAAGAAGTGTTGTGTAAACTGAGAATTTGTTATACTATAAAGCAATGGGTAGAAAAAAAACCATGGAACAGGATTGCTGAAATTCAGAGAAAGTAGTAAAATTTTGAATTCCATGATGCTTTGATCTAAGTTAAACCTGCTCCTATAATTGTGTATCCACATCACCTGAGCCATATGGAAGGATTTGAAAAAGTGGGAGGTAATAAAATAATAATAATGCTTTCATCATGCTTGACTGAAAACTAGAAGTAGACTGAAATCTTTTTAATTGCCTTTTGATATTTAATGTGATTATTTGATCAAAAGATTCTGGGCTGACTCTAATAGTGCCATAACTTGGCTTTAAAAGTTCTTTGTAGTGATGAGAGTACCAAAAGAAAATATCACAGATAAGAGTGAATACAATATAAGTAGCCAGCTTTATTGCAGAAGTAGGGATGATTATTACAAAACAAATTTATACATGAATTCAAAGTACTTGAGCTTGGTTGCTTTGCTGATGGTCACTTGATTGTAAAAGTTAAGTTGGACAAATGCTTCTGGTTGGGCTTTTGTTCATTGTCATCACACTTTTCAGTCCCAGGTCAAAAGTTTGTGTTTACTGAACTGAATGCTTCATATAAGTATAAAATTGATGTGGCTGAAAAAGCATGTTCTTTATTAGTGAGTTGAATTCACCTGCGGGAGCAATGGGATTAAAAGATATATTTACTGTTAAGAAATAAATAAAAGGAGATAAAAACCCAGAAGTATTTCTATGAAGCATATCCACCTACAGCTGGTCAGTGTTTTGCGATTGCTGCTTCCTCTTCGGAAAGTTCTGCTTTCAGTTTGGTTTCCCTGGGAACGATATGTAAGAAATAGTCTCTGTTGTGCTGTCTAGAGGCTTGACTTATTCATCAAAATACCCATAATAGTCCCTTGAGACAAAAATACATTCATGTCCAGAGATAGCTGATATCCATTGGCCTAGCTCATAGAAAGGCTTAATTTAGCAAAAAACAGCTGATCATGTTGCTCCACCACTCATATAGTTTTGTTTTTCTACTTGGTTTGTAATACAAAGTTATAACAGAGAAGTCCCAAAATTCTGTCTTCAAGATTAACCACTTCAGGAAGTGGGTGTTTTCCTCCCAAAACCAGAAGACATTTAAGAAAAAAACCCAACAAAAAACCCAGTTTATTTTATCTTCTTTTGCCAAATGGAAAAAATCAACAACACCAAAAAATCATTGCCGATAGACTAAACTTCTCTGTTCTAACTTGAGTAAATATTTTTGATATAAAAATAAATAGAGAATTAATTGCCTGACATTGAAACCTTGTTAGAGTACCTATGAAGAGTGTCACTTCTAAGGGACTAGAAAGTGTTCCATTAAGAAATGCATTAATTTCTGATGCCATTTCACTTTCAAGCAACCTTATAGAGTCTCATATCCTTATATATATCCTTATATCCTTTTATATATACAAATATAAATATATATATTCTATATAATCTCTATATCCTCATAAAGTCTGACTATTCAAGTTCATCAGAATGATGTAACACCACTGATTCCCAGCCCTTATTTGCACTGGTGCACAATAGGCTTTAATCAGGCAATGCTACAAGCAAAGTGAGCTCCAGTCATGTCCGTGAACTTGCCAGAGTTCAAAGTTCTCCAGGCAGAGGTGCCAACAGAACCACTGACATGATGCATGGTGCTCATGCTCACTAAATCTGTCATCAAAATGGAAATTTGCTTGGAACAAGAGTGTTAATTTTTGTATGAAAGAGATCTCTGAACTAAATAGCAAAATCTAACACTTCTAGCTATTGAGTATCCTGAGGCCTCCTGAAGTCCCTAGAAGTTCTGAGTGATGAATACTTCCTGCAAGGCATTGAAGGAAGATTATTGCAAAACCTATTGAAGTATAAAGACTATCCTTGATTCCAGGAGGCATTAGATCAAGCCCAGTGTGAATGAATATCTGAGTATGTCTACATATTCTTTTGCAGGCAGAATACAAATTTTTCTGCCCAAGATTGAGCCAGCTGGATGTATGACAGCCTTGAACTGGAAGCCATGTTACTGCATGTACAGTGCTGAGCCCAAGCTAAAACCTCTGCTGAAAGACAGAAAATATCAATTTGTGCTCAGCAGCGTGCTCTGTCCAAGGATGCGTAGAGTGAATGCACATATGCTCAGAGCTCAACCAGAATGATTTCATGCTTGCCTGCAAAAGACCACGTAGAAAAATGTCCTGAAAGGGGAAAAGCATCTAAACTCTGACGTGAACCCTAAAATATTCACTCCCTTGGACTCAGGGAAACTGAGGAAAATAGACAGAAGGGCTCTTTTTTTAACAGCATTTTTCCTAGTTTGTTTCTTGGAGGGAAAGAAAAGAGATAGCCAGAGAGTTCTGCAGATGAAAAAAAATAAAATTAATTGAAATAAATTCCAAAGCCACAAAATGATCAACTTTCACTAGCATGAGCTCTGCAAGCCCCCAAACAATACTTTAAAGAGTTTAATTTTTTCACATCAATTTTAATTAAGCTCTCATTAGGCTCTTGTGCCCCTAGAATTTGGCGAACAAAAGAAGCTGGCTTGCCCAGTGAGTTTCCCAAGCTTGCACAGCTCTATTCCTGAGGAGATTTATAGCATTTTTTTCCTCCTCTTGAAAGAACCTTACATGAACCAATTCAAATGAAAACCACATGGACTAAAAAAGACTTCATCATGCCAGGTACCTTTTTATATCCAAAGCAGTGAACTTGTAGTCAGTTTGTCCTTTCATGTGTTGTTTTTTCTGGCTTAGGGACCTAAGAATGATTTTTTACTACGTGCAGTAGTAAAACAACATATTATGCAATTCTATTTTTCAGGGAGAACACTATGTAATTCATAGTCTTTGTGATGCCACATTTTCTGTTTAACAAATACAAAAAGCGACTTCTCTTTCTCTTGGGGAGAGACATCTAGAAATTTGAGTTCAAGAAATAGTATTTCAGCTTGCCTTATTTGGGATAGTGGAGTTATAACTATTTCAAAATGACTGCATAATGTAGCTTCCAAACTGTATTTTTATCCCTGTCATTCAAGAACCTGGCACATAAGAGGGTTAATATCTTTCATTCTGAGGTTCTAGTCAACGAGTAAAGGTGAAGACACAGCATACCATGACTAGCTTGCAGGCCTACAGATATGATAAAAGAGGAAGATCTTTCCATAACATGCATATGATGAATTAGCAGCCGTGTTAAAATAACTTGTTGTAAATGTACTCACTGGGACGATTTTGAAGAGTATGCCGTCTTCCAAAGAAAGCTTTCAGAACTCTTCCATATTTCTTAAAGCCAGCCTCCAGAAGAGTTACTTCAATTATTAAGTACACTTTTTAAATTGATGCTTTTGTTTTTTAGCTTCAAACAGTCTTATCTCCAGAAGACTAGCCCTCTAACCCTTCTGTGGATTTATGTGGTGCCTAACATCTCTTCAGCGTGCAAGGGTCGTTCCGTTGCTAGATGCATGCTCGCGTTATGGATACTTAGCTATTGACATTCCCAAATCAAAGCTCACAGGTGAGGAATTATCTCTAATGTGTAACTGGGAAAATTTCCCAAAGAATTCCCTCACCCAGAACTTAGAAATATGTTAGAACTTTTAAGTGTGCTGAGAAGAAAGATGATTATGATTAAGTATGTCTTCTTCTCATGCTCAGCAGTGGTGCTAAGAAAAGACAAAATACAGGTGAGCCTTCTCCAAGTCATGAAAAAGCATTTTAAAGCCTTCTAGACAAGTTTGTGGGATAATAATCCATTTATTGCCATACAACAACGCTACATCAAGATGAGGAAGCTTCTGAGTTGCAGCTTGCTGGAGGCTGGGCAAGTATTCTCCATAGTAATGCTGTGTGCTTGTCTTACTGTTATAGTCTTCTTTATGTGTAATTTTGAGTGTTATGGCTCTTCCATTTAAGGTGTGTGTGGCTTTTAAAGGGAGGATCAAGTCCCTAGAAATAGCTGGTGTAGCCCTAACCAGAAAATGTCCAGAACTTCCACAGTCTGGTCAGGATTGAGAAGCAATGAGCAGTGGTATTTGAGGTGTTCACAGAAGATATGTTCATGCCTTGCCCTGGAAAGAAAAATATTACAGCAGTCCTTCCCCCCAGCTCTGCATTTGGATACCCTGGTTCATCAGAGCTGATCCCCAGTTCATCACAGCTACCAGCCAGGAGAGACATCAGTGGCAAAAATGACAGCTGCTTAGATAATAGAGCAGGCTGGATTGTAAAGTATTCAAAGAAGAGGACACCCTCAGACACCAGGCCAGCACCCCAGACACAGCTGACCTGGGCTGCAAGAAGGACATGACTGTTGGAGTTGAGGTCTTTCCAGATCCTCTAGGGAGGGATGACTTATGACCTCCTTATGTCTGATGGGACCACAATGTCATTCTCAGATGTGATTCTGGATATCCTGATGGTGTTAAAAAACATAAAAAGAACCAGTCAATAACAGGGTAACACGTGAGAAAGAGAAGTATCACAATTCTTGAAACTTTTTCGCTGTTTATGGACTGCAGGAAGACTGCTGGAGAGGCTATGCCTTCGCCCTGTATGTGGTCATGGAAATTTAGTGTTTCTTTAGCCCCAGAGGTGCTGTTGGAATAATTACACTCTAGACTGAATCTACTGGATGTTGTAGCAATTTGTACCTTATAAGCAGACACATCACAGAGATAGTAAGCAAACAGGGCAGGGCTGTGCTCAGGCACAATTAAGAGCGAGTGCTAAGCACTACACCTTGTGGCACAGAAGGAATCCCTGGCTTACCTCGTCTCTGCTTCTTTACTTCAAATAATGCTCTTGTGAAAAATAGGAAGATAAAGCATAAGAGGAGATATTACAAGAGATGGAAAAGATACACTTCACTTTGCATTAGCCTTAGTCATTCTTGTTACTGGGAAGGACAAATGTGGCTGGCCAGAGTGCCACAAAGTTTATGATGGAATTGAGCAATCTTCCCAGAAGACAAAGGGGTCTTTTGCCTCTTGTGCAGCCCCTCTATTCATGAAATCATATTCTTTTTGCTCTTTTCCCTAATCCTTCCAAATCAGATGGGATTTATAACCTCTTGCAAAAAGACCTTCCTTTCTGAGGGTTCACTTACATTTGTTCTCTTTGGGGAGTATTGCTTTTGGCTTAAGTTTCCAATTGGAGCTTTGTCATCTTCCCCTTGAGTATTCAGCCCCATAGACACAAGTAACATAAATTCCAGTGTCATTTAGTAATGAGGAAAGTGTACTGACTATAGTCCAAGTGGAGTGACTTCAGATATGTCGCATTTAATGTTATTAGAGAAAGCTAATAGTATTCTATACCATGCTTACACAAGAAAGGATGGCTCCTGACATTATACGAAACTTCATTTAGTTGCTGAATTTGAAACAATTTGATAAGTGCAAATGTTCGAGACATTTTCACTCACCCTTTGTACTGCAGGCAGCATCTGCTATACTAGATGAGAGTGGAAACCAAATGAGTTGAGTTGGTTTTCAGGGTTCAACCATGCCAGGACAAGCAGGTTAGGAAACAATAGAAAAGGAACAGAGGGATTAGTGCCTCTTTACCTCCTCTCAGTGCTGTTAGACTGCTTGATATTGAAAGTCCTGCATTCTGGCTTCAAATCTGTATATTACATCCTCTCCACTGTAATGCATGCCAGTGATTTTTGAAGTACAGGCAAGCCTGGAGGATCTTTTGAAGCAGGTTATTTACTCAGCGATATTTCAATGTTTTTATGTTGCAAAGATCTCCATGCTCTTTCAGATGCTTTGGGAAATTAATCTGAGTGAAAAACCAAAATTACCTCTGATCAACCTCTACATCTTCTGTCCACTATTTGTTTTAAACTCTGGTAATTTGCAACTGGTTCAATATTTTGCTCAGACACGCGCTACAGTTCCTTTTCTCTAACTACCTGAGCACAGTTTCTTGAATCAGTCTGCTGCTCTGAAGTCTCTGTGCTAATTTCAAATTCTCTTTCAGGAAATATTCAGCAATATTTAATTAAAATTTACTCTGAATATTCCTTTTTGCAAGACCGACTACAAGAATACTTTATGGGTGAACCTGCATGAAAACAGATGAAATCATTTAATTTGGCAAAATAGAAAGATTTTCGTGAAAAATTTGTTGCCTACCTCTACTTCAACATAATGCTGCTGTAAGATGCTCAAGGAGTCACTTAACTTTACAAGTTTAACACTGTATTGTCAGCTAAACACATTTTTTTTCCTAATTTTTCTTGGGTTTTGGAACCTGATTAAGGACAAAAATTTTAATTTCATCCTAAAATACTTGCAAGTTTTTGTTTGAGGCTCAGTGGAAAAAAATGTAGATGTGAAAAGCACATTAAAGATACTTTGTGACTGAGACAGTTCAGGATTTGTCCCTTCAGAACCTATTTTGTATTTGCCAAGGAATTCACTGCCATCTTACTGTATCTTTTTCTATCAGTTTGAAACTGTTCCAAGACATCTCTCAGGCAGCATTAGATAGAGATGGTAAAGATGTTCTACTTACTGGCAGCATTAGGAAACAATGTTCTTTGGCAGAGACATCATCTTCCAGTATAAACCTGTGGACTGGGATATACATGGTGCCAGAGTAATGAGGCTTTCCCACCATCTGGGGAAGATTGTTACTCTGCCATTCTTGGTACAGCTGGATTTTAAGCTGGTCCCTACCTCTTTAGGAAACTGAAAGTAACAGAGACAAGGACAAGACAGTAATTGCCTAGATTGCCAGCTTCACTGAAGGGCAACTCTCGGGGTGACTGGGCTCAAGCATGACACCAATGTCCCAATCTAAAATATGCAGGCAGTTTTTAGAGCTGTTGCCTGGTGGCCACACAAACAGTGACCGGAGTAATTCCAGACTGGGAAATTTCAGGGGCTACCATGCTAAGGAGGTGGTAGATTTTTTCCACCAACAGATACAGAAAAGCTTGCAAATGAAACAGATGGTTTTTATTTGCCCAATATGCCCTGCAAAAACTAAGTTCATTCTGAACCATCTGACCCCTTAAGGTGGCTAGAGGGAATAATTTCATTGTGCAAATTCCTTGTTAAAGCTTTGCAGTTAAATTTTGTATGTGAAATAAAAGTACATCTGTGTTTAATTTTGCAAGTTTACCATACATCATAACCTCAGAAGAACCCCTCAAGATCATGCAAATTAAAAGCAAGTATTCAGATGATTTGCATACATGTTTTTCTGGGTTAGACATTACATCGGAATGCATTGGCAGTGAGTGGCTGTGACTAATGTAGCAGAGCCTTGCATTTAATGTATTGCATTATACAGCTTTATGCACAGTAATGTAATAATTAGTTTGTCAAGATATCACGCTCAGTTCAAATTTAAATAGTGTTGCTCTCTGCTGGTAAGTCTTGTGAACTACAGATTTGTTAGTATGAAAACTGCCCATTAATTTGTTCTCAGAGACAGGATTTCAGGCCCCATTCCACCAGCTGCTATGCAAGCAGAGTGATTTTGTGAGAATTGAGGAAGTACATAAAACAACAGATCACTTTGATCACACTCACTCTTTTTCTGGCAGATGTTATTGAAAAACAGCCTTAGCTCTTGTTCTACAGAATTGCTATGTGGCTTCTCATTAACCCATCCTGTATTTTGAGATTTGATCGTTCTTCATAATCTTATCTATTCCCTTTTCCTCACAGATTTCCAACCTCCTGAATAAATATTCTGATGAGCAATATTGAAGGATGCTAGAAAGTAGCAGCCAAAATTGCATTTTATGAAGAAAAGGAACTAGTCGGCCTATTATCCTTGTTCTGATTTTAACATTTGACTAGATTTTTTCTCTGGTTTCTCTACCAAAACCTGACTGAGCTCTAGAATACTCAAGTACAGTGCCTAGGTATTCAGCATGTGTGCAGTACAATCCTATATGACGGATGAAGTGCAAAGCTTAGGCAAACATCAGATATTTTAGTAGCAAAGAGGGATTTTGGTTTGCACCTGGGCATCTAAGTTGACTTTAATCACTGCTGACCAAATTCTTGACATCTTGATTTTCTTATACACAGGTAAGAAGGAACCTGGAGAGAAGACATTGTAACAAGACCATGCAAAGCGTTTTTGTACAGTGCAAAGAGTGGTTATCTTTTCCTCTGACCCTCTACATAAGCACTGCACAAGACAGCAAGTGACAAAAATTGAATTGTGTTCAAGAATTGCCCACTTTATTCACACGGACCATAATGTTTCATTTGGTAGTCTTGCAAATTTTGCTGATTCAGCTCTTTACTTAGATGTACAAGCTCTGAGAGTTATGTTTATTTACATCCTACTTAGCTAGGATATATATCATAGCTCACTTTACTGTATGTATCATTTGTTGTCTGTATGAAATGAATACCTGACAGTTATCATAGCAAGTTGTTAGCTGATCACAGACAAAGCAAAGTTTTCAGTGTAATTATTAAATAATTTTTAACTGTAAATTTTATAATTTACTTCAATTCTATATTTTAAATTCGAATTGTATGAGCTACAGATTAAGTTTCCCCCTTCCTTATGTTTTCAAGTACCAAGAATATTAAAGTCCAGATCTTCCATATCTGATCCTGTTTATGTCATTAGCAAAAGCTCCTTGCTTTGTTTCCTTCATCATAGATGTGAATTGTATGAATTTGAAGAGATCTTCAAACACTTCTTGGTCTATTTCTCCTTCCAAACAGACAATCCCTGTAAGTCTTATGACTTTAATTTTAATTATATGCTTCAGTTGCTGCCATAAAGCCAGTTAGTCTTGGCCCTGATGTTATAGGTTGTCAGGAAACATTTTATATGGAGAAACAATGAACAGTGAGTATATGATATAACTTGTGGAAAAGTTCTGCTCCTGAAGATTTCACTCAGACATTATTTCCATTTATTATGGTCTTTGCTGCCAGTGTTTTCCAAAACGACAAAATCAGAACTCAAGTAAAATATATGAGTGAGGGACAATATGTACTCATAGCAGACTGAGGGATTATGCTGGGCTGTAAAATAGGGGACTTTTGCAAAATTTCAGTACATAAGATTATGTGAAAAATCTCAAATCATGACAGGCAGCATCCCATAATTTTACTTTAATACCTATGAAATGTAATTTAAAGGGAATGTAGGAAGACAAAGATTGTCCAGAAAGGATTGCAGGGGTGTGAGATACCCAGTTTTTCCGCTTTACAGCAATCACATAGTAAGAAATTGGGTTTTGTTTTAGGTAAGCATAGACAACTCTCCAATTCCAAGTCAAAAGTGTTACATTTAACTATTTTGATAATTTCAACTAAGATAAGCATAAGATATAAACAGTCATTTCACCTGGGTTCCTGAGTAACTTTGGTCAGAGTGACTGGTGTACCACAGCTTTTCCTGCTCACTAGCTACTGCCTAGGGGCAGCAGTGGTTTTCTGCAGTCATGATCTGCCTTTGAACCTTTTATACATCTTTATACTTTTTTAAGGCACCTGGAGGGTTTTTTTTTTCACTTAAGGTCAACCCAATTTAAAACAATGAGAGCACACAACAGTAAGTGTACCTTTATGTCACATGCAGAAAAATCTACATCTTAACATACAAGGGTAGGCTTTGTCTTTACCCAGATAGGACTTATTTTCTCTAAAGGAGTGCTCTTGAAATCCTTCTTTTTATAACGAATTAATGTTTAACTGCATTAAAATGAAAAAATCCCACCCAAAACCAAAACCCAACAAAACCCCCAAATAAACAAACAAAGTCCTCCCACCAAACACATTGTATGGAATAAGCACTGCAATATGACTGTGGTGTAGTTTCATATAAGTATGTTGAACTGAATTGAAGGAAAGGGAAATGAAGCACAAAAGCATTTTCTTTTTAAATAGAACTGCATTTCCATGAGTAAACTAGTTAACAGGAAGCTAAAAAGGGGCAGCTAGAAGGACAAATTTTTTATAGCTTGCACGGAGAATGTTTAAAACCACCACATCAGAGGATTGCAGTTAATGAATAGTACTAATTAAACAGAGCCATTCAATGAAAACAGAACCATTCAATGAAAACCCAGCCACAAAAAGAAAAGGATTCAGCTTCATGAAACAGCCAAATTAAAGAGGAAAATAGCTCTTAAAAATACATTCTCCCAAATAGGTGGAAGTCATATACAATTGGGGGAAATAGAAAAGGACATAAACTCTAACAATGAAAGTGCAAAGAATACTGAAGGCGGCCAAAAAAAAAAATAAAATTGCAGAATTTTAGGAAGTTGTGAAGAGTTAATATGCCAGAGCATTTATCTCATTTACAAGTGATCAAGATGCCACAGGAACTCTTAAGCAGAATTAAAACATAGGAGAAAAGTAATCTGAAATTTTGGCATTGGCTTCCATGATAGAGGAACTGGTTTGCAGAACTGCTGAGAGCAGACAAAATATCAATATGCTGCTTTTAATGCTGCTTATTTTGAATACAGTGTGTAAATCTGGTCATTCCATAGTAGAACTAGAACTAAGGTAGATAAAGTGTACCTAGGAAAGGTATAGAGAAAAATAAGGATAACCAAAACTTTGGAACAACTTTAACATAAAGAAATTACAAATAAAGGACTTTCTAACTTAGAAAGGAGATCTCTATAATAACATGAACAATGAAGTAATAAATAAGAAAACTGTTGAGCTTTTGCCCCTATATAGGAGTGTGGAGACATGGAAGTTTCAAAGCAATGAAAAGAAATAGTTTTTAAAAGAAGGTTTCACAAACAAATATTTACATTATGCAACTCAGTGACAGATAATATTGTAGGGGTAACAATTCCATGTAAGTTCAAAAACAAATAAACAAAATTAGCAAAGAAATAAAGATTCACAGAGCACACACTAATTGAACCTGTCAATCTGAATCAAAACATCAGTTCAAGAGGTCCATGAACTTAAAGAAGTTGGGTAAGTATAAGAGGGGAAACACAATAAGAGCATGTTAATAACTGAAACAGTCCATAAAAACACTTCTAATGTTCCTCTATAAAATTGTCCATTTCTTTATCATTAACACCAGTAGGAGCCTCAGTGATCAACACCACTGTTCTCCTGTACAACTGTTGTTCAATACACACACCAGCAAAAATTTTTGTAGCTATACAGAATTTTTATAGATGTTGCCAAGCTTGGAGTGTTTGATAGTGGGTTGGATACTGATGGCTTTCCTGCCCTTCACCCCCTCCTTTCTCCTTGTCTTCCACCATGTTTTGCCAAAAATACAATGTTTGCATTTATTAAATCCTAATGATTCTTCATTTAACTCCCAGAATTAGATTTGTTCTTTACTTACTTCTGTTGTTTTTGACTTCAATGTGTGTTTTGCCTTAGATTTCTGTTTCCTGTCTCAGACATTTCATTTTCCTGGATAGAAATCTTGCTCTGGAATCTGGCTGAGGTAGCTCATAACAGTCTCTTCCAGCAGACACATAGAGCCATCCCCAATATATTATAGTCAATAATGATAGCTCTAGTTCTGCCTCAGCTCAGACCTTGCACAGTGACCTGCTTTCCACTGTTAATCTAGAAGTAGTTGGACCAGTTCTGCACCTGAAGAAACATGCCTTTGTGCTCCTAAAATAAGAGTGATAATCTTTTAGCTCTTTGGAGTGTGCAGTACCTCACAGACTGTGCCTTGGACTTCAGATGACCAAAACTTATGTATTCCAGGAGCAATCAGAGAGAACTCCACCCAGTAGGGCACTGATATGAACTCATGGCTGCAGTCAACATCTCTAGACTTACTTTAAAGAGTTTCCACTGATAGTGTCTGAACACGGGTTTTATATTTTCATGTGCTAGAATGTGTACCTTCCTCTCAGAACTAAACCTTTTCCCCCTCCTCCACTTGCCTCTTTATCCTTTGCTTTGGCAAGGTTTGTACCCTGAGTTCGATACACTACTTGACAGTCACCCTTACGATTCCTGGCCTAGCCTTGTGTCTTCAGGCACTTATGACATTGGGCCACTTTGTGCTGACAACCTGATGTAAAATGTACTCCTCTACATGGAAACAACCCTCGGGAGAGCAAGTTCCTTCCAACTGGCTTCATATTTTGTTTACTGAAGCAGTTTGATTGTCTCTGTGTTATAGTCACATATCTTGTAATTTTTCAGTACTGCTTCTATTACTTTTGGTAACTTCAAAGTTTTGGGCCAGGTTAAGTTCTCCTCTGCCAACAATCATCCTTTGAATTCTCTCCTTATTAATGCCATAAACCAATTATATTATAGCATTCCCTCTAGGACATTTCCAAATGAACAACATTCAGTGAGCTTTCGTTCTGCCACACAGAGTTGCAGTTTCTTCTTGTGTCTCAAGCTATTACGAAATTTAACACACTCTACAGAAACACTTAGCTTTCCTGAATGAACTTTTAAGATCTTTCGTAACTTCTCTGAATTATTACTGCAGAAAACAGGACTGGAATAAATCTTATCCTGGAGCATCCTTCTGCCCCAAGACAAGAGGCATTCTACCTGAATTAGCTGTTGTTCTTCCAAGACTGTAACAAACTGAGTAGGAGTAAGTTTTATACTGCCATTGATTAAAAGCTTTTCTTTATCTGCAGATCTTGTCTGCAAGAATAGGGAGATCACAGCTTGCATAAATTGCTGCCAGCCCTTATTTACTTCATTGCCTGTGTTCAGTTTTCCTAAAAAAAATTGCTGTTATGACTATGACTTCCCCACCCACACCGATTTTGAAATGGGATCAATCAGCTATAGTGCAGAACTCAGTTCCTCCTACAACTGATCTGGTGTGCAACAGCTGGGTGCCCCTTTTGCTTACCTGTAGAAACAAGTTTGCTTCTCTGAATCCTGACTAATTAATGATGTTTACTGCAGAATCCCAATTCTGGTGCCTTTCAGGCACAGCTTTGAGCTCTGAACTCTTGGTAACTCCCCTCTCCTGTTTCAGGCAGGCAAAATTTATTTATAAAGGAGACAGATACAGCTGGGACAGAAGCTCTGGAGCCCCAGGAGGCCAAGCACCTAACTTTTTAAAGTCATTGCCCAAGCTGCGTGCCTGTTAACAACTGCAAAACACAGCCTTAAGGCTCTCAGTCCTTCTAGTCTCTGTGCTATTGCAAGCAGACTCTGTATTTGGCTGGGTAATTTTTGTCTCTTCTTTGGCCCTGGCTTTTTCAGCTTGCCTCTTAGTTACTCAGAGGCTTTACCAAGGGTTTTGTATCTGGTATCACAGATGTAACACAGAGCTCAAGGGAGATGACATATTTTGGATCCAGTTTAGACTTGGCTTCTCAGGGAAACGTTTGCTGTTATTATTTTACTGTGTAACTTAATACCATTTTTATATTCAGCTCTGAACTCTGCAAATGTTAAGGAGCAAAGCTTTCCGACTTCCCCAAGAGGTGCAGCATTGGAATAATTTTATGAACACTAGAGCTAAAGAGTAAAGTAGTGAAAAGATTTTAGTGACAAAGTCCGTCCTAACCTGGGTTGTCTCTTCTGATTTAATTGCTAGACAAAGCCCATCTTCTGCACTCTGTAGTTACCTTTCAGTCATCTGAAAAAAACTTCTAATATGTTATGCAGACTGCAGGAGGAAGGAAGGCAGATGTACTGCAAAGTCTCTGTGGTCTGGATAGATGAGCTTTTGCCTTCATAACAGTGCTCACAAAGATCTTTAATTCTGCATTGTACTACTTCTCATGGCTGCACATGGAATGTTAATGCTGGATTCAATAACAATTTAATAAAATGTCCAATTTATGATCTAGATGCATTAAAATTGTCCAGCTTATATGCCACACAATAGGTTTCTGTTTAAATGCATATTGTTACTGAAAAAAGTCCATAAAAGAGTGATATTAGTTTTATACATCTTTATCAATGACATGTGGAAGGACATGCCCAGGAAAACTGGGATGTTTGCAACTCACACAGAACTTTTTTTCAGATCATCAAATACCCTACAGGTAAGGAAGAAGCCCAGAAAGACCTCACTGAACTGAGTGAATGGGCAGGCAGGAAGAGGTGGTTTTCGACTCAGCAGTGTTGAAAACATGAGGTTAATCATCAAAGGAACAGCAGTCTAGCCCATGTTCATGTGATGCTGAGCTTTGGACAGGCAGCTACAATTCTGGAAGGAGTTTTTGAAACCAGCACTGAAAATCCTCCGCAACTACCAGCTCAGTGGGTATCAGAAGCCTGAAAGAAAACCCAAAAACAACAAAACATTAGACATCACAAGGAAGGCGAACTGAGAGCAAGATAGAGCGTCATTTTGCATTACTTGAGTATTACACACAGCTCTGGATGCTGCATCTCATGAAAGACATAATGGAGTTAGAGAAGGTACAGATAAGATACATAAAAAAAAATGACTGGGAGGATGGAGAAGCTGCCATATGGAGGAACACTCTGCAATGTGGAGAGGGGAAAGCTGAGGAGGGAAATATAATATAGATGAAACTTTGAAGGGCTTGCTGTCCAGGGACATTGAGAGCTTGCCTGTGGTCACTGCTACATGCAGGATTTTCAGATCTTTGCATTCAGTTTGTCCTGAAGCTCATTCCATCCTTCAAGGGTTATTATTCTCCATCCTGGTGCTATGTCAGCCTTGCTGACCTGGGTGATGGAAGGAAAAGTTCTCCTGGCCTCATATCAGATCTCAGGGCTACCCTGACGGTCAGTCTCCTAGTGTGACCCTGTCTAGCCTTTCTTCCTGGGATGCTGTAGTACAAGAGATTAAAGTCCAGTCCACACAAAGGCTTCATATATCTTCTCTGCGTATATCCTGCCATCTCCATACCGGGCAGCTTTACCATTGTCATTTACCATTGTAAGAGAATGGACAAGTGTTGCGCATACTGAGTTGATTAGTCTTCCCTTATAAATATTATTGTAAAGTCCCAAATTCAGTCAAGTGTGTTTGCAGTGTATAACATAGCACAAAAATACACTGAAAAAGACTGAATTTAAGAATATTTACAAAGTCACAAACTGCATGGACACTATGGCGGGGAAGGGGGGGGAAGAGGCGAAGAAAAAGAGGTGCTGTGTGACAAGAAAGAGACATACTAAATATTTATTTACCTTTTTAAACAGACACACAGACAACACTAAAATCATCAGACCGTCAATAGTTACTCTTTTTCATAATAATGACAGTGATCTTATTTTATTCCATTGTTTTTCCCTCAGGTTCTAATATATCTTTCTTTGAATATAAATTCAAATTAATTGCCAGATGATGTTAGTAGATTGTTTGATGTCACTAATATGTTATTTTTTTAACTTGTAAATAATGTACTCTCTTTTTCCATGCTCACTGTATAAGATCAGCTAAGTGCAATTTGCTTAGCTTTTTCCTTGGATGGCTGATAGCAATCAGGCACTTTGAACAATCTATGTAGGTCATTGCAAAGCTAATTAATCCTGCTTTTCAGACTGAAAATTATTTTCAAGGAAATGTGTTCTAAAACAACTGTCTCAATGACTTTAAATAGGTTCTAATAATACACACGTTTAGTGCCTTACCAGTATTTCTAGAAAATAAAATTGATTGAGATTCATTGATAAGTATGAAACAGAAAGCTGAGGGTTACATTTCTACATATCTATTTCCTAAGCAAGGGAAGGGAAATTGTGAAGCCAGTCAGTTTCTGAACGACCAGTGTAAAAGAAAACCAGTAATGCAAGAGAGCCATGGAAGGCATCTGGGTTGGTATTTTCTTCCAAGAGGGAAGCATTTGAACCTTAAAGAAGACTTATTATGTCCATGCAATAGGTTTGCCAGGCTCAAGCCAGGAGTTTCTTCATCTGTCAAATGCTTTTCTTGGTGTATCTGACTCTAAATTTTAAATGTATGGAGCTTGAGTTGGGTTTTTGGTTTTCTTCTAGTACTGGATCACCCGTTCCTAATTTCATTTTTCAGAAGCACCTTTCTTCCTCAGAGTATTGGGCAGGCTGGCAAGAGAGAAATAAATCTCTGCAATCCCTTAGATGGTTGCTACAAAACTCTCTCCCTCTGTCCTCCAAGCTGGCAATGGTAGCCTTGCCAAACTTAAGAGTTTACCCGGTGTTGATTACAGTTCCCTGTTGATACAAGAGAGTTAATAGCCAAATTTCATTTATGAAACAGCAACACACTGCTTATCTGGTACAATTCACTCTGCTTACTTTTCAGTAGATGCATCAGGGACAGCAGCCAAATGATTAAGCATGGGCATCAACACACTAATACATTAGATATCCTAGGAATCAAGATACCATGCAGTCTGCATCCAATACAGTATCTCCAATAGCTCTTTGGGGTTGTGTTTCTCAAACAGTGCTTTGGGCATTACTGGTAGATTTTAATACATTGGTCTGTGAAATTTGAAAGAAACCACACATACTCTCCATACTTCCAAGAAACCAGACTTTCATTTTGTAATAAAAGAACATTCAAACTTTACCCTAATTTTAAGTTGCTTGTAAATGAAGACAATTGTGGGAACACTGTAGAGATGGTCTGTGGGTTTTTTCCCTAAAAACATCCTTACGGTCATTCAATTAAATGAAATTAAGAACCACTGGCCTACAGAGTGGATCTTTCGAATCAAACTGTCAGCAGGAATTACAACACCTGGAACTAAAAGATGCATGTTTCTAGGTCAGACTGTCTGCAGTGTTAGACTCACAGATGAAAACTGAGTCTAAAGAGATTTTTACATAAAGAATGAAACAGATCTTTCCTGTCTTCTGACAGTGGCTCTTCCTCAAAAATTTCTTGGGGTTATATTCCAAGCTCATAGGTAAATGTGAACCCAATTCTGAATACAGTTCCCCCTGTTTTGCTTGTACTGCCTCTCCTACAGTGTTACTCTGAACCCATCCATTCCTCCCTCCTGCCTTCACAATATTACCAGAGGGAGAGGAAGGAAAGAAAGATTCAGGGCTACTTCAAGCATCTGGCATTACAAAACAATTTGAGACTTGATCACATTTTCCTTCAACTTTAATTTTCACAAGTTGAACTGCTAAAAGTATGATTTGACTATATAGTTTTAGGAGGTAAATGAATCTACTATTCAAAGTGTATCATGTCTGAACAGATGTCCCAGTCTTGACTGAAGAAACTACAGTGGGGGATGCTCTATAAGAGAGTACTGGACCCTGACCCTTGCTCCCCTATCTCTGACTCTCAGTTCTCAGTCCTTCTGCAGAGCACATTCTTGATGGGCATGTTCACACTGTAGCTCCCTTTCAGGAGCTATGAGTGCTGCTGCACCTCCACACTCAGCCCTGATGTTCAGTCTCCCAATGAAGGTGGAGCCACATAAAGTGGTTCCTTTATGCTCACAACTGTCCTCAGGCTAAATCCCTGCATAGCTGCCTACACTCTTGAAAACCTCAGATTTGTGAATCCAGGTTTCATGGTGTCATCTGACCTATGCTTACAATTAAAGGCGTAAGCCCATGAGATGGGCAGGGTTTGAGGTGCAGCTGCAGATGCTTCACCCTTTCCCAGACAGGCTGGTTTATTCTGTCTGCCAGGTCACACAGTGCCATTGCACCTCTCCCATTTCCTCACTGCTTCAGAGCCTCAGATTTGAAAAGACTCAAATCACAGCATCATTGTGTTTCTTCTTAGACCTGGGTCAGGTGACATAAGTGGTCTGAACATTTGATCCACAATTTATAAGAGACTTCATTAAATGCAAGAAGTGTTAATCAAGGGGGGGAAAAAGCTCTAATAAGCATTTCAGAATTGCTAATTTGCACAGATGGTTGAATTGGAGGGAATATGCAGCAAGAAAAGATAGATCCTGAACACACTTTGAAACCAATTTTTCACCCAAATAGAACTCTGTGAAGCAGCCAAATACAAGAGATTGCTGAGGCAGCAGTGTAATGCCGGGTTCAAGCAGTAGACAATTGAGTGCCATCATGATGGCAACACATTATTAAGAAAGACAATGCAGGAGTTTTGAAGATGCAAACATAAAGAGCAGTGTTGTTACTCACATGCTACCTTCTTCATTCAGCATAACCTTGGATCCAATTTCTAGCACACTGCTTTTCAAACAGATGCTAGTGCTGAGCACACCATACTCTCATAAGCAGGACAGGAAGAGTACAAATCACTTGTCCCCCTAAAATATGTATTATCCCTGAAAAACTACAGGCTGTTTGAATGCTTACAAACGTATTTGTTGAAATAAATGACAACCAGACATGGCAAGGGTTCTGACTCTTTGAATTATATTATAAATAGGTCAATCTTGCTTTTTTCCTCTATCATAAGACTGGTGAAAGGAATATGGTAATGTGCATATCTATAAAATCATTGCAAGAACAATTGTCAACTGTAAACCTATATTGACTAATTGCAATTAGAAATGTAAGACTGAAAAGATCTTTGCCATCTTGGATGCCATCCCTGGCCATGTCTTAAGAGGTGCCAAAAGCTGGTCTATGTCTAGAAGACAGTTTGGGACTTCTTTCTGCTTTGTGCCTCCCTGACAGCATTAAAACATACATATGAATTATACAAAATAATATTCCCTTCTAATTAAAAATCACTTTAGGCTGCCTCAGGTGGTTATTGATTTGGAAGATTTTTGTCTCTGTAGAGGTAGGCACAGACTGATTTCTGCAACACTCTAGCAAACAGGATGAGTGGACTTTGCAAAAAAGATACAGAATTCTCAAACTGCAATCACAAAGCAATTGCTGTTTTAGTTTCTTGCATTTGTAAGAGTTTACAACAAGTTCTTACAGCTTTAAGGTTAATATATAGTTTACTTAATATTCCAGTGTCAGTACGCTTGGTTTTACAGATCTATGTGTAAATACACAAGCTCTTCTAATTGCACTATAAATAATCGATTCATGCTTTTTAATCACAGAGATTAACTACTGAGAATTAAAAACATTCTGAAACATATGGCAGCATAATTCTATTGTAATTGTAGAGCAGAAAGGCTTGGCTTTTGCAAAGGCAGTAGCAAAACTCTCAGTGTCCTTCCTAAGTCAGGGTTTCCCTTACTATAAAACATTATTAGCAACAATCTAATAATTGTTTACTATCTATTAAGTGGGACTGTTTTATTTAACAGGACACACAATAAGGTGCATTGGTGAGACTCCTTCAGTGTTTTTGGTGTGTTCCTGGAGCACAGACCTGGAAAGTATAAGTCAGATACCACATTGTGTGAATGAGCTCATAGTCTGAGCACAGGACAGATATTTTCTGCTTCTTTAATCTGACACTTGGAATGTATTTTAAAGGGATAGTGACACAGAAAATGGGAGTTTATTGTGCAGGTGAGAAAAAGAAGAGAATCATAAATGTGCTGAATGAAAAAGGAGATTGTAGTGTAGATAGAAGCCAGGCAATACCTGTGACTGGGTGCTTCTGCTTTTTCCTTTCTTCCCCACCTACTGAGAAGCCGGACCATATCTCAGTATAGACCACCTCTCCTTCAAAGTTATGTAAAAAGTCTGTATGTCATGGAAATAACTGTAGCTATACATTTAAAGCATTTTAAACATCAGATTAGTAGATAGAAGAAGGAATAAAAAATCACAAATCACTGGCATTCCATGAGCAATTCTATTATTCCCTATTACAATGAATAATTTCAGCAATTGGACTGTTTGCAGAAACATTACTTTTTAAGTAGGTATTAAAAAATGTCCATGAAAAATGAGTCAGAAGAATCATTATCTTCACCACAGACCCCCCTTACAAAATTAGTTTCAGCTTTCTGAGAGCAAAAAAAGACTATGTGACTTTGTCATCCTACAAAAATTATCAGAGAAACTGGATTTTAAATACTGATATCACACACTAAACTGTTAGTGAGCAATCTATAAAGCCAAAGAGGTCTGGGAATGCTTGCAGGCACTATAATTCAAACATATTCTTCATTCTCTAAGTCTCTTCTATTCTTTTATTGTATTATTTAAGCAATTAAAAGCAAAATAATTTCCCTGACCTAAGAAATTACATTGATTTCATTAGGCTTGTTATGGTTTATAACAAAATTCAGGGTTTTAGTGTCAGTGTAATATAGAAAGAGTTACATGGATTAGAAAGGCTAACATAAAATCTCCAAAAGATTAAAAAATTTACTACCTCACATAATGAAGCTGGCACCTCCCTACTACAAATGCATGTTTGAAAGTTTAGATTTGGAAAGGTTTTAAAGGATTAATTTTATTAAAATATCTCAGGTTGCAAGAGGTAGACCTCATGGTAGGCAAACAGTAAACAAGGTCACATACTTCCTACCTGTTGAATAAGGAAAAACATGCCAGATTTCTTTGCCAAAAATCCCCTTTTGAGCCTTTGTTCTAAACAAACCCAATGCAACTCATTGCCAGAGTCTCTCTGCTTCCTGCACCCCCTCTCACCCCCGGCTTAAGATTCCATTTCTAGAAGCAACAGATAATTGGGGATCTTTTGAAATGAAGTATTGAGTTTTCTATTTTTAGCCACGTTAATAAGGATGAACTGAAATTCTTTCCAGAATTTCACCTCTTCAGCTTAGGAACAAGCAATCAAAATTTGTAATAACGCCTTGGTTTGTGTTTTATGTTAATGGCTGAAGTGCCTCAACAGCCTTGGGAAAGGAACAGCTTGCTAGTCTAATTGAAGCTGGCAATATTTCCACGTCTTATTTCAGCTGGTAGGTACTGTAGCAACCAAGGTCATGTAAGAAAATTTCAGCATATGGTAACAGCTGTGCCTGTGATTGCAATATTTTCTGCAGATGGTTTATTCGTCATTAGATAACAGTCATGATTATTGAGGGACTAATTGGATTTTCAAACAGTTAATCTTAGAGGATGGAAGAATTATAATAGAAAAGTTTGGTGTAGCTTAGGGAGTCTCTATATTCAGCTCATTGTCAACTCTCAAGCCTTTCTTTAATGTAAGAAAATATTTCCTTTCTTTTTTTGCTTTCTGCCAAGCAATTTCATCACCTGCTGAAGATGCAGTCTCCCTCAGATCTTCTAAATACTAATACCATCTTTCTGCCATGTACAGTATCACCCCCCAAAAAAACCAAACAAACAAAAAAAACAACCAAACCCACACTGAATTCTGTTTCTACCATTTAAATGCCTGGTATGCTGCACTTTAGCACATCAGAGTCCTTACTTGGGAGAGCCTTGCACATGTTTATACAAGGTCAAGGGGATTAGATATAGCAAGTTAACGAATCAAGGCACATAGAGAACCAAGCATTGTTCTTTAGTTTTAATCATCAACAAGACACTTTCTCCAAATTACAGCACTAAACACGTTTCTGTCCCAAGAAACTAGAAAAAAATCCAAAAAGTTATGAGACTATGAGCATTCCAGAGCTGTTAGTACTGTTTACTCCAGTACTGTAATATGCCTTACTCGGGGGTGACAGAGGGTGTTATGATGGTATGAGAGGTCAGACACAGAGGCAATAGAATTGTTCTTCTGATCATGCGACCAAAATTCCTTCCTGGAAGATGGCAAACCAAAGTAAGTATCTTGAACTGCTTTTCTGTTTTGTCAAGTCAGGAGCATATGACTCTTTCATAGATTTTAGAAAGAATATTTGAAGACCAAAGTACTACACAGGAGCATAGGCAACAGAATATATTTCTTAGAGGATATGTCTTGGACTCTAATACTAGCATTTTGTCTAAAAACAGCAACAATAATCGGGTCAGACTGTTAAGCATTTTCATAAACATTTAGACTGCTCAGTAACATCCTATGTTTAACAATCCATCAATATTTAAATATACAGTCTTGAATTCTTTCAGCCCATAATAGTTCCTGGATGTGGGATATTGGCTACAAAAACTCATGTACAACTCTTCAGATTTTAATTTTTTTTAAGGACCATTTAGTTTTGCTGGATTTCTACACTAAAAACTGCTCTTTTAATTCCTCTCTCTGGAAATATGTATTCTTTTGTTTCAGCTCAACCACAAAAAAGGCTGGACTAAAAGAATACTGATGTCTTACATAATGGACATTTTTTCTCTATCTGATCTTTATTCTTTCTAGGCTGATTTTGGAAGTTATTTAAGGACACCTTAAAGTTACAGTACTCTAGGGCATTGATACAGTGGCCACAGCTCCAATGTCAAGCTTAGGATATGTATAATCTTAGCAAACAGAGGGCATGGCTACTGCACCTCTTTTGAATATGTTATGATCAGCATATTATGTCTCATTCAATCACATACACAAAGTTTTACTCTGGTAATATTACTGAATGATGATTGTGCTCTGGTGAGTTTAAAGACACAGTAGTCTGTGATCCACTGTGGGAAGAAAAGGTGATATTCCACCCTCCACTCTCCTTTTAATGACAGTAACGTACTGCTGGCCTTTAATCCTATTGAGTCTCTCTCCTCAGATATGGAAGAGTGGGAGACATTCCACTGGCTGAAATAAAATTGTATTAAGAACAACAGTGTGAGAGGAGAGACAGAAGAAATTGACAGAAGCTGGCAGGTGAAAAGTTTGAGATCGGTACCCACGAGAGCAAGTAGAGGAAGTAAAGAACAAAGAGGGACAGGGACTTATATATAAACAAACAGTATGTTTAGCCTGGAATATAACACTTATTCCCTCACTGGAGTCCATCAACACAGCCTGACTAATGTGGACTCTCATCATAGACGAGAGAAGCAGTTACCTTAAGGAGACGACTTGATGAAGGTATAGCAGTTCTTAGCCTAAACTACAGGTGCAGGAAGCCAGGTCTACAGCAGAGCAGGTCTGAACACAAAGATATCACTACACAAGGTTCTTCTTTCAAATTTACTTCTATAGATTTTATGAATTAGCTTCACTTGCCATTTTAAATATATTTTTAGGAATAATAAATGAAGATATGAAAGGAAATTATTAGAACAAGGGATAAAATTAAGAACTGAGAGTTGTACTCCACAGTTACCTTAAGCAGCTTATTGAAACCCTGTTTCTTAATTTACTGATCTTCTACAATGAGGATAATCTTTATCCACAGGATTTTGTGAATGGAATTTGTGAAGTACTTTGAGGGTTTCTCTGTGAAAGTCTTATAATCTGGAATTGCAAAGCTTTATTAAAAGGTTTTAATGAGTCTGAGAAGGAGGTAGAACAAATATAAAAGCTTCTAAGTTATGATTTAAAACATTTATGTTCACTCATTAATATTCTGAAGCAGTAATTATAATGCCTTGGTGCACATGGATTTCTACAAGACTTCCATAGTCATAACCAGCCCCAGCACTCAACCACACAGGAATTTCTGGGGTTTTAGTATGTACATTAGAAAACATACTAAAATACAATGCACTCTACAGTCTACATTGAATGTCTTTGCTGCTTAATACCTAATTTCCATTATTCTTCTACAACGGTATCATCATAGTTAACACTGTTGAACTTTATCTTGAAAGACTAAAAAACCTAAGTGTCTTAAAGAATTCATGTTATTTACCTTGTAGCATTTTAAAACTTACAAAATATGGTACTACTGGTGTAACCACTTACTATTTTGTGTTCCTATTTTATAATACAGGTAATTGTCATTGAGAATTCTTTGTATACTATGTGTATCCATTGTATGTTAGCCAGGTTGCTGAAAAAAACAAACTGATCCTTGCTTTACACAATCCCCTTCTTTGAATCTTAATGTAAACATATATTGTGATAAGTAAACAAGCTAGTGACCCTTTAACTCCATATTTAACTTTTGTGCCAAGAATTACAGGGATATGAAATCCATTGCAACACCAGAAACTTTGTTCCAGAGATTACTTTCTTCATTTACAAAAAAGGAAATAGATTCCTGTGAGTTCAGCTGACTTCATGTTCCAACTTATGAAGTTATGACTTTTTCTGCCCAGCACTTCATGAAAGTACCAAGCCTGACTGTGCCACTAAATCTCCTGAGATACCTTGTCTTCCCAGAAGCTCAAGTCACTATATGTCTGCCCTGCCATATGCATGTAAGTCAGTTTCTGAAACCTTGTAACCATGGCAGTTGCTGGTAAGCCTAAGAAAATTATTCCTTCCAGAGGACAGAATACAGCCATAAGGATTCAGCATCTTAATAACTCAGCAACAAAACTTCTACCTCTCTGGTTGTGAAAGAGGATGAAAGGCTTCCCTGTTCTGGGTATATGTGCTCTACTTCTGTAGGTCTCATCTATAGAAAAGGCAAGGGAATTTTTTTGAATTTTAGGAGGGAACAGAATTGATGCAGAATAATTTTTGATGCTGTCTTCCAGAAGGACAAGAAGGAGGTGCCAGGAAACTATAGGCTAGTCAGTCTCACCTCAATGTCTGGTGGAGCAACGAATCCTGGAAATCATTTTCAGACATGAAAATGACAAGAAAAATATCAGGAGTAGTCAGCATGGATACACCATTATCTGCATTATCTGCATTATCATTGCCATCAGGTTGAGGGCTGTGACCCTTCTCCTCTACTCAGCACTGGTGAGGCCACACCTGGAGTACTGTGTCCAGTTCTGGGCTTCTCAGTACAAGACAGACGTGGACATACTGTAGAGTTCAAGAAAGGGCCACAAAGATGAGTAAAGATTTTGCGCTTCTCTGTTACAAGGAAAGGCTGAGAGAGCTGAGAGGGACTGTTCAATCTGAAGAAGAGGAGGCTTGAGGGGGATCTTATCAATTTATATAAATGCCTGGAGGGATGGTGCAAAGAACAAAAAGCCGGGCTCTTTTCAGTGGTACCCAGTGACAGGATAAGAAGCTATGGGCACAAGATGAAGCACAGGGAGTTCCTCCTGAACATGAGGAAACACTTTTTTTTTACTGTGAGGATGGCTGAGCACTAGTACAGGTTGTTCAGGGAGGTTATGGATTCTCTCAACTTGGAGGTACTAAAAATGAGACTGGACATGGTTTTAGGAGGCCCTGTCTGAGCAGAGGACTTGGACCAGATGAGCTCCAGGGGGTCCTTCCAACCTCAGCCATTCTATGATGTGATATTAACACAGATTTTTCTGGCACAGACAAGAATTTGTCTACAAGTTTTTGAAGAGCTCTAGAGATTGTGTGTGAAGTTCTAAATGTTTGTTGTTGTTGGATATACTCGACAGTATAGCTAAAAACTCCTCCAAATCAAGAAAAACTCAAGCTAAGAACTTGCCTAGATTGCAGATGGGAGAAGGAAAGAAAGAAGCTTCACAATTAATCTCCTTCAATAGCCTCTTCTACTGCTATTAAATCAGATTTTAAATGAACAAGGAATAGAAATCCCTCATAATACTCATTCTAAAATTAGAAACAAGGCTTAAGAACATGTTTCCACATCTAACACACAGCCAAAGTATTTCATTATAGCAATCACAAAGCATTTGAAGAGAGATTGATTTAGGCCACTGTTGAGCTGGTGAAGGGGAAGGGCAGAATTTAGGAAATACTTATTCCTTATTCCTGCTGTTAAAATTAGAAAAGATTGGCATATTTTCAGGCAGTAGACCATTTTGAGTCTTTGTTAGGTGTCCAAATGCCTAAAGTTGTACTGATATAAAAGCAATAAGAGTGAGAGAAAAATGCAACCTTAAAAGGAGAGATGAACACACTATTGAAATCATTACCAAAACTTCTCAGAGTAAGCTGATAAAAAAAGAGATAGGTAAAAAAAAATTCAGAAATTTCAGCTTTCCTTTTATTTCTAGTGGTGTGTGTATCTCACTCTGCAGCCCCAGATGGGTCTACCTAATAGGAAGTCTCTGTTGCAGAGTAGGAACTGTAGCCTGTCCACCTGCCTTGGCTGCAACTATTCCCTTTGAGTGAAGCGTTTTTCTAGGTTACGAATAGTAAGTGCAAGGGAAAGTAGCAGCTACACCCAAGACAAAAAGCAAAAGTCTGTGCACCAGTCCTGTATTTCCTGTGGTATCTCAACAGTAGGGGAGAATAATCACCCACAGACCACCCCAAATCATCAAACCACTATAAATTGTACTTGCCATGGCAAGAGCCAGGCATCAAAGCACAAGTGCTTACATATTCTATTAAGTGTTTTAATATTAGAGCAGGGAGACCAGAAAAACTGCAACCTTTTGGCTTTCTGAGGCCTCCTAAAGAAGGCCATGAGGGACAAAACACTGTATTTTTTCTGTTCTTCTCTACAATATTAAACCACTTAATAGAATATGTAAGCTCTTGAGCTTTGATGCTTGGTTCTTGGCATGCCAGAGACTTTGTTACATGTTTTTACAGTAATTGAAAGAAATATCCATCTGTAGCAATTTCATTTTTTAGCAAGCTGAACAGATTCTTGGGAGGTAGGAGCTGCAAACATATGAAAAGGAATAAAATAGTTTCTATCAAGCTCAATTCTTTCAGTTCTGCTTTTGAGGAAACAGTCACAGAGGAGTGTTATAGAGGAGTCCTGGAATCAGAGCTGACATATTTGCAGTCTTGGTTCAAATAATGCTGCATGCAGCCAACCCTCGGGTTGCTTACAAAGCCACCACACCACATCAGCAGATAAGGTTGGGGTTATGCCACCAGGCTGTGAGTGTAAGACAGCAGCTCTAATTATCCAGCTGACTTATTTCCTGAGTCACAATCAACTGTTAACCAAATCTCATCCACCTTGTGGTTCATCTTCCCACTTTCTCATCCCTCTGTTATGGTTTGTTTATATGCTTTTGGGACAGTGATTTGTCTCCCGCCCAGAGGGAGTGTGTTGCAATGGGACCCTGATCTCAGTTTAGAAATACAGATGATACTGTGTTACAAATAAATTGCAATATTCAGAGAACAGCTATTCAAAAATAAGTCAAAAATGGAAAAGTGGGATTTGCTACAAGCTGAGGTGACCTGGTGTCTTGGAGGAGCAGGATACAAGTAAAATGGAACCAAGAAAGAACTTGGAGAAATTTGAAAAGCCAGAACCTTGTAGATATTTGGCAAGGTGCTGAACAGGGGAAATTTCTTTGAATAGTGGAGAATCAAGTTTCCACAGTGAGGTTTGTTACGGCCTTTGAGAGCTCAGAATTTTTACAGCTTCAGCAGATGGACTTCGCCCAGGTAATATGTTATTTTTTGGAACCTAAGATGTGTGGTTAGCAGCACCCCCACCAACATCTTTCATTTCTGAAACTGGCACTGTTCTGGGAATTGGCAACCAATTGCCTGTGATGCGGGCTCACAGTATTATGACATCCTGAAGCAGAAAATCTCACTGCTCTGGAGTGCTCCATGAATACTACTTCCAATCTAAAGGCACAAAATTCCCAAAAAGTAAGGTTCATGCACCATACCTTTCTGCTGAAAAGCAGCAGGGATTTGTTTGTTACTGTTTGCCCTATACTATTCTCATCTGAAATGTGTAGCTGCAGAGAAGAATTACAGTGAGATTTCTTTTTTTCTGCCAGGTATTAAAGTGAGCTCAGTTGTGCATTGAGCCGGGCTTTCTAGGTAGCTGAGCACCTCAGGGCAGAGAGAGTGCTGTAAGGCCAGTCTGTGAAATACATGAGATTTTAATTTACATTATGAACATCAAAAGCTTTTGTCTTTAGAGAAGCCTCCAGAGAGCAGAACCAGAGCATCTTTGCTAGGCAGGGATGATCCTAGCAATGAAATGTCAATTCAGAGCATGTTGTTCTGCACAGCTCTTCATACCTTTTTTTCCTTTTGTTGGTGGTGGGTTTTTTTGTTTGTTTGTTTGTTTGTTTGTTTGTTTTGTTTTTGTTGTTTTGCTATACTGAAATTATAGAATCATAGAATGGTCCCTTCCAATGAAGGGACCTTAGAGATCATCTAGTTTCAACCCCCCTGCCAAGGGCAGGGACACCTTCCACTAGATCAGATTGCTCAAAGTCCTATTCAACCTGGCCTTGAACAATTCCAGGGATGAGGCATCTACAACTTCTCTGAGCAACCTGTTCCAGTGCTTCACCACCCTCATAGTGAGGAAAATGTTGGCACATTCCATGGAGCTGATATCCAGCCTGCAGTAGTCAATGTAACCGGAGAAATCATGCCTCTGCTTATTCTTGCACTGCAAAGCAGGACCATGCCCACAAGAACCAGAGCTTTAAGACAAGGGTGTCTAGACTTATTTTCCCTGTAGTCTGTACCACCACAATGACAAAACAAACAAACAACTCTAATCTGCAAAAACTAGGTTTATAATGTCCCATTTTTAGATATACAGAAATCTAGTTGCTCCAGAACAGGCTAAAGGCATTTATAAACCAAACTGTCTTTGCTCACTGTCTCTTTTGGGGAACCTTTTTTCCAAGCTTAGTTTCCATCTACTCCAAATGTAGAGCACCCACTCCAGTGACTGTGGCTTTCCTCCCCATGAAGGTCTGGCTGCTGTCTCTTACTGGCTTCTCAGTAGTCTGTTTGCAGGTCTACAGGGCTGTTCCTGGCTACTTGCTGCAGCTATTCCTGCCTACTCCCTTGCTTTGCCCACTTGTCCTCTCCAGGGAAGGCACAACTTCTCCACTTTCATCTGAAGGTCCTGCCTGACCCAGTGCCCCTCCTCACAGGACAAAACACAAATGGAAAACAAGCAAATTAATAATTTCATGTCACAAGTGGCTTATAGCAAAGTGTCAGCACTGACTAAAAAAGATTTGAGAATATCTGTAAATGTTCTGGCAAAAAGGAAAAAAAAATGTAATCTCTGATAAAATGGTGGAGGTCAGCAAACTGCAGCTATAAATGGAGATAGCAATGAGATAAACACCAGCTGTTTTTTAAATCCTTCTGAAGAACTGCATGAGGTGAATTTCAGGTATTTAAGAGGACATGTGCAATGTTCTTGGAAAACACACTGCCTTAAGGGAATATTAGAGGAAGAAGGAATATATGGTTGTTGCCGACCAGGATAAATCATTATTGTTTGCAATGGATGCTGAGATAGCAGGCACCAGAACAGTGCATTGGTTTGGCCTTAAAAAGCCTCTAGACATCAAACTTTTTCACATAGCAAGATGTAAAACGTCCAGTTTCTGTGTTTTGCATTAGTGGGGGGGAAGTGAATAGAGAAAGCTGACAGCTGCCAGATGGCACAAAAAGCTCCACATTACCAAGTACATTTCTCGTCTAAGTTTATGACAGAAGATTTGCAGTTTTGCAAGAGCTCGGCCTTCAGAAATTACACCTAGAATTTCTATTGTACGAATCAGGGTGATTGAACAAAGCTTCTGGCTTCGTCTGGAATGCTCTTTGTCTTTGGAGTTTCTGGTCATCAGTACCTTGCTTCAGTGAATTCTGAATGCCACATTATTACCCTTCAGTCCCCTCTCACAGCTGCTGCAATCCTTCTCAGAGCATCCCTTCAGAAAATGTTGGAACTGCTTAGGGCCTAACTTGGTAGCTGTTTCTCCACCTGTCCTTTACTGGTTAGTGTGAATTCCTGAAACCACCTAGGGCAGCCCTGCAAGAAAGTTGCTGAACTGCAGATTCCATGGAAGGGGTAGGGTCACAGAAAAGAATGCAGATTGTGGGGTTTTATTCTTGCTATCAGTTCATGGTACTTCATACTTCTACTCTCAGACAGATTCCAGAGACAAATAGGAATATTTAAACTGGGACCTTGACCAAATTACACTGAGCTAGTCTTAAATAAAGGGCAAGAGAGTCAAGGTTGAAGACTTCTGTGACCAGCTATGAGTGAAGATCCACAAATATAAAGGGGGAAGATAGTTTATCTGCATGCATCCTCCTTTCTGAGGGTTTCTGCATGTAATTCTGCTCAGCTGAGTGACAAGAGGACAAAATTGTATTGCTGTAAGTCAGATTTCTTTTCCTGTTCAACAGGACAGAAGTAAAGAGACCCTAAATGCTGCTTAGTAGTAAGATGGAACTAGAAAGCTTCTCTTTATATATAAAATCAATATCTGAACTCTTCAAATAAAGCCTATAGTCTGAACACTTGTACAAGACCCCTTTTTTTGCTCTGGCTAAGTTTATCCCCTTGTTTACCAGGTACGTACAAATGGGAAAAGAGGCTCAGCTCTGAGTTGGTTTTGAAGTTTCAACAACACAAAGAGGAAAATCTGTTCTGTGTCATCAGTATTAGGCACTGAATTCGTATGTCTGCAGTAATTGCCAAAAGAGTTCTCACCCCAGCTTTGTTGTGATTCTGATGTTCTGTAAATGTCAGTGAAATCAGATAACCGCCCCTTTGTTAAATAATGTCTGTCCTCTCCCTCTGTCCAGGGGATGAACATATTGCCAGGGACTTTTAAATAGAATGAGAGATGGGGAGTGCTGAAACAGCCACATGTACTCCAAATTCTTCTTATAAGAGTGGTTGTCATTAGCACAGATTATTTTTTTCATTGCATATGTACATTTTCTAAATAAAATTCCCTGTACTGTTGCCCCTTTCTCAAAAGCCATCAGGCACTCAAGTCCAAAGTAATAGCAAAAGAAAATTATCAGCTCTTTAGAAGGCGAAATAAATCAGTCTGTGGGAACACAGCCAATCAGAGATTTTTGCAAATGAGAAAATGACACAACTATCACTTTATTTGGATCAATAACACCTCTTCACAGGTAGACTCAGTGCAACTGTTATGTGTGCAGATGTACACACAGATGATGCTATTATTTATAGAAGGGTGCACAGTCCATCAGAAACCATATCTTAAAAAAGCTGCCTTTAAACCTCTGAAGATGCTTTTCGGGAGCTTCCAGATGCTTGGATAGTCAGCCAAATATCTGGTCCACAAGAACAGGATGGAAATCTAAAAAAAAAAAATCAGGTTGTGTTTTTAATTTTCTTCTGCAATATCTCTTGCACTTGGCACCAAAAGAAAACATAATAATTCAAGAGAACCAAAATCTGTTCAAGTTCAAAGGAAAGTTTCTGTTCAGTTGGTGGATGTCCAAACTGCCATACTCTCCCTCCAGGTGGTAAATGCAACTGGTGTCTCTCATGATCTTTTCTATAAATAACCACCAGCACAAAGGTTTGCAAGTCAGGGCCCAAAGAGAATGAGGATAGTTGATATTCTACTCTTATCTGAATTAATGCAATATCATTACTGACCCTTCTTTCTTGTCAGCACTGTTAAAAACTTAGCCTATTAGTAAAAGATTTTTTTTTGTGTGTGTAATTTTATGGATTTATTCTAGAAGAGAGAAATCACTATCAGGGCTTGATCCTCTATCAGGAACCGAAATGAATGAATGGACTAGAGAAGGGTGCAGAACTGAGATCTGATTGTGCAGTGTTCATGTGAACATCCAGACATGCAGAAGTATTTCTACTGTATTTTCATCCATTTAGTATTCAGTACCATGACATACTTTCATATGGATGCTGTCCCTGGGTTCACCCCCCTTTGTTCCCTCTAACACCTTCTATAAAGTTGTTAAGCAAAGAATCCTTTTTCTTCAGGAATTCTCTGTTCCATCAACATTTGCTGCTTCCACACAGTGAGAAATACACTTGCCTCCCAGCTTGCACAATTTAAGTCTTATCACGTAGGTAAAGGCAGTCTACTGGCAGTCAAAACAGACATGACTTACTTTGCATTTTTCATGATACCAGTACCTGTGAACAGAAACTTCACAGATTTTCAGATTTAACTACTACTGGCTTGGCTTACTTTAAATTATAAAGTTGTGGAAAAAGAGAAAAGGGTAAATGAATGTGAACATGAGAAAGAACTGAGTTTTTTCATTGGCCTTTCATTTGTTCTCCCTTAGGTTCAGTAGGGCAGTTTTAAGGCTGGGTTTTCAAGGAAGCCAAATGACTCAGGAGCCCGAGGTCAGCCAGTCTGGGTAACCCACAGTACCTGGAGGAGTGGAGGAGTATACTCTGACTGCACAGGCTGTGGAAGCAGAAATAGCACAGCTCCATCAAAGCATCGCTGTCCTGACCTAAAAACCCAGCTAGGGAATGAGTACACAGCCTCAGAGACAGTCCTGAGCTGACACAGCTACCCTGCTCTCCAGCTCCACACTCTCCTGAGCACGCAGCTTAACACTCAGCCAGCACTGCATAGTGGATTTTATTTTATTTTATTTTATTTTATTTTATTTTATTTTATTTTATTTTATTTTATTTTATTTTATTTTATTTTAT
>JAWWEU010000158.1:53423689-53445985 GCA_035583155.1 Acropternis orthonyx | reverse complement strand
TTATTTTATTTTATTTTATTTTATTTTATTTTATTTTATTTTATTTTATTTTATTTTATTTTATTTTATTTTGTTTTGTTTTACAGCTGTACTCTGAGTGTCTGGAGCTTCAATGCCATGTAGGATTTAACACATCCATCAAGGCACTAGAACAAAGGGCCATGCCCAGAAAAGTAATGATCACATACTGTCATAACATGATAGTTAAAGTCACCTCCCTGTCCCTGTGAAACCTTCTGTTTCTTCAGCCTTCTCAGCATATATGCTTTACCAGCTCAAACTCACTCCTGCACTGGTAAATACAACTACCCTTTGACTGTTTTATGCTAACAGAGTCTATATCCCTGCTGGAAAACATAACACCATTTCATTTGGTTTAGTAAGCTTAAAGAGGGTTTACTCAGCTGCAAGCAATACCACTGGTTGTTGCGCAGTATGTTTTACCATCTGACCACAGACACAAAAACTAGTACACAAAAGAGAAAAAACAGGAATTAAACTTCTGGAATTTCTTTTAAAAATCTTCATTATGGAATAAATGTCTTTCAATAGTTTAAGCACTGAGCAGAGGAGCAGTTCTAGGACAGTAGACAGAGAGTGATCAAGATTGACTTTTTTCCACAGAGGACAATTAGTAGTTTCCTTACAACTGCTGGTATCATTCATGGAGCAAACCTAGCCCACAGAAAATATGTGCCCCACAACTGAGGACCTAGAAGTCTACAGGCTTGATGGCTGCAATTAGAACCAGAAGTCAGGGCTCCAGCAGGTATCATTTCTTTAATTTTGAGGAAATTAAAAATAAATACCTCTCAAGAGACTTCCAAAAGATTGAGTTGACATTCATTAATTTCAGCTTTTATTTTAAAAGAACTTCCGTGTTATTGATTAAAGAAGGAACTCAGACCAGAATTCAGAATGAAAGTCAAACCCAGTGCACACTAAAGTGTAGTTTATCTAAGTCTACCTTATGCTTCAACTGGATATGTTTCTAACAGTCACAAATTAAAATAATACTGTATTGGTGTTTTTCATACGAACAAAGAGTTCAAAACCTAAACCTGTGCTACCATCCAGCCTTTGCGGTGACCTCGGTCAAAAATCTTTCTAAAACACTTGTGCCCAAGAAAAGCCTTCAGCCCTCTTCCACCACTGTCCAGTCTCAGCAACTTAGTTATTGTGGAAAGAATCATAGAATGGTTTGCCACTAGACCAGGTTGCTCAATGCCCCATCTAATATGCCAACACTTCCAGGGATGGGGAAACCACAATTTCTCTGGGCAACCTGTTCCAGTGCCTCCTCACTCTCAGAGTAAAGAATTTCTTCCTTATATCTAACCTAAATTTCCCCTCTTTCAGTTTGAACCCATTAGTCCTTGTCCTATCACTACAGTTCTTGATGAAGTGTCCCTCTCTGGCTTCCCTGTAGGCCCAAAAAGGATCCAAAAGGCAAACACAGCAAGACTAAACCTTTCAGTAATGCTGCTTCCAAGAAGAGTTGGTGCTTATTTCTTTTAATTTTTTAATGATCAGTTCAGCTATACTTTTCAGCATGTACAAAAGAGTGTAATTCACAGCTCCTTTTTAGTTCCTTCATGTCAAAATGCTATCTCAGAAATAGAAACTGACTCTGCAGAGTGTAGTTGTTGAAAAAAACCTGACCACTTGGATAGAATGAAAGAACTGCTGGAGTCTTGCTTCAGCCAAAACTTTTGAGCCTCACCAGCAGTGGTGTGCCAAGGCAAAACAAGTCTGTCATATGGGTGATGCATGGTGCTCTCTGAAGGACTAAACTTACATATCCCAACAACCATATGATATTCTCACTGAACTTTGAAAAGAATGCATTCAGTCAAATGAGAACACAACCCTAGGGCCCTCTGCGGCTCCAGTTGCAGTTCTAATTTCAGAATAGGAGCTTTATCCTGAAATCTTTATTCAGACACATACACACACATGCAAAAATTGAATCAAAAAGGAAATGTATTTTCTTCCCACTTGCCCTTTTCATGAGTAAGGATCTCAGGCAGGCTTTGAATAAACATTATGAAGCTTTTCAGTCTAACAGTTTTAAAATACCCATTTCTGCCACTGGAAGGAATTCAGAGTAAGGATCTGAGGTCCATCACACTTCAGGCTCAGAGAACCATGTGCTCCTCCAGGATAACAGGTCACCACAGCCAGCTGCATCCTGTAATCATGTGCAACTGGCAGCTCACAACAAACACAAGGCATCCTGAGTTCACAGAAAGACAAAACAACTCCAATTACTTTTTTATTTGCTCCAGGATAAGCAGCTTCATGCAGCCTCTAACCAGGGCAGTTAAGGCACAATAACTTATCTATGAGAGAATATGTTTCAGCCAGAAGCTCTAAGATGTTGAGAGGGTTGATCTCTGACCTGCAGGAGGTGTACTTCTACTTTTAAAAGGCTTGACATTTACACGGAACAGTTGTTTCCAATAAATCTAGCATCTGCTCCCCTCACACTTGTTTTAACTATTGCATTAATAACTAGAAATTCATGACAGCCCAATAAAACTCATGTCAAAAGGACATCCAGTCTGTATGAGCAGCCCTCAGAATAGTGCTGTTATGCTACAACACAACTATCAGATTATTATTTTTAAATAACAAGTAGAAGAGACAATCTCTTCTCATCCTTGGAAACTGAGTTGTTTTTTGCTGAGACTTAAAACAACATTAGTCCAAGCCAGATACAAAGCATGAGAAACCTGAATGTGGATGATTTGTTTCAGGCATTGCTATTGCATCCCCAGCACAGGCTCATAGAAAGAGAATTGTCAGACAAGTGTCAGTACAGGCAGGACTTACAGTGTAAGTGCCATGGGGACAATACAAATAGTAGCAAATAAGGCTTGCTGGATGATTGGACCAAAATACTATGGTGTGTTGTGAGTGCACTGTTAGTTGTGTTGTTTGTTTCTTTTTTGGGTTTTTTTTGTTTTTTTGGGTTTTTTTTGCAGAAGGAAGGGGGGTGAGGGTGTGCACTTTTTATACTGAATAATATATGTTGTCAATATATGTTCTCACAACCCAGAATCCCCACTTTTCCCATAGCTGTAAACATCCTTTCCCAAACATGAAGACATATGCACACAGTGATCACTACCAGAGCTTTCACAAATACCTGTGTAAGGAGCTGCTATCACCACTCTAATTGCAGTTGCTATGTATGATATAGCAAGTGCACCATCTAGTCACGGCATCGCTCACTACCACAACCATGGCCTGCTAAAGCACCTTGCAAACATTCAAGCACACCCAGTCCATGTTCAAACTGCTCTTTTTTTTTTTATTTTATTTTTTTAATACACAATCAGTAGGAATCACTGTAACTTTAGGGCAAATGTGTTTCTGTAGGAAAAACATAAATATTGATTAGGCAGAGGCTTGTGGGCAGTCTTAGCTGGAACTTTTTCAGTGGAAACTCACTGATTTGCAAACTCAGCACTGCCCACAAGAGACAGAACATATGTAAGTGTTTATTACGTGAATACATCTGAAGACCTATTTAGGCTGATAGTTTAATGCTTCAACAGCTGTACCGCAGGTTTTAATAACATTTTGTCTCCTCTACATCAAGTTCTTCCAAAGACTGGAGAGAAGAAAGAACAGCATGGAATCCTTTTAAGCTACAATTGCTTTTTTGAAAGACTTAAATCACGGTCCTACTCAACAGAACAACATTATTTTTGCCTAGCTGTAGGCATCATCAGGATACAGACAGCCCTTCAACACCTCAAGCATTTAGGATAGTCTTTGCTGAATATCATCAATCCCATTTCATCCTCCTCACTTCCTACCTCGCTTTAAACTGGTGAGATGGATACTAGAACTCACCCATAACAGGATGGCCAGCTCCTTGTGATCTTGTAGCGGTCACATATACCCTGCTGCCTGTAAGCAATTGGGTAGAGTATCGCAAATCTAACCAGCACATCTTGGGGGGAACAGAAGGAAAATAAAAATCCTAAATTCCCTGCTTCTCCTAGCTATGCCACCTACTTAGATTTCCTCCCCTGCCTCAAGCTAGTCACGCCTGCTAGAATGACAAGCACTTTGAGGTTCATTGTTTCCAGGTTAACTGGGTGGCCTTCATTCCTCTTGTGTCTTGGGACTCTGTGGAGACCATCCCACTGTTTTACTTCACATCCTCAAAGCAAATGCTTGGACTCACCATTCCATTGTCTCTTTAAACTAAGCTATTTCTCTGTTTTCTTCTTTTTTGTGTGCCTCTGCTAAGTAGAACATGAAGCCCTTTGTGAAAGTTGTTAGTGGATTATGTCTGCATTGACTTGGGCATGATCTTCCATTGCTAAATGCTCTACCACCACTGTTTGTTTGCTTTTATTTGTGCCAAGTAGTTAGTGTCAAAGACAGCTGGATTGGAGACACTAATATGCATGGTGTTAAACAACCCCCTTCCCCTCCAGACTCATAGTTCTGAAAATGGTATCAGTGGACATGATGGCCTGGGATCTACCTACTTAGAAACTGGAGGGACCTACTGGAAAGCCACTTGCATGTCGCAATTTTGTAACTTGGCCAACAGACCTAACAATCTCTAACCTTTCTTACTGGATTCTCTGGAGAGGAAAGTCTTGAGGCTGGGGGACAGCCTGAGTTTTTTGCACCTTTTTCCATTCATCAGTACCTTTTTTTTATGAAGATCATGACCGTAGGATAGAAAAATGAAAGTCTCCAGCCCAGATCAATGCAGCATCAGTGCAGTAATGAGCAAAATATCAAAAGGACTGATATTCAAAAGGAAGACGACACCCCAAGGTAACAGCAGCAGTTTCATTGAAACTATTGGACAATTCCAGCTCTCTGAAGGGGAAAACAGGACTGGGCCTGCAGGCAGCTGTGCAAAGCAAACCTGATAAAGCTGCAGCTTCTCCCTCTTAGCTCCCTCAACCTCACACATGCTCTATAAAGTGCAAAACTAAGATCTCCCCTGCTGAGCTGATTTCTTAGAGTATAAGAGCCCTGCAGTTGTCTAAAGAAAAACTCCCTCAAACAGAGCTCCACATCAGACTTGGTCCCTTTATGGCTCTTTCCCTATAGTAAGCCCACACGTGATTCCTTATGCTTTCATCTCTGGCTTCCAGGCATTCTTTATTCTCTCTCAGCAAGGAAGCATCACTAACTCTTTCTTGGGCTCAAAACTACAGGGACTGCTACAACACTCCCTGAAAACAGGCTGCCTCTCATATCTCTCAGGAATCCAGGCTCCCAGCCACCAAATCAGTCAGATATCCTTAGTCCTCCAAGTCCCATTAGTTAGGAAGAAAACCAGGGATAGGTGAGAGTAGAATCCCTTCAAAACTTACACTTGCCCCTGATGAGCTGCAGGACTCTTGAAATACTTCCAGTAATTTAAAAACTGGAAGGTAGAATGCAATAACTCCAATCAACTAAACATTTATTTAGCCTCTTGAAATATTAACTATTTCTTGACAGAAATGCTGTAGAAGCACAACTCCCAGCAAGCTGGGAGATGCCTTGTCTGGTCTGGAAGTCTGAGTTTCTGTCCTTGAATTTGGTGCAAAATATGTTTTTAAAAATTAAAACAGGTTTTCCCTATTCCAATTTGAACACATTTAAAGGTCAGTAATATGGAGACAGGCAAATAAATATTTCACCACACAGTGTGAGCAGCATGAAAATTAATATGAGATTATTGACAAAGTTGTTGTGCATGCCCTTTTTTGGTTAAAAAAATAGACAATAAAATGGGAGAAGCTAGGATTATAGGAGTGTACCAAAATCTTTTCATTTACCTTAAAATACAGTTTACATAAAATACTTACTGGTTTTCCTTTCCTTATTCTTAATTTTCTCTCAGTGACTGTTCATTTAAGATGTCTTCATTCATGTAGGGTTTTTCATAAATCATAGAATCCCAGAATGGTTTGGGTTGGAAGGGACATTAAAGATCATGTAGTTCTACCTCTGCTTCTGTGGGCAGAGACACAACTAGACCAGGTTCCTCAAAGCCCCATCCAATATGGCCTTGAGCACTTTAAAAGTGCACACTGTCTGCGTTTCGTCTATCAAAAGCCATATACAAGTTAGAGGAATGGCTTAATTCTACTCTCAGTCGAATTCCAAATGGGAACAGTAATTCTGTTGGAGAAACACTGCTGTCTTTCTCTACACGTATGGTTTTGCTGCAGCTTACCATGTCATGGGCAGTGGTTACCTACAGGCAAACTACTGGCGTGTTCTTGTTCTCTCCTTTTGCCACTTTCCCATAACCAGTCACAGGGAACAGGTTACAAACTTTCCGATGTAAAACGCGGAGAGAATAGTTTGAAGGGATTCAAACGGTTCTATGTTCAAATGCTGCCATCAAGCGGATATACACAGTACAAGACTGCAATTAATAGCTAGGACATCTTTTTGAAAGGGGAAAGTTGACGGAGAGAGGAAGTATAAAACAGTATTTTTGCTCGAAGCTTCATGGGTCAAAACATTATGAAAACTTTTTGGTCTAATAAAAACTCCTCTTAAAGCCTGGCTTTGTCCTTCTTCTTTTTATTATATCACCTTAATATTTTAGCATCTTTAAAGTTGCTCAGACTTGCCTGTGAGAGACCATGAAAATAAAAGAATGTTGTCCTGTGCCTGTAAAATTAGTCTGGATTGCAATGGATAAGGACTAAACTCTTTGTGTTCCTATGGACTTCTCTGAGACTCATACTCAGATATGAGCTTCAGCACAGGTTCTCCACTTCAGGGATCATTTTGAGTTTTAGAGCTAATTAACAAAATTAATTAATCCAATGGTTCCTTCAAACCCCAGAGTAAAAGTTCAGCTTATATTTGAGGCTGAAATGTTCCCCTTTATATAAGGTCTTGTTTTCTCTCTTGCAAAGTTTTAAAAGAACCATATCTTCATTTCCTTCAAGAAAATTAGGAAAAACTGCAAAATATTACTTGATGTTATAGGAGCAAAATCTAATACCCAGAACATTTTCTGGGTTGATTCCATTTTTAGTGGCCACAGAGATGCAACAAAACTGGCCCATGGCCCTCAAGTGCTGACTGCAATATGGGTTGAGCAACTACAAAAGTCTTCTCTCAAGATACTTCTTTCACCTAAGCCAGGCAGAACTGGATATTTTCAGTAGCTGCGTGACATCCAGGACTGCAAGATTTGTCCATGGCTCATTCACAAGAAATGCACATTAAATGAGATGTGTTTTGGAAAATTCACACTGTATGTATAGTACATGTGCAATGATTTAATGTTCTCTGGATGCACATGCACATAGTTCTGCCAGGAAAATCTTGTATTAAATAAAATAATAAAAAAGAGTCCCATATTTGTAGCAAATTGTTTTGCCCTTAAGGCTGTGATGGTAAATATATTTGCCAAGGCAAATTTGAGAACTTGGAGAGGGAATGAGATAGTTGTGAAAAGTATTGTACTCGGACAGTGCAATATGGGCTGTTGTCTTCAGGGATTGCTTGCACATATTCCTGCCGCCAGGTCCTTAACACAGCTTCACCCTCAAAAGCTGAGGGTCTGTTTTAAACAGGAATACCATGTTCCAGCAGGATCTAAATATGTATTTGAAAACAGAACTCAGGTTATCAACCCCAGAGGGCAAACTTGCTGGGCAGCTGTGGATTTATCATGAGCAGATGGTTTAACAACTACAGATGGAATACTTATTGATCAAAAGCAATGTATATATTATTGGTTTATGGATTGATATCAAGAATGGCAGTAAAAAGAAAAGCCGTGTATGGATTTCTCTATTTAGATATCCTTGTCCAGAATTTGGTGATTATTGCTTCATATGTTCTACTTTTACAGCAGAAGACCCCTCCCCCATCATGGCTATGAAGTATCCCCCTTCCCCAAAACAGCCAAACCAATAACATTCCTTCCCCAAAAAAGCACCCCACCGACAAAAACCCAAAACAGACAAACAGAAAAAACAGGAAAACATCCACAACCTGTCTCTAAAAACCAGAGATTTGTAGAACATCTATTGGTCTTTTTTGTTAACATATCAGGCACAGAGGCTAAGATGGTTCAAAGTGAGATAGTTAAAATAATAATATGTAATACATTCTCCCACACTCTGGGGACAGGAGGGAGCTACTGTGCTTAACAAGCTATCCTGCTGTCCCAACCTATCCCTCAGCCTAGCTGTCTTTATTTACTTTATTACAACTTAAATCTTTTTTATCACCCCAGTTCTCTTTGAGTGATGTGGTGATAAGTCTTTGAAGCTATTCACTACATTAACAGCACAGAAATTAGAAACAAACATACATATGTTTAATTCTTTTCTGGAACAGAGAAGCTAACAACAGCTATTACTTTTTCCAACCTCTTTTGGAGAGTATAGCAGGACGATAGCAGTCTTCTATACTGTTCACTGACACCACCAATGATAGGAAGGATACTGGGAGTTGAAATCTGATTTTCCATGCTGAGAAAATGACCTTTTCTTTAAAAATATTCTCCTGCCTACATATGATGAAATACACTGTGATGGAGGAGCTGCCAACTAGGTCACCATGGCCAAAAAAAGGTAACAGTTTATAAATTATAATTACCTAAATTTTGTATGTTTAAAATACAAAGCTTTGTTTCTTAAAGCCTTGCTCTGGCCTGGAAGAAAAAAAGCTATAAGGGCTGAGGGAGCCACTGCACAAAGAGGATGAAGGTGTACAGCCAGCTCAGGAATGTAATCACTGATTCCTAGCAGGTATCTGAAGCTGTAATTGGTTTTGAATCAAAGTTGCAAGCTACCCAGTGGAGTTATCCATGTTTCTGATTACCTCCAAACTGAGCCTAACATATTTCTAATCACCGAACAGATTACATTAAAATGCACAAAACTGAATTATATGTTTAAAATATATTGTTTTAAAAGAAATGTCTCAACTCCTGGGACATGTTTCATGGTTTGAAATTCAGCTCTCTTTAGCTGGTTTTACATTCTCCTGGGTTTCTAAGTCGCCTTCAGACTTCACTACAACTGATGGAAAAGTTGCTGGGTTTGATCAATATTTGTCTTCCCAACAAGAGTTTTTAGAGGGAGAATCTGCTTCCTATAAAATTTTCACTCTGTTTTCTAGTAGTTAAATTTCCACAGTAGTATCTGAACACTTTCAGCACTACATTGTAAAGCCATTATGTGCCAATATTATCAGCAATACAGCAAACTTGCTATATATGCACAGCAATTAATACTCTGTATGTGCCTTAAAGCTCTTTTTTTTTATTTAACTGAGCAGCTGTTTGTGGATTTGGGAATAGCATAGTTATGAGACAGCTTAGAAGAAGCTGTTAATAGTTCCTATCTAGGGTAGCTGGGGAAATAAATTGTTACTTAACAGCAATTAAAGATACCTTTAGGCACTGCAGTTCAAAATGATTTGGTTTTCTTGGGTTTTCTGGTTTTGTTTTTTTTCTCCTTGCTTCTTTTTCTTACAGGGAGCAGTCAGTGTCAGGCTAACCAGTTAGGAAATGAAGCTGGGACAGTCAGGGGGATCATGCCCTAGGGTGGGACATACCCATGCCCTCACCAATAGCACAGCCTCACAGAAGCTGAACACATTGCCAGAGCCAGTGCTGGTAATGGGCTCCATCGACAGTTCCACACACACCAAGTGTTCAACCAGGTCCAGGGTCCATCCACGGGCTCCAGTCAGGAGCAAAAGGAGATGAGTCCGGAGCACAGATACAGAGGGTCCATCCAGCAGATAGGCTATCTACAGAATGTAGTCCAAGGTCCACTAGCCAGCAGAGGTGGAGACCAGCACCCCTCAGACCAGAACAAATGGCACTGGGCTGACCTGAAATGGACCTGTGGGCAGGGGGTGGGCAAGAGCTCCAGGTGAGGTTCCTCAGGGAGACTAAGACTTACTAATGCCCTCAGGCCCCTGATAGTTCTGTGGCTTTCGTGACCCTTTGCCTGTTTGCCAGTGTTGCTTCTGATTCTTGAAAACCTTGTCCTCTCCTTGAAATGTGACAGAAAGAGCAGAAGTGAAGAATTAAAAGCAGCTGTTCTATTTCAGGTGACACATGATACCTTTTCTTTTATCCCCATGACACAGGCATGAAGGATACTTCTCTCAGCAGAGTTCTTTAAGGAGTATTTATAGAAAAGTCAGAATCAGAGCTTTTAAATCTCTAAAAGGTCTCTAAAAAGAAAGTGTGAGCAAAGACATTGAACAACTTTTTAACTTTTTAAAATAGATAAATAGAACAATTTATAGATGCAGCATTTCAAGCAAGAGACCTTTAACCTGAAATCAATACCCTGCAGACCTCTAAGAGTCTACAGAAGGAGTAATCTCTCTTATAAGCATGTAAAAATAGTAAAACTGGCTGAATAGGTGAGACACCAGTGTGAAATTGCTCCTGTTGGTCACAATCTCTAAAGTCTTTACTGCATACAGCAGAAGAATTAAGCAAGGACACTTGTTGCAGATTTTGCTGTACTGTAACATTTACAAATGAATAAATAAACCGGTATAGCCCTTAACTGCTGTTTATTTAAAAAAAAAAAAAAAAAAAGGCAGTACTGAGTAATTTACAAGTACCATATTTGCCAAATAAACTATGTACAAGACAAGAAAGCTGCAATACAGTTCCAGTGGTAAATTATTTTTTATTTTACAAAAAATAGCTGCCATAAAAAGAAATAAAATTAACATTCCTTGTTGTTTAATACTTTTTTTTTTTAACTTTTATTTTGGGGAATGAAAAAATCCTTGGCAAGACAGTTACATTACATTTCTTCATTATCACTCAGCACAATTTACAGCAAATACACCCACAAATACTGACGCCAACCACAGGCAATAAATTTTACATATTGCTATGAAAAGTTGCAAGTTGCTGCTCGGCTTTCAAGGACCTAGATGGCAGTGTAGTTCTTAGCATAATTAGTCAATTTGATCTTCTCTGGGAAGATAATATTAACTGAGAGGTTTTCCCCATTGTTAGACTTCAGAAAAAAGTTCTTTTTCTTGCGCAGGAGATGACTGTATTTGGCATTAGCAAGCCACATTTCACATTTTGAAAAAAACACAATCCCGGTTGTACCCAAGACAACAAGACACGTAAGCAAGCCCAGAACAACAAAACAGATCACCTGGTTTCTACTCAGAAAAGGATCTGCATTTTGGATTGTTTCTTTCACTGTTATTTTCAGGATTTCTTGTTGATGCACTGATCTATGATGAGCTTTTGAGGGTGGCTTGTAATTCTGCATACGCTTTGCCTCTACATTCACTCCAGAAAGACTTGTGTTTTTGCTGGAATGTTTGCAGGTCACACCAACAAATTCTGGTTTACAGATGCATTCAAAGCCTCCCTGGGGATGTTCACTGCAAGTCCCTCCATTCTCACATGGGCCACTTGCACAGAATATGACACGGCTGCTGCAGAGTTTTCCTGTATAGGCATGGGGACAAAAACAGCTGAAACCCAAACCAATATCTGTACATGTTCCTCCATTTTTACAGGGGTTGGATTCACAATCATCTCTATCAATTTCACAGAAGTTGCCAGCAAAACCAGAAGGGCACAAACAGGAAGCATGGGGTGCAAAACCATTTTCATCAACACATGTTCCTCCATTCTGGCAGGGAGAGCTAGAAAAGACAACAAACAAGCAATAGACAAAATTGATGTCCAATGAAAGATTCTATTAGGAAACACTTTATATAACAAAAGGAGCTGGTTTTCTTTGGAAGAGCCAATTGCAAATGTAAATCCACTAAAGTCAATGAAGTTGAATCAAGGACGAGTTTGTTCAACAGCTTTGTCAATACAGATTATAATATATTCTGCTGATCCTTCAGGCAGGATTAGTACACTAGTATATAAATTCAACCTAAAGAGCTGTGAAGGGATTTTAAATGATTTCAAACATTTATTCAAATTAAGCTTCCCATTGTTTTCATATACTTGGAGCTATTTAACTGAGCAACTATTCAGAGAAGACAGAACAAAGACAAGAGCAGCATGGCTGCTTCTTTTCTACTTGATTATTCATAAAATAATCTATATATTGTATTGACAGAGCGAAACACTCTGCCATAGCAACTAGATGTAAAGCTGATTGTTTTTATTCTGCCTCTCTGGTGTTCCATGACACAAAAAATTTAGAAGCAAACAGATACTTTCCTACAAATGGCTGTTCAGCCAAAAATTTTGATAGATATAATAAAAAATATAAATGAGATTATTTCAGCCTTGGCAAAGGCAGGGGGAATGTGAGGGCAGGACCACAGGAAACCAAGTATTTCTGCAAAATCTTTAAGATCTTAACAACTAAGACCCTGGTGCTATGTTTTAAGTGACATAAATTAACTGAGAGATCTCTTTTACCTTTACAATACAACTGGACCTTAGAGAGCATAACGCCAAAAGATAAGGCCACCCACTGACTGGCACAAATGTGTCAATTCAGTGGATCTTTGCAATGCGGCCTTGGTCCTTTAGCTACCCCTGCTGGCAGCGAAGGGTCTCTGGGTCACAGGTTTATAAATAAATCTCAAACCCCACTCTCAGGGCAGTTCATCATATATGAACAAAGCTTTTAAAACTTACCTTGTAAAAAATGAAAAACATTTGGCAAAGCTTAGGACAAGCGTCTTTGACAACACTTTCAATACTTATGTATCCCTGAAGACATACAGTGCAGTACCAGTTGATATTTGGAGAGTCCAAGCTGTTATTTAAGTGTTAGATTTCCAGGGGAAAGTCCCAGAGGTAATGAACATCACAGAGATATGGATGCAGACTTTTCACATACACAGCAGTCAGCAGCAACAGGCCATTATGGATTTCCATGGTGGGACACAGGGATTTAAGAGATCTGTTGATGTTTGAATGAGATGACTGTGAAGGACATACAAGCTCCTGACTACAAGTGGTCCCTGACCACTGGTCAGAATAAGGCTGAGCTATTCAAATGCCCAACCACTGCTCTGGGACTAGCTATGCTAGAGAGTACTCCAAGCACTTCTGGCTTCACTGGGGGCTGAAACACTTGGTGACCGCTCCTCATGCAAATCTGAGTATTGTGGTAGAAGGATCATCTGTCAGTTTTCTACTGTTACCACATAAACTGCTCTGACCTCTTGCATTGTCCTTCACTGTAGATGTTGGCTGGGAAAAAACCCTACTAAAAGAACATATTGGAAGTCCGGAAGAAGCATTAGGAAAAGAAAAAGTGTCATTGTCCCTGAGCTTTGGCATAGCTGTTGTTAGTGATAACTTGAGGTGATAAGGAATTTTAACAGAGTAACCAACCACTGTGTCTGCTCTAAGCAAAATATGGAAGTTGTAGTTGTACAGTCCTTAAGTGGTTATGGACTTCTTGAAGAGTCTAGCACCCTCTCTTAGTTTACTGGTCCCATGGAAAATTGGACAAGCTAGTCTGAATATGACAATGTGTAGAGGTTTGAACCCTCATGGTTGGGTTGAATTTCAGTATTTCCTAGAGAAATGGGAAGAAATTGCTGGAGAATGTAAGTGTAAACTTTTTCTGAACCTTTCAGAAACGTGACCAATTTAAATAAAAAACAGTTAAGAGGAAATATGCAGAATTTTGAAAATTTTCTTTATTTATACTAACGCTGAGTTGGATTTGCTTAATTTAAGTATATTTAAATAAATGAAGCCTTAATATTTATTTACTTGAATAAATTTTGTTACTTTGCACTTTTGGCATTTAACACAACAGTAAGGCCTGGTACATGAAGGGTTAGTTGTGGAAACATGCATATACCACTTCTTTGCTTTCCAGATATTATGGTTTCTTTTTAGAAAGTACTATTCACCACTCTGATTCAAAGCAAAACTTCAAAATATCACACAGAGGTCACTAAGGCATATATATATAAGCAGACTAGAACAAGCACTTTGATTTGTGAATTGTTTGGTTCCATCTGTGAATATTAACTAAGGGGCCAGCAGTAATGCTTAGTAATATCAACTTTCTTAACAGTACCACTGAGGCAGAGAGGAACAGAGAGGAAGTGAGATGTGAATGAAACAACACCACCTGATGAAGTCTCTTTGCAGGATGTGGGATGCACTCTCTGGTGGACTGTGAATTATTAGCAGACACAGAGTGCTTATGCTGAGAACAGTTTTCTTTTTGAACTAAAAGCAGATTTTCAGAGCCTGCTGCCCATTTTCCTGAAAAAAGACAGCTTCCTAGGAAAAAAGAATCACTGTTTGAAGTATGTTGTTTCCTTAAGAAAAACTGTTCATGATTTCCAGACTAGCTCATGAGCATTTGCTCCAAACACAGAGTACAAACACAAAAAATTAGTTTCAGCAGTTTAAAATCCTAAGGATTTTAAGGAAGTACATAGAACTAATCTGTGTTATCTTGTTTATTCTGTACTTTTGGAACTCACCTGTTCTTTGGCATAGTTAGGATTTATGTTCACATTGCATTACTGAAATATTTGCTCTACAGATGAAAAGTAGAGAAAGCTATTCACACCCTCTGTATTAGTCAAGTAGCTTGGATATGATTCATGGCACTTTCAAGGAACTTAAATTTCCTCGTTGGCAATGAAGAAAAACAGGAAAATCAGAGTAGCTATCTTAGAGGCTGAAAGCAAACCCAGACAGCACTGTGTATCTCCCAAACAAAAATAATGGTAAAAAAATTCCACTGACATGAAGTCGTGGAAGAATAGCAATTCTTGCCAGAAAGAGTGAGAGGTGTTAATGTTCCTTAAATGAGAATGTACACGTCTTCAGGAAGATTCATTCATAAGGTAGATCTGAAGATTCATTATTATCTATCACTGAGCAAAAGGAGAACCAGAGGGTACCAATATAGAGCTAGAGAGCAAGAAGGTAATCTCCAAAAAGAAAACTCTGATTTTAAGGTCATAGTTTTACCAGACTTGTATCCACCAGAAAAACATTCAGATCTCTGATGAGCTAGAAGATAGTAAATACTTCTACATTTCACCAATTCACAGAAAAAGGTCTTCCTTATTTAAAGCAGTTCTACCAGTGCATTTAAAGTTCTTTAGTCTGTGCCCATTGCCTCTTGTTCTTTCACTGTGCACCTCTACAAAAAGTCTGGTTCTGTCTTCTTTGCTTCTCCCCATCAGATATTCATATACATGGAAAAATTCCTCAGAGCCTGCTCTTCTCAAGGCTAAATAACCCAGCTCTCAGTATCTGCTTATAGGAGAGATGTTCCCACCCCTTAATTATATTCATGGTCCTTCACTGGACTCAGTGCTGTATGGCCATGTCCTTTTCATGTTGGGTAGCTCAGAACTGGACCCGGCATTCCAGATGTGTCTCACTAGGATTGAGCAGAAGGGAAGGATTATCTTCCTCAACATACTGGCAATGCTGTCCCTTATGTCCCACTTCTCTTAAAGAATGTAGAGCAATGGTCTCCCATGCCCTGTTCTGATGGAAGTGAGATTATCTCCTTCAGTGAACTATGAACATATCACTACACGTCAGCTAAGAAAAATGACAGGCAGTTGGACTAGATGTTTTCACACAGCTTGTGTGTGAGCTATTGTTCTTATTAGTGTATATTCTTTGTATATACATTTATCCCTCACTAGAGGTGAGAGAACACAGGACGGGAGGTTACTTCAAATTTGTCTACAAAAATCATGGAAGGCACAAATTCACCACAACCAAATGTGCAAATTAGCTCTTTTAGCACTCAAAATGTGCATATAAACTCAACACTGATAATCTGTAAATCTTTACAATACTAACAGATCAGGCTTGTATGGTTTGATAATAATATCAGCAACTATCAAAGCATTAGGTATTTTAGAACAGAGATACTTCCACTTAGCAAAGAATTCTGAATACTAGTCACTAGAAGCCTGTATCTTAAATGCATGTAAGAAATCAATATTTACCCATTAATAATGCAGGGTCCTTTCCTGAGATGGCAGTTTTTTCCTGTAAATCCTTGGGCACACAGACAAATATATCCTCCATCACCAGTCTCTATACATGTTGAGTTATTGGTGCAGGGCTTTGCAGAACATGGGTGAATATCTGTTTAAAAAAACCCAACATGGCCCAATTAGTCTCATGAGAAAGAGTCAGTAAATGGTATGCAATGCTTCAAATAAAATATAGCTTTAATAGTCCTTCATCCTGCATTTTATAAATTCTGATCTATTCCTCCCTCTGTTGAAATGGAGTTCAGGTTCAACTATTGCAAGCAATTTCAGCTTCTCTCTTTCTAGCTCCCCATTTGAATTGCTCCATTCTAGAAATAAGGAATATTAGAAATAAAATACTAGAATGGGAGAAAGAACTTGTACACAGTCTAGCCATCCTTTCACAATCTTGGCTTCTCATGAATAGAATTCTGATAAATCAGTCGGGAACTGGGAATTCTCTCCACTCCCTGCCCATATCGTTATGTGCTTACGAACAAAAAACCCCAGAGATCAGCAATTTTAAAAAAATCTGCTAAAATTTCATCTTTTGGCTGGGCTACATTCAACCCTTACATAACTGTACCAGAACAGAGAGTAGTATGACGTCTGGATCCAAAGTCACACATCTCATTTTCTTTAAAATTTCCATGCTGAGCCACTTCCCACTCAAATAATTACTGAATTTTTAAAATAATTAAAACTAAATAACCAAACAAATGCATATTTTAGCCAGCTAATGGAGCAGCTGCAGAGAAGTGCTGACTGGAAGTTATCTCATGCCTTGTACACACATGTGCACACACACACACACTTTCTAAGAAGATGAAAAGAGATTTAAGGGCATTTATATTTTACTTCCAACAGTATAACATAAAATTAAGATGGTATCACAAGGTACTGCAAAATTTTAACCATAGCAAAACAACAGCTTTAGCTTTCAAATACAATCTTCCCTGGATAAAAAGTTCTATTTCCTAATGTAGTAGACTGTTCGCACTGCAAGACAACAATTTAGGAAGCAGTTTAAGTGTAAGCTCCAATTTTCACAAGGACTCAAATAACCTTTTTGGAGCAATGTGGTTTGCCAGCTGTTTCCTCAGACTCTGAAGGCTGCTAATAAAGCATGTAGTCTCCGATGCAGGAGAAAACATGAACTTTGATGCAGGAGTATAAAAACGTTCTGAAATATATGTATATATAGATAGGTATGTGTATATATACACACACAAATATACACATACATTACTGTCAGTAATATATGTTATGGATTTAATTTAAAAAACACAACTTAAAATGTTGTTGTACCAGGTCCTTTTAAAACATAAGACATAAAGAGCCTCAATTAGCCCATTTTCTCTATTTTACCTCTCAAAAGGCCATCAGCTAAGTGAATTACTTGTTATAAGTGATAACTGAGTCTGAGATCAGAATTTTAAAAAAAAAGGTACATTTACACATATATTATGAATGGCCACAATCACATTACTAATAAATTAATTACTGTTTGCCTAAAAACAAGTTGTCATGCTGCAGTACATGAAGCAATCGCTGAGTGTTTTCATGAGGGACACATGCTCAGTAATAGTTTGCCACAGCAGAATTTTTAACCTGCCTTGTGCATGCCTAATATGGGCATTAGAAGCTTCACCTGCACTTTCTGATGACAGTTTACCAACACATGCCCTCGGCAAAGCAGTCAAGTGACAAGTAGCACATTATACTCCCAGCTCATACCATATGTTGGCTTTTTAGCCAAATTGAGGCTAGGATTCATGCAGGAGGTCACGGACCCACTAACATGACTGTGTAGGTACAGCCAGGGGTGACAAGATGACAGATCTGATTTAGCAAGGTGGATCATATACTCTGACTGGGCTGTCATTTTCTCCTGGAAATAAATTGACTAAACTGATTTTCCTTTAGTTATGGTCAGTGCTTGATGTGGTTCCTGTACTGTGCAGTGTGTATCAGCTCCAGAGGAAAACTCTGTGCTATGCAGCCTGGTTCCAGGTGTTCCTGTACCTGACTTCAAGGCTGTGTTTCCACAAGATGGCATTCAGCTGGACAGGCTGGTGCACTCCATTGCAAAGAGGTTAACAGCAGTGTTAACACTTAAGACCAACTCACAGATTTCTTTCCTCAAGTGCCATGTCTGCCCATGTGACTGCAATAATAGTCGTAAATGCTACCACTGACTATGCGCTCCATGTTTACAGTGGATCAAGCCCAATCTATAACTTGCATGCCTCTAAATTACTGGGAAGGTCATTCTTGAACTGAACTGAGAACCAGGCTGCCCATGCTACAAACAACAGCTATCCAATCAAAGACATTAGCAAACAAGGTGGTGATCTAAAACTACTCCAGAAAGGAACTTCTATGATCCAAGGCAAGGAGATTGTACACTAACTTTTCTAGACAGCAGAAAAGAAGAGATATCACTACCATCCCAAATCATCTTTTACTTCCATACTTAGCAAGCAAATAAGATGCTGACACTGTATCTGTATTTTACAAATACTTCAGGTGTTGGCAGTCATGGTCAGTGAACTTCAGACCCCCCTAGTTTTCCAGTCTGGGTTTTTCCTTCCATTTTCCTAACCTGATCGAGTTTCAGTTGGTGATGCCTATTAAATGAGTTGTAGCTGCCTGAAATGACTAACAGGAAACTGACACCAACTTTTTGGCAGAGGATGATGAGATCAGGGGCTGAGCAATCAACTCATTTGAGGTTTCAGTGCTTTATTGTGCCAGGATAACAATTTGTAGCAACTTTGCAGTAGCAAGAAGAGGAGCAAGAACACCACCCTTCTCTTGATCCCTTGTGGCAAACCAATGCATTTACAGTAGGTAAAACCACTGAGATGAAAGACTGTCAACATAACATGTTGCTGCAGGTGAAAAGACGGTTATGTCTTTTTGGCTGACTATTCTTGGCAGTTCTTCATGGGGATCTAGATTCAAATCAGCAAAGAAAACTCTGAGACGACTCTGAGTGTTGAGACAAATTATAGTTTCCACACTTAAGCAAGGGATACCTTTTTTTTTTTGTATTGTAGGACTATCTTAATGAATAGGTATTAAGTTCGTATTTTTCCATAAAGAGAGGGGTACAATTTTTCAATGCATTATTTTGCATCCTAAGTATCAGTTGCAAGAGGGAAACATTGCAAAGTTCAGAACTTCAAAAATATATTAGTACTAAGAAATTCAGATAGGCACTTAAGGCTTTAAAAAGTAGCTGAGAAGATGGTACCTTTAAAAATGTTATCCTTTGTATTCACTGATAAGCAAGAGAACTGAGCCTCCTAAGGTGGCACATGTGAATTGTTCTGTCTAGCTTTAGAAATCTACGATTGTAGATCACAGAGGGATCTATTCCTCCTCACTAATTATACAGTCTAGGTGGCTGTCTCAGGGACAAATGCATGTGTGAGATGTGTCCAGAGCATCTGAGAGTTTATAGTCACATCTGCTACCACAGCTCCTGTAAACATAACAGGACTAGCTTTAAACTAAGAAGAATCTCTATGCTCATGTGTGCAGCCAGTGAGTCCAGGCTGCAAAACCTTGCACCAAAGTCCACGTCACTACAAGGATGTGAACTACATAAAATCTTCTGAGTCTTTTAGTCATCTTAAAAATTTTATCCAGTTCAAACCATCATCACTAATTACTGCTTTGACTATGCACTGCAGAACTCAGGAATGCTATATGAATTATAAGCCATACACCAAGAAAAGCCTGAAAGGCATGAAAAGAGAATGAGCCGCTGGACACCTGTCCTCTTCCAGCTGCAGCTACATGGGCTGAACAGGCACACGCTCACGGACATTCATGTGTTTTCTGTCCCCTCAGATCTCTTTGACTGAACATTCGCCTGTATTAGCCAAAATAAATCAGCTCAACAAAGGCCAATTCTTCAGCCCGCTTGTGCTAAGCTGGCTCACTCTGACTGGCAAAGGGTGGGAGAGCCCACACAGAGCTATGTTTACCCCTCAGACCTTGGAGGGAAGTGGCAGCCTGTTCAGGCAGACCTTCTTCTCAGTTACAGTCATGTTGCTACACTGCACCATCACTGGGTTAAGGAAAACAAGAAATAAGCACAATGTTTTTGTTTTCAAGAAGTATTTAGAAAGTAGCATATATATATATATATATATATATATAATGTGCAACATAAATATTTCAAATTATTTAATATATACAAGACAACTTGTATTTCTACAAAAAGGCCTTATATGACAACAAGAGAGCAGTTATTTGTTGGCCTTGTCCATGGTAAGCAATGTTTAAAATCAAATGAGTTTACACTTCTCTCACACATATGCCCAACTACAAAAGATGCTGCATGCTCCTGCCTGAATTATTATAAAATTTTGAGGTTTATGGGCTGCTGCCCAGAATCCTCTTATTATCTGGAGCTAACATTCAGTATCTTAAAAGCAGTTTTCCAGGAGGATTTTGCGTGTCTCCAGCACCAGATGGGGCTACTTCCCTTCACTTGCTCAACGACAGGAAAGGATGTGCAAACCTATGTCACAGAGGCTGCCAACCCAACCCTCATCACAGATGCACTGCCAGGGCTTGGCACAGCTGCCATGCAAACACCCAGGGAAAGGAACACACTCGTTACAAAGAGCACCCTGCCAGCCAGGTTGACACCTGAAAGAGATAAAAGACAAGATAGAGACATAGTTTATTTTTAATAAATGTAATTACAAGTATGTTCCCCTTTCTGAGGCACAATAAATAAACTTTTGTACACCAAATTGGACTATTTGAACAAAAGGATACCATCAATGCTTCTTGGATATCAGAAGCTGTTTATGTGAAGAAAACTAATTCATTCAGTGAGGGGGGGTGGGGAGGGGAGGGAAGCTAAGCAATGGAAATACTTCATTCCGGAAAAAGTAAATTAAAAAGGTATCTAGACATCTATGCTCTATGATTCCAGTTAGTGTATCCTCACAGAGTGAAGTTTCATTACAGTTCCATGTTTTCTGAGAGCAAACCATTTCAGCTTGTCTCTGTTTTACCAGGACTATGAATAATTGAAGCTGTCCACTCCTGTGATAATAGCCCTGTCTGACAGATCCTTTTACCTGCATTCATGGGGAAATTCACAAAATCCATTCTCTGGGTGGCAGCCAGTTCTACAGTTCACGCCTGGAAAAAGAGATTTATAACATCAAACCTGAAAAATCGGCACTCAAAAAAAATCACATCATGTTCTGTAGTCATTACTGCTGTTTTAAAAGAACCCAGATGCATTAATGTACTGGGTTTTTTCTTCAAACACGTTTTTATAACATAAAATTTTAAATTAATTTAATCTGGAACATGTTATAGAATGTTCCTATAGGACATGTGAAATGACATAAAAGAATTAACAGTAAAAGAATATGAAGTCACTTTAGCACACATGAAGTGTATGTACTATCCCTATACACTGCTTTAAAAGAGAAATGTCAGAGTAGATCCATAGATGTCGTTTCACAACATGCCACTCCAAATGCGTTGTTTCAGAACTACTTGAAACACAAAAATACCTTTACTCAAAAAAAAAATTCAATTTTAAATAAATAAAAAAAAAAAAAAAAAAAAAAAAAAAAGGCGTTGAATTCATTTCAACCCCACATTGGATCAAAACAATCACTCTCACTAAATCATGCATAAATTACGTGAGTTAAGAAAATGAGATCTTAGTCGCAGTTTGTTTGTTTAACTATTTGCACCAAGTAATACTTCTCTGAAATATCACCGTCAGCCACTGACGCGTCAACGGCAGGAGAAACGCACTCCTTCTGCTGAGAAGGAAAAGCCTCCCAAAGGCGTCAGCATCTCTGGCCGGAGCAAGGACCGAGGAACCCCCTGCCCTCGAGGGATTGCGGGAGGGCTCCCGCCACCGCCGCTGCCCACCTGCACACGGCAAACTCCCGAAACTTTCCCAACTCGCCTCCCCGCCCCGCGACACCTCCCGCGGCACGGCATCCCGGGGCGTTCGGTGCTCGCCGCGGTCCGCGCCCCGTCCGCGCCGGCCTTACCTTGTGCTGCGGGGAGGACGAGGGGCAGCAGGCAGCAGCAGCCGAGGAGGCCGGCAGCGCGCAGCCCCATGGCCGGGACGGGGCCGCTCCACTCCGCCCCGCGGGCAGCTCGGCGGGCGGACGGACGGACGGACGGAGGGGCGGCGGGGACGGGAAGGCGGCGGCACCCCCACCCCCCAGCGCCGCCGGGCTCCAGCGCGACGGGGCGGGGGGAAGGAGGGACGACGGAGGGCGGAGAGGGCTGCCCGCCCCCACCCGCGAGCGGGGGAGCTGCCCACCGGCG
>JAWWEU010000158.1:53397543-53423589 GCA_035583155.1 Acropternis orthonyx | reverse complement strand
AGGCAGACCCCGGGCGAGGCAGACCCCGGGCGAGGCAGACCCCGGGCGAGGCAGACCCCGGGCGAGGCAGACCCCGGGCGAGGCAGACCCCGGCCAGCCACGCCGGTGCGATCCCGTGGTGATGCGCTGGGGCGGTCGGAGGAGACGCGCACCTCGCACACCTCGGCTCCTGCGGCCGCGGGAGAGGGGAGGAATTCTGTAAGGGCGCGGGAGAAGGGAGGTCTGGTGGCGGGCGTGTGTTAAGCACGCCTCTGGTTTCCTTAAAACTTACTCCTGCTACCCGCGAGGAGCTAATCTGAAGCTTGTTTTCAGAAATCTAGACTCCTCTCCTTAGTCATTTGTATCAGAGCTCCAACTCTTTCAGAAGAGACCCAGCAAAAGCATGGAAGGTAAAATACTGTATGTTTCTGAGGCATGAAAGTTTAAAAATAAAAAAGATCACACCAAAACACCTCAAAACACTACCTTTAGCAGTCGCGGAATAGATGAAGAAGAAACATTAGTTCCACCACAAGGCAATTTAAATTCTGCATTTTATTCTGTGGCTGTACCTTTCTCCTTTATATCTCTTTATTCTTCCTTTGTGCTGTCCCTTAAGGAAGTAGACTGGCTATTTCTTATTCTTTGTATTCTTTCTTGTTCATTGTTTTCTTCTTTTAAAGAAGTTCTGCCGGTTTTTAGGATTCCTGAGGGGCCTGTTTTCTGCCTGCAAATGCATTACTTCCGTTCACCAGACCTCATTTACTAATTTGTCTGCTTTTATGTGAAGCAACTAGAGTTCCTTATAATATGGTAAAAACCCCTATACAGCCATCTGTTTTTCCTCTAGAATTACAATGGGCTAATTCAAGATTACCTGCCTGAAAATAATACACACTGGAAAGCACACATTTGCTTCAGATAGCCCATTTACTGGCACTTCAAGACAATGATGTAACTTAAGTGGAAAAAGTTTGCTGCTAGTAATGCTGCCTTTTAGTTTTAACCGAGAATAGAGGAAGTGAAGGGCAGAAAAAGGAAGAGTAGAAAACGAAGGGTGGGTTAAAAGACAACACTTGGGAGTAAGGTGTGAGATGCAGATGGTGCTTCTTCAAAGCTCTCCGGAAGTTTTGGTATCTGGAATAAGCCTATCTGACTCTATAGGCACAGATTGTCCCCATAGCTTCTCAGTTTGGCTGGCTTTCCTTCTACTACTGAAACATTACTTTGTCTCACAGCTTTTGCAGTAACTCACCAGACCAAGCCTTGCTGGGGTACCGTCAGTGATACCATAGAGAAGTGAAAATGTGCAGTGGTAATGGTGACTTAATCCTTTACCCTGTCCTTTCCTGAGCCTGTGCTTTTGTAGGGTAAATATTAGCATCTCTTTGTCATTCTGTTCACTTTGCTTTTATTCTGACTTTCTTAGTTATTTGTTCACAGACACATAGGTCCAAGGTTGCTTATTCCTCTCTTAGGTCCTAAGTTCTCTGCTTGCTGGTGTAAAAGCCTTGTTATGTTAGACCTTTCCTGAATTCTTTGACCAAGGGATAACCTGGGTAGTTAAAATAGTTACAAGCATTCTGTGATTTTAGTGATATTCAGTGATATTCCTATATTTGCTTGACCAACTAGTCAAAGGAAGGCTTTAATCTTTCTGCCTTCTATCCTAGAAATTTCTCCTTGTATTCTTTTTTCTTAAGACCTTAAGAGCAGAAAATTTGTAGCATTCATGGGTCTTATCCATACACTCATCAATCTCAAATTATCTGCTCTAATTTGCATTGTAAATAGATACTCTGACAGATGATGACACACTTTTTTTCTATTTTCTGATTTAACTACTGAATATCAGCTGTATTGTTCAAAACTGGTATCTTCCAAAAATCATTAGGCAAATCTTGTTCTCACAGAGCTATGTTCAATTTCATAATGCCCATTGCCAAAAATTTCTTAGAATAACTCTGCCTTTTACTCTTCCATGTCTCAGGGGTGCCTCTTGGATTGCTGAAAATAGGAAAAATCTCAATTTTTCCATCTCTACTACTTTCTTCAACTGTCATCTGAATAAAAACTGTTATTTTTGTTTCCAATAGGTCATAGTCCTTTTTGTTAGAGTCTATCTGTTGGAACAGAATCTGCCCAGATACTAATCCAAAAATAATTTCAAAACAGAAACCCTAGCATTCTGTAATTCCAGGCTAATTATCTTCTCTCCCCTCCTTCTACCTGAGCAAACCGAACTGTAAATCATTTTTACTTAGCTTTTTTACTGCCAAAAGACTCTGATCCAAATCATCATCTTCACAGTAGTCCTTGAAAATTATAGTAGCTGTGTTCTGCCAGGTGTTAGTGATTTTGCTGAGGATAACCTAATATTTTTTAAACTTTTTTTGTCTTTGCATTAGAAATTGGAAAGGAAAGAATCTCATGGAATAGTTGTCTAGGTATGGAGATCATCCAAGGTAAAGGTTGTGTTCATTTCTTTACTTGAAAATACTTGAGTGGTGAGTACAGACTGAGGAGTCCTGGTCTAGTGATCTTCTAATAGTCTGTGATTCTTGGGAAACAGATAGTTTCATGGAAACCTTGGGATATTTCCTTTGGAACTTTTTACAAGAATCAGGGGCTTCAGATCATCCAAGACACTGACAGCAACAACTGAATCCAGAAAAAAGTCTTTATGAATCCTTGTCCAGAAACTGATATGATATTTCATTTGTTCCAAGAAAATGCCCCACAATGATCCTGCATTCTTAGAAAGGAAAAAGGAACATGTTCAACCACTGGGATACTGGAAAAAGCAGACTGAGATGGAGAATTTAACTTGGAAAGAACATATTTTTGTACATTGAACATAGAAACAGAGTTCTTCAACTTTCTGGTCAGCAACATTCAAGAGAAGTTCAATCAAATCTTTATTTCATTGCTGCAAGAATCTGGAGATGGATAATCTGCATCAGTAATGAGAAACACAAATGCAAGTAGTTAGTATCATGGCTCCTAAAGGTCCCCACAAACTCTGGTGGCTAGAATCTGAGGCTATCAGCAGAGTATCATAAAAACCATATGTGAGACCTCCATGTGAGGGGGAGAAATAACTAATTAATTTGGACTACCCTTATATATATTGCAAAGAGAAAGGGAAAAATATCAGTTACAGGGCAGTGCCACGTCCCTGGCAAAGCAGGACTATTTTGTGAATGAAACTGTATCAGAAACTCTAACATTATCATGAGTGGAGAAGTTTATCCCTTGTAGTGATCTCATCAGCCATGAATATATACAGACACAAAGTTTTAGGCTCTGTTACTTGATTTTACAAGTTTTTATTTCATACTGTACTCTGTGAGTAGCACTGTCCATTAGAAGAAAACTCATCAGATACAGCTGGAGCCTTAGGGAATTCTTTCACTCTGTTGCCTGTCCTATCCTCATGTGTAGTGGGACCAGACAGGGTGAACCAGCCTTCAAACCTGTTGGGGTTGAGCAGAACGTCCTCTCTTTCCATTCCCTGTAACCACCTTGCCATGTCCCAGGTGCACAGTGGCATTTGTCCCCCCATGCCAGCTTAACCTCTGTTACCTCTGGCTCCTCCGTGAGCTGATTCAGTGCTCTGTGCTGGCAGGTGACTGACAAGAAAAACATGGAACTATTTCTGCTGTCTCCATATCCTTTTTAAGAACATATTTCTGCCCTCACAAAAAGCAACAGGTGGATGTCTTCAGACTTCTGTGGGGAGACAGGCATCTCGTCCATCACCATCTGCATCAGGGTATATAAACCAGAAACTTTTTCTGCACAGAACAGATTTCACTACACACAGAAGTTGCAGCTACCAACAGTGAGCTAGAGATTGCCAAAGTATATTTTTTTAGCATGGCAATTTTCCCCTGTTGGAACAGTAGCCAGAATGTGTAGAGCTAAAATATACAGCAATAATTTACAGGAGTTAAATCCAAACCCATTCCCTCTCCTAGTGCTGAAAATCCTCATAGTGTCTCTCTCTAACTATTGTCAAAGCAGTAACTCAGTGCTATCTATCACCCAATTACTATAGCACCAAGAATTCTGCCAGCTGTTTTGGGAAGTACATTACATGAAATCTTGGCTGATCTGAAGACTGAGGCAAAACTTTCATCACTAGGGCAGCTTTCCACGGTCTGTAGCAGTCTTGATCAAAAAATGAATGCAATTTTCCCTCTCTCAGTCTTAAGAATGTCAGGGATTTTGCCATCCCTGAGATCACAGTCTAGTGCTTCTTTGATAGTGTAAAGAAAGAGTCCTAAATGTAGAAATTTGAAATATTCAGTAAGAGTCTACATTCAAAGTTATTACTCTGACAGATGCATGAACTTAGCAATTAAAATACAGGAACAAGAAACTACTTACATAAAAAGCAAATCAAGACAACAGCAACAAACTTTATTCTTCTAGTAGTTTTTTCCATCCTGCTGTTCACAGCACAAAAGATAAGCAACTGGAGGAGCATAGGCATAAAATAAAATGAAATCCATTCAGAATATATAATTCTGTCACTAAGGCAAACAAAAATGGAATCTTATCCAAAGCTGTTACAAAAAGAATACATATATATTTAAAGAAATCTAAGCAAAGAAATTTTTCAAAGACCTGGAAGCCTATCACTGTCATTTTATACCTCAATAATGGGCTGCCTATACTTGAAACATAGAATAACAGAAACGAGTTCATTGAACAGCAGTGTTAGAGTCGTGGAAAGACTTTTTAGTATAAAGAGAGAGAAATTCTAAAAGATATATGCATCATAATGTGTGAAAACAGAAAAGTCAGAAATGCAAAAACTTGTAATAAAAATAATGGCAAGAACTTTACTTGGAAAAAGGATTCATTTAGGCTCTGTATATAGACATTTTCTTTTAACACTGAAGTTGATCAGACAGTATGACAATTTGTCAACAGAGTAGAGGCAAAATAATTAGATGTATTTAAAGAAAGGTTAAGTACACTTGTGAGGAAACTAATATAAAACCATCATTGCCTGAAGCAGGTGTTTGGATTAGATTATCCAAGATGTTCCTTTCAGAGCCATCATTTATGGTCCTGCAATACATTTTGGTCAGGCTAACATTCCCTTGCAAACTGATGTTAAAAAAGCCTGAATTCTAGGAATTTCTAAAAGGTGCTTGACAATCTGAAAGATATTAATAGTAAGTTTATATCATAGCATGTTCAATATATCCAACAAGCTACACCAACTTGGAGATGCGGATAACGTTCAGTTGGTAAATCACATCACCTTATTACGTGTTTATTTTCCTGCAGTGAAAGATTTGGTGCTGTGAATATGAATGTAGATTCTTAATAGTCAGCCAGTAAACAGAACATTTTTGTTGATGTGTTAGTAGTATTGCATTTTAAAATACATTTTAAGTACTTGCCTGAGGCTAGAAAAATAATTTTATTTCCTACATAAAATATAACTAGATCTCAGACTACATTTCTGGACAGGGGCTGAGTGTGTATACACAGGCATGAAAGAAAGAGAGGCAGAAACAATCTCTCTATTAATACACTATGTTCGTATGGTTTTCTGAATTGGCAGAATAAATTATTCTGTCTTCTGGCTGAAAGGATATTTATGAAGAAAAATGGACAACTCACTGTGAGACAGACATATATCAAAATGAATAGCTTAGTTTTACTTACATGGAATTTGAAATTATAAGAGAGCCATCAAAGGTTACACGTCAGAGAGAGGGGAATTCAACAGTGAATCAATGTTCAAGTCTTTTGGAAAATTGTCCACATATGGATCATCCAGAAAGGGAAAGCATTGCCATATATCTCTGAGTGTGTGTACAATCTATTTAAATTTAGTATGTATAATATATCTCTTTATGATAGCTATATATGGAGAGAGAACAGTAAAACAAACAGATATAAGGGACGTATATAGCAGAAGAGTAAATGCGTGAAGAAATATATTTATAAAATTATCATTTATCAGTACAAAATAGAGGTACTCTGAAAATTTACAAAATGTTTCACTCTGCAACCTTTAGCATGTTCTGATACTAAAAGTTTCAACCCTAACTCTGATACTTAGGGGTGCGTGCTGTTTTTAAAGCTTTGAACTGGCCCTGATGGAGGCTTTAGGAGGCAAAAAATAAATAAAAAAACAACCCACACGCCTTTCTAGACTCATTACTACTGTCAGAACTCTAGCTGCTATTCAGTCTTTGATTTTGTCTTGATCTCAGCTGGATTTTTTGCAAGATACAGAAGCAAGCTGTTATTTTCAATCTTAGTTCTTTCTCTGGTTTTGTGCCATTTTAAAGGAAAGATGCTGCGTCTACTTCCGTTTTATACAGGCCCTAACAGATCCATTGTTGTTATTTATACACACACATATGGGCATTGTCTGCTGACTACCAGCAAAGTTTCCTGTGTTTTTGCTTTGTTTCTCTTCTGACAAAGAAACCAGGCCATTCCTCTACTCTGTGTTGTTGACTTGTTTGGTTGTTTTTTATTCAGCTTTTCCCAACATATATGTTTATTTGCTTCAATTTCTGTTTGGTATTTTCTTTATATCCCTTCACTAATTCTAGAAATCAGGTGAGCATAACTGTCATAATCCCATTTCACCATTTCTTTTTAAGTTCCCCACTCTTACCTTAAAAACCTTGATATGCTGTACGATTCTTTCCTTTTCCATACTGTTTCTAGTTAGTTTTCTGCTGCTGGGGATTTTTTAATTTTTATTTTTTATATTTTTTTAATGTGATGTCTTACCATTATGGTTTTCACTGCTCTTTTTAATCATATTGTAAAGTTATAAAATGAAACCTAACCCAAGTTCTATTTGCATTATTATGGTTACCTTGCATTTTGTCTAGGTCTATTTAATGTTTATTTTGTTACAGGATATAATATAATCATTAGTTGAAAATTATCAGTTTTGAGGAAATTTTTGGTCTTCTCTATGAATGTATTTTTACCTTCTGGGTAAGGGACACATGCTTCAAGAGTATCATTCCAGTTTTAAATGTGAGGATGAGGTTTTATAACAATTGGTGCCATAAAAGTAATTATTTGAGAATTAAATTGAACCCAAACCAAAAGGAATATCTGATGGGAATAATAAAACAGCATATGCCAGAAGCAGTCCTTTTTGCTGTAGCCAGAAGCTCTTTTCCTTAGTCTAACATCAAGGCCAAGAAAAATAGAGATTGGCAAATTGTCAACCCCTTATACACATGTAATACCAAGAAAGTAATTTTCACAGATATACAACCTATTTCCTTTGCTTTAGTTCATGTCTCAGCTCTGCACTTCCCAGGAAATTTTTCTTCTTTCTAACCTTATCTTGAAAGAATTTGCAAGTGAAGGACAAATGTTTGTTAGTGGTACCAAAATAATGTATTTTAAATTGTTAATGCTGGTAAACACTTGCAGTCAGGAAGCGTGACATTTTGCACAACAAAACCCATGACTTTTTGCCCTGTAATTCCAGTGTCAGTTCTAAGATATTCTATAACTTTGGAAATGCAATTTTTGGTGAAAGATTTCCAATGAAAAAAATTGATTACTCCAGGAATCTGATCCAGTACTTAGTACATATTAAGGTAGAATGCTCAGTGATAGGAATGATTTTATAAAGCACGATTTGAGATTAAAATTAGAAATTAATTAAGCAAGAATGTAGGTTTTGTACATGAAACACCTCCATTCCTTAGTGGTGAAGATTAAGTGAGGTGGCTAAGGCAAGACTGAGTTAGCTGTGATTTTTTCCCCTGAATTAGAGGTAACTGACAAGATTTTTGCAAGTCATATAAAAACAAATAACTTGACAAGCAAGAATGAGTTTTCTGAGGTCCTGCTTTTGCACTAATTTGTTGTGTGTTCCATTTCACAACTAGAAAAGCTGAGGCACAGAGAAGGAAAGTAGTTCACTCATGTTAAAGTCAGGTATGCATCATCAGGTCTCCTGCATCCCTTTTTCTTCTTACTGTGTTGCCACCTTTGAAGCGAACCACAGACTTGGAAAGAGGAAGAAAGAAATTAGGGAAAAAAAGGGAAGGATTTATTCAGCACAGGCCATGTTAAAAACTGGAACTAAATACAGAATTCCCTTGCTTTCTGAATTTCCAATGATGGCTATTGGCAAGACAAATACTGGTTCTTTGTGTCAGAAGTGGGCACAGTTTCAGTTTCCTGAACTAATATGAAATATGGATCATCTGCTGGAAGGTCTATGTGCTTGAAACAGGGATATCTTTATGTTTGTGTTTTATAATCTTTTTTTTGCTACTAGTATGTACTGTGCTAGCTATACATTGTTCACTCTTGCAAGTCTTCTATAAACTAATTAAATGTTTCATAAACATATTGTTTGTGAATGTTGAAAACATGCACAAATATGATGTTTTTCTTCCAAGTGCAGTAATTATTAGTCATTTTGTTCAGAAGTGTAATTTTCCCACTATTCCCTTCCCATCTTCAAACAGAAATGTGTCATAAATCTTTTGAGTCCCTCTCTCTTGCATAATGCAGTAACACTGAATCACTTAGCTTTCTGATGTAGTAACGTTCACTGTTATTATCATGTAGATTTTGATCTAGTCTCCCTGTTTGTTTCATCTTATGAAATTGATTTTTGGATGGTGATAAAATGGTGGACAGAACAGGGCTTTGGGAACTGGAAACAGAACAAAGAATCTATAATACATTACATGATGACTGGCTTGCATTTCGCTTACTATAGGTAAAAACCTCCAGTGGTAAGGAGAATAAATAGCTATCCCTTTACCTGCAGCTCTGGAAAGTAGGGGCAAGCAGGTTTGATATCAAAGACAACAATGTTTCCACCTATGTTTGCATAAATGCAGAAAAGTACTGATTTTTTTTATATGACCACTGTATTTTATTATTATTATTTCATCTGCTTGTATCTTTCTTATGTGTCTGTGTTTTATTTATATATCTGTTTCTGATTTTAAATTTATAAATTCCTTAGGCCAAGGACTGTCTTTTTAGATTACATTCCTAATTTGCCAGTTTCTGTGATGGGCTCCTACTGAAATACTACGATGATGTACTATTTACGTTGTATTAAAGATCTTGCTACTGTAATCTGACTGCACAGAGCACTCTCTAAGTAGATAGAGAACTACAGTCTTACTCAGAAAGAATGTGAAACAACACAATAATGAAAGCAGTACAACAGACTAGGACACAAACCCACTCAAATAACACGATCATGATGATTCAGGAAAGAGTTCACTATCCCCATAGCTGTGAGGGATGGGTCTTTCTTATTGTCTCAACATTTGTTTGTGTCTGTTGCAGAAAGTCAGAGTATGTAAAAAACCTGTGCACTGTTATATTATTATATTTTTTTTGAGGCTAAAAAGTCAAGCCCTCAACAGATTGGAAATGCCAGAATTAAGATCCTCATGCAAACTTAGTTTGGCTTTTTGTGATTATGCTTTCTAATTCCAGCTGCATTCTAATCATTACATACGGGGTTTTTTTCATAGCACATCTGCCAGTTTGAGTACTCATTTTTTAACTAGCTTTTTGGTATTTTGTTTACTTATGTGGCTCCTGTGCCTTGCATATTTCAAAATGTTCTAAGACAGAGCTATCAAACTTTCTCTGAGACTTTTCATGCTGTTCATATTAACATCCAACAGCTACACAAATAGAAATTAACATATTTTCAGAACATCTCTGTAACATAAGGCAGCACTCATATATCCATTTTATATCTGGAGGACTGAGAAACAAAAGAAGTAAAAAAACCCTCAGTTTCTGCTTGAGCTGAGTTGCCAGTGGAAAACCTTTGCAGTGCATTTAGCACATTAGACATTCAAAGCACAGCTCTCAAAGACGTGAAAGGGGACAGTGAAAGCACAACACCTTATCAATTCAGACTCAAGTGAGAGACCCTGATAATGAGTAAACGTAATTGCCATACATGAGTAGTTTAGCTCTAGTGACTTGGCTGGCATCGTAGGAAACCTCCTGGAGAGAGGCGGGTTAAAACGTAATTCTGCAGAAGCTTTAAAGCAGAGGTCAGTCTTTCTCCTGCTTCCACAGCTTCTGATCTGTGGGTCTGTGGACTATACACCTCTCACAACACAGTCGTGGCTCATTTTCACAACATGCTGTTCCATAAAACTGAGCCCCAGTTCCTGTTGTGATAAAAGTGCATGACATTAATTAAACCTTCCACCACAATAAAGTCATGCAAGTGCATTGAGAAAAGATTGCACAGAGAAGTGCAAGAAGTACAGTATTGATATTTTTATGAAATTCATGATGCTTTAAAGTAGTGTGAAGGTAATATTCTGGTTTGTTTTTTTTAAAAAAAAAAGCTTGTTTGTTTTTAAATCAAAAACAGGAGCAGAATATCCCAAAAGGTAGCATCATCTTGGTGTCTTCATGGTTTGCCTGTGTATTGGCAACATCTAGAGCTACTTCACAGAATTCTGCAGCTTGAAGCTACTGAAGTAACTCCTGGTCATGGCAAATTGTAATTTTGGTGTGGCAATGAGAGCCTTTGCTGACAAGTTTTACATGTATTTGCTGAGAGCATGTGATTGGCGAGACATGAATTTTTAATTCCATTCCAGGCATTAGTCTTGCTGTTTCTCCATAATATCAATCCCTTCTGCCCCATCTTTCCAGCATTTCTTCATTAGAGTGTTTTGTAGCTCTTGGTCCTGTCTTGGTCCTCTATTACCCTTTCCTGGATTTCTCACATCAGTCTTGCTTTACAATCATTCCCGCTTTCCTAGACCTTGTGCTGTCCTTCTTCTTTTCCTCCCACTGCACCACTACTCTCTGGGGAGCTCAACCTCTTCATTTACTGCATCTCCTCTCACTCACTCCCCATGGCTGTCTCCTCTGCTTTCCTGTTCTCACCTAAGTGGGTCCTTCATCTGCAAATCTGCACCCAGTATGATTTCATTATAGGGCCCCTCCCTACAACATCTGCTTGCCTGTCCAATCCCAGTTCTTCCTCAGTATCTGGGACTGTCATAAAATCCAGAACTCTTCTTGTTTCTTCTTCTTTGCTCACACTCTGAAAACATTTAATCACTGGCTTGAAGTCTTCTTCCTACAGGAAAGTTGGGAAGGGACTCGTTATCAGGGTATGTGGTGATACGAGTAGTAATTTTAAACTGAGAGAAGGTAGATTTATATTAAATGTAAGGAAAAATTCTTTACTATGAGGATGGTGAGGCACTAGAACAAGTTGCCCAGAGAAGGTGTGGATGTCCTATCCCGGGAAGTGTTCAAGACCAATTGGATGGGGCTTTGAGCAACCTCGTCTAGAGGAAGGTGTCCCTGCCCATGGCAGGGGTGTTGGAACTCGGTGATCTTTAAGGTCTCTCCCAACCCAAACCATTTTACGATTGTATGATTCTGCTCATCACCTGAAACTCATCTTTTCATCTAGTAACTTTGGTTTTCAGCTCCCATCTCAAGAGTCTCCTTATCCTTTTCAGACTGAGTCTCATCCTCCCCTTGGGGAACACTGCACTCCAGTCTCTGGCCTGCAACATGCACAGAATAAACAATGTCTGTTGGGCTCTTATCTGGTAAAGGTAAAAATTTCTTTGTTGAGATGTGAGAATGACAGTTTTTTCAGGGGCTATATCTTATTTGTAAAAGAACAGATATTCATAAGAAGAACAGGAAGCACACTCTGAAGGAAACTGCAGCATGTTCTGATAAACTTCATATCCCTTCTCTGTACCATGAGAATAGCCTAAAGTGTGAGAAATTTGTATAAATTTTTTAAAACTTACAGTCATTTTGGCCCAGATCCATGTCGACATTATCTCAAATCTTGGAAATATTTTATGAATTCTGGCTGACAATGATTATGTAAACTTCAAGAAAATAGCTTCTTCATCCAGATGTCTGGCACACACAATTCCATCTGGAATAGCTATGATTAAGTTCTCATCTGTCTGAAAACAAAACCCTGTGATAGAAAGTATCTTGCAATGCAAAAGATGGGTGATACTGAAACAGTCCTACCAGAAGCTATGGAGAGTGGTGGGGTGGGTGTGAGCCTATAGGACCACAGGAGTAGAAGATGAAGTGTCAGCAAGGGGTTGCTACAGAATACACAAAAGAATGGTAATTCAATGGGAATTAGGAAGGAGAGCAGGGCTGAAACAGTGAGGAAAGCACAGAACAGTCACAGTCAGAAGAAATCAATGTTTAGCACACACACCACTTCACAGTCTTCAGAGGACTCTCATCCACTTGTCCCACTACATCACCATAATGCACAGTTATTCCACTGCAAGTCTTGGCTCAGACATTCCCACTTTATTGCTATTGTTTTAGTAGTATGTTTCCCTATTCTTTCTAATGATATGTAGGAAAAGAGAAGATAATCAGTGTTTCCTGGGAGTTGATTTCATTCCTGGGCTCTTGTCTTTACCTGCTGAGCTCATGGACCTATGCATCTGCATGTCCCTGAGCAGGCACTGAGGCCCAGTGCTTCCCCAAGAGGTACCATGCCCAAAGACAGATTAGAAAAGGAACTTGGCTCAGTCTCACAGAAGCTCAAAACCACATTCACACTCGTGCTGTGATTTCTCTTACACACTGTGCAACAATGGAACAGAGCAGGAGTGGGATGACCCATTTGTTTGGTTGCCATGACAATGTGTTTCCCAGTGCAGAATGCTGCTCTGAGCAGCCTTGCTGCTTGGCTGCTGTGGGCTGATGATATTCTAAAAAAATAATGTAAAAGACTCAGCCATTGTCATTGCACTGCACCACACTGACCTCTGCAAGATGAGAGGTGCAGCTCATCTGAAGTGACAGAGGTCTGCTGCTCAGAATACAGTGTTTATTTGAAAAGAAGGTGAAGGGTTTTTTTACTAAGATGGATTGGATGAATGAGATGGGGATTTATTTATTTATTTATTTATTTGAAATTCTAAGAGGGATAATTTAATTTCTAATGCTACAAATAAAAGACAAGGAAATCAAAAGTGGCTCAAAGATGTAGGGGCAGAACTGTATTCACATTGCAGCAGACAGAAAAATACTTTCTCTGGAGTGGAAACTGCTGAGATCTGTAAGTGGGTATGCATAGGAAACATGTAATGGTATGCCTGAGGTCTGATTTAGAATGGTGGATAAAGACTATTTGACACAGAGGAGAATAGGCAGTGCTTGTTCTCCCTACCATGAACAGCTACCTCAGCTGGGGTAGAAAGGAAAAATACTTCCCTATCAGCTTATTATCACTCAGAGATAATTTGACTGTATTTCTTTAAAGAAATATTGGTGTCTCAAACACAGATCACCCAACATATATGCCTTGAAGGGTTTTACTGAGTCTTTGAGGCATTTTCCATATTCCCCACTTAATGTTGCATCTTGCTCCAAGACAAAGATGACTTTTATCTTTAATCTTGTACTTTGTTGTAGAAGTGTTTATGATACTATTATTATTACTATGATTATTATTAATTATGAGAATAATAATTTTTATTCCTGTAGAACTTAGGTATTCAAAACATGAGACTTGCTCTCACATACCAGGCTCTGTACCTACTTGCCTGTTTTTATTTAAACTCCTATACTCATTATTTTCAAAATGCATGTCAGTGAGCAACAAGTATATAATGTGTCCCTCTAGATCAGATGTAATTTATTTATATTCTTCAGAAGATTTGGAAAGTATATCTGTTCCTGTCAAAGGGAGGGATGTGCTTTGCAAATCTCTATTCCCTTAACAAGAGCAGCTCTTAGCAACAGGCAGTTTCCCTGTGTAACACTCCCGGAGTCGATCTTCTGTCTCTCTGTTTATTTGCTGTTAACTGAACAAATTTGGCTCTCCTTGGAATTTATGTTCAAATTGGCTCAAAAACAATGTCAAAATGTTGCATACACATTCATGTAAGAGATGAAAAAAGGAAGATTTGCACATGGGTTTCTCCCTAGTCTACGTCACCATTTTTACTCACCAGTTTGACTTGCATTTAAAGAATTAAGAGCTTCTCACCCTTTTAAAGCAATTTGTTCCTGAAGGAATTTCCTAATTTGTTTCTCATTGTATACGAAAAAGATGTAAAAGGGGTTTACCAAATAGATGCTGTCAGAAAAAATGGATAACGTTCTAGGCAACAGGAAGGGGAATGAAATCATCTACCTGGATGTCAACCAAGCAGCGTGTTGTGATTTAGGAATCGTATTCTCCAATTTAGTAGTCCCTCTAAAACCACATTGCTGCTTGATCCTACTCCCCCTTCAAATGAAAGCACAAAAGACAAAGATCACAGGTTAAGATAAGAACAACTTGCTGGAAACAGCAATGAGATTAAAAAAAACATACCAGTAACAGCAACAACATTAATAACAAAAGGTATAAGACAAAGAAACGATCTCTTCCACCTTAGGAATGCCCTTCTCTCTTTCTTCTGCCCAGGGCAATGATGTGAGGGGACATGGAATAACATTAGGGTCCTGACCATGCTCCCTCAGCCACGCCCCCTTCCAGCTATTGCAAAAAATTAACCCCATCCTTGGCTGAAACCAGGACACAGTGTTGCATGGGAATTTTGTTAAGTGGAAAAGACAGGAATTAAAGTGCAGGAACTGTAACCTGGGTAAAAAGTTGATTAGAGGAGAGATGGCAATAGGAAAAGTAGAAAGAGAAAACATCTGGCTTGACACAGGGAGATTAATGGAGTTCTTGGGTATTTTTCCAGATAAACCTTGTTTAATATTTTCATTAATGATCTTGGCACAAAAATTAGAAATGTGATGAGGAAACCCCTCATGTTACAAATGGAACAAGGTCAGATCAGGTCTCCGTTAAAAAAAAAAAAACAACACAGAATGAAACAACTAGATTAATAGAAGGTGAAATTAAATGGAGCTCAATTAAATGGCACCCGAATTTTTTCGTTTGACTACTCAGATTTTAAAAGTCAGGAGCTCATCCATGGCAAATAACTGAGGGGAAGGACCAGACCATACTGTAACAGTGGATCTGTTACAGATTACTGTTGCCAGCAACACATGGTTGCTCAGAAAAGCAAGCCATGAACGGGCACTACAAAACCTTCATAATTTGAAGTGTCCCCACAACCCAACCACTCAGTTGCATATGTTGACCCTGAGAGGTGATCAGCCTGTGGTTCAGAGGAAAGGGAATGGCGAGACGTGGGGAGTAACCAGGATGATCAGAAGAGAGTGTTGAGCTCAGTCCAGACTGAGAGCAGCTGCTGTCTATAAATGTGTCGCCAAGGATAGAATAAAGTCACCTGTACAGAAGACAAAGCTAGCACCAACCAGATTGGTTTGAACTGGTCGTTAATTAAATTTGGCTGGAAGTTTGGAGAATGTTTATAGAGGAGTATTGAATAGCCTTTTAGCAGGAGTATCAAGGGCAAATAAAACGCATACCATGAATGGATTTTTGAAGTATTTAAGAAGAGGTCTTGTGGTGCGATGGATGAAAGTGTTGGGACTCAGTGACACAGAATCTATATTCCAGGTTTGTCTTTCTAGGCTTCTTTTTCCTAATACAGCCACGTAAATTTAGCCTCTAGATATTCTCCACACTTCCCTAATATAATTGGTACCAACACAAATCATGTGCTTCACTTGTCCAAAAATACATCCAGATATCCAATGACATTTTCTCCTGCTCTTTAGTGAAAAAAACCACTATTTTGAAATTGTTAGTGTTTGCCCTCTATCTCTACCATATGATTTGTCTTATGGATATAATTTACTGTTAGCCTTGTCATGTGCAGAATGATTAAACTTCTAATGCATATCCTGCAATTCAAGGAAATATTGTGTTTGTTCCCATTTTAAGACTTGCTTCTTTCTTGTCACTCTGGTAATTATGAAGTCTTTATACAGGCAGTTTCCAAGCACTTAAAGGCAGAAAATCTCTCTCACTCTTCCCTTTTTAAGGCTGTTGGACAAAACAGTTAATTAATTTGTTTATGTCTGCATGTATAAGATGAGTGAGGATGGCTTGTGTATGTATAAATAAATAACTGAAGGGAAAATAAATCGTTTGAAATGAATGCTACATTTGGACATGAAAATTTTTTGAAACTCATGGTTAATTTTGATTCCAAGAACTGCTTCTAAAATGTTATCTTGTTTGAGCTCACACATTCACAAGCCTCCACATCTTAACAGTATCCTAGGACAGCCATTGTGAGAGGTCACTGCAGAATACAGGTGAGCCATGTGATTTTCTATTTTTTTCTCACAATGCGTTTGCCACTTTGGAATCCAGATTAGAGCTACTGGCTCTGTGGTGAATGTAGTCTGGTACTAGTCCCATTAGTAATGGAGTTAATCCTTCAGTATTTGCTTTTTCCATGCAGTAGGCTTTCAGTCTCAGATGTGAAGTACTTTTGGTGTATTCTTTTAAAGCAGTGAGACCTTAAACTTTTTAAATATTGCATGGATAACAAGAAAAAACTGGACAGGTGAGTCTAATTTCCTGTGCAGTTTCTTAAAATGAAAGTCCAGACTTAGACAACTTAGTAACAGATGTTCTGTTTTGAAGTTTAGGCTGGTGGGTGTAAGAATTAATGACAAGAAATGTACAATATCTGAAAAAGAACAGGTATTCAGGAGGATCAAATAAATATTTGCTTGCATATTTGAAAACAAAATCTAATGATTAATTAAACATAAATTGTTTTGTCAGAATCATTCTGGAAGTATTCTCAGTTTTCTGGGAACTGCTGAAGTTAAAAACATCCCTGAAGCACCTCAGAAACATATTTTTTCCTTCTGATCTGTGCAGATGGTGGACTGCTGATGACTCTTGCTTGGGAGGAGTGAGAAATCAAATTATACCCGTTAATAGTATGTAGAGATAAAACAGCATTATGAAAGGATCCTACATTTGCCAGCTTTCCAAGAAGGCTTTGCCTGGACTTTGTCCTGGAGTGATTCCTCAGAGACTGAAATGTTTCAAAACTCAAATAAACTAGATTTTAATGGAACATGGACTAAGCAAGTTGCTTTAGAATAAACGAACCCGGAAATGACTGGGTTGTAGAGAATATATACACCCTTTGTACAAACTTCAACAAAGACACTGAAGATAAACTAACAAAATTAATCAAAACTACTGTATTTATTAATACTTATCAGAAACAAAGACCCTGCCAGAAAATTTGTAGGGTCCACTGATGAATATGTAAGACATGCTCAGAGAACACAGAGCAATTCCAGAGATGGTAGAAACTCTTTCTGCATCACTGTTCATGGCAGAAAAAATGAGAGATATTCATACTGAAAAATCATTCTTTATGGGGGACTCATCAGCTGAAGTGATTCTGAAGGGGCACTGGAACTGATGGGGAAAAATGAACAGTCACACATCCCCAGGACCAGAGTGTATTCACTCATGGGATCCGGGGGACGTCAAGGGTGAAATAGCTGAATTACTAACCATGCTGGATGCCCTTTTACTTAAATTGCACCTGTATCTGAGGACTCAGGGTAACATTAAGATGTCTATTTTTAAAAAATATAGAGAAAGCTATAACAAAGAGTGGAATTAATAAATATGTGATACATCTGACTTTGGCAAGAGTCAACATCAGTTCTTTTTGTGAAGAAAGTATGTTTTTTTGTTAAGAGAAACTCTTTATTGCAAATCTTTTATGGTTCCTTCCAAAAATCAATAGAAATATGGATGAGGATGATGTGATTGGTAGATTTTCTGAATGCTTTGGATACAGTCTGTCAATTTTACTGCAACTTTGTACCTGTGATGTAGGAGACTCACTGACAGAGACAAAATAGGAAGCAAAATGAACCATTGGCCTACCATGGCTATGCTAATGTTTCTTTGATATAGGCAAGATGAGTCCTGCCCAATCTGTCATTGCAAGTACATGGGTGCTCCTGTAGTTGGTATCCAACAACACAATACTTCTGAGCTGCAGCAAACCCCAAACAATCCCTTCTGGCCCTGCAGTATTTACTCCTATTGTCTGAGAGTCTAATTTCTGCTCTCTGTTCCTCTAAATAGTTTCTTAGTCTATGCATGAGCTGAGGGCCTTCTGCTCTGAGAAGAAACTCTCTCCTCCCTCTTCTGTCACAGAAATTCCACCTCTAGCAGCAAACCTAACCCCTGACAAGCAGGAATCTTCTGCTTTCTGAAGGAGTCAACCTGAACCAGCTATTCCCTTCATGGAACATAAAGTAAAACGAGAATAAGCAGCCAAAATCAGCTTCTCCATCACAGCTATGGGCAAAAGTGAACATGTCTGTTGGCAAGCAACCTGATTAGCAGGAAAACTCTGTAAACACCTGCTGCCAACTCACAAGTGGGAGCATCCATAGTGGGCTCAAAATCATGTGGGCTGTTGAGATATCAACTGCCACACAACATCCTGGCATAACAGATGTTGCATTTGAAAAAACAGCCAAAGAGACAATGTGATTTGCTGAGGGAGACAAAAGAAGGACACCATGCTAAGACTGGTCAAGAACAGAAGAATGTCATTTAGTAACCATGATCAATTAAAAAGCTGTTATTCTTTCTAAATTACATTCAAGGCTAGGCAACTTGAGAATTTGACAGCTACAGCAGGGTTTCCTCTGTGGAGCAGATACTGTGGTGGCAAAGAATCCATCCCTTTATGCACTCAAAGGGAATTAACCAGATTTTATATTCCATTTAGTCACCTTTCTGACAACTGAAAAGTAGTTGACTTCAGATGACAGCAGCTGGATTCATGTGCATTACACTAATTTCTCAGCATTGTAATTTCAGTCATCTCAGCTTCAGATGTTCACAGCTATACTCTTGCCATCCACTGAGTATCACTGGATCATTAAAACACACTAATTTTCATCATTCATCCCTTCAATTCACATCAGCTGGTTCTGTTACTTCTATGGGGTGGACAATACTAGTGTCTTTCTTTGTTTTGCAACTTTTATTTTACAGTTTCATTTTTGCCTGTAGATTTTGATGATCTTAATTAGATGTTTCCAGGTGTTTTAATCTGAAAAATGATTGAAGCCCCAATCCATCACAGAGCTTAAAATAAAAATAGCTGTGCTGTATCAGCCTGGAGATTCATAGTATCTTTTTATGTAAGCAGCAGAGTAGGCATTACCATGTGGTGACACATACCCTTCTTATCTTTCATTTGTGTGTGTCAGGGATTTTGTGAGTGCTGTAGCTGTGCAGTACAGAATATGAAGAAAGAGATCATCAACAGAGATGCAGTTCAACAGATCTCCCCACATGCCAGAGAAGCAGGTTTCTCCTGTTTCACCTGCTGTCTACTGTGTGAAGGTCAGAGATGTGGCTTTAAGATATACAGCAGATTAAAATGGCTAAAATAATGGGTGGCATATATTGGTGGAATAAAAGGTAACTATTTGCTCATCATTGTGCTGGAAATATTTTGACAAGAGCTGAAAATCAAGCTATAAATGTTCATAAATGTGTGCTATGACATTTAGGATTGAGTTTTGGTATTGTTGGGTTGTGGGTTTTTTTTAAAATACTATTTATGTGTTAAAAACCCCTCTACTTTCTCTTCTTTTTTTTTTTTTTTCTTTTAAAGACACAAAGAGACTAGAGGTCATAAGGTAGTGTAAATGGTCTCCTTCAAATTTGATGGTGATTAGTTAATTTATACAACATGAAGATAGGGCTCATGTTTTTTTGGAATTACGTGATGGACAGCTCCACAGGAAAACATCAAGCAGAAATAGGAAAACCTTAACTTTCAACACAGAAAAATAAATAATCTGAAAAATCAGGGAAAAGTGGAGAAAATGTAGTTTGGTGAATGCAAGTGTAGTACGATTCATTAAAATCTTGGAGAAAGTTCAGGAAAAGTAAACAGTAAATTGTGATTGCAGCAAAAGAATACACCAAAGACATTACCACTATCCTTCTGTCCCAACAAAAGATGCTGCAAGAATTTGGAGTGGAGTATATTCCAATAAGCATAATTAAAAGGATAAATATGTAAGATTTAGAAATATGCAAAGGGTGTGTTTGCTCATTCTATTGGGAGTGATATTTTAGGAGAAAATTTCATGTGTATTTTATAAAAGGCTTGCAGAAACACTGAACAGCCTCCTGGCCTTACGTTCCTGGAACATCAGAGAGGCAGCTCAGTCTAATGCAGGATCCAATTGCCTTTTAGCAGCACAGTGCACGGCATGGCTAGTACCTGTAATGTTGGACTTTGACATTTGTGATAATAAGGACAAATCATGTCATACATCTGAGTTTTACAACTCATTTGCCAGCTATACCTCTGTTTCAGAGAAGGCAAGGGCATAGACATGTTTCTGGCATTTCTAGTGGAAGGCAATGAATTTTGTAAATGAGTTGCTGGATGAGTCCAGTCTACATACAGTTGATGCCTCGTGGAAAAGGCATGTTGTTAGCATAGGTTTCCTTGAAAGAACTCAGAATTAGTAATCATGACCTAAATTGACAATCTGGATTGATATTCTTCAAGGGGCATATAGAGCTCTTGAAGAACAAATGATACAAAATCCAGCCTTACCCCAAAAATTAAAACAATTTTTACTATTATGTCAGTGGGCTTACAATTTCATATACCAGGCACATTTCTTTACTAGTTACCAAGCAGAGACTTTGGTACAAATGAAGTTTTCAATTCAAATAGAAAATTGAATTTTAAGTTGAAATTTAACCCTGGTTTATTACTGGAAGAACTGAGGTGTACAAGAGCCAACACCTAGGAATTTTTGTTGGCTGCCCTTAAAAAAAAAAAAAAAATCCCTTTGTGTTTCCATGCACACAACATGGTCACTTCAAGGCAAAAGGCGAATAAAGAGCATTTTGCTTAACTTATACATCCTTGTGTGCTTGGTTATCTTCTGTGAAATATCATTTGCTTTTAGTAGGAAACCACAGGTATTGAACTGATTGGTACAGTATCTTTATGAGAAATCACTGCAAGTTATGGAGAACTTTCTATTTCATAGCAGGTCTGTCCTTTAATTTGAGTCGCTGGCACACTGTGGCTGGAGGTAGTAATAGTGAACTTTTGATTTCAGCCAGCATTCCTGAGGTACACACAGATGAGCATACAGATAAAGCAGACAAAGAAAGGGAAAAGCTGTAATTGCAGTGCTCTGCAGGCTGGTTTCTGGGTGGCAGCAAGCTCTGCCTTAGCTCTGCTGAAGCAGGAGGCAGGCAAAGGACAGCACAGCACGAGATGTCTGCTGTTCAGGCTAGTGAGGAGAGCAAGGGACCAGCTTGGCTACAGCATCTGCTGCCAAAACCTGGTTAGGCACCACTTTTTCATCTCAGGATCTGTATGGTAGCCCTATCTTTTTCAGCTCTGACCTAGCATATTGATTCAGCATCATCACCCACCAATTCAGCATCATCACACAGGGTGATTCTTCAAAGGCTCAAGAGAGCAACTGGACCTCTGCTGTGAGGGTTATGAAGGCAGACATGAGAAGGAAGAAAGGAAGATCAGTGCTGCTTTGGGGACACCTACCTGAAGATGCTGAGTGGGTAGGGGTGGATTTTCTTCAAGTGACAACGCATTTTGTTAAGAGGAAGAAGGCCCTCACCTCTGGACAGCAGGTCCTGGAAGGGCATTGAGAGTGCTAGCACACATTTCTCATTTAGTGTCCTCAGTTGCTTTGTTCCTCTCATTTTCATGTGTAAAGACCGCCTGACAGATATTTTACAGAAACAACTGTGGCAGTTGTTTGTCTGGGTTGGAAACAGGACCAACAAGCAAACCTCACATCTGGGGGGACGGACGAAGAGTGAGATTCAAAGAGTAATACTGGTGTGGGGTTTTTTTGCTTCCTGTGATTCTCTTGCACCTATGGAGAATTTGAAAAGACTGATTTAGGCCAGGTGGAGGTTTCTTGCTGGGTTCTTGATCTGGTAAGGCATCCTTATATTCTGTGCTGACTTACAGGTGACTGCAAAACAATTATGCTCTGTGAAACAAATGCCACTATTGGGGATGTAAAGAGAAAAAAAAGACTCCCCAAACAAACAAACAAAACCAAAAAGCAAACAACCCCCCAAAACAAAAACAAAACCACAAAAAAATCCCCAAAGAAAACAAAACCCAAAGAAAACAAAACACAAAAGGGAAAAGGAGGGACCTTCTGCAACTCTAAAAGCTTGGATGATGCATAAAGTAAATTCTTGCTTCTGTCTTTTAATAAATGCACAATACTGTTGAGGATATTGGCTCTCTTTCCTGAGGAAATCCAGCATGCTCCTAACAATAGCCCTGAGATGAGCTCGGTTGGTCAGAGCATGGTGCTAATGACACCAGCATTGTGGGTTTGATCCCCCTATGGGCTATTCACTTATGAGTTGGACTTGATGATCCTTGTGAATCCCTTCCAGCTCAGAATATTCTGTGATTAATTTCTCTACTTTGCCAGACAGATATCAAAATTACATGGCCAAAAATCTAATATATTTGTTTCTATACATATAGGTGGTACAAGTAAGTAACCCTTTGAGGTCAGATCTTTTTAAAATGGCTGAAATTTTCAGAGGAAGTATTTTTTGTGGGAAAGATGAGTTTCTACTAAGCAGACTTGTCTGCTCTCAGAGACTTTCTATTTTCATTATAAAACTGAAAATGGCCCACAACTAGAGACAATTCTTGCCAAGTTTTGAATTTTATTTTTTTTTGCTTTCATGTTTCTTTATCTATACAGAAGGTCTAAATGATCTGAAATAGCTCTTCTGTCTTTAGCTAGTACTACAACAATTTTATAAAATACTTTTTTTATAAAGTGGTAAAAAAATTTCAGTCATTCTATAGAAATCAATGAATTTGATTCTATATGCCAACAAATAATTTGTGTCAACTAAACTTGAGATTATATTATTATTCAGATCTGCAACAAACAACAGTTTAGGAGAAAAGAAATTATAACCCTTTACTATAAGTGTTCATTTATCCTTCCTACCATATGCACAAGATCCATGGGGAATTTCCTGGTGCTTTAAAATGCAACATGCCTGGCCTACTGCTGGGATAATACCTTTAGTTACGTTTCCTATTATGATTAATTCAATTCTATTCTCTAAAACAACTATACAAATTGTAGAATAAAAACCAAACCCTCAAGGCAATATAAAGTACCATTATAGGTTTCATTAAATCTCACTGAAATGGATGGACTGTTACAACCACCAAACCTTAAGGTACATTTAAAAATGTGTTCTGATCCTGCTACAAAAAAACCTGGTTTCCATTCCACCATTAACTTAGGTCTCTTACTGCAAACAGTGAACTATGTGGTGGCACGTAGAGGCACAGAGAGCCAGGTTTGACAAGCCAACTCCCCCAGCAGGGAGAGTTGCTCCCTGCCAATGCACTACAGCACTGAAGCTGCTTGGTCTGTCATGAAAACTCTTAAGGGTTTTTGCTGTCTGTTGGCTTGAGGATGTCCATGCACCAGAGAAGGGCTGAGCAACCAAGCCACAGGGAAGGCTGCTAAAAGACCTACATTTTAGTCTAAGGCATTCCTTTGGGATTGGCCAGGAGCAGAACACTAAAAATGCCACATTTCAGGCATAATAGTGACTGAAAGAGGTGTCAATAAGTTAGCATAGGCAAATATTTCTCTTAGGTTCTCCTGGGTGTAGAAACATCACTATTCACATGCTTACTAAAATAATGGGGAGGTATCAAAGAAACAACTGGTTCTATCACCATTTGTTTTCTAAAAAATATCTCTCAATTATTTAACATTGAACTACTAAATTAGGGATAAAGGTAAATATAAAGTAGAAATTATGAACAAGGCTTATTGAATTTTTCATGTCAAAAGGCATTTAGCAAATGTCTTTTTCAGTACTGGTTAATTTGTCTTGTTGAAGAGTTTTGAATAGACGAAACTAATTAACACTACATCAGGACACAGAAGTTACATAGCTTCATGCTATATCTTTCTGATGTTCTTAAGATAGAAAACTGTAAATGCATTTGATAATTAACAAATGAAATATTAATTACACACATTCTTAGTGGGAGAAACTGAGGATGGGAAGATTGAATTACTTTCTCATGCTTAACAATTTTTTTGCCTTGTGGAAAAACAAATGTGTTGGAACTGGATCCACATAGTTTGCAGACTTCCTATTGTATCTCTCTGTATAAAGTTTTGTGTTTAATGCAGGCATAAGATTTTGCATGTATGCAACTTATTTCAGGATTTCCTGCTGCCCTCTCCTATGACCTAGAGCTACTTTGGGCTATACAAGGACTAAGGGAGGAAAAGAGTCCTAGTGGGGACAACTAGGGCAGGAAGGGAGGGAGTAGAAGTACCTGATGGACACATTTCATTCCTCCTTTAGCCTATGACCTAACGTACTGTTAAGCGAAGAAAGAACATCCGTAATTCTTCAGCTGGGTTATGAATTGAGAGAAATCTGTGCCATAGTTTTTACAAGGCTTGGCTGACCTTGAACATTCACACAGAGCTTCCCCAGAGTCAACTCCTACAACTTGGATAGATAAAGACTAGGCATCTGTAAGACAGATGTGACAAAATAATCTTCTAGTTTTAGTTCAAAATGTTTTCCAGCTTCTATGGAAAACCACTGCTAGGAGTATCGCCTTCCTTCTCTCTCCTGTTAGCATGGGTTGGAGACAGGATTTGAGAGTCCAGTGTAACCTGGGAGTCCACCAAACCTAGGCTGTGGTGGGCCAGAGGAGCAGTGGAAAATAGTGCAGAAGAATACAAGGGGAGCACTGGTGCTTTTCTTGGCTTGATGCTCACTTGCTTAACAGTATTTTTAACAGCAGATTTCCACTGTAGTAGAGATCAGTAATATAATTAGAAGAGACCTCATATTTGTGTCACTTCAGATGTCTTACCTGGTCTCAGATTCCTGACAAAATTCTCCAGTCTTCAGCAGTCACTTTGACACCACTTGCAGTTTAAATTTCTCAGTAGGGATACTGAGGTTCTGACAGATATCAGAGCCTGTTTGTCATAGCAAATTCCTCCTCAGCATTATTAAGACTTGATCTATATTACATGTTGGAAAGTCCTTTTACATTCTGGTGTCCTACTACACTGTGCTACGGTGAACACTTTACATCAGTCCTGTTTGGTGCCTTTAGTTTGAAAGATAATTAGGCGGATTAAATCTTCTTTCCCACTTTTTTTATCTCTTCTCCATTACCAATTCCCTTGGCTTTTATATTGTCTCCTTCCCCAACCCTCTTCAGGTCTTCTCAGTTCCTACAGAAGTTTCTCCATATTTCAATTATCACCTGCATCAAAATTTCATTTTCTGCTTACTTCTGGCAAGCCACTTGGACATTTATGTACGGGAATGTCCCACTGACAGAGGGTTGTGTCTCTGCTTGCAGCTACCAAGCCAGCAGTGGGAAGCCCCTGCACATCACGCCAAAGCTTGGCCTGACAGCCACAGTCTGGAAGGTCTAGCACCAACTACCCTTCATGATGTTTGTGTTTGCCATCTCTGTCTCACACGTATCCCAGTCAGACAGTCAGAAAGAAGCACATCAATGTTTCTGAAACTATGTGCAGGAAACATAGTACTTTTTGAATAAGAGATTCACTGGAGGAGAATTACAGAGGTGATGAGGATTTTGTTGTGGTTTTTTTGTTTGGTTGGTTGGGTTTTTTTAAATTCACATTTTTCTTCTAAGGATATTTCTTACTTTAGTTTAGAAAAGGACAGATTCATTTGTGTGCTGGTGTAAGTGACAATAAATTAGCTGCCTAAATCCCTGCTTCCTATTCTACTGAGAAAATAAGAGATATGCTCATTAACATTTTATGCAGTCTCTGGATAGAAACAATATATCCAGAATCAATGAACGGCTCTTAGATATCAATATTAAACTCTGTACCTGCCTAAAAATAAACCAGTTTCCTCGAGGCTTGTCAGGAAAAAAACCAGTGCTGTAACCAGGGATTCCCTTGAGTTCAAATCACCATATGTCCTGGTTATAGTGGCCAGGACCAGTTTGTCACTGTGTGGGTGTGGCTAAGACTGTGTATTCTACACCCTCTATG
>JAWWEU010000158.1:53362200-53397443 GCA_035583155.1 Acropternis orthonyx | reverse complement strand
TTTACTTTGTACTCAGGGGGGCCAGGTGGGGCTCAGCACAGGGGCTGACAAACACCCTCCTGTTTGTGCCCCAGGGTGCCAGGCTACACATCTGTTTCTTTGGGTCAAATGGACTTTCTCCTCTGTGCCCTTGTACTTATTGTGATCTTTTTATTAAATTGTAATTCTGACTTGTGATCTTTCTGTGAGTTGGGTTTATTTCTCCTGCCAGTTTACCTTAAACCAGCACACTCTAAGAGAGTCATTCTTGTGGCTGTAAACAATTCCCTTTATGCCTATGCAAATAGCCTGAGATGTGGCCATGATGGAGTTAAATGTGGCTGCTAGTATACTTGGGGTACAAGAGTCTACTGCCTGGCTGTTGACAAGTCTTAGAGCTATTTAGGACTTTTTCTCCTGTTGTGGGTTTGTTTGTTTGCTGTTGGTTTTGGTTTAGGTTGTATGTTTGTTTTGTTTGGGTTTTTTTTTTAATTGGCTACTTTTGTACAACTCATAGTTATAGGCATTTTTCTGTTTAATAATAACAATTCCTACTCCAGGCCTGATTGTGTCCTCATGATTTGCTTATTATTGTCCCATGAAGAAGAGTTGCCAATGTTGCAACCACTCCTGAACACTACAACCTCTCTTTCATACTGGCAGCTCCAGCTCCTACTTCATTTCTCTGTAATTGGTTCAGCATTCCTGTGAGTTTCTCACGTTTGTTGATGAGAGAGGGTTTCTAGGAACACTCCAAAATTATCCAGAAGGAACTGCATTCTCCAGCCTTGGCTTTTGAAGCCATTTAGCAATGTATTTTCGTTATTTTGAATCACATGAGTCTTGATTATTTTTTCTGACTCCTGGCACCAAATCTGAGCATCTGGTCTTCTTTTGAGAAGCTTTTTTAAGCTGTATTTCAGTTATATTTCCACTTTCACATCCATCTACTCCCCTTCCTTCTATTACCTTCTGCCAACCATTCTCTCCTTTTCCTGCCCACTTGTCTTTGCTTTTCCTTTGACGTATTACATACCTCTGAGGATTTTCTCTCTTGTGTTCCAGCTGGGATTTTAGTCTTCACACAGATCCCTTGCTGAAACACAGCAGTCCTCTGCAAATAAATTATTTAGACACATACATATGTGTACACACCTGCTGATTCCAAAACTAGCTTTTACAAAATCATAAGGCAGAAAAATCCATTGCCCTCTGAACCAGGTAGCACTTTTAGGGATCAAATACTTTTTCCTGTGAAATGTGAAGTTTTATGTGTATGAGCAGGTGCAACAGTTTCCCCACAGACCTATAAATAGAAATAGAAAACATTGTCTTTATTCAAGGGTCAATCGGATTTAGCCAATTCACAGAATACAAAAGCAGTTGAAATAATCTGCTAAGAATTTTGTGTGGAAGCTGCTGACTGATCTAAACATTCCTTGAGGTAACTGATTTTACCACACTCAAAACTTTTGCTTGAACACTTGGATGCATCTCTACTACCTTTATTTTAGATGTATTAGTACAATACCTCAAAAGGGTGAATATTCTGTCATTTGTGAAAGAACAGTAGGTACATTTGTTTTCTAGCAGTCCACAAAATATTTCTCATAGTCTACAGAGGAAAAAAAAGCATATAAGTCTGCCATGCACAGCAAAATACCTTACAAACACATCTAAATTCCATGAAACAAACTCTGCAATTGTTTCTAGAGAGCAATCAAGAAAAGTCAGCAGTTCTGGTCTATTAAGTATTTCAGAATTGCAATATCTGCTTTGCCTTAACACCATTTTGTCAAAATGTTTGCACTGTGTAAATGCATCTAAATCACCAATTCTACATATAATTGAGTATAAAATCACAATGATCAATTAAATCTGTAGTCTCATTCTGACTTCACAAATTAATGATGGTAAAGTTACAGGTGGGATTGCAAGAAGGCATCTACTCCATTACCCTGCAGCAAACTAGGAACAGGAAAACCTAATCAGCTTTTCGTAGATGGTTTTTCAATCTTAAAAAGCTGTAACCATGGGGAGCCCATGTTCTCTCAAGGTAAGCTATTTCAGTGGTTAATTATCACCACCATTAGAGAGTTTTCCCTAATGTCTATCCCAAATCTCCTTTGATACAATTTAGTCTCATTACTTCTTCCTGTGTTCGTTATAGATGCAAATAAAAAAATTGATTCTCTTTGCACCTATGTGTTCCATGTATAAGTTTTTCCATTGTAAGGTCATATTTTCTAAGCCATTCTACCTTTTTGTTACAGGCAGTGATTTGCCTGAGCATTTATACTCTTAAAACAAGTTTGGATAAGACCTTCTGCAAATTTGGAAACCAAGAGATAAAATCTTTCATGCAAGGTTTAATCCAAGTTGGCTGCATAGTAAATGTTAGAAGTGCCTTATGATTCTTCACATAAATCTTGCCTAGAACAGGAATAAACCCTTATAAATATCATGCTTGTAAACAGATTTCTTCCTGGATGAATAAATATAAAAAATAATACATCATTTCTAGTCTGACCTCAGCCTCTGCCAGTCTCATAATAATTAAAATTGCAATAAACTGATAATTAAAGCTTTACTAAAACAATTTACTGAACAATTAGCACTTTGGTGTGGCTGAAAGTGCACAAGAGGGAACATTTAGCCCTCCTCCAGCCAAGAAAGGAGAAGCAAGAGGCAGGGAGTGGTTGTAGCTGCAGATTTCAGCATTTAGCAAGAACCCAGGTTCAAGCAGGGAAGCTGAGCCTGCTGAACTGCTGATGGCCACTGTTTGCCCCTGCCCACCTCCATTCACCCGGTGCCCGTTCCCTGGTGCACAGAACTGGCAACCTGAAGGCTTGCCAAACTGCAGTAGAGCAAGATTCTCTTCTGTCAGACATCAGCAAAAGAAACAGAATGTATTATTGTCAGGGCAAGGAAGGGTCTTGCTGGAGACAGATTCAGACCACAGCATGAAGTGATGATGTACATGAAAGCTTACAAATCCTAAACAGTGCTGTTCCTAGGATTACCTGGCAGTGAGAGCTGGCAAAGGATCAGTGTCTGAGAACGAAGGCATTGCCATCCCAGCAAAAGCTTTCCAGTTAATCACAAAACCTTCTCACACAGACATAATGACATTTTCCACCTGTCTTAAATAGAGAAGGCAGATACCACTGTTTCTCTTATTTGTAGATGATTCACACTACAATGAGAAGTTTAATCATCTGAAATAGATTAATCTCAGTTTCCCATGGTGCTCAGAAAAGACACATTTTTTACAGAATTTATTGTGGGTAAGAGCTGTGGAACATGACCAAAGAAATTCCAGTGAAACATCCAAGCAAAGATGCACTGAGAGTAAAAAAATGCAACAATGCAAGATGACATTGCAGTATGGATGATCAGACCTGAGCTAAGGTGTGCTCCAACCTTGAATTAACCTGTAGACTGCACTTTGCAAGTAGAGCCATACCCCAAGAGGATAAGTACTTCAGCAGGCTAATAGCAGACCTAGAGAAATGCCAAAGGCTACCAGTCCAGGTTAAAAACTTGTATATGATTTAGTAAAGGTTTAGCTGATGCTTGAGCCTTTTTTGGAGAGAAAATGCGTGACTTTCATACAAAGCAGTGGGAGCATGGGACTGCTCTATATAGAGCAGAAAAGGCAGAGTCAAAGGCAAGGAGAATGAGGTAGGCACATTTGTCAGTAAGGGAGTGTTCCTTAAGGAAACAATTCTACTCTGTAACGCCCACAATAATTACCAAGATGAAAAGGTTAGACTCTTGGTGCGCTGAGATGTATCTATGAATACTTTCTTTGTCTTTGAAAGAGGAGATGTTCTGTGTTCTTTGTTTATTCACAGGCTACTCCACTGAATCCTTTCTCTGGCTTGGGCTGCTGTCCTTAGGAGAACACAGAGTGTTGGGAATTCTGGACACGTGGAAAAGACTTATTTTTTCACACACACTAGTTACTGACATGTAATTAAACTATAGTACACAGTCTATGTGTAAAAAATGTAGCCGCCTGGTCAAGCCCTTTTCAAGAACAGCCACTTAGACTGAGGTTAATTTCTTAACAATGTTCGTAAACATTTATAAACAAATCCAAAAAACAAGCTGTCCTTATTGTGGAAAACAGGACACCTCATTCAGCAAACATGATTAAAGAGTAAATTGTGCAATAAATAACATTAAAAACAAGAAATTATAATACAATATGACCATTAAATTAAAAGTAAGAATTTTTCATGTTTGACTGAATCATCCATTTAAATTCTGCTGAACAAATAATATGCATTGCTTATTACTCATATTAGAAAATCAGAAGGAGGCACGCAGTTGTTTGGTCCAAAACTTATTAAAGCCAAAGAAATGTTTATCAATGCATTTCTGGAGTCAAGATGAGTATAAATTCATCATATGAAGTTAGTGGTGGAGTTAAAATTGTTAGGCACATGAAGTTTAAAAAACTATTTCAAGGCTGATATAATTTTTCCAACTTAAGCTTATGATTTCCAGATGTTTTAAATGTGTGTGTATTTTAGAGAGGGATGGAATGATAATTTATTTTAGATTAAATTTATCAAACTAAATTCTAACATAAAAATTAAGAAAATATTCTCATCTTTTGTGTAAGAATCAGAAATAGAAGCTAAGCACTAGCAGAAAGGAACCAGACATTCACCATAAAATATATTTTAGTCTTCTAGTCAAGTACATTAAGAATATATGTATTGTAATCACATTAATCATACTCATAACTATAAAATAATTACTTCTTCATCCTTAGACTATCAGCAGCTGGGTCCTTTCTGACACTAGAGCTACTGTTCTGTCATCCCAAACAACTTTCTAATTCCTCTTATCAGTAAAAGATTGTCTTTTAAAGCTCTCTCAATGCCTAGGTATTCAGGAGAAGAATTTAACCTGTTTTTTATCCCATCTTGGCTAGATGTATCCTCCTAACACTTGTTGTGGCAAGACTAGAATAATATAGACAGAGATCTTTCTTTTTGGTGTTTCATTACTTCAAGACTGCTTTGGCTGCAAATAGAAGAACCAAAGTGATTAATGGACAGTTCCTAAAGGGCCAAATACAGCTCCAAACCCTGGCTGAACAGAAGTTTCCTATGCTTAAAACTCTGTTAGTCAAGATGGTTTTTAGAGATGAGCTTTGAGTTTATAGATTATTTTTCTCCATTCACTTCATCAAGATGCTTGGTTGAGTCTTCAGTTATAAGCCCTTCTGTTTGACATTTATGAAATGTGAAGAAAGACTCAGAAAATACTTGTGGTAGTTAAAAACAATTTGACTTTCACAAATCAGATACAGTGAGTTTTATAACATGTACAAGGATGTGCATTTGGAGTATTCCTCAGTCAGATAAGAACAATTTTTAGGCTTACATTTATAAAATATTATGTGAATAGTATACACTGTTGAATACTGTTATTTTAGTTTATATCCTGGCACAATTATTTGATTGAAGTAAACAATTCAGTAAGGATACAGTGATTATTGTATATTCTTTGAATAGCTATTTATATTCTTCATCACACTGTTTGAAAGCAAAAGCATATATTAAAGTGCTCTGCCATCCGTAAGGTACATAAATGAAATCAGTCTGACTCAAATGCCCAAATTAAAGCAGTCAGTCTTTGGGGATTTCAAGATATTGACCTACTTTCTGTAGCTAGGATTGCCTGTTAGGACATAAGTGGCTTTGTGGAAGGAGAAAAGAAAACAGGGAATCAACCCAGAACAGGCTATTAGCTAAACACAACTTGGGCTTCAGTCACTTGCCAAGTTCACTGAGAGGAAGGAGAAACACGAGAAACACAAGTTACCTCCTTTCTTGCATGCATTATCACACAGGTAGGTCAAGAGACCACAAATGAAAGTAAAGCCCTGAATACATCATGAAACTGGATCAGTTCTCAAAAGGGTAGTGAAATAATCCTTCTTGCCCTGTCCAAACATCTGGGTAATTAAATTATGAAGGCCCTGCAGTTTTAGTGGCATTTGAAGTACTCCTGATGCTTTCAGGAGTCATCTTGTTAATTAGAAGTCACAGGTTTTTAAAAATGATGGAATGATAAAAGAGTCCCTCAGATGAAAATCAAACCCAGATTATCAAGGTAAAACTAAATATAACTGGGTTGTCAGGGTGACTTTTTCTGAGCTAATGATAGTCAGAATAACTCCCCCAGCATTGCTTCAGTGTTCAACATTTCTTGAAAAATTCTTTTTTCTTCCCTTAGCCTTTGTTTCTACAAAGATGAAAATAAATGGAACATCTGGACACTTTAAATATCAAGGCAGTTCACCTGCAGAATTTTCTTCTACATTCGCCATATAGGAATATCTGTTCTACTAAATGCTCTGGCTCTACTAGCATTAACTTTCATTGTCCAGTTTTTTTTATTGTCTTAAAGAGATGAGAAATATCTTTATGAAGTGACTCTCCAGCTGGTTTTTCATTCCTAAATTACTTAGACATCAGAAAAACTACTTTTTACTCAATTTCAAAGTATAATTTGGATTACTTAAATGGGACTACAAAACAAAAGAAAAAAGGAAAAAGGGTTGATTTCTGCTGGGTGAGATTTCCTAGGAAATTATAATTTTTACTTCCATTCTTTTTCCTTCTAGTAGACTATGATCTCTCTGGAACAAGGCTCATCACCTTAATGTATGAGTCAAGTACAATGGTGACCTGAAACCTGACTGAGTAGCTGGAGCTGATCCCTTTCAGACAAGACTCTGGAGACACAGAAAGTGTGGCCTGCAGCTAGAATCTATCATCATTCTACAGAGGTGTTCAAATAAGAAGATCCACATCCAAGTTGCTGAGTTGCAACTGAGCTTTTGTTATTGCCCTGACTGCATAGTTCAATAAAAGATTAGCATGTAAAAATGGATTCTCGTATCTCAGAGTACAAATCATTTTGCTCCAGGAGAAGATCTATCTATGGACAGTAAATTATTAACTAATACATTTTCACAAGTTTGATACATTAGCTCACTTTATTCCAGCTACAGTTTTTGCCCACAGCACCTGAACGCTCAAGGTGCCAATCTGAATCGTCATGTCCCTACCTGCCTGATTTGCATGTACAATCAGATGATAAACGGTGCTTTTGGCTTGCTGTCACAGTTGACTTCTGTTTGCAAAATGCTCAGATAAACTTTAAATGCAGAAATTATGTTTGCAATAGAGAAACCTGTCTTTTGGCATGTATCGGTCTTTATTATATATGTTTTGGAGTTATTTTAATTTTCTGTTAGGGAAGAAACAGTGTAGAAATAACAACCATTTTGTCTCTCAACTGACTGGTAATGCAGGTGACCAGCAATTTCTAAAGATAATATTTCTGTAACAGAACTCTTCCTGAGTACAGAAATATGAGGCATTGAAAGTCATAAACTCACCTAAAGCACAAATACTTTGCATAGAGACCCTTATTAATGATCCTTCCTGCAGGCTTTCCTCAGTATATGCATGGTGGCTTCTTGATAGAGGCTGCTTTGTATTTTTGAGACTAGCTGTACCATTAGGAGATACTAGAAACAAAGGAGACATTTTTGTATACAAAAATAAGGAAAAAATCAGTTTAATCTAAAAGTGTATAAAAGTCTACTTTCTAAATTATGCTGTTTTGCCATACAGAATAAGACTTTTTTTTTCTCTGCCAGTGATAAATTGTTGACACTTACACCCAGCAAAGGAAGAACGGATAAAAATGTAACATGCACAAGAACAAAAATCTTATTACACATACCATCCTGAAATAAATCCTGCCTCTTTGTGAAAGTGGGAAACGAGAATTGAATTCAACAGATCTGCATTTACAAAAACCTGGTAGGCAAAAACCCCAGGTATGGTATCACCGCAGCTCACAGAACTGGATGGTAGATTTTCCACCAACTAGTTTGAGACCACATTTTTGTGAGTTTTTTGGCCAATATGGAAGTAGATACTGTTTTCCTCATAGATCAACTGCCACCAAGCCAAGAGCTCAGCCAAGCGCATGAACTTGATTGTTATGTGACCCTGCCAAAACTGTAAGTAGCTCACAAATGGAGACCACATAGAAAGGAAGAAAGGGAGTGTTTTTCATTCAGCTGCTCTGAAGGACAAGTACACCTTCCTATGTGACTTATCACCCACAAGCTGCATATCCTGGAGGAAATTTCCTTTCCTACTCTTTTTAATAAACTGACTTCCAAAAGATCTTTAGCTCTCTTGGTATTTCTTTTGCTCCTTCTTTTCTGTGGAAGAACCCATAGTTTGAAATGGACTAGGTATGAGAGTCAAATTATGCTTACCTTTGGAATGTCGGGCTGCTGAGATGCCACAAAGAGGGAAACAAGTTCCCTTCACTGAATTAACAAAGTTATTCTGGGAGCTGGAACTAATCATCCAGGCTCTGCATATAGTGAAGGTGGACAACTGAATCACTTCAGAACTTAGAGCACTCCCCAGTCCCTTTCCTTCAGAAAAAGGAAGACATGTCTTCTAGGTGCCGCACTTCTCCAAAGAATGCAAACCTTGAGTTTTCTTTTGCTATATCAGTATCATGGACAGTAGTCGATACATGGAAACACCTACTTCTGCTCCCCGCATCTGTACCACTGTGTGTCTCAGAGGGATGGACTCAGAGCACCAGCACACTGTACCTGTTGGAAAAAGAATTTTGATAGTGTTCTAAATTACTCTGTGATATCTTGTCATTTTCAAGAACATCATGCTGGAAATTAAATGTTGTTCATACATTTATTTTCAATTTAATATTGATGAAGTTGCACTTCCATGATTTTTTTTCCTGAGGCTTTTTTCAAATTGAAAAAAATTTACTAAAACAATGGATTTTCCTGCTGAGTGTCATTCTGTGCTGATCTATGATCTGTACTTACCTCCTGCTATGTTCAAAGTGTTTCCCTGGTCTGATCTTTTCTAGAGACTGATATTTAATTTTGAGGTTAGCTGTACCATTATGACATCCTAGCAGAAAAGGAAAAAGGCCTTGACATTTCTCAATACATCAGCAGTTTGCAAGACAGACATGAAATCCAGCAAATCCTGAGGCACACAAAGTAGACCAACATAATCCTATGGTCTGTAGAATGTTGATCAGTACCTACTTTCTTCAGAACAAGGGAAGGAAGAAGCAGATAAAAGACCATATTTTTAAAGAATTTGAACCTCTAAGTCTGACCTTTATATAGGCCAATAATTAGATTAGATAAAGACAGAGTTTATACATGTCCCAACTCTACAATGGAGAGTACAGTTTGAGAATTTGTCCCAAACTTCCCTCATTTTTCATGTGCCCATTTTTATTTCCTTAGCATAAAACCCCCAACATAACACCATGGACCCTTTCTGGGAAAATTATGATTGTGAATTTTTTTTTTCTTTTTTGGGAGGGGCTGGAAATGGTTTTGGTTCCAATAATAAAAACAATCTGTCTCACAAAGATTGGTTTGGTTTCAGACACACTGTGTAACAGTGAACATTGTTATAGAAAAAACTGTAAAATTATATGCTGCTGTGGGAGCTCTAAGAATTCTGGGCAAAATTTTATGGTGCTATAAGTGGGTACAGTTTCACCCCAGTAGATTGGCAGAAAATCTAGTCTACTGTTTATCTTATGTCATCAAATAAAAATAGAAGCCACTTAAAAATATCAGACTACCTTTTAAGCCACTGCCTGTGTCACAGGTTGACATACTGTATGCAGGTTTTGTATTTACCATACTTGTTACATTGTCCATATAGGACTATACTACTCAGACAAGATGGGAAACAGGGTAATTGACTTTAAATTGCAGAAGCAGAGAATTTGATTTTGTATTGAAGCTTTGGAGGATTTATGAGGTTATAACAGAAAAATTATGAGTAAGTGTAAGAAACACAGCAGAAGAGGTATTATGCCAAATTAATAAGTTAATAGGTTAATTTCAGCAATCATAAAGTTCCAGAGATGCATTAACATGTTGAAGTCAATGGAATTCTGTTCAAAAGAAGTCTTTTAGATCTTTTACAGGTATGCATCCACACTCACTCATAACCCCGTGTCCTGAGGAACGGTTTAATGCAAACACAAACCTGGTGTGATCAGAATCAGCACAAAGGTGACATTTCAGTATACTGATTATCTACGCTACTCATGATGCTAGCAATTATTCTTCAGAATTGGACCAATTATTGTAATTATTTTTGGATTTTGCTAATGCAGACTAGGAATATAACACATTTCAGGCGTTGGAAGACATATTACTGTTCTCAAAAATGGAAGTGTGGTACCATTCTTCTCACCTAACTGTATCTACCTTGGTGGGAGTACAGGTACAGTTGGAAACATAATAACGTGTCAAAGGGAAGTGCGAGTTTGATCTTACCTGGGCTAACTTTTGTCAACACCACAATCTTTGCATTTAAGGTTCCCACTGTTGGCAGTTTACAGCTTCAAAGGTGCTCAGTATGATTTCTGAATGTATTAACTTGATGAGAAAACAACAAGAACCCATACCTGTCAGATCAAGACAAAGAACCCTCAAGAGTGGCTGCAATACAAATAATGTCTCAGTAACAGTGATCCCAGATTCTCCTACTATACCAGGTCTTCTCTGGAGAAAATAGCAAAAGGGATTTTTCCTTGCTGGGCTGTTGGATGGATCTTCAGAATACAAAGCTCTAAAGAAACACTACTTGACTAAAAAAAGATTAAAAGGACTCTGTTAACTCTTTATGTCCTCCCTTACACCTTGTATTGCGTCTGTATGGCAACATTTTGGTAGTGAGGGTGGCTACAGGGTTGACTTCAGTCACAAACTACTACAAGCTTCCCCTGTGTCCTATACAGCCAATGTCAGCTGGCTACAAGGTGGAGAAGAACAACTCTGCAAACACCGAGGTCAGTGGAGAAGGAGTGGGAGGAAATACTCCAGATGCTGGAGCTGAGATTCCCCTGCAGCCCATGGTAAAGACCATGGTGAGGTAGTTGTGTCCCTGAAGCCTGTGGAGGTCCATGGTGGAGCAAAGATCCACCTGCAGCCATGGAGGACCCCATGATGGAACAGGTGGATGCCTGAGGAAGGCTGTGACCCCATAAGGAGGGGAGCCCATGCTGGAGGAGCTTTTGCTGGTGGGACTTGTGACCCCACAGGGAACCCACAATGGAGCAGGCTGTTCGAGGCTGAGCAGTTTGCGAAGAACTGCAGGCCATGGGAAGGAATCACTTGGAGAATTTCATGAAGGACTGTCTCCTGTGGGAGGGACTCCATGCTGGAGCAGGTAAAGAGTGTGAGGAGTCCTAGTCCTCTCCGTGAGGAGGAAGGAGCACTAGAGACAACATGTGAGGAACTGACAGCAGCCCCCATTCTGGTCCCCCTGTGCCCCTGGGGTCAAGGAAAGAGAGAATCAGGAGTGAAGTTAAGACTGGAAAGTAGGGAGTAGTGGGGAGAAGGTGTTTTAGGATTTAGTTTTTATTTGTCATTTTCCAATTTTGATTTGATAGGTAAAAAATCAAATCCCAAAGTTGAGTCTGTAATTGGTGAGTGATCACTTCCTGTCTTTATCCTTACCCACAGTACTTTTCTTGTATTTTCTTTCCCCTGTCCAGTTGAGGAGGGAAGTTATAGAGTGTCTTTGGTGGAAATTTGGCATCCAGCCAGGGTTAACCTATCACAGACCTCCATAAATACCAGGTAGAGCAGTACACACACAAGTTTTTCCCCAAAAGAACTGACTGAAGAGAGCTGCAACTCAAGAAGCAGCAGCTTTTCTCCAGCCAGTCAGCAAATCTGGAAAGCTTCTGGGCACTAACACAGATGCCAGTTAGCAAGAAAGGCTTGGGAAAGTGTCAGTGTTTGGAAAAACACAAATACTTGGTGCTTGGTCCTGAAAAGGGTAATTCAGTTGTAACAAACCATTGATACTCAGCTCTTTTGTCATGCCAGTTGGCTCTGGGCAGAACTTCCAAGCAGAAGTCAGCTTCCACTCCAAGTCTTACAGAGCCTGCAGTCTGCTGTCCATCAGGGAAGGACTGCAAGCCAGCCCTTGGCTGGCAGGGAAAGCTGGTGACAGCCAGCCTGCCCTGTGGCAGCACTGTGCTCATGAGGGCAGTGACCTTTCATGTGGCTCCTCCGATTAAAACACAGCATTGTCCTTCAGCATCAGTTCCTGGTGCATCAGTTGTCTCTGTTTCAATGATAGTTTGGCATCATGTCTCAGCCAGGCATAATGAAACTGATTCCCCTTTTCAGAAACAATTTAGCTCCAGTACGAAAACAATTTAATTAAGTCCTCTCCAGCTTCACCATAAATCCAGTGTTCTGAACCAAAACTGTACTCAAGAAATCTGTGTATTGAATCTTTTCTTTATGGAAGCAGAAGCTGGAAGGTAAGCAAGAATAAAAGCAAGAATAATAAAGCAGATTCAGCAACCTTTTCACTGAATCCTAACCTATGTCAGTTACGTAACATTGGCTCAGTTTTACTGTCAAAAACGTTGTCAATCCATAAATGAAAGTCTGTAAAGCAAGATCATGTGAGATTAAAAAACCTAGAATCAGAGGGATCATTTGGGAATAGTCAGGATCTCAAAGTCTTGAGAGATGAATGCTGACATGAAAAGGTATAAGGACCTGAGAAGAAAAGAAGAGAAAAGAAAAGAGAAAAAAAAAAGCTGACTGAAAATAGCAGCTTGGCAAAAACAAGGATCATCCTACTTCAATTAGCAAAGTTCTACCCTGATGTCTCCTTAAAGTTTATCTGTCCATCTAAGGCTTGTCTGTAATGACCTTAGTGACAAGGATTGGGTAAGCCTGAGAATATTTAACCTAATAGCATGTTAATCCCATAAATCTACTGTCTCTTAAGCAATAAAGATTTTTGTACATTCACAAATTGTGTAAAATCCTGCTTTCAAGTGCACCAATAAAGTAACTCAGCTGAGGATTACATTTCCTATGATCTGAAACTGCTTTTAGGCCACCTCAAATCTAGAGTTAAATCAGTTTCCTTCCTTGACAGTTTGCCCCAGGGAGCCAATTAAACTTTTGAGAGTGAGAGCTAGGTTCAAATTCTGCCTTACACATCACTTGCAGAGTTGTTAGCCAAGATGTAACTGCTGTATGTTTGTAATTTTTTTTCAAAGCTGATGCATGAGCTGGAAAAATCCACCTGAGTCTCTAATCCCAGGCCGAGTTTTCAAAATGAAAAGAGAAAATGTTTTTTCTTGTAAACTGTACAAATTGAGTTAGCAGTTGTCACATAACTATGATCATGGAAATGGTTAGAAAATAGTTTTGCATTGTTATCTAGCTATAAGAATTGGTTCTTTCTCACTACATTTCTTTCTAGGACTCAGCTGAGTTTGTAGACATCAAAGGCCACAGCATTCTTTCCGCTAGTGTCAGAAGCTGCTGGAGTGTGTCCCAAAATCAGAGAATTCGTGCTTGTACTCAATCTGATATACAGTGAGACTTGAGTAATTTACACTATAAAATTTTCTTCAGTGTTCCATCTATCTTAACAGATGCAAACTGTACATACAAGGAAGCCAACACTGATTATGCTAGAATAAATCAGATCTCGTGGAGTGCTTTTTAGTTTCACGTGGGAATTTAAAGACTTTTCTATAATTCTTATGGCAATTTGCCAAAGAAGCTGTTTACTACAAGGTGGCCATTTGACAGAATGAGTCGAATAGTGACAAAAAAAAAAAAAAAAAACCCAAACAAAAACAAAACCCATAGAATGTTGGCAACTTTAATCTCTCTCTTCCTTTCCAGCAGTTTCATTTCTCCCTTCATAAATGTTTTTCTCCTGGCACTTTTATAGAAAATTTAATAAAGTACCAGTTCCTCACAAGATACTTCTGCACATTCAGAGAGGATGAAATTCCTTCCGAAAGCATTTGAAGTGGGAGAGAGCCCCAAGGGTACTCCATCACTCTGCAGGAGCACTATGGAGAGCTCCCTCTACATTAAAAGCTGCTATCTCAGTGGGATGTACTGTCTTGACTCCAGCACTACAGTCTTGAAGTCTACAGTCAGAGAGGAGATGTTTTCCCACTCTTTTGGTAGGGACAGGGATATACAGTATTTCTCTTGCTGGTCTGAAACATATGTGGACTCTATCAGGAAGTTAATGCAGCATAAATATCATATGGTCAAGGGCTCATCTATAGTCATCTTTTTGTGGCAGACAGCAAAGCAGGCAGCATGGATGGCTGCATTTATGGCCACATTCAGTTCAAACACAAACCCCACTTCCTAACATTTTTTGAGTGCTGTAGACAAAGGAAGTGGTTTACATTCCCCACTGTCACACACAGGGCTTGCTTTATGACAATGTAGTCACTTCGCATTGTCTTTAACAAGGCTTAAGCATTGCACAGTCTTCAGCAGCAGTACCAAAGTGGGTCTTACATTTCGCTTCTGCAATAAAGAGTTTGAATTTGAATGGATTTATGCAGAGAATTACATACAACGAGACTCAGACCACATCCCTTTTTCTAGTGGGCAAGAATTTATCTGAAAGCTTAAAGCCAGTCTTCATCCTGATGTACATTAATGCACTCCAGGAAGCTCCAATAAAGAGTTGAAGATGAATTTTGACTGTTTGGTATATTTAGTATGAGGGATGGGAACAGAGGAATTTCCCTGGCTATTTGGCAAGATTATTTAGCTCCAGGATTTTGGTATTTCTGCCTGTTTATGAGGCTGGAAACTCATCATCCCACATTGCCTTATTCTGAGTTTTTTTCTGATCAGATCCAAGTCCTACACAACCCCATAGAAGGAGAAAATTGAATAAGAAGCTTATGTGATTAATAAGTAACTAAAGGCAGGAAATATAATTAATGTCAATCACCATGAATTCATAGCATCCAGAACCTGTCAAATCTGATACATTTTTGAGAGTACAAATATAGTTGGTGAATGCAAGTGTCAGTGTAACTAAGACTTCAGTACAGTGCATGGGCAAGATAGCATACAGTGCTTTGAATAAGAAAGGAGAACAGAAAAGGAGTGCCTGTGAAATGGATTTAGAAGGGGCAAGACTGCTGGCATGGAAAATTAATTCCAAAAGGAACGTCATCATCAGATGTCTGCTCCAAGTGGTCTCCTGTCCTCCTTTAATTAAATCATTGAAACTGAATATGCCCTACATCAAATTTAAGTTATTTTAAGCTGTCCTCTCTTCCTCAGTGTAATACCAGAGCAAATCTGCCACAAATTTTATACTCCAAAAAAAAAAAAAACTTTCAGAAAGTAACGGGTTGGCAAATCACGGATGGTACAGTGATATTAGACCAAACTGAGACAGACTGCTGCTTTGCCAGGCTGTCCTGTGAGACCACCCAACCATTTCTCTGGCATCCCTGCTGAGTGGGAACTTTTGAGCTGTGGACAGAGTTTACAGCACTGATACATGCTATTAGGAGACCTCTCTTCAGCCTCTGCTGCCCAGAATTTACTGCCACTTCTGGCTATTATTGATTGATCTTGCTCTGTGCCAGTACTCAGTACCTGAACACAAGAATTTTCAAAACAAAATTTTTAGGAGAAATGTCAGGGGCCAATTTCCCAATTAGTCACTATGATGATTGTAAATTTCAAGCTCTTTACTTCTGTTATACTGTTTTATCATCCTGTAAACTTTCTTGTCCTGGCCTCTAATTTTTACACCCACCTCTGGTGGGTACTTTTGCAAGAGTTCCTAAAGGAGTTTGCTGCTCCTTTATGATTCTGAAAGGAATCATATTTATCAAAAACATTATTTAAAACTGAAAAATCAACTGTTTGCAGCTTACATGTCTCCTAGGCTGTAGGTGCAGATTCTTTAAAGCAAGTAACAGCTAAGGATCCTCTTGAGAATAATGAGTTTTTTCTTTTTTTACTGTGAAGACAGATTAGTCATTAAAAAAAAAAAAGGCAGCATATGAATAATTGAACTCTGCATTATTTTCCTCACAGTCTTTCCAGAAACAAAAAAAGATGACAGAAGGATATAGCTAGGCAGGTGTGAACTGTGCAAATAGAACATTTGTCTTGAAATAGCCATATTAGCAAATCAGAAAAATAAAAACAAAACAAAAAAAAAAAAACTTTCATTACACCAAAAAAAATTCTTAGATGACAGAAGGAGAGAGGGAGTTGAGTCAGCTACTTCACAGCAGAATTCATTAACCTTTTTTTTTTTTTAATAACATGTATTATTTTATTTATTTTTTTTTTTAGTACCAAAAATACTAACTAATGGGAGGTTTGGGGAACAAACTGACCACTTCCACAAAAAAAATATTTGTGGTACAAAATTTTCAGATTAATTTGGCTTGGAAATTGTGGTAAAAAATATCAATCAAAGAAACAAGCTTGTGCTGAATATAGGAGCAAAACTTTTCATGTAATCTCATTTTTCATCAGAATTAATCAAGTGATTCATTTGCCTTCAGAAACTGCCTTTAAAAATTCAAACCCCAAATATTCCTCTATAACTTGAGAAGAACCTGTAAGAAGTGTGTTATTTACTAAAAGAGTTTGCAAGCAGTGAAATCCTGCAAATGTATTTGGCTCATTTATGTGTGGCTCCTGGTGAGATGGAGGTGATGAAAATCCTAGAATTTTATATCTAAAAAGTCTAAAAGGGATCATTCTAACGCCACCAAATACAAATAAAATATTACTGGTGTCTAATCCACCCAGAGAAACACGGTGCCAGATCATTAGCATTTCATTTAGTCAAAGTACTGTCTAAATCTGCAGACCCTCCGGAGAAATCCATCTGTTCTCATTAATCAGGGCATCTGTTTTGGCAACTAGTTATTAACAAGAGTTCTGTAATCTGGATGGAAAATCCAAAAGCCATTTCTTTATGGATGTGATATGAGATACCTTGTTTCATCTTTAGCAGATTTTTTCTTTTTTAAAATCCTTTCTCTTGTTTCTTATCCTTCTGTCCTGTCAAATCCACACCTGCAAGTGCTTCACGGAATTGGTACCTAATCTATCTTCATCATAGTGAAAGCACACAGATTCCATCTGGGTGATGAGAAGATGGATGTTTAAGAATCCTTCATCAGACGCACCAGCCTTGAATAATTGATCTCTGCCTTCATCATCCATGAGCGCACACACACTTGGGTTGGCACGGAGCTGAAATGTGGTCTCTGCAGCTAACCTGAGAGGAAGAGTTTGTAACGTTTCTAAAGCATTCCTTAAAGCCCAGTGGCTATCATGTCACAGAATATTATTTTATTTTGCGTTTTTTTGAGATGAACTGTCTGACACATTAAACAACAGCTGGAAACAACATTTTCTTTTGAGAAGGGTGTTCTTGAAAATGTCTTGAAGTGAACTGGATATAAATTTAAAGAATCAAGTAATTGATTGTGTGATCTGTACATCATGATGTACATGAACAAATTTCCATCCACCTGTCGTCAAGTTCTGTGAGAATAAATCTTTTTACCTGTAGAAAAACTCCTACTTTAATTTTATTAAATTTAAAATTATCATTATTACAGATATGTGGTAACAAAAGCAATTGCATTCGTTTTCCACCTTCCCAGCAATAAAATCAAGAGGGAAAAAAAATAAAAATCTGTGAAATCTGGTCTCTGTCTGCTTTCATATGAAACCCAAATTACTCATGGAGAAAAAAGAGCTGATGCATTAAATTGAATTATGAAACTGTTTCCCCTGTCTCCAATTACTTTTGTTTGATTTGCTACCCCAATGCATATAGTACATTATTAGTAGTAGAATCCACTTCAATATGAGGTAAAGCACAGTTTAGTGACCTGCATACATGATGGGGAATAGGGAACTTGAGCTCTAATTCTGGTGCTGAAACTAATAACTTTATTGGCCCCGGGCATTGTGTTCTGGCCTCAGATCAACACTCTATCCCTCTTCAGCAAAGAATTTAAGTACAAGGATAAGTACATAAGACACTCTGGGATTTAAGCAACTGGTTAACTGCTCTGCTGCACTGCAAGGTATTTGTTGTTTCTTATTGAACCTTTGAGTAATAAAGGAGACAGAGAAGGAAATAGATCTTTGAGATGCTAGCTGAAGCCTGTGTTAGATTTTGCAATAGGCATAGGAATATTTGATACAGCAAAAATAAGCCTAGGATATTGGACACAGATGTAGTAATTTAAAATAAAAGAGAAAGAGCTGATCCCTGAAAATGAGAGATCTAAAATCTGTCATTTGTCTTGTCCTTGCTGAGCCAGAGATTGCAATTATGATAATGACTACCAAAGAATTTGCTGTATTCATGCTTACCTAAGTGTTAAACTTATACCATGAAGTTTCTGACGTAGAGAAATACAATATATGCTATAATAAATTTAATAGCTTTCATGTGACTGTTCAGAAGGACAAAACTTGTTAAAAAGCAAGCTTATCTTTGTCTAACAGTCAACACAAGTAGCTTGATCTTTAAAACTGATAAGCAGTAGCAGCAGTGGAAGCTGTCATTATTCTGCGCTGTGCCAGCTCAGACCCTATATTTGTCTTTGCTTCCCTTTCTATAGAGATGATAATACCTATTCACCTAACTGGAATGACTGACATAAAAACCAACTCTCTGAGACTGAACAGTGAGATTCCAGGGTATGTTAAAAGCCTGCCAGTTCAGTATACTCAAAAAATAGATGAACTGTTTGCTTTTCTTTTTTTCCTTTTAAATAAATCTCTAATTATTAATACTTTACATTTTAATGGAACCATCACAGTAGGAATTGAAATAGCTTCTGAATATATTTGATTCAAGGCAAAAGAATCACAGCAACATAACTTTTTCTAACACAAGAGATTTCTATGAAAAATAATTTTACCCAGAAAGATATTACAGAATTCTAGTTATGAAAATAAACAGGTGCTTAAGATACCATAAAAAGGAACTTAACATCTACATAATTCATACTCTATTTATGGACTAAATATAATCTAGTCTCTCATCTTCCACATGAATTTGATTATGTCCACAATATCAGTCAGAAATTCAAAGGCTGGCAGAAAGACCACTCCAAAGTAAAGAAAATTAAGCAGCCCTTCACTGTTTGACTGGGGAGGATGCATGGGTAGTTCCTAGGGCTATCTCTATTCCTCACAAAGGATGAAAAAACCACAACCTTGCTGTGAAAATTCAACACTTTGACCAGCAATGATTCTCTTAAAGACTCTTTAACAGAAAAAGGGTTAGGCAGTAGGATACATTAATATTATTAATACTAATAGTATATTGTAAGACATGAAAAGTGTATTTTCTAGGTGATTCATAGAGAAAAATTTGGAGATGAGGAGTGATTAGACATTGGGGAGGACGATACAGGGAATTTAACCTTGACAAAGTGGTTGTTTCTGGCCTTTTTTGTGCTTTACTTTCTCACATATAGGTAATGTTACGTCCTTTTACTGGCTGGGGGCTTTCCCCCCAATATTGCAGATTAAGAAAAGAGCATGTTATAAAGAGGTTTTGGATTCTGATGAACAGAAACACTGTGAAAATGCTGCTTAATTACTTTGGAAAAGATTAAGGATTTTCCTTAGATCGCAGTGGTAGGAAAACACTCAATGTACCACAGGACGTGTGTACTGGCAGCAGTCATCCAGGAAGCTGCTATCTTCACTTTTATGTCTCTGAAAAGATCTTATCCATATCCTTCATGACTTAATAAAAAAGCCCCAAACTTTACTGATTAATTGCCAAACTCTTCTAATGTAACCAAAGTTGCAGTCTTTATCTAAAAGCTTGGGGGGAAAATGACAAAATAATTACAAAAATATACACTATACTCCTTTATGAACCTATTAAACAGTGATGACAATGTATCAAATCTTTCTGTATATCTATACATTTTCTATGAGGCAGAGTAGTTGGAAATATCACAGGTAGTATATTAAAGAGAATGAAAAGCAGTTGAGAGAAAATAACCTGTTAGTATTACGGTTCTTAAACACCAAAGGTCTGCATTCAGTGTACAGCCAATAAGACATATTCAGCCAGAACATTGATAATTTTAGTCTGATTTTGATGATTGCAAATCCAGGTTGTTGGAGTAGAGATAGCTTTTTGCCAAATGTTTGCATGAAAGTAGCTTTGAGTGATGTCTAGTTTGAGTGTTAAAACCTATGCTAGAATTTTAAGGGGAAAGATTCACCCTAGTTATACAGTGTTCAAGTTGAACAGGTAATACTTTGCTGAAGTTAGTAAAAGTGCTATTGATTTCACTGGGCCCAGGGTTAATTTAATGAAGGTTTAGACCAGCTTTAGCCTTGTACTGGGTGCATCTAACCTTTTGTTTTCTGGTGCTTTTGGTTAACAAGTGGTGAGAGTGCCTTCATGCACTGACACTTTGACTAGACCTTTCATAACATTTTCCTGAGTCTTTTGGAATTTTGTTTAAAACATAAAATCTATAAAGTGCATTTATAGAAAATGCTTTGTATTGAAAATCCATAAAGCCAGACAGGAAAACATAAAGTGTTTGCATTTTCAGTATCCTTGATAGTTATTCAACTTTCTTCTGCAACATTACTCCCTTCTTAAGGGAGAAGGGTTTGTGTTGTTTTTTTGTTGTGGTTTTTTTCCCCTCCAAAACTTCATCAACATATAACAGCATTGATGCCTTTCTAAATTGCTATCACAACTCCTAAAGCTGTATAGGGCTGAGCTGCGAGGTGCAGTCTCATTATGCATTCCCTTACTGTTCTGGATCCCTTCTCTCTGAGCTCAGAGCTGTGTATTCAAACACGAACTTCTGCTTATATGATCATTCATAAAAACACAAGCCAGGAGAAAAATTTATAAACACCAGAGATCATGATGTGTAAGGTAATTGATTTGTTCATATTCAATAGAGACTAAAGCTTATAAATCAACTGCACCTTCATGTACAGGTGAACTAAATAAAAGTGACATATATATTAATGATAATTTTTTAATTATGCAGTTTGTCTAGTGAAATTTTGTTTCTCTGAGCAGAAGACAAGTTAACATAACAAAAAAATATATTGTTTTCAACCATGATTACATTAATTTATGTCAATCCCTGCAGCTCAGCCACATACTGAGGTCTGAAATGATTGCTTCATGAGAACTTGTCATTTAGAACAACGTAAAATGTAACCCAAGAGGTTTGCCCTGCACATATTTCTTGTTAAAGGCACTTATTTTCATAATATCCTGCAAAATGCTTCTGTGATGTTCAACTGCAGGCTTCTGAAGCCATGTGTATCCCTCTGCATCCTTACATTTGACAGGCTCTAAGCATATGTTAGGTTTCAAGCACGGAGTATCCTGGTATCAGTGTAGCTGTTGCTTCACAAAAAGTGGCAATTGAAAACCAAAGCCTGGAGAAGCAGAGAAAACAATTGTTTGAGAGGATAGAGACATCAACAGAAATAGCTTATCTAAAATTAGAGTGAGATGCCTCACTAAGCCCCAAATAACACTGTCTTTTTTTATGCAGCCTTTGTTTCCAGATCTCATCTCTTCATGAATCATAGGAAGGTACCTCTGGTTCAGACTGAATGGTACCCAAAGTTAGCAGAGCACACCCTTATTTTCTTTCTCAGTATCCAATTAGGTGCCAGCATGATAGAGCAATGCACTAATTTAAATGAGTGAATTTAGAAGTAGTATAACTTAGAGTGTCCTTTCGTTTTCCTGCCTATCTATTCATCCTGTCTACTCACCATTTTTAAAGAGAATCAGACACCTCAAGCTTTAAAATTCAAAAAAATCCATCACTTACTGGTGACATCTGTTGTATTCCGTAATTGGAACTGTTTAATGAGCCCTCCAACATTGCATTTGAAGTGATAACAGCAATTCCACTTCCTCTTCTTTGTGTGGAAGCCAACCTTTGACGCATGTAGCTGGAAGGTAGATTTGTACTCTTTAAATAAAAATTATTCTGGTTAGGAATGTTTTGACTCAGAATCCCTGCCCTGCTCCTCCTTCCCACAGAGACCAATACTATTGTTTTGAAACTGAAACTCTTAATGAGAAAATGTTTGTTTCAGTGACTCTTCCATGAGGAAATTCAAACAGATCCTGAGAGTCCCACAAACCTAAAACTCTCATCCCCAGTTGCCACAGGATTGTATCTCAGTGCAGATTAGAATACCTGATTTGTTCTCTAAGTTTCTTTAGGTGGAACATCCACTATACCTGGGAGACTGACACTGTAATTTCATGACTCTTAATCGGAATCAATTCTTTGCTAAAGATGAGGCAGAGGAAATCTTGAACTTAGAAAGCCCTCTGGACACCTTCAATGAATTGGAAGATGCTGAGAGCTCCTCTTTGTTTCAGAAACCAAAGGAAATGATAACATTACAAATATCTGGTTTTATATTTGATCATGAAGCATAAAAAGGAATTGAAGAGGAATCTGAAGATGAAACTGGAGGGAGAACAAAATAGTGGAGTTCACAGTTCTGAACTCCAAAAAAAAGAGCTAATTCACATAATAAGGATAATGAGCTCCCAAAGTAGGCTTAGAGAGACTCCAAGGGCTGTTGGTAAAGTCCCTTTGGGAAAAAAAAAAAATCTAAGAAAAAAGCCCAGAAATCAGAAGAACTGGCAATTGGTGATAAACTGGAAAATGCATCAGCAGAATAAAATCAAATAAAATAATAACAAAGGAAATCTTGCCCTTGTAATAGCAATATAAACTGCAGAATATAACCTGGACAGAGTAGCGTAGGAGGAAGAATCTGGATGGGGAGATACATGAGGTGATAAACCGAACACAATTTAGTACCAGACCACTGGGCTTCCTACTGCAAAAGAGACAACAGAACTATTTCAGATAAGGTATAAATTGTCTGAGGGAAGCTGCTGTTGAGAAGCACTCATCAGGGAGACAGAATCACACACAGTGATTTACCAAAAGAGGTGACAAACTAGAGACAATCCAATGCAATGAAACAAGAGGGCTGAAGACTTTGTAAACCCTGGACACTGAGGTAAGGATAAAAGTGTTGAAAGGCAATTATACAGATTGAGTTATTTGTTCATCATTTATTTGCAGGAGATTATGTATGATGAAAAACGTAAGTAGTGTTAAGCACTGGCATAGCTGCAATGTTTCTGAAGGTTGGATGAACAGGTTAAATGAAAATGTGCTAAAGGGTGCCTCAGATATTTCTTATCTTGCCACTAAGCTGAGAGCAGAGGGAACAACACCTGGAACTCCCCTCCAGCCGTACTTTTCCTCCTCTCTGTGCTTTCATGCTTCTCTGGTTTGTCTGCTGAGGAGGTAGTAGTTTGATGGTGAGCAGAAGTGTTATAATAGAAAGAGTTAACAAACCAGACAGAAGAAAAGGAAGGAAAAGCGTCAAAGTCATTCTTCACAGTTATGCTCATCACTTTTTCAAACAAAGATACAGTGCTATTTTTAGCAAAGTTCCTGGAAACACAACATGCTGAATATTCATTATCCACAGCAAAAGATACAAGATGGTTAGCAATATTGTTAAATCTGTCTTTTCTTTCACAAAATGGATGAAGCTCAAAGTTGTATATATACAAGTACTTGAACTTTTGCAGTATTTTGCAATTAGAGTGGGCCAGAAAAATCCCAGCAAAATATGGGGCTTTCTCTTTTAAAGAAAAAAAAAAAAAAAAAAAGAAAGAAAAAAAGAAAAAAATGTTAATCATTCAAAGTACATTTTTGTTCAAGATCTAACAGGTCCCATGACTGGCTGTTTTCCTGATGACTTGCCTGCTACCTCAGCTGCCAAACTAGGAAGACCTGGTCAAGGACTCCACAAGGGCATCAAAGACTTTCAGGATACAGGTGGCCCAAACTGGATGGCAATCCGGCAGTGAACTTCCCTGTGAAATGTACTTAATTTCCCTTGTGCTGCTGGATGTTTTAATCAAGTTTCTTCATTAACTCTCCATTGCTTTCAAGGGAAATTAAAAATTTCCATGAGAAGAGAAGTCACTAGAAACTTTAAAGTTTTCCATATGGGAAACAATTTCTGTATCTTTGTATATGGCTTGAACAACTGATACTACAGAGCACGGACACAAGGGAAATAATAACATAGTTGCTTAAGGGATCAGCACTCATACTATGTAAAGCATAAGGAAGTGGTTCTTCTGTGAGGGGGAGAAAAAAATTTGTTAGCCCTCAATTAAATACCATTGTACATGCATAGGGACTAATCTGACCTTCTGAGGCATCTGCTGGGAAGACAAGCTTCCCAAGTGCTCTCCTAGTTGACGATCTTTTAAAATAGATTTTGAGCACATAAGACTGATTCTGAGTTCACAGCAGCACATCTCATGACTCAGTGTGGCAAACAGCCAGATGAAGATCACAGTCTCACTGACAGTCTCATTCTTATCAGTCCTATTTCAGAGATCACAGCTACCTGAAATTGATTGCTTTGCATTCACAATAGCCTGCCATGTAGCACTGCATACCTCCAAAAACCTGCATCTTTTGCACAGTCATAAGCAAAAGGTAGAATGGACTATCAGACCTCCCAATGCATCTTTCTTTGTAGTCATGGCATGATGCTGTCACATCAGGTTAGTGATAGGTGCCAAATGGCTTTGGATATTTTATCTGTCTAAAAGGCCTCATTGCCATATTATGCATGAAATCTCACTAGTGAATGTTTTAAGTTTCTTGGGAATTTAATAGGAGCAAGAGTCATCGTTGCATTTTTAGGGAAACACAATCTGTGATGACCAACATGCTGTGAATGTTCTATAGCTCAACCAACACTTCAGATATGCTACTGGTGCTTCATGCGCATTTTCCCCTCAGATCTACCAAAGCTACTTCATATTGCTTTGCGTGCTTCTTGCTGATGTGTTCAAACGCCAAGCAATGAGGTGCATTGTTTTTTGAGGAAAACTGAACTCTATACTTCAGATTGCCCATTTTATGTTTCACCTCACTCCTTGATGGGTTATGTCTATACCAGGAAATTTAAAGATTCCCAGGAACATTTACTGTTAAACTGCTAGAGTGGTGGCAGGCACCTTCTGGCACATTTTACATGACACTCTCCAAAGCTGCTCCTGAGAATGGCTGAGCTAGCACACAGCACAGACCTTTCCAATAGGCATCTGGCACACAGCTCCTCCTTTTTGGAGGGATGTGTTCACTTATTAGCCCAGATGTAAGGCCTTCTATGGCAGCTGGCTTAAGTACTTGGGAATGCTCATGGGCACACCTAGCAGATGTATAGATACATCCATAGGGAACAAAACTAAACAAACAATCAAAGGGCCAAAGTACTCAGCTGGCACCAAGAGGGTGGAATGACCAGAACTAGACAAGCACATGAAGGAAGGTACTATTCAGTCACATTTTGTCACACACACACATATGTGTATCCATGTCACATGAAGATTTAACTGCTAAAATGGGGTATTGCTGCTCTTCTGGTATAGCAGTCTCAAATCTGCTTTGCTGTCAATACTAAAAGTTATACAACCTGTTCCTTTGGGTGGTCCAGTGGCGTAATGGTTAGCACTCTGAACTCTGAATCACAAGGGCACGAGTTCGAGTCTCAGTAGGGACCGTTCCCTGGGCAGTTAAATGCCTCCCTGCCATCTAATCCCATCAGATCTCAGATGCTGAGCGCAGTGTCAGCCGCGGTGTTAGCTCGCTTGGCCGTGGCAAATGAACCTCAGGACTTAAACGGTGGGGCCAGTTCTGCACATGCTGTGCCTCACCTAAAAAATCCACTGAGCAGGCTGGAAGGGCACACCCACGTGGGGAGAGCCCTTCCCCAGATCTTCATTCACGAAGTCTGGCCATTATTATTTTACAACCTGTTCCTATTCCAGAAGTTATTTATCTCACTTTTGCAAAGGTCTTTTTTTCTACTACTTGTTCAGGTGTTGTTTTCTCGTAAAGTGCAGAAGAATCACCCAGATCTACTCAACTGGAAGTAGTCAAATTATGTACAGTAAGAGAGTCAGAAATGCAAATAAATTCTGTACCAGAAATACCTCACATGTGATAACTGGGGGGGGGTGGGGGGGGGGGGGGAAGGAAAGAAAAAAGAAAATGAAAGGCAGGTTGTAGGTATCCCTCCACCCCCCAAAAAAATAATTAACCAGGAATTGTCAACAATTCCTAGATCTGTTACAGATTCTTTTGTACCTCAGGAAAGTAATTCGACAGTCTTGGATTTGCACTTTCCATATAAGCACATTATTCCAGTGTCATTTAGAAGCAGCTTTGGAGTTTGAAAGCATTCACATTTTTTAATTACTTTGTCTTCTTCAGTTGAAAATATCCATAAGAACACAAAACATTATTTCAAAATCTGAAATGGCTTTGAGTTCTGCTCAGCCATGTCTTGATATGCAAACAGACAAGAAATTAATGACAGGCAAACAGACCTGACACTTCATGTGGCACAGTAGTAATGACTATTTTATTAGCAAGAGGAGTGAATCAAAAGGTAAAGGAAAACTGTATAACCAATTTGCATGCCTGTATTTATACTGCTGACATGATTTCAAATGAGAATACTGTCCTAAGTAATGTAAGTATGAAGATATTTAATTTAACTTACAGTCAGGCAGAAGCAGAGAATAGATATAATTTGAAAACAACTTTTTTTTTTTTTTCCCCCGTCTCTTTCAGGATAATATTTCCTGGAAAAAAGAGAACACATTTGCTAGATTGAGATGAATTTAATCTCACCATTTTGGTGAATGGTCCAGCATCCAATTTTTACTAAATTTTTCTGAAATTGTTCAGACCATCAAGCAGTTGTGAACATCTGAGGGGTTTTTTTTTGGTTTGCTTTTGTACAATTTCAATATTTTTCTATATACAAAAGAGAGCACTGTATTTTGGTATTTACTTAGATTGTGAAATATGTTATTATTTAACAAACACCTTTTGGTCTCAATTTGCTTTTCAGTTACCTTGGAGACACTCCCTCAGTCCACACACTTGTTTTGGAAAAAAAAAAAAAGAATCTATGGAATTGGTATTCCTTAATAACAGAATTACAATCCTGACAAACTTCACTCTTAGCAATTGTAATTGATAAAAAAGTACAGAAAATTCTGTTTATTTAGAACTGCAGCTTGAAGGCCTGCACCCAGACCTTTTAAACACACAAAATATGATGGAGAACAGTATTTCCATTCCTACATCACAGTGACTAACTATTCCATTCTGTGCATTCTGGGGCATGCTTCGTTGGTATATAGGCTTTCAAAGGAATTTCAGTTAAGGAGTGGCCTAATTATTATTTTTTTTTCCCCTAAGAAAATAAAAGCAGAAGTAAAAACATGAAAATATAACCATTTGGAGGAAGGACACAAAGTCTCCCTCCATCTGTAAATCCCTCTATTTTGAGTTCTCTCACAGCTTTAATCTTCCTGCACATGGTAAGCAGATTGCTTAATTTTACATTCCCTCTTTAAAAGTATATCAGTAGCTGCATTTGCCATACTGCTGAATTCATTAAAGAAATTTATTCAAACAAAATTTAAAATCATCTTAAAACTAGAATGTTAGATTATGACATTTTGTAATTCAAAGGAGTGGCCCATATCAGTACCTCTAATAAAGACATGACATTGTCCAAAATTTCTGATTTATTGTTGATTTTGTACTCCAGTGGAAACACAATTTTTATTGAATGCAGTGGATTTAAGATTTTTTTCTATTTGAATATAGGCTAACTTAATTAGACTTGGATCTTAATGTTATGAATATTAGCTTTTTTGAAACATAATGTCCTTCAGTACTATTCAATTCCAGAATCTGAATTCTTCTGCCTCTCAAGAAGTAAATGGAATAATGCAAAACTATAATGATAGGTATGTTTATTTTTTGTGTGTTCAAAAGTATTAAGATATTTGGGATTTTATATCTAAATGATTAACCCTCTGGTAAGATATCTAAGCCTGTTTGGAATTTGATTTGAAAATATTTATAGTCAACTGTAATTTTTGCATGGTACTTTGAAGTAGTTGCCTCTTCTGGTCCTTACCACCTTTATGTTCTAATATTTAGTACAATGCCTGAGATACATGTGAGAGTATCGTTATGTGTCTGGAAGACATGTCCTTTGTTTGACTACTTATATGAACTAAGGTATTGAGACTTAAAAAAAAAGTCTTTCTTCAGGAAAAGAGTCTTCAGGAAAACATCATCAGCTGAAAGCAGAAAGAAAGAAAGATGACAGCAGACCTCTAACTATGTTACTGGCAAGACAATCATTATGCCAAGAGAACCAAAGTCAGGGACTCACCAGCTCTGTGGACTGGACTTTCACTGGATAACTCTGCCCAGGTATTCAAGCTGCTCTTGTTGAAATAGATGTTACCTAGCAGTAAGATGCTGTATCTTGTATTTTGCATGCCTACTGTTTTATGTGAGAGCATGGTCAACACACTATTCTTTATGGTCTCCTCTGTTTCTCATTTGGAAGAATGTTGACCTTTATTTTCATTATTGCAACTTTTCAATTCTTCATAACTTATTAATTTTAGGTAGATCTGGAAGATCAAGATCAACAGTGGGTGAAGCCCTTAATATACTAGCATATTGTGAAATTATAGACTTTGAACTAAAAGTATGTCAGACTATGTTTGAAACACTTTTAAAAAAAGGTGATTTTAAACACTTCATGTGGTAAAAAAACTCAGTGCTCTATGGGCTACATGTGTAGTATTTTTCACTTAGTAATCACTGTCACTACAACTATCATAAAGAATATAATCAATATTGCTGAATAAACAAAATCAATTAAGTATTTATTATTTTTGCTGCAGACTACTATGGAATGGTAGTTATTTACCATTTGTTTGAAATAAATAGTAGAAATCAGTATCACATAATAAAGTAATAGAACATCCCAAAGAAATGAGGATATGTTACTAGAATTTATAGATGCAAATGAAATCTGCACACTGATGAGCAGGTGAAAACTTCTACAATAGTATTATTACCTAAGCATGGTTGCTAATGCTACATCTTGAAAAAGATTTGCCAGTAAGTTCCATGATCCAAAACTTTCATTCCTATGATTCACCAGAAAAGAGATTTTTTGAGACCTTTTCCAGTAATGCATGTGTTCCAGTTAGTACCTAGTTTGCACCTTGGATTATTTTGTTACATTTCAGTAAGGAGGACTTATGTTATTTGGCCTCAAGGGATAATCTACCACCTTCTGAAAGCTAGTTCAATGAGGTTCATTTGCCTAAATCAAAACATCTAAATTTTAAACATCAAACCTGAACTGATCACCTTTGTAACCTGTGCAGTCATGAGGAGAAATCTTTGCAGAGAAATGTTTGCAGATAAAATGATTCCATTCCTCTAATGATGGGTACTCACGTCTGGAGCAGCCAGGCAGTTTTTGCAAGTGCTGCTAAAGTTTGATTGATCTGATCTGCTAAAACCATCTGTGTTAGGACAGCAGATTACATTTCAGAAATTTCTACTGCTGGACTTTATTATCTATAATATAACTGTAAGCGATTATTTTTCAGAGATGCATTGTCCACCAAATACCCCCGGCACTGAATCCAGCTAAGGACTGACTTAAAAGTTTTTATTCTCTAAGCACAGTGTAATGCTGGAAAAAATCACCGAATATTTGAAACTGTGGATATCATGGGGATTGACAAAGGTCAAAATGGGTTGGGGAAGAGTGATTGATCCAGGGTTAATGAGCTGCCATGCAATCAGCCTGTGAAATGTACTTGTGAGACATGTTAGACTTTGAGGGAAAAGTAATAAAGGAAAATCACAATTCAACTGAGGCTGGAATAAAGAAAGAGCAGACCTTCGGTTCCCAGTGAGACCTTGCCTGAAAATAGGAACTTGTTGGATTGTTTCTACCAGTTGATTCATCCCTTTGGGTGAGGGTCTGATTCTTAAGTGGGATTTTGAGATTCCTGATCCTGACTACAGTTGCTACACTCCTATTCCTGCAAAAAGGTACTTCTATCCTAGGTGTCAATTTACATTTGTCTGGTGGGCCTCTGAACTTCCATAAGCTTCCTTAGCTTTGTGAAGGTAACTGTCCTTGTGGCACTGTTGAAGGGAGACGTGTCTCATTGATAGGCTGCCTTGAAGGAGAAGAAATGGCTCTTTATTACTCATCCTCGCAAGGTTTTAATCGTGCTAGTGTATTTCTTTTCAAGGTAATGAAAGGTTATTCCTTTCATTCAGAAGCTCATGGCTTTAGCTTTTAGGATGTGCTACATATCAGAGCTTTATTGATACATTTTTAGTATCAATGCCGATTTCAGCTCTCCAGAGCTCCAGGGTGTCACTCCAAAATGGAACTTCAGGAAGCCCCTACTGTGACCAAACACCATAGCAGGCCCACTGCTTCAGTGTTGTTAATTTCTGCTGAAAGGGAAAAAGAAAAAAAAAAGGTGTGGAAATAAAGAGCATTCTTAATACCTTTATTTTCTTTGATAATGCCTCTCATAGCATACCACGTTCTTCTGGCATACCTCTTTTTAAATGTCTCAGTGCAATTTCACAGAAAAGCTCAAAGCTTATTTTTGTATAGTTTTCCTCTCTCAGTCATTATCCATTGCAAATAATCCTTCTGTTTCCTTAAACTGAAGCTGTAAATGCATAACCTTTCCCCCTAAATGTTCTCTAGTTATCCAAAGCTAGAAAGCAATGATATTGTTTCCAAGTCAAATATTTACCACTAAATTATGAAACACTTTGATTAAATAAAATAAAAAAGGAAGATCGACATAACAACTAACAGTAGAAAATAACTTACAAAAAAGGACAAAAATAAGATAAATATGTAGTATGGATAAAAAAAATTACCAGATATACCAAAAGACTGTTTATCATTCAAAATAATGCTTAAGAAATTACTTGCACCTAAAATATTACTTCAGACTAGGATATTGTAGTCTAGTAAAGACAGTGGTGATGCAGCCTACTCTGAAAATGTCACATCTTTACTATTAAATTACCTGTTAATGCATATAATGATTAAATATTGCAAGTGCCAAGAAACATTGGAAAAACCTGTCCAAGAGGCTATTTACTAAGCCCTGTGTCTTCTCTAAAGTCCAAAATACCTTTCTCATGGCATCAATTGCTGGTTAAATAACCTAGCTAAGGAAATAAATATTAGGAGAACATTCATGTGGATGTAGCTGGTCACAGTGGTCCTGTCCTGATTATATCCATCCAGGAGGCCCTGGTAAAAGCTGAACTATGGCTAAAGGTTAGCAGCAGAGTGAGGCAAAATGACACTGAACTCGTGTCAGGAAACTGAATATGGTTCTTCTGTGGTGAAAATGTAAAACTATTTGGTGCACAGTTTACTACCATAGATTGTCCTAGAAAATACTCAGTCTATGAACCCATCTCAATTTCAACATGAAGATTCACCCAGAGCAAAGCCCCACCATCTGTTGCCACTTTTAAAATGAATAATGTGATGGTGCTGCAATGACATCTTGTGCAACTTATGTGGTCTCAAGAAACATACTTTATATGCAAAGCAGACAGTTCACTATTAGTCTAATTGAAATATTTTATAACATAATACATGTGCAACAAAAAAGTATTAATAGTTCAGTGACAACACTGAAATCATAGTCTAAATTATCTATTGAATACAGAAAAATCTAACAACACAATACAATATCTATCAAACTTTTTGCCATATTCTTACCCTTTTCCTGAGTCTTAAGGTTGATGACTTTGGTCTGGATGAGGGGGTTAAAAAATCCACCAGTGTCCCAGGTCTCTCAGGTAAAGACGCATGATTTTATAAGTGAAGTACTTCTCTTTGCCGTGAGAGTATGAATTTCGTAGTTACTCTCTCTTCACACTGACATCCTCTCATGGCTATTTTTAATGCATGCTCTAGCACAGTTTATATCTTTCTGCTTCACTGATCTCTGATTCCGTGTTGTATCCAGATGTATTACAGGTGGTGTCCATTACTTGTTCTCTGGTCTTTTTGTCACCCCTAAAACTGGTTTTAGGTACCTACCTAGTTCCCAAGGATGTATTAGTTTAGTATTCAGTAAGTGTTCACTGCTAATTTGTTTATCACCCTTGTGCTTGTGTTCATTCTTTCAAGACCTTTGCTTACATTGCATGCTTGTACTCCTCTATGTCACATTCATATTCCAGGGTCATCAGCAGTTCCTTCTGTATAGACTAACTACATGTTATCACCATCTATTACTTTCAGAAATGTATCAAAATAATTGCAATAATAGGCTTTGCATGTTCCAATTGTACAAAGCTAAAAAAATCCTAAAATAATTGGGTGACAGCCACCTTGTCATTAGAAAACTGATGTTAGACATAAAACAAGCAAGTTCCAGGCAAGCCTGGCATAAGCTTGCCAGGCTAAGCAAGACTGACAAGACCCTGTGCTGAGGCCTCACAGAGCCAGAAAAATGCCTTTAGCCTTTTATTAGCAAAAGCAATAACATATTTATTTGGCCACACAAAACTATTCTTTTCTGGTTTATCCTTCCTTAGTTTGTAGTAATGATCTCAACAAACACTCAGGATCTTAGCACTGCTGCAGGGTTTGCAAGTACTTTTTCTTGCATACTTCTGAAGGAAACAAGTCACAGGAGAATTAAAATCCTCCTTTCCTACATTTGTGATTTTCATTTTGCTTACTTGTGTCAAATTTTTAAGCCACCTAATATGCTCAGAAGTATATCTTCAACATGCTTCTGAATTATCCATTTCTCCACTATGGCAGCATTTCAGAATACATAATAGGAAAGAATTATGTTGCAGCAGTAGTTATGAAAGTGAAAAATATAAGTTACTCAGCTGTGCTCCACTTTAGTGTAAAAAAAAAAGGCTATTTAAGCTTTTAGCAATGGTTGAAAGCAAATTTCCTCCGTGTTGATATATACAGGGTGTAATGTTAGTTGTAGGTCTAGTTGTAAGAGGTTCTAGATCATCCTCCCTGGCCCTATGTTTAGGATTCAATTAAAATTCAAACAAACAATAAATTCTGTGCCTGGATATAAACCCAGGACAAGACCCAATTGCCCTGACTCAGATGTTACACTCAGTTTAGGAAATGTAGTGTTATTAAGTCAGATGCCTAAGTCTAAAATTAAGGATGGGATTCATTTTACCTGCTTCCCCTAGAAAGTAATAATGGAGTAAGTGAATCCTTGAAGTTTCTCTTTGTCTCCTCTGACTCTAAAAGGGGACTAAATCATTTTCTTGATGTATACACCCGTATCCGACCTAATAAATCTGGTTGTGGGTAATGAAATATCTATAACCTAAGCCTCTAAATGTAAGAAAAGATAGATGAGGTGAGTGCTATAACCTAGTAATAACCACATAGACTATTGAAACAAATCTAAATGCGTTGATTTAACATGAGACTTAAAATATGTTTATGCAGACAAGTCACAGTTTTCCACATAGGAAGTCAGGAAAGGAATATATGTTGCTAATGAGGGATAACCTATGTGTAATGGTTGTCACTCACACTCTTAAGAGAAATTTCTGTGTTTAGTTCTTCTATAGTGAGTACTTCTTTGCCCATAAATACTATCACATCTTAATTCCATGTTTTGTCATGAGTCTCCTCATGTAGTCCAGTTGTGCTGCAGATGTTTACAATGGTATGCATGATCATGAGAAAAAAGACAGAAATTGAATATTAACTTTGAAAGACCAGTAATGATTAAAAAAAAATTGATCAGAACAAAGATCTCACTGTGATAAATAAGTCCAAAAAGAAAGGCAGGTAAATAAGATTCTTAGAGATAAAAATTATGTTTATTTGCAGGATGATAGAAATATTTTTATCTTATCAAGATAAAATTGCATTTCATAGAAGGCTACACTGCAATGGCGGGGTGTTAAGGTAAGCAACCAATCTAAATGTTACAAGACAGAACAATAGAATATATCTAAGAGTAGAAGAAAAATGGGTCTGAAAACTTCAGGCAAAGCAGGACTTTTTTCACTTGCAGGGCACAATGCCAGGAAATTCCTTCTTTTCAGTCAGCAAAGTTATGTTATCCTGTCAGATTTTTGGGGAATATTCACTTTGCTTTTTAAAATATTGAGGTGCAAGAAAAAGTACTAGTAAATGCTCACATCTGTGAATATTATAATTTTTTTAATTGTAATTTTTTTTTTATTTTTACAAGCAGGCACATTTGACTACATTTATTTTGAGTACAACAGGATTATACTTGAAATGGTTGTTTCACTATCTTAAAAATTAGTTGGGCTTTTAGAAGCATATTAATCCAGAACCATTACTTACCTATATTTAGTCTACAACTTCCTCATGAAGGGAAGAGAAGGGCAGACACTGATGTCATCCCTGTGGTTACCAGTGACAGAACCCGAGGAAATGGCCTGAAGTTGTGTCAGGGGAGATTTGGATTGGATATTAGAGAAAGGTTCTTCACCCAGAGGGTGGTTGGGCACTGGAACAGGCTCCCCAGGGAAGTGGTCACAGCACCAAGCCTGACAGAGTTCAAGAGGCATTTGGATGATACTCTCAGGCACATCATGTTTTTCTCAGGGCTGGTCCTGTGCAGGGCCAGGAGTTGGACTTGATGACCCCTGTGGGTCCCTTCCAAATCAGCATATTCTGTGATTCTGTGATTCTATGTTTCTGTTACCTAATGTACAACAAAATTTGCAAGCAGCATGTAAAGAATTTTTAACCATAAAAACATAAAAACTGCTTTAGAGGGTCAGATCAATTTTGTTTCTGAAAATGGCTCTATAACACTTGAAGAGTAAAGTTGCTTCATTCTCTTTGTACTTTTCAAACCTTGTTAACAATATCAGAGAAATCTGCTTGTGTAGGTTTTTACCGTGCACTTAAGAACCTGTTGCCCGTGACTCTGCTGAAATCTTTTTTGAACAAGCTTTGTTGCCTGATTCCACATCTCCCTTTTGCTACAAGTTCCAGAAGTTTGGTACATGCTTGGTAAATTCTATTTGATTCTGTTGTTGAAACAATTTCAAACAATACAAAAATTATGGTATTTAGCTTCTGTCTGAGTATTCTGGAACATAATAGAAATCCATTTTTATGATACAAATTGTTCATAGGATATAATTTTCCTGTTCTTCATTATTATGTGTATTGTGAATACAATGGTAAGGTTTTGGTAGTTGGGGAGGCTACAGTGAGAATGTGACTGGAGCTTCTCCCAGATCCAATGCCAGCCAGCTCCAAGACAGATCCGGCACTGTCCAAGGCCAAGTCCAGCAGCAAT
>JAWWEU010000158.1:53342337-53354963 GCA_035583155.1 Acropternis orthonyx | reverse complement strand
TGGTGTGATTAATTGTGTGGAGTCCTCTGTTCTATTAGCCCCCAGATATCTTAGTTTTCTTTTTCAAACTAAGACAACTACCTAAAAGACTGTGTTACATAGCACACTCAATAAATAATTCTATATGAACTCTGACCTCTGATGGCAGTTCATGGCAAACACCGCGTGATCCGTTTTATTTACATTTTCATAAAATTTTTAAGTTCTACGTATTGTTTTCTTTTTAATGAAGACTAACATCCTGTTTCAGAAATTCCTTTTTAACAAAACCCAACACATTTTATTTTCAACTTTAAAGACACTTGAAAAATTTGGGACCACCTCTTATCCTTCTGCATTCCTACGGACACTTGTCTTCAGTTTACAGAGGGTCTCAAACCAGACACACATTGTGTGGGAAGTCCAAGTATAGCCCCATTCACCATATGGCAGGTCACATGGGACTTAATGTCAGCAATCCTTCCTCCCCTTCAACATGATTATCCCATGCAAGTGATCAACAGAACAAGGTGGGCTCATCCCAGCAGTCAGCAAACAGACATCTCAAGCAGAAAAGATCACGTATGCTAGACTAAAGAGGTAAAACATACAGAGAAAGGATTTTAAGGATTCTCTGTGGACAAAAAAAAAAAAAAAAAAAAAGTAAAAAAAAGAAAAAAAAAAAAAACAACCACCCACAAAACCCAAAACCAACCAAACAGCAAAACAAAAGCAGCACTGTACAAAATGACCAAACACTGGCATTTTTTCTTAGGAAGGGCTGAACATCTGACTGGACCAGATTCAAAAAGTCTTTTCCCTCTGAAAGAATGCCTGCAACAAGGGAATTAGAGGCAGATGGGCCATTGGCAGCCAGAAATTGCCAAGTCGCAGAGCCACAAGGGAACACAAGACGGAAGGGGTGTCCAGCAGGTATCTGATCCGGCTCAAAGCAGAGCCACCATCAAGGTTAAATCAGGCTGCTCATGGCTATATCAAGTTGCATTTGAAGCTCTCCAAGGGCAGAGCTTCCACAGTGTTCAGGCTCCTGTTCCAGATTTGGGCCACCTGGAGGATGGAGCTTTCCGCCCCTAATAAACAGCATTTCCCTTCTTGCCTGAAGCCTCCCATGAGGTAGCAGAGGTTTCTGTGCTGAAGGGGCAGGGAGCAGCTGGGGTGAGCCCACATTCTCCTGTCTCCCTGGCTGTGGAGGGACCTGGCAGCTCTCATAGCACCAGCGCAGTGGTGGTAACTCGAGTTTCAGAGAGAAAAAGCATGACTTGAGCTGTGGCTGAGCAGGAACCTCCACTCACACAACACTCCTACTAGTTCATCCATAGGTGGGCACCCTCGTACTGAGGCCACCCCTCACTGTTAAATATCCTCACACTGCCTTCTTCCCTCCAGGAACTTAGGCATGCAACCTCCTCTGGAGGTTAGGCTTAAATTCCTGACTATTAAAGATGACATTATCCATACAGATGAAAACTGGATAAACCTCAGCTGCTTAGTACAGAAGCTGTTGAGACCTTCAGGCAAAATTCACGTTCCTGGCATCCAATTGTGTTATGTAAAATTCAAAAAAAGAAAATCCAAAATAATACAGGAATGCCTCGTCAGACCACCTGCTTGTGTGCCTCCCTCCTCTTACAGCCAGTCATGCCCAAATCCTGCCTCCCCTCTTGGAGTCCACAGACATTCATTTCCCAGTACCTGAAGGCTCCAGCAGCCAGGAGTCTTAAGATAATCCTGTCAGAGATAGTTTTTTGCTGACATAATTCAGTTTCTAAAGTAAGGAAGGTATTACATATACCTGACCTACTATGTGGCTTAAGCATTATTATTTACTGCAAGGCCAGTATTATCTTTCAGTTTGCACAGCTGTAGTGGTAAATAAAGGGATCTCTTTTAAAATGTCCGTAAGTCTTAAAAAAAACCAAACCAAACCAAACCAAAATAAAAAAATTATACAGATTTTCTTTTTAGCAAATTTACTAAGCATTTAAAGAATCATCACACCGAAGACTGCTCTCACATATGTAGCAATAGAGGAAAGGAATAAGAAAATATGAAAACATCCAGAAAAAGCTCCCCAAAACTGAGGCAGACTATACACAGGACAATTAAACTGAAAGTGAAAATTTCTTGTTTGAAGTCAGTCCCTGTATAATATAGACTGCACAGACTGAACAGTCTGCATGATTTCAAGGCTTCACTCTAAATATTATTTTGTCAGTTAAGAGAAAAAAAACAAACTGACAAAACATTTGAGAACACTATGCAGCCTCTGATATACTCTGGAAAAATTGTTCAAGTAGGGTGGAAAAGAAATTCAAATCATGTTGAGAAAATACTTTTGTGTTGTACAGAAAGAAGCTTTATCATTAGGAGACTTTCAGCTCTGGAGATCAGACTTCAGAATCAATCAAAGCTCCCATGGAAAACATTCGAAATTGTGCTTGGAAGAGGTGTTCGTTATGGTTACTGGTTTTTTTAAGGATCAGCTCAAAAAATAACAGGCATTTTTCACCTGATTACAACTGGACATGAGCTAGAAAAACAGCTTTGGATAAATCCAGATGCTTCTCAAGTTGACCTTCAGCCACTTCAATTTTTTTAAGTTTTTATTTCTGTCACCTTTGAACGTTCTGTTCAATATCCAAACGTAATGAAACTGTCTCTGTATTAATGCATGGCATATACTTTTCTACCAAGCATCTATGCAAAATATTTTACAATAATGAGGAGATTTAATGCACTGTAACTTGTAGTAAGATAGAGAGACGCGCACAGCAGTTGTTACAGGAGAGAAGTCCTAAAACAAGGCAAAAATATAAATTACAAAGCAAGGATAACAGAAAATAATCTCAGTAGTACATCAGCCAAAGACAGATAAACAGGAACAGCCATCACAGTGTGATATTACAAGATGTTCATTACTCATGACTCTGAGCAATAGCACATCATTTTGCATATTTATTAATTCTTGTATTACAATGCTAGCAATGGAGTGTGGTCTTTGTCATGAAATGCTGGATATAAAAAAGCAGGTAGAATAAATTAGTTTAGACTCTGTACATGACTAGAAACTGTGTAGCACCAATAAAATTAGTGCTTGAGGGACATTAATTTATTTTCATGCACAGTTCTGTTGTGTTCATGTTGCATTAATTCTTTGTTTGGACAGGTGAGTAACTGGAACTGAGGGAAACGTATAACCCCAAATGTCATGTACACTAGGGTGTATACTGATGAGCAGAACAGGTCTGAGTGAATTTAAATCCCATATCCCCTGAAACAAAATTACAGCACCCAAAGTATTTCCAGAATATGGAAGCTGGGGTGATGTACTAATATGGGTCTCTGAAATCTAATTACACCCTTCTAACAGTCCCCGCTGGCCTCATCTAGTGACAAGCCATTTGTAACTCTTCCCCAAATTCATCCTCTATCCCCACAAAAGGCACTTCAGGGACACCAGCCTGCCCTTGGGTATGCAGCAGTTCAGCACAGCTCCACTTCAGCCTGATACAGGACTGAAGAGCCTCACTGGTGGCCAAGAAAGATCAACTGAAACACACAGTAGCAGGAGTTTTACTTTCAGCAACTGATCTATCCAAAGCCCCAAACAATCACTGAACTCTGTTTTCCAGTGATTGAAACTCTTAGCCTAAATACTCTGCAATCAAACTACAACACATAGACAGGGAAGATCAGGAGAAAGAACAATTGCTGCTGCTGCTGCTGCTGCTGCTGCTGCTGCTACTACTCCAAACCTGGAAAAAAAACAGACACCATAAATCAATGCTTTGTGAGTTTTTATAATTTTTCTCTAATTAGTATATTTATTCTAAGTCCATTACCACTCTGATTTTTCTCCAGATTTTGTGTTCCTAACACACAAAACCTCATTCCTTCACCTCTTTTCTGACTATTGTCAGCTGAAGAACTCCTTAAACACAGCTGGCTGTGGGTGGCAGCAGGAGGCTGAATTGGCAGAAAATTTCAGGCTCAATACAGTTATCAACAAAGGCAACTTTTTGAGGCTACTGATGGCTATTTATTTCACAATTCCAGGTAGAATTTCCTTGTCCCCTTTCTAACTGAAAAGAACCATGTAATTCAGCCCATCACAATAGTTAAATAAACTAAGATTATATTTGCCTCTCACCTATGTGACCGCAAAGGGTTCAAGTGCGATAACATCAGTCACATGAACAAAAGTGAGGCTAATAAGGTCTGAGCAAATTCTTACTCTAATTATATACGTTGTCAAATAGCAACTACTCAGAAAGCAGCATTTCCTCCATATGAAATACTTTATGTAGCAGGTCTATCCTTTATTCTCCTCACTATTGACGTATCTTTTCAATTACTACTATGATGTTTTTAAGACAAATAGCTATTATACGTTGTCAGTAAAATCTATGTGGGGGGATCTGGCAGCAACATATTCTTAAGTTTCATACGTGACCATCTCATGTTTGTTCTTCCAGGAACTATTTCCTAGTTCATCAAAGCTCCAAACTCCCTAAATCAGCCAATTCTTAGCATGAATGAGGTAGATATTTCTGTTACCTGGCTTGCTTTTAAAGAATAAAGGGTTGTAAGTGTTGTTAAGTGATTTCAAAGGTATTTAAGGACAAGTAGTATAAGAATGCAACTCTCCCCAAACAATTTTATAGTTAATTAGTGAGTGAAGATACATGCATTTTCCAAACTTACATACATACTTACAGCTATATAAACAGTGCTCAGCACTGTGCACATTCTTGTATAGGTGGTTACATATTAGAGCTTACAGTACCTTTATTCTTTTCTCTTGCTATGAAATACTGTGAAATGTTATGTGTGGAAATATATATGGAATAAAATGTTTGATCTTTTATATAGTTTAAAATAATTAATTTCCTGCTGGAGTGGTTTATTTAGGCCTTACTAAATGTCTTATGTGGTAAAGAAAAATGCACATCCTTGCATATCCATTTAGGTTTAGATACACTGAATGAGGTAACGCCACATGCAGAGAAGCACTTGAATGTTTTGTTTTTGAAACCAGTGTGCATGAAGGATCATGTGTATATGTTGTTTCCATAAAAAGAAAAAATCAGCTCTGTTCTGATTAACTTTTCATATTACTGAAAATGCACATAGGATCCTATGGTGCTTTTTACATACCAGTGTGTGGACTTGATCCAGAAACATGCATCTCCTGAAATGGAAAGGGAATTTGGAAAGACTTTTCACAATGAAAAATTAAGATGGAGAAACCTTGACAGAATATATATGGTTACTTTTTAACAGAAATAATTCAACTCAAGCAAAATTGCTGACATAGAGATCTGAAAGAACCTGTCAGAGAGAATATGCCCTACAAAAATGGATTAAGAAAACAACATTCTTTGATACTTTCTGAAAAATTTGGGGGAGTTTGTTGTGACAAGAACTTGCCAAAATAAAAACACTTTTTAAACGGAACTTTGTCTTTCTTTCTTTCCTTCCTTCCCATAGATGACCTCCCTAATGAAAGAAAAAACCCAAATAAACAACAGAAATCAACGACCACTTCCAAACAGTGCCATCAACAGCCCTCCATTCCCTCCACTTGCTGTCAGGACTGAGAACATTTTGAAAAGCTTGTCCAAGATGGTCTTTTAGGACACTTGGAGCCACTGGGCTTCAGATATTTGTGACAGAACTATCTTCATGGCCAGGACTGCCTGGGGCAGCCAATGCCTGGTGGAGGTGGATCACACCTGCCCTCATGGGTTGCAGAGTCCCCCCACATCAGACCTGCAGCACAGTGCCCAAACAGCAGCTTCTGTTTGGAGCATAGGTGAAGACAGCATGGGCTTTATCCACTGCTGTGAATAAAGAACATTTGGATATTGCTTTTTCTGCTCCCAGCTGACTGCCAGCCAGGCATCCCATTCCAGAGCCACCCCACACTCTTCAGTGGGCCTAGCCCAAAAATTATCAAGAGGTCTTGGAAGAACTGGTGCAATTGACACAAAAGTCAGAAGGAATTTTCTGATGGGTTTGATAAACCCCAAAAAAACTCAGATTAAGGTTTTAGTTTTAGATAGGCCCAAAGCCAAATATAGCTAGGCCCCAATTTCGTGGGTCATGTGGTTAGGGACAGGTATCAGCTGACTTAAGTGACCAATGAGGTATTTCATGCCATCTGATGTCAGCTCAACTATAAATCAAAGAGCAGGTCCCAGTGTCTCTCTCTTCTCCCTTTGGCCGTGCTGGGAGCTCCTCGCTTCTGCAGCTCAGAAACATTAGGCCTCAGAGCAGCCTTGCTGAGATTTTCCACATCAGCTTTGGTTTCTGGGAAGTAAATACTTTTTGTTTGTTATTCTTTCATCTGACAGGGGTTTTACCCAGGAAATAGTGGGTTGTTTCTCTGGGGTTTTGGGTGGTGGTTTCTTGCGTGTTTGTGGGGAGGGCAGACTTGAGATAGAGCTATGGTTAAGTTGTCTTTATATCTGTACACATATATGTTATAATCTTTGTGGAAATATATATATATATAAGATTCCTATTTTGTTGGGTTTTTTTCCTCCTCCCCATTCCTGAGCTGAAACTCTGTCATGTTGGGGGGTGGTTGGCATTTTGCCAAGAGGTCAAACCAAACAATAACAAATTTTGTCATCCATTTCAATAAAATGGATCAGAGCTGTACTGCTGTGGTAGAACTGGGAATAAACTCAACGTCTGTTCATTATAATAGTAGTGCTACCAGCTTTTACGTTCTACTCCACAGTGCTGGGAAGAATAAAATTATCACAGTGGATAAATTCTACCTTCACTGTGTCAGACAGGGTAAAAAACCCAAACCACATTATTTGAAGTAGGAAACATGCATAGACGGAGTGCTTGCTGAGCCCAGATGCCTAGGCACAGACTAAAATAAAGGATTTTTGACACATAATTACCAGTAAACAGTATATTTGGTTTACCTTTATGGTAGCCCATCCAATTTCTGGATTTCAACATCAAACAGGCTGAACCTCACCCATTTCTGAATCTGGACTGACAGCTGTGCTGAGAGTCTGGGTCTGACTAAATACCTGCATTAAACTTTGTCCAATCTGAAAAAAAATTCTTTTAATACTCTTCTAGGCTAAAAGCAAAGCCTTTATTTGCACATATTTTGTATTTCATTAGAGTATGGTAAAATTGTTTCCATAGAAACACCAGGGATATATAATTTCTAAATAATGATTTTTCTACAAAGATCTCACAAAATTATTTTCAGATTACAATGAAAAAAAAAATCCTCGAACTCAATTCACTTATTAATATTACAGAGAGAACATATGTAAAGACTTTGGGCTAGTTTAAAGGTAAACTTGCAGGAGAAGTGAACCCAACTCAAAAAGAGATGTCAGAATTACAATTTAACAAAAAGATTACAATAAATACAATGATACAGAGTAAAAATTGGGTTTAACCCACAAAAAACAGATGTATAACCCAGCACTCTCGGGCACAAACAGAATGGTGTTCATTAGCCCCTGTGCTGAGCACCACGTGGTCCCTCTGAGTACAAAGTAAAATGAAAGAGAAACCTGTTGGTGAGGATGATGGTCGCAGTCTGGTCGAGAGTGGCAGTCGCAGTCCTGTTGAGGTTCTAGTCCTCCTCTGGATCCAATGAGTGGCTTCAGAAGTCCCCAAGCCCCAAGATTATATATGTTCAGGTTCGGGTGGGAATGCCCAATACCTCCCCCCAGGGCAAGGAGTTTCACAATGGGAGATTTACTCTGTGAGTCACGGGATATTTTGGAATCCCTGATGGCCCATTAGCAGACATGACCCCTCAGGCTGGGTGTGAAGGTGCTAATGGGCTCTCCGGAGGGGAGTTATCACACCTGAGTCATGGGTGTGAGGACAGGAAATCTTCCTTATCCCACAGAGTTCTTAAACACCCAGTTTGTAGCCTGAGGGGTCAGGTGTGCCCTGGGAAGCTGCTGCCAACAATCCATTATTAACAGTTCATGAGAAATGACACAGAGAGTGTAGAATACACTGTTTTGATTACATCCACACAGTGATAAACTGGTCCCAGTTGCTGTAACTAGGACAGACTTTGAACTTCAAATCACAGCTGTAAAAGATTAAATATAAATTGAATAGCTTAATAATTCTATCATAGAAAATAAAAAAATGAGAAAATACTAGAAACCAAAGTGAAAGTTACATCAAGTGTAATTTCACTGATTCAGTGATCAAATATGTCAGTGTGCAGTATGACGTATATATATCATGTATATATATTTGGATCACTCTTTTTGTTTTCTGCTTTGACTACAAAATGTTTTATGTCTGTATCTTGGTGCTGTAATATCAATTTTAAGATTAAAAGATACATAAAAATTAAATATATTTTTTCTGCTTGTTCATCATCCATTCCAGTAAAGTGCTAACAAATACTAACTTGGGTAGGATCCTTATTAAGAATCAAGTCTTCCAGCTGGACTTTAATTGGAAAAACATCACCTATGGTAGGGATACGTTATGAAAAGACAAGGATTTCTCTGAATTCCACTCTCAAAAGAAACAAAAAGCAAGATGAGCAGAAAAAAAAGGAAGAATAGGTGATAAAGATGACGTTATTTTCCCAGGCTGGGTAGAAGATAAATCGCAAAGAACTTCAGGGCTGGAGAGGAAGGAGATTTGAAGCTGGAGTGGAAGTAGGGATTTTATATTTCTTTCCTGTGTCACATAATTCTTCTATTATTTAGGTATAAAACACAATGGTGTTACAAACCCTTTTGTGGTGTTTTGGCATTATTTCTTCATACATGTAATTTTTCTAAGGGTGAAAATGTCTTCAGAAATTCTGGTGTTTGATTTTGCATTTGCTGCCAAGAAAACGATATACATCAAGAAGTACATAGGGTTGAGGTTAAGTGAAACAAGAGGAACAGCACTCAATGCAGATCAGGTCAGTGAACAAAACTGCTGGGGCCAGTCAGTGGCAAGTGAAGCTGTGGGTGTGTTCCAGAAATAGTAGAGGGGAGAAGAAAAGAGAAAAATAGTTACAAGCTGAATGAAATGTCAGGCAGATCCCAAAAACAAGCACTCCCAAAAAACAGTGTCTCTGACCAGACATCTACATAAAACTTTGGAAATAAATTGCTCTTCTCTTTCTCTAAAAAATTCTGTTTAAACACTGTGGGGCCTTTGCCATGGGTCATGTTGTCTTACATGATTTTTGTACAGTAACATGAATATACAGTAGAAAAAAGAAAAAGAAAAGAAAAAAAAAGAAGTGACTGAGAAATGGAAAATGTTGACTGAATGCACAGAGTGAGGCAGAGTGACCCAATGGGGGACAAAGACCACTTATAAAATGAGGGTAACAGGCAGTTTATGAAAGTTATTCAAAGATACTTTGAAGTGGTATATAACTGTCTATTCAAAAAGTATGCCCAAGTGACTAGAAACTAAGGCCACAGGCTGCCACAACCCTGAAGGACTTGTGCAGTTACTATTACAAGGAATTACTGTTAGCAGAAACTTGCTTTGAGCATGAATAAAAATAAGGGTGCTACTTGCATGCACTAAAAGCCTTCCTTGCACAGTTGCTTCAAGAAACACAGCAGCTGTGCTTGTTAGAAAAGAACATGAAGTGAGTCCAACACACAACTGCTGAGTCTGAAAACCCACCAGGCATCCTGGTCCTTGTCGGGTTCTCAGTATGTGTAACACTATTGAGTATCCCACCCTCAAACATCAACCTGTCTCACTGAAAAGAGGGCAACCATCTGCAACATCTGAGAAAATCCTTCCCTGGAGATAGTAGGTGCAGTATTTGGGCTCAGGTTCTTTCTGTTTTGTTCTCTCCTTCAGGGAAAAAAAAAAAAGAAAAAAAAAGGAAAAAAAAAAAAAAAAAGAAAAATTTAAAAAGTGTGGAAAAGCTTTTTTTTGTTAAACATTGAAAGAGTATTTATTTATTTCCAGTCCAATGACTCTTCATGAACTGCATTCCTCATGAGATTCCTTGGTTTAATGGCCTCGTTTGTGCTTCATCCCACATCCTAAAAAAATACTGTGAAAATTGAACTGTCTGGGTTAAAGCCATCCAGAAAGTCAAATTTGAGAACAAAACCATTCAAAGAGTATAATGAAATCCACTGGGACTTATTCTATGAAACAACAGACTCTCAACTATATAGTTAACAAAGTATTGAAAAGGTATGTGATCCTAAAATATGAAAGGTACCACCTGCTGTGGAATTAATTATTTAAAAAATGAAAGAAATCCTGAATTCTTACCCATAACACTAAATAACAGCTTTTATTAAGGTATTTTAAATGTCGGAAGGTGACAGGTCAGGTCAATGAGTTACATTATGTGTTCTGCCACCACACTTTACACATTGATCTCCAGTTTTGTGGGAAATGAGTTCAGTACCCAGCCCTGGGCTCCATAAAAGGAACAAAGCTCTCTGCTGCTGTCAGGTGTGTGTATCACTCCCACCACCACCAACTGGCTTTCACTGTGCCATGCCATCAGAGCTCTCATCCTGATGAAAGCAAACTGACATTGGCTGTTCAACCTAGATAGCAGGGGCATTTCCGTTTGGATCAGGAGGAACGCTTTCTCTCATCCTTTTCAGGATAAGAGGATGAAACCGACTGCACAGAGACAACAGACTTTGGGGTCCATGGAGTCAGCTAGCTCCCATAATATCTCAGATGACAATGGCTTTATAATAAAGCTTCTACACTAGCTAACTGTGTCCTACTTTAGCACTTGCAGAGCAGTGGCAGACCATTATGACTCCATTAGAGCAGGATCCTTGGCACAGAAACATTTTTCATTGATCTTATTTCTAGGACAGCAAAGCTGCCAGTCCAAACTACTTTTAAATGTAATTATCATTTTTCCTGTAGTTTTGCAGATGCTACGCTGAACTTACAAATTTAAATTATATATTGAAGCTTTTTAAATCAGCACCTCACACAATAAAATGACTAAGCACTGATAACCTGCCCTTCAAGGCCTTATTTCATTGTTTTCACAAATTTGGAAAATTTATGAGCCATTGCTTTTTTTGGGGGGAAGGGAGAGCATTTTCAATTTTATTAGTTTTGCAAAGCAGTTGTCTAGCACAGTAAGTCATGATTAAGTATATGCAGCTGGAATGTTTACTGCGTGTTTGCACCTGCATGTTGAGTAATAAGACCCAAAAGATTTGATAAACCTACAAAAAATCACACAGAAAGACAAAGGAGGACAGTGCATTAGAGAACAACCTGCAGGCTTCTCTTCTTAAGGGGGTCCAGAACCACATGGGCATTCAGTTGCATAGTAATGGCCTAAATATTAGCATTCTTTATTTATGCCAGTCTGCATTCATGCCTTTCATATTATTTAAACATGAAGTGAAAAAAAATATTTTTGTCTTTCTTGTTAACAGGAAGTCTTCCAAAGCCAGTTACTGAAAATGCATATTATTATCCCGAGGCACCATAACATCCATATTAATCTCTCAGGAGTGCTCTTGGGAGGGCTGTTTTATGATTATGTAAGATGGTTTTGAATATCTTCACATGATAATAAACAGTGTCAGCTTCTCCCTTTGCTTTCATTATGAAATCTTCAAAAATTAGTGCATCTCCTCTTGACACAGTTTTGAATAAAGCCTGAGTATTTTCTGAGTGATAGGTCAGATTGGCAAGAGGATATATAGCATCAGATAATTACATTTTTTACAGTATATTTTTTATGAAAAATGTATAAAATGTATTAGAATGCCATAACACTGTCGTAAGTATAAAGACAAACAGTGTGGAAAAAAATAGAGAAAATATACAGCAAGCTGCCCAACGGTACATTTTGACTTTTGAGCAGCCCTTAGTAAGTCACTTCACTGTATGTGGTTAGTAACCAGATGGAGGAGCCAAGAGTCTGTTCTTATAACTGGCACACAAAAAACCTCTAACATTTCTACAGCTATGGAAATAAAACAAATAACTAAAAAAGAGCACTATTTAATCTGAATGTATTGTCCTTTCTGTGCTTTCATATTCAAGACCAAATTAATATTCTGATCAGATCCTGGGAGTCTAATTCACTCTGCAGCAAGACACTGAGAAAATTCCTTATAAAACTCTTAAAAGTGATTATTGAAAATGGCTATTTTTGATAATTATTCCCAAGACAGTTGTGTTTTGCAGTGACAGTGACCAAATTCTCAGCTCAATTCAAAAGGCTAAATGCATAAATACATTGTGCTAAAATTAGTACTATGTAAACATTCAGCAGTTTAAGTCAGATACTCAAAATCTAAAAGCTGGCTGAGACCTGAAAAAAAGTCCATTTGGGCTGTTTAAGTACTTTCTTTTTGACATAGCCTTACTCAGGCATCTTGCAGAAGAATTATTGTGCAATCACCCTTCTTATTCAGTGAATAGGAGGGTCGTTATTTAATTAAGAAACTTTGAGTTTGTACAACTTCTGTTGTACAAAATGTGCTATAAATACACCCCAAGGCCACACAATTCAAACTGTTCCTGCCAGGGTAATTTCTTTCCTTGCAGGTGCTCACTTTTAGGAGCTGTTATTGTTTTGGTTTGACTCTTGGCAAAATGCCAACCACTTCCCAATGTGACAGAGTTTCAGTTAAAAG
>JAWWEU010000158.1:53317561-53341493 GCA_035583155.1 Acropternis orthonyx | reverse complement strand
AATTTGTGTAAATATATGTATATATACCAGTTTCAGTTTTAAGGTTTTTTTCCCTCACTTCTTTTAACTGAAACTCTGTGCAGCTCTGAGAGACTTAGCATTTTGCCAAAAGTCAAACCAAACAATAACAAGTGGCATCTTTTGACAGAGAGAAAAGAAGTTTCATGATTTATCAGGCAAACAAAACCTGACAAGAAGACCATGGCATAGAATTGCCCAGTTGTTAAGGCTTGATTTAAGCCAAGCTGGAAATTAAGCTCCACACAGCCGCTCATTCAACCTCCACCAGTAGGAACAGGGAGAGAATTGGAAGGATGAAAACTAGAGAACTTGTGGGCTAAGGTCTCTTTTCTCTGACTCCATTTTTGGGCTCAGCTTTCTGCCTCAACAGCGCTAGCATTACTTAATGCTTCTTTCTGTCTTTATACCTCAGGCTCTGGAGTACCTTAGGAGATAGCTATGCTCTTCTGCCATGGTCAGCTCTTCCCATTAGCCACAACCTTCATTTCTCTGGATACCTCTTACGTGCAAAACTTTTGGTCCCAATGGGTAACATCTAACAAAGCCATAAGACACTGAAAACTGTGTCCATTAACTGGGAGAGACACTGCACAAAACTATTCTTCTCTCTGTAAAGCAAGGAAGTACATGAGGAAAGGAGGAGATTTTTGAGACTGCTTAAAATAGCTTCTGTCAGGTGAATTTCCAGAGCGCCATTGCAGGTGCTTTCTGAATCCTGACAACTGGGGTTCATTGGCAACCCTCCACCTCCCCCCACTACCCACTCAAATTTCTCTCAGAAAGTGTTATTTCATTGCAATCCATAGCAAAATAAACCACAGAGAAGAGCTTCTCTTTCAAACTGACAATTTTTTTCATTATAATTCTTCAGTCCTTAAGCAGTATCATCACATTTTCACTTAAAATGAAATTTACTTCAAAAATTTACTATCTTAAATATATATGCATATGTTTATAAATACATATATATACATATGTGCTTTACATTAGTTTTTTTCTCTCCACATTGAGCAGTCTAGGATAAGCAAGAAGACAGAGAATATAAAAAAGGTGTGATTTGAAGTAATGCTAAAATTTGGCTGAAATTATGCTTAGGTATTAGGTGTAGATTTTTCCTGGGAGGATGAATTCCCCAGATATATTACTCTAATTGAAACTACACAAAAAATATGCCTAATATTTGTACAACGTATTTGGACACTTTCCTTAAAAGGAGAACTGTACACAAGTATGGACAGATGGGGAGAAACCACCTTGCACCTACCTGTTTTTCTATCCATCTGTCTGTATTGGCCTCCTTCAGTGCCCAGAGATCTCTCTGTGAAGGGGTGGGTGTAAACTGACCCTTTCCCCCCTCCCTCAAACCTGTTCCATGAGTGCTACCAGTTAAGAGATGATCCTAATGCTCTCATCCCTTCCTTTTCCTCCCTGCTCTCAGAACCTTTGTCAGTCTCAAGATCATCAGCTGTCATTATGCCTCAATATTTAGTGAAGCTTAAAATACAACTCTATTTAGGTAATAAATAGGAAAGAAGCAAAAATACAGAAAATAATTATGGATCAGATCAATAGAGAAACATGAGCTTTGGACCAGGCTCCTATAATTATTTCTGACCCAGCACATCTGCAAAAAACACCAAGCAGTGATCAATTCTACTCGGTGTGGGTAAAGTGTTTTGAACTTATTTTGAACAGATGTGTTATTATTACCTTAATTATCACGGCTGGGTAGAGCACCTATTTCCAAATTGCTTTTGAGCTAATAGCCTCTCTAAGTTAAGTCTATTAGCATGATAATTTCCACACCTTGGGACCTCTTTTGCTATTTTAAAGGTCTTTTTTTCCCTAGATTAAACTTAAATCAATCACAGATGTTGTCCCAATGTATATTCTCTAAAAAGAATAATCTTCACAGCAAATTCTTGCCTTGATTTCAATGGGTGCGTGGTAAGTGCTTGCAGTAGTGAAAAACTGCAATTGTTTCAGGGGGATTATGTCTATGCAGTTCGAGTAAGTACAGAGGTAACCCCCTTGTGCTGTGGATACCCCCAGATGAGTGCGAAGCCAATGTACAGATTTCGTGTACGGAACACTGACATTAGCTTTAGCACAAGAGGATGGTCCTTGAAATCACTCGAATCAGGCTAGAGGTGGAATACTTCAACCTGGATTCAGAATACGCTCACCAAAGCAGATGCAGAATTCAGACTTCATGGGTTTTTTGGCTTTCTATTAAAACAGAAGTTCAGACCTCACCCTGAACATTGGTCCTCTGTGTTCTTTTGCTTGTCTAACACAATGTCTGTACATAAGGATTTTTTGAAGAAATAGAAAATATTTTGCTTGCATAGTAAAGGTATAATTAAAAAAGAGAAATTTGCTTGGCTGTACAAACAATAATTTCACAAAAATGGTGTTACAGAGTCTTCACAGAAATAACTCTCAGCTTATGCAATTGTAAATGAGAGGGTGATTTTGTCAGCTGTGAAAATGGCACACAGAGAATGATAGAAAAATGCATCTCAACTTTAAATGTGTGGTGCTTCCACTAGCAGTTGGGGTCCAGGTGAAAAACCACCACATGAGTTATCTTTAAGGAGTTTTGCTACTAGTTTGGGTTTGGTTTTTTTTATTTGATGCCTCTGGAAACACTTAGCAAGCCCTTATAAATGATGTTTATAACATATAAGTGCTGACAAACCCTGAAGAATACAGTAAGTCTCTTAAAAAAAAAAAAAAAGAAAATACATAATGAATTATGATCACCTAAAATATGAATTATAGATTCTGTGCAAGTTAGCCTGATTCACGATTATGCAGTACTTCAGGGTCTGCTGCTACATTTACATTTTTAACATGAGCCTTTTTGGTTTGTATCATCTTGAAATATAGATTAAAACTCCACAGCCAGATGATTAATTAAGTCTAAAAAAACCCTGTGTGCCTGATCTGCACATACTGAAAATGAATGCAATGCAGTTTTTACCCCAGATGAATATCCAGCTCTGAATTTCACTCAGATCCTAAGACTTTAGGATTTTTGTATATACAAAAAAAAAAAAAAAAAAAAAAAAAAAAAAAAAAAAAAAAAAGTAGACTTCCTGGAATATCAGTTCTGTAATTTATTTCTGATGGGTGAGAGGACAAATGAAATTGTATAGTGACATGAAGTCAATATGTTTCACAAATTCTTCAGATGCAATCTTTCATCTGGAAAAAAACCCAAACAGATCACTTACTGGAAAACTCAGTTAAGGACTGGAGACTTAGACACAAAAATTAACCAGTCTCTGTCCAAAGTGTGTGGTACTTAAAAATCTCACATGGGAATTCAAAGAAATCATACTGATAGAATGGTTTGGGTTGGAAGAGAACTTAATCGTCATTTAGTTCCAACACCCCTGCCATGGGCAGGGACACTAGACCAGGTTGATCAAAGCCCCACCAGACCTGGTCTTGAACCCTTTCAGGGATGAGGCATCCACAATTTGTCTGGGCAACCTGTTCCAGTGCCTCACCACCCCAAAGCAAAGAATCTATTACTAATACCTTACCTAAACCCACTCTCTTTCAGGTTGAAGCCATTCCCCCTTGTCCTGTCACTGCATGCTATTGTAAAAAGTCTCTCTACACCTTTCTTTTAGGCTCCCTTTAGGTACTGGAAGGCTGCAATCAGGTCACACCAAAGCTTTCTCTTCTCCAGGCTGTACAAACCCAGTTCTCCCAGACTTGCCTCATAGCAGAGGTGCTCCAAACCTCTGAGCATCTTGGTGGCATTCTCTGGCCTCACTCCAACAGGTTGATGTCCTTCCTGTGCTGGGGATCCTATGTCGGTATCTGGGCTGTCTCACTGCAAAAGATTATAAGAGCAGCCGTACTGCCTAAGACAGGAATAAGTTTTTTTTAACTCTTTTGGAGAACTGAATAATACAGCTGAATACTGAAGCAGTGATATGTGTTTTCCAACACCTTGTCTGTGCAGAGAAAATCTCTCTTCTGATAAATTATTAAAAACATAACTGCTAACCTATTTAACTTTGAAAATATGTGTACTGCAATCAGGAATCATGCTGCTCAGTTATCTGAACAGCTACACTCCAACTCTGGCATTATCTAAAGTGCCTGCACAAAACAGTACATGAAGAGAACTGTGTCCAGTGAACCATTTTGAACAGTAAATCTTTCATAGTTCTGGGGCAGTGTGTCAAAGAAATCTAGAGGTTTCCTAAATATAGTAAAACCTATTTATGTATAACTTGGAGAAAGTGTCTAAAAATACTTCCAACATGTGGAAGTCTTTCCAATGTAACTTCAAGCATGACAGCTGCCCCATTTGTGTCAAAGGACTAATGAAATTTATTCAATAATTTATCAACGTTAAAGATTTTCTCTAAACAAATACAGCTTCACTGAAACTAATTAAATATTCACTGTGCCTTTCAACATGGAAGATTAAATAAGCTGTGGCATTTTGCAATTTTAATTTATGGTGCATTTTCCAGCATCTTTGGATTAGTTTCATTTTTAGGAGAATCAAACATTAATATAGAAATCATGTGACCAGCAATTGTATGTAATGTGCTCTTTTCCCTTTGTTATTAAGCTTAGAAGTAATTAAAGTACTCCAGTATTTGAACCAGGAACACAGTGATTAGTGTTAAAACACAATAATATTCTTAGTTAAGGGAATTTCTAAATAAATCTTATTTATTATGCATATTAGAGAAATACAATCTAAAACTGACAGATATAACTCATCAGGATGTTCCCTTTCAGTGAGGAGATTTTAGGTTTTGGTTTTCACCTTCTGAAGTGGAGGTTTAAGTTAGACATTAGGAAGAAATTCTTTACAGAAAGGGTGATTAGATATTTGAGTGGGCTGCCCAGGGAACTGATGGAACCATCATCTCTGGAGGTGGTTAAGGCAAGACTGGACATGGAACTTAGTGCAATGGTCTAGTTGACAAGGTAGTGTTTGGTCATAGGTTGAACTCAATGATCTCAGAGGTCTTTTCCAACCTAATCGATTCTGTGATTCCGTGATATTCAAAAGGATACTAACTATGTGGTAGAGGCTGCTATAATGTATTCCCAGCATCTCACTAAGAACAGATATATCAGATTTTATCACCATATTTGAAAACTGTTCAAAACTTGGGATTTGCTATTTTAACATTTTCAGATCTTGGAAACATACATGTACCTGATTATTCCACATTCTGAAATTACATCCACAGAACTTTTCAGTCAATGAATGACTGAGTTTTTCTAGGTCCTGGACTTCAATAGTCTGTTTTGGACCTTCAGTAAGGTGTTTTGGACTATGTCCTGCACTTGCTTAAACAAGTACTTGAGTGACTGATAGATATTTCAAGTTTTGGACATGTTAAGAAAGGCAATACCTAAGTAAATATATAAAACACTAATTTATAACTTAATAATTCATATTTTTTTTTCTGCAAAAAAAAGGCAACTGACATAATATAAGGAAAGACTTCCTGGCCTCTTTGAATTAATGGGGCACTTGTTTTTGAACCCACCTGTCAAAATGTCACCAGTGCTACCCAAGTGTCTGCAAAGTTTCTCTCTCTACTCAATAAAAGTATATTAATATTGCCACTGTTGCAGAATCAAGTACACAGAATTCAAGAACACCAATGCAATCCTGAAGAATTATGATGCAGGTTTAAGTTTTATGCTTATTCTATTTTTTTCCAGAACAAGACTTGCAACAATATGACTATAATGCATTTCTATTGATCTAATATAAAAACGCTGTGTCCATAGGACCCTCCTTCCCATGTGGCAGGTGTGAGAATTTATGTGATATGTGAGACTATTCCAGCCAGAGTAAGGTTCATTTCAAGATTAAGGGATGGGAATACTCCCTTGGAGTACCTGTCCTAATGACAGCATGTGGTGGAATATATGTCCTTTACACTGAGAGTCTCAAAAGTGGTCACTGACTGTGTGTCTCTGTTCATGGACATTTAACATATGTATCTATAAGAAAGGTGAATAGTCCTCACTGCTTCTGGAATCAATGGGAACTGTTCTTTCAGTATATCAATGCATTCATTTTGTGGAAATCCAGGTTGTGGTCATACACAAATAAACAACAATTCTTGATTTCACAGTCAGCAAAAATAAATAGTTATGGCTTGTGATGTGTTCAGATGCTACAACAGTGGGCGTGACTTGAAAAAGCTAAAAAGAAAAGAAGTCCATTAAAAAGCAATTTTGGTGCTGAAGTGTTCGAACACCACAAAGTAGATGAGTACAGGCTGCTCCCTGAATGGCCCCTCTACCCAGCTGATCTGCCTGTCCTGGGGCAGGGTAGGGGTCAGTGGGCAGAAGCACCTGGCTGTCAGAAAAAGTCTGTTCCGGCACTGAGCAGCAAAGAAATAAATAAAATATTGAGTTGTTGTTACTGAACTGAGAACTGACCATTCTGCTCACTGATTCCAGCCTACACTGTAGCCTCGTGCAGGCAGATAAGGTGCCAAAACAAAGATCCTCATGAAACTTTCATACTGAAGTTCCTAACAAGACCATATGCACATTTTCCATCTTCAGCAAAGTCATTTCAAGTTCATCTTTTCAGTTCACTCCCTGGCTTTTGAAAGCCAGAGTCCCAGATGCCATAATCTAGGACTGTACTGACACAGGCGTGATTCAACAGAAGCTTTTGAACCTTTGGCTCTGCAAAGGAGATTGCAGTAATTTCAGCTAATGGAATAATGGATAGCAATCTTAGGTTGTCATTCTGTCTGAATCAGCATTAGAGAGGAGCAGACACTTCACTAGTTGTTTTTTTTTTTTTTACATATATTTGTGACAGCAGAGAAACGATGATTCCCAGTTCATTTCCATGCACTTGATTGAAGCGTGCTGGCTTAGAAGATCCAATTTTCCCTGCTGATTTCCCTTTCTCCCCTCTCTTCTCAAATTATCTTTTTTTGCAGCCTTGTGCCTTAGCTGTCTCATGGTCCTCATTTCACACTCCTTGCTTCTCAGTCCTGATCTTTGCTCCATACACTGCAGTTCAAATCAGCTACAGATTACATCTGAACTGTATTTTGTAAAAGTCTTATAAGCAAGCTCAATTTGGGTAGAACTTCAGAAGAACAAGCATAAAAAACCCACCATACCGAATTTCAGGTGGTTGGTGGACAAGAAGCAATTTTTTTTTTTTTTAGTCTACAAGGGGCAAATTTGGTATTTTTCTTACCCTATAATTATTTTCAGCTTAAATTTGTTAAGCTATTTAAATTACCCAAAATCATTTAAACATCATTTAGAACTCAGTCCTAACAATTGAATGTCAGCAAAGCTTTGGACAAATGAAAAACTGTTCTAAATACAGAGAATAATTAGCATGACTTCCTGAAATTTGCCACCGATTTCTGTGTTAACAGCAAATGCAAAAAAACAACAAGACAAAAATACTTATGTGAATGTATTTACCCATACATAAAGTTCTGGAGCTGCCTTTGTAAATTTTTTTAAAATTTTCTGGGATCAATTTCCATTTTTCCATGAAGGCCCAAGTCCTATAAATATGAGGGGGTTTGGACAGTTTGCAGAAAAAAAAATTAAAATTATATCAGTCAGGTCAATGGCAATTGTGCCGTTTTTATCAAAAGTTAGTCATCATAACTTAGTAATCACATCATAAGATGTGATACACCCAGTAAGTTATATAAGGATATTCTAAGTTACCTCCTGAAATCATATAGCTACCAATTTTAAGACTGAGAAAAATGCTCTCTATGCCTCCCTCTAAACCTACCTAGGTCTTTGTTTGATTTGAATTAAACTTATTTCTTTCTCTCTCTCTCCTTTTCCCCCCTCTTTTTTATTTTTCCTTTGTTATCACACAACTTCTTTCCAGTTGTACACTTTCCTGGAGAGAAGGCATATCTCATTGCTTTGTGTTGTACCTGTGCAACTTTCAGGTGAGTGTGTTTATGTTCTGCTGTAAATCTGCACATTAAGTTAAAAAAGGTTATAGCTACATAAAGAATAATGGAAAGACAGGTTGCCAATCCCCTGCTTACAGTGCTGAGTTATTACTCATTTTAGCTGTGCCATGAAATCCGGCACCAACTGCATGACTCCTATGAAAAAATGAGCAGTGAGGACTTCAATCTGGTCCATTATCATTATGTAATACAGCACATTTGTGTAAATTGTTCTAATTCTGAGGTCTCTTTGGAACAAATGTCTCTCTGAATACACTCTGCTGCAGTAATAGATTAACTGCCAAGCTACAAAACCCCAGCAGGAGACAGTGCAGCAGCCAATATGAGCGGATATATACAGTATCTAATTAATTCTAATGTTTTCCTAAGTTTAATCATCCAGGTCATCAACATCCAAATATTTAAGTGTAAGCTTCAGCCTTTCCAAAGGATCTGCAAACATATGACAAATAGCAGTGTGACTGTTTCAGACTTTCCAAATTACACATGGTATATCTTAAAGTGACTTACATCCTTTTCCACGCCATGTTCCCACAGTCCTGTGAAAGAAGCTGGCATGCTGGATGGAAACACATAGGCTGGTTTAGGACACAAGTTGAACAACAACAGCTTAGACTATCCACATAAATATTGTCATTTAGTCATACAGACAGATATGAGCACTTGCTCTGTACTATCCTATTTGAGCATCTGCTGACATCGGTACTTGTGTGTCCATGATGGTACCTCTTTCTGTCCTGCTCCAAGACATCCCTGACCAGACTGCCAGCTATGTCCATCATCCTCAGAGCCTTCTTTAGTGTGTTTTTTTTTTTTTTTTTTTGGTCATCAATATTCTTCCTCAAATGTGCCTGATGGGTTCAATATTTTCACAAGTTTTAAATTGCAATAACATATTTTAAAAGCAATTTCTTTTCAAACAAGAAATATCAGTGTTCATTTTTGGTCCCTGCTATCCAAAAACAAAAAGATGTGGACAGGCTGGAGAGGGTCTAGAAAATGTCCAAAAGATGATCAAAGGACTGAGAAGTTGCCATATGAGGAAAGGCTGAAAGAACTGGGTTTGGCCAGCCTTGAAAAAAGAAGGTTTAGAGGGGATCTTGTTACCACGGTCCTGTATTTAAAGGGTGATTGTAGAGATGACTGAGACTTTCTTTTTTACCAGGAGTCACATGGGTAAAATGTAATGGGTAAAAGCTACTCCTGGGGATACAAAATGAAATTTTTTCATTGTGAGAAAAATCAGCCATTGGATTAATCCCCACAGAACTGCTGGATTCTGCAGTGCTGTATACTTTCAAGACTCAGCTGGACAGCATCCTGAGCCATCTTGTCCTGACCATGCTTTTGCTAACAAAGGATGGACCAGATGATCCTTGAGGTCCCTTCCAGTCTGGTAGTTTATGGTTTTGTGAATGAATTTGAATTAAAAAAGGATGCTTTTCATGTTAGAAACTGTCATCAGTTATTTTATTTTATTTTTCATAATTGTTTGCTTGAAAGTGCTTTGTCTGTCACAAGAGTTTTTGGAAAGAAGCAGTGAGAAACAGTATGGAGGGATTTTTCAAGAGGAGCTTAATCTGCTGGATGGCTTTTTGGGCTGTGATCCATCATTGCCCACACAGTGCAGAACTAGAGCATCTTATTATTTTGGACTTTACATTTTTACTACAGTTAACAAGTTTCCAACTGCACACTTTCTTATAATGGCAGCTATTCTCACAGAAATTATTCTGCTGTGCTACCAATAAGGTGCAAAAGCCCATTTGAATGAGAAATAGTGAACAGATGATCTGGGAAATGAGAGTACATAAGAAAAATCACACTCTCACAAACCCCAGCCCTTACTATCAGTATTTCAGAAAATTCTGGAGGAAAGGAAGAATAAGGAAAATGAAGGGGGATGATGATTTAGAATTTCAAAATGAAAAAGAAATGTTGAAATATATCTCAAAGTACTTGATTTCTGCTCATAGAGTTTGCTCCCAACACATCTCCCAGATAACTAAATTGATTTTCCAGTGGGCTAATACTGATTTGACAGTGGTCTGGCACAAAAAAGGGACAGTATCTGTACTCCTATTGCCTGCCTTGTGTTGGCTTGGGGTCATCTTGTGGGTGGGAGGAGAATCAAATCATTCCACTTATGTAGGTGCCAAATGAGCCCCTATGACAATCTGTTGTTACACTGGCATAACAAAGTCATGAAATATCTGCTGAGATTTAGAAAACTGGTGGAATATTAAGTGACACAGAGAATAAAGGTGAACTCTAAATGTGTCCTTACCTAAAGAAAAGGGATATCAGGGAAAAGACTCCATTGATTCCCAATGAACTATCAGAGTGTTGGAGAATGAGACTCCAATCTAGAAACTTGTAGGATTGCCAAGTGTCTTGGAACACATCTAGAAGAAAGAACAGTGGATAATTATTTCATGCGAAAAATAAGTATAAGACAAGACCAACCACATTTTTTGAAGTAACAGTGCCAGTAATTTTTAAAATGGGCACACTGGAAGACCAACAAACGTAGCTCAGCAGATTGTCAAGAGACAATCAAATATCAGAATACACACACACACACATATCTAACAGACTGGTGACAAATTAAAATCTCACTCTTTGCTGACTGTTAGACAACCCAGAATCTGTTACATGAACTCCTGTTGTCTCATTTCATTTCCCAAAGGACATACCTTTAGAGAAATACTATCCCAATTGTCAAAAGTTGTAACTCTTTACATGCAGAATGGCCCATGTAGACAAAGCAATTACTCCAGTCTGGCCAGTTTTAGACTGGTGACAGGTTTCACACTAACACTGGTTGTCTTTCAGCTAAAGGCAAACTTGATCTCCCAAGCTGCTTTTCTAAAGCAGAATAATTTCAGAGAATGCATTCTCCAAATGACCATTTGAACTGCTGAGAGGCCTTGATCAGGATTTACAACCATGGAACAGAGGGAGAATATAATTTATACTCTCCAGCTCAGTTCAGATGTTGGTACAATATGCAGTTGAGGAAGAAAAATTAGATTATGCTTTGGACATGAGATGGAACCACTTCTCACTAGATCCCAGACTGGAAAGCACCCACTGTATATGAGCACTGTGGAAAAAATGTCAGGTTTTTTTTACTTAAAAGACAAAATACAACAAGCTATAGCAATTTATATTAAAATCCATTTCTGAGAACATTGAGAATTATATTTAAAAAGCCTTGTGGTTTTGTTTTTTCTTTTCTTTCTTTTCTTTTTTTTTTTTGTCCCCAATGTGTATATGCTATTAACCACTTCTGTTTAGCAGGAAAATTTTATTGTGTTTTTGAATATATTCCTTTGGGTTTTCTTCTTATCAGAGGTATGAGAATGAGCAGACTACACAAAAAATCCCTTTGCCCTCCAACAATAGAATAAAGAACTCTGTTGGTTAGTATAGAAAAAGCTGGATAAATGAACAATGTAGTTGGATTTATTTAAAAAACTGGAATGGGCTATGTGACTGGAAATCTGTTTAATACTTTTTAACAACCAGAACACATACATGCAAGATACACTGCACATGCAGAGCAAATGCACTATGAACAGGTAATTAATGATCTGCAGCACACAGGCCTGCAATGCAGAGGAAAAAGAGGTAGAGGGGACTGGTGCTCTGCAGAGTGATTGGCAAAGGAACAAAGAGCTAAGGTTTTGGGTGAAACATGTCCTATTCTTGAACTTTCTCAAGCAGGCATAGAAAAGGTAGTGAAAGGAGGATGAAAACACAATCCCTCTTCCTTTTCAGCTCTACATAAAAGATGGCAATCACATCAGGAGAGAACATTTGCAGCTGATTCAGCTCATTCATCAGGCCTTGTTTGGGCTTATACCCAGCTCTGACTGAAGTCAAGGGGAGTATTTCGTTTGCCTTCTGAAATGGATTGAGTCTTTCAGAGTCCTCTGGGAAAGCAGAGAACTCTTCCTTAACCAAAGCGGAAAGCGCTCTTTCCTCAAGAAGCAGAAATGCTAAAGCAATTGCTTGTCAGACACATCAAAGTGGGACAACAGAACCAGCACCACCTTCCCCCAGCATGCTGCACCAGGAGAGAAGCCACAGGAAAACTGGAAGTGCTTATCGTTTCCAAACATGATTCACTGTCTATTAAACTTCATATAAAATGAAGCCATTCTCTCCTGCTCTCTCCTCTACTGCATAAGAGCAGTGAGGCAGAGCTCTCTTGTGGCTTTCACTAGAAGAAACTGATGGGGTGATGTTTTGGTTTTGGTTGTTTTTTTCTGTTTTTTTTTTTTTTTAACCCAAAACAGGAGTCTTTATTTAAGGCAATTATTTGCAACACTTTGTATCTTTGAATAAATCTAAGAAGAAGCAGATTCTCTTGCACAATATTCCTTTCACACATGAATCAAAAGTTCCTTGCTATCACCACAAAACCACTTTCACTCCTCAGTTCAGCTGCTCTCTGACTTTATGCAGGCAATAGCCTTTCTCAGCCACCTTACTTGCTACTGAAATGTATGAGGGGGTCTTACTTTCCACATTAAACCCAACCCATGTAGCAACAAAGAAAAAGCAGTAGAGACTACCATAGGTGTGAAGATCTCAGATTTTTTTCCCAGCCAAATTAACAACCTGTGTTTGGAATTACTTATTCTCACTGGTAAAACCTGCTACTTTTTCTGAAAAAAGGCTTCTACTTTTTTCCTGTCTTTGCAGCAATACCAAAGCTCTCACAGGGCATTTGTGAATATATCTGTTCAAGGGCTTTCACGTGCACCAGTGTATCAGCTAGGTGTAATCAACATGAAACACAGACTTGCAGAAAGTACCCTTTCCATTAACCTTTTAAATGTGACAGTCACTTTGTGCAAATTAAAATCCATCATTTTAGATTGCTGTAGAATTGTTTCTAACGGAGACAAAAGTCTTTTAACTATTTGGCTCCACTGATTTCTGACCATGTGCCCTCTAAGTTCCCCTCTGTAAACCAGGTATATTTGCAGTTACCTGGACCTTTTTAATTCCTCTCATTTTCTGTAGTTTACACCAAATCTGGTGCTGCTATTTTTCTTAGCTCACACTTAGGTCATCTCTAATCTCATATATGACTCAGAGAGTTTTTCTCCATGGCCCTTCCCTCCCCATTACTGCCAACAGGGCAGATAGCTTCCAAAGAGTGGGTTCCTCATGCTGTTAATTTTGGTACACCATCATTATGCAAACATCATTGTGGATAAGTCAGCAAGAATTTTTTCTATTTTCTACCCTATTTCACATGTGAAGAGGTCCAGGAAAAAGAGTATGGTTTGTCTTATATGATGTATTTTCTCTGAAAAAAATATTTAATGTGGTTTACATGATTCAATTCAATAGCATAATTTTACTGATTGGCAGGGAAGACAACCTCAAATGTGAATATGTCACTTCCGTCCTAGGTGGTCAAAGCAATAATGCCGCAGAATCTAATTTAGTAATTGAATTATAAATGTTACAGAACTGACTGATCTTTGATAAGGACCAAAATAGCACAGTTAGGAGCCTCTCGTAATTGTGTTTTGGCTAGCTAAAGGCCAGAGGGTGAAAAAAAAGGTGGCTGTGTAAGCTGGCAGAGGACCTCCGAAAAATTGAGAACTTTATAATGAAAGTGGCCAGTAAGACTGTTTATACATTCTTTGCTTGACCTGAGACTGTAGATATGAATGAACAGATGGAAGTCAAAGACATTCAAATGTCTGTGGAACAGGCTGAAGAAATTGAAACTTGCAATTGCACACCAGTCCTGAAGTACACACAGATAGATGGCTCGGGGAAGGGTGTGACATTCCTGAGCGGCACTATTCTGGTCAGAAAAAGAATTAAGAATGACACCTATCTGCTTGTCTTAAAAGTATTAGCATTACAGAAAACAACAACAACAACAACAAAAAAAAAAAAAAAAAAAAAAACCAAAAAAAAAAAAAAAAGGAAATCCTGACCACATCAGAACTTCTAAGAACAAGCCATAACTAAGCCACTGAAATGAGTCACAGCCCTACTTCCACACACAAATAGCACTTCAGCTGTGAAGGGACATGGAGTCTCTTTTCCCATGCTGGATGTTCTCGATGAGATCTGACAGAACACAATGACCCAGAGGACAAGGGAAAAGTTGCTCTTACAGCGTGAGAAGGCACCTGACAAGCTGAAGCATTGCTTTCCACTTGATACAACTCACTTCTGAATTTCTGCAAAGGCTGGCTGGGTCTTGCATGTTGGTCAGAGGGCTGGATGTCTCCAGGGGAGACTCAAATACACCATGAAACCTTTCAATAAGAATTCGTTTTTATAAGCACTCCTCATGATAAGTTTATGATCCTTGCCCAAAGAAATGTGTTTTTCTTTTTTTTTTTTTCTGAAGAAAGATAATTTTCCCTTGAGGACATGACCCCCATGTGATCTACCTTTCCCCATATAAGTTGAGCCATAAGAACTGGCTACACTAAACTAGTGGTGAGGTCTTGACTCTCTTGTGGAACAACTGCTGAACAGTTAAACAGGTGCCAAACCTCTGTCACTGGTTGGTTTAAGAAGGGCAAAAGCTCTCACAGCCTCTCTGGAGTATGCAAAAACAGAATCCTTTAAGGGCTGAAAAGAAGCCTGAAGTTCTGCATCTGAATTTTGTCTTGTTCCCATAAGAACCAGGGCTAATGCTTTGCAGTTTGGAGGGACTGGAAAGCCTGAGGGTGGTGATAGCTTTGGACAGCAACAGCTCAATTCTTCAGAAAATTAAAAAAAAAATAAAAAAAATCTTTGCCCAGAAGGAGTTGTTATATTGATGGACTATGAAATGGGCAGTGATTAACTTTCTGTAGCTTGATGTTACTTGAGTAGAGCAGTGTTATTTTGGGATGGCAATGTGTAAAAATCCTTTAGCACCAATGCTGTCTGTATAGCTGCTTAGTTAAATTCACCAGTTGTATTTGTTATACTATTTTATTTGAGATATGTTGTTCAGAGTAACATTATTATACCCTCTATCAAGATATTGAGCTATAAAGTGATACAGTGAGTTGAGTAATTCCTGCTAAGTACCCGGTACCTGGGGGGTACTGCTGCTTCTGAGGTTGGCAAAGATATGAAATGGTTAACAATTAACAGGAATTATCTATAGAATTTGAATGCTCTTACAATAACACTGTTGTGCTGAACAGTCACATCACAAGCTGTCATGAATAACACAGGAAAGACACATTCAGAAGCAAGATAACAGACTACATTGAATTTTCCTAAGGGGTATGTGTAAGGAGTTAAATAACACCCAAAGAGGGATGAAAAACAAGTTGTCAAGGGAACATCATGGAACATGGCTCTTAGAAAATCCTTGTGATAATAATGATGGGGCAGCTGAGGTACATTTTCCTGTTTGAAACCCCCTTCATTTACGGAAGAGGTATACATAAATTGAATTGAATTGAAGATGAGTGGCAAACCACATATGGATTCACTATAACTGCAAGAAATTTGATTTCTCTGTGATGGATAAATAATCCTGGTTGCTAGTGACATAAAGCATAGATTCATGTGATACTGAGTGGCATTACACAGTCTCTTTGTATAAATAACCAAAACCATTATAACCTTGGTGTGGACAACTCAGTATTACCCGTTAGATAAATGGGTGAGGTCTCAAGAAATGCATATGGAGAGAGAAACTCAAGTTGTTCTCATAACCTCACTATTCAGAAGAGTGTGTGTCCTTTGCTGACAGGCTCTGCCTAACATTGCTCGGGGTGTACATCTGAAAAGACTCAAACTCAGCAAATGGTCCCATCTGAATAAATATTTCAGATCACTTTTAAACATGTTCCTTAAACATTTTACTAATTGTGGATAGACTAACATGGTCCTAGAAAATCTCCTGAATCCAGCTGAGGTGGCTGACACCCCTTTTTTGCCTGTGAACCAGCTTGATCCCAGGAGCTCTGTATTTCAGCTTTCTCTGAAAGCTCCTCATCTGTAAAGAAATTCCAAAGGAGCAATTCAAAATTTGGATTTTGCACTACAACACTTACTCTTTCTGTTGTAGAATCAACACACTGGATGTAAAAAAACAACTGCCATCCCACTTAGCCTTTTCAATCTCTGCTCCTGTTCCAGATTCATGACTTAGCTCTATGTGGAAAGCAAAATTCTTGTTTCAATGAGGGCCTGAAGATTTCTGAAATCTGTTTTGAAATAGAAATGAAAGTATGCCATTCCAAAATTCTCCAGAAGATATGACTGAAGGTATTTTCTTTTGAGTGGACAAAAAATGTTTTAATGAAGTTACTTTTTTTTTTTTTTTAATTTACTATTAACATTGTTAAATCATGTCTTGCAATGCAATAATATTAAGCAAGGTAAAATGAAAAATAAACATTTAAACATTCTTCTTACAGTCTTCAAGTACCTTTTTTTGTTTTACCTGAACTACACCCTAAGTCCACATTTTTTCCCAAAATAGTATCTTATCAAGTAGTTTTGGGAATACTAGCTCAATCTGATTCTGTGAAAAACCACAGAAACATATGACAGGATTAAAAATAAGGATATTAAATGCTTTCAAATCTGTAACAATAGAATCAATGCCAGAACAGTCTTCCATTTAATCTAGTAATATCGAATCTACCACATTTTTATTTTAAGTCAGACAGCAGGAGCTATTTTAAATAACTTCTTTAGCAGCTGTTCTCTCATGTGGTGGGTGACCCTTCCTTTTGCAGGCATCGGTCGGCTCACACAGATGACAGAGACGCTCCCCATGCAACGAGCTCACGGAGGTGGCGAGTTTCCAAGCACTGTTCTCACCAGGTGAGGGCAGTCATATTCCTTAATGAAAATCAAGCAGCTGTCACCTTGGGAGAAAACCAGATTGGCCGCCCACACATATAGCCAGAGGGATCGTGTTTGGACTGAGCTTTGTGTATAGCAGAGGGAAAGAAAAATCAGAAACAAGGAAAGGAAAGAGCCTATTTCATGAACGTCATTTATTTGTGGGCTTTGTCTCACGTAGCTCTTCCTATTTGAACATCAATTGCTATCATTTTGGCGGAAGCGGGGGCACTGGGACAATATACATATTTATGTGCAAAACCAACATGGAAATACAGTCATCTTTGTCCCGATGCAGTGAAAGACTGTAACATCTGCATATCAATTGCCACAAATTTGATTCAGTTCTCAGTAGTGCCATTCCAGAGAAACTCAAGGCGGGGATGGTGGGAGTTTTTGTGTCTTTTGCTATGGCACTGGCTTGCTTTTTTTATATTTGCAATCAAGGGGCCAAATTTAACAGAGTAGATGAGCATGGGGCAGAGCACACCCACTTGGGCCAGAAAACCTCTATGCTCTGAATGAAGGATAAAACACTCACCACTGCCGCTACTGAAAGAGAAAACATCTTGTACCTCCACGGGAATTTAAAGGCAGCTGCTGCAGTCTGTTAGCTAGGTTAGCTTCTCTGGAGCACTGAGCCCATCAGGATCTCTGGGGAACGGAAGCAATGAGATCCATGAGTTGCAATAGGTGCTTGCTGCAAACTATGTGTGCTGACTCTTGAGATCTCCTCAGCTCTGTGTTCCCCTGGAATTGTTTGATCTCCTGAAGAAAATGAGCCATTAACAAATATCCTCATCCTCAACTTCATCAGAATTACTTTTCACATTCATTTTGAAAGAAACCCCGTATTTAAGAGTCATACATCCTGTGTTTTTATAAATATCAGCTATTGGTAACAGAGATGTGGCCTGGAAGAGGACCAGATGGTCAATGGGAAATCTTTATGCACCAGGAAACTGCCATCAGGCTGACAAAGGCGTTGTGGATTTGCATGATACAGTTAAACCTCCACTTCCAGGACTGCCAGCAAAATGTTATGAATGCACAGGAAAGAAAACAGGTGCTGTAATGTTCAGACTCAGAGAAATATTTAGAATGGCTGGGAAATAGACCAACAGACCTGTGACGTTTCGTCATCACCCTTATACTTCCCTTGTAAGAATATTTTTAAAAATCTACTGAGCCAAATATTAAGCTTTTACAAAAATATCATGCCCATTTACTCAGTCAGATGTTCAATGGATTTCCCACCCAAGTCTTACTAATATTTCCTTTGGTCCTCATATTCCAGGAAATTTTCTGATACAAGCTCAATGTATGCATGAGAAATTCATCCTGCAATAGAGGGGAGGTTAGTGTTAGTAATTTATTATAGAATTAATAACTATTAATCATTAGAATTAACTGTGTCTCACCTAATAGGGTAAATTTAAAATTCAATACACCTTCCACTGGATAGTGACAACTCATGTTTATGAAACAAACAACAAAACTTCTGGAAAAGGGACCTCCCAGTGAAGTCAATAACATAATCCTTTCACATCTTGGCATTTCAGTCTACAGTAAAAAACTTCATAAATCCCTTTCAAAGTTGAACCAAACAAATGGCATATGAGCTACTTTTTAAATGGGAAAAAATAGTTAAGAGGAATTGTTTTGAGTCAGTTGGCTTGCAGAGCTCTTTGTTTCTCATTGGGATAACTGAGAAGGCATATCCTCTTTCTGTCTGTATTCTCAGGAGATTTCATAGTACAGTCATATGTGATTCTTTTTTGAGTGGTTTGGAGTTTTTTTGTAAGTCTTAAAATAATCACATTTCTACAAAGTATCTTATTTTTTTACTGAAACTATTCAGAAAGACATCTATCAGCCACAGGCATGATGCACCTATATCAAGGATAAGCAAATGTTATCATCAATACACTTCATTTCCAACCCTTTTAAATAGGATTGTGTGATGACATTTAAACTTTAGATAGATCAGATTTGGGGTTTTTAACTTCTTTTTCATTTGGGAGGAAACGCATTGATGACTTGTTCCTTTATTTTCAAAGTTCTGCATCACATGGCAGCTGCACATTACAAAACTTACTGAGTGGTAGCATCTAAAAATACTTATTTAAGAAAAAAGTTTCTTTATTACTGTGAATAGAGAATTCTGGTGAAAGCTTTGCTATATTTGAACTTTAAAAAAAATGTATGTGATCCACAGATTTAACTATTGTATTGCCATTTCCACGTGCTCTAAATTATTATAGAACCTGTTACAGGTCTGGGGTTTTTTTTGATCTTCTAAACTGTTTGCCACTTCTCAAAGAGTGCAGAGGGAACCAACCCACTGGTGTTCATTACCAAGCAGATCATAGCAGCAAAACAACAGATACATATCCCTTGTTATCTTGCACAAAGCCTCCTTGTGTTCTCTTATTGAGCTAGAAGAAGAGTAACTGAAATACCTATCTCCCCCTTCTATATGAGGCAATACCATGTGGTCTGTATTGTAACAGGTAGATGTGTTTACAGGAATATCCAAGAGTCTTTTCTGGAGTCCAGAGCCTGAGCTCCATCTGACAGAAATGCTAGAGCTCAGGGAGGAATTTGAGGGAGACATGACTTTCTATTAGTGCTTACTTGTCTCCTGGTGACATAGCATACCATCTGCAGCCTTGCAATCACCTTTACTGCAACCTAATGCTACAGAGAGGTGACTTGGTTTACGTGGGGAATAAGCAATGTGAATAAACCACTTCTGAGCAATAAAACTCCTGATATATTGCAACTGTCTCTAATGATGAAGAATAAGGAAGCAACGGTTTTTACAGTACAGTTTTTAATAGAAAGGCTTTATAGGCTTTTACATTAGATGTTGAAAGGTCTCTAAGACGCACTGTTGAACTTCTTATTGAAATAATTTGTACACATTAGAAACACTGCTATTGTAGCAGTTGTCTTGAAAGATCATCTTCTGTTGAATAGTGGAGGGTATGAGTAACCCTATCTTTTCCTACGGAGGCTGTCTCAATTTCAGCTGTTACAATTTCAATTGTGGTTATATATCAGGAGGTACTATGATTTAGAGGCATTCCTTACTGCCCAATTCCCATTTTCCTTTCTTGCACCTCAACTGTTAGCAGTAAGGCAGGACTATTTGGCTGCTAGGTGCACTATCCTGACTTGGAAGGAGGAAAAGTGAATAACAGCTAACTTACTGCTGTTGGAAATCTGAAATCCGTCAATGTTTTGTTTCCTTCTCCAGGAAGGAAAAGGAGATGCACAGATTCTGCTGCAGACACAAGCAGGGTGGATGACTGAAGAAGAAGACTTTGCTACTAATACTTTGCATTGGCATACACTTTATGATACCACCAAGCCTTTTAGTCATGATCATGTATTCTGAGTAGTGGATGTGAGTAAAGCCTCAGTAATTCCATTCAATGCAGCCCCCTTCCCTCAGGTTGGAAAAACTCTCTTTGCATGTTCTTACTCTGCACTTGAGGAAAATTCTGCAATTTCACTGCCTGGAGCCAAAGTCCTGCTGCAGAACTGAGAAGCTTTCAGCACCTTGTTACTCTCTCCAGACAAACAGGCTGGATTTGCTGATGGTTTCATCATGTCATGGTAAATATTTCACTACCACTTTTCCTGTCCCTTTCTGCATCATCACTTTCTGATCTCATTTGACTAGGCCAGAGTGGCAACTTTTGCAGTGCCTGCTGCAACATAACCTCATTGCTACCTGGGTTGTAATGAAATGCATCGCTTTTTACCCAACATAGCTTAATATCCCCATAAAAACTGTATCAGACCCCTATCTTTGGTGAGCTCCTGCAGTGATAACCTTCTCTCTCCCTCTTTGGCTGGATTTTCATCAGGTGTCTCCAGGTATCTAAAATTCAATAAAATGGCTAGGAAAATGCAAAGTCTTGGTGAAGAGGTGTGGGAACTGTGGTTTCCAAATGGGACTGGAAGATATTTGGCAGTCTTTTCCAGAGCATAACTATACTTTTTTTACTGCAAGTTCACAGTTCAGTTGCCTCTACAAAAAGTAATTGCATCCATCATAAGACTCGCTGCTGAGTACACACCAAGTTTAATGTTTGTTACTATGGAATTAAGCAGGTGTACAAATGAGTCCTATTCAGAATGTGGAACACGAAAGTATCAGCTGGCATTTTCTCTCAGTAAGATCTGAGCAACTCATGCACCAGTTGTTTATATAATCTCTACTCTTTCTAACTTCATCTCTATACTTAGCCCCACCACTCCAAACTATGGTTTCACTGCAGTAATGCGTTTCACAAAGACAGAAGGAATTTCAGCCTTGATGCTGAAAAGCAGGAGCTCTCTTTGATCAGACCTCCACACAGAGCAGAGAATTTCTGGAAACAGTATTTTCTGCATCCTGAGAGGTTTGCAATCAATCCAAACCCACAGAACTGGGATATACACTTTAGCAGGGATACAAATGGTTTTCAGTCACATTGCATTTCTTCTGCCATGTACAATATACTGATAACATCTCATTCATCACTGGAGAACAGCATGGGAGAATAGAGTACATAACACACAAGTAAACTTCCTTCCTTTCTGTTTTGACCATAAAGGTTGAAATTCAAATGAGAACAGGAGAGCTGCTCCCAAAGAGCTGTTTCAACACAAAGACAAGGAGAAGTGACATGCACTTCTCGTGTTCATGCCTTGGGACAAACACCAGGCTGGAAAGCAGAAACTGTGAATCCTTCTCAAAGACAGATTTTCCAGTGACCTTTCAAAAGCAACATGCTGTTTTTTTCAGAAATGTTCTCTGTCATGGTTTGACCCAGCAGGTAGATAAACACTTCCCCCTCCCCCATTTTTATATCATCATTTTGTTCGCGTCAGTACTTCCAGACTGAACTCACCATGGTGTCCAAGTTGAGGAAAGCTGCAGAAGAACAGAGACTGCTCCTTTAAATCCCCTCCTAAGCAGACTGCAGGGAAGGCCCATGTGCATCATTGAATGCTTAGGGTTTTTTTCTAAGAGCACACCCATATTAGTAATAGCAAGATATATTCCCTATAGTTTTCTTTCAACAGTTTGATTTTGTCAGAAATCTGCCGGCTTGCAAAAGTCCGCAATAACAACTTCAACAAAAGCTGGCAGTTCTGACAGTCAGTCTGTCTCCCTCAGCTCTCCCACACACCTGTATGCATCTATATAGACACACCGAGCAGGAGGAAGAGAAAATAAAATATCTCCTAGAATTTCTTGCCCACATGTCTCTGACAGTGGACAAATAGTTTTTTCCCTCACAGTATTTTACATATTACCTCCTTCTCGACAAGCTTATAGAGCAATTCTTGAGAAAAAAATGAAATATTGAAGGACTAATCCTTTATTTAAAAAGCTACCAGCTATGAATGGTTGGCTCTGACAATTTATTACCAGTTCTGGGAAGATTGGGAAAATAAATGTTTCATATCTCTTTGCAAGTGACAGATGAAAGGAGGAAAATACTCCTCAGCTCTAGAGAGCTGCAACTTTTCACTTTATGAAAGAAAATTTTAAAAAGATCAGAAATTCACATATTTTCTTCCTTAAAGCTCAGTGCTGACACTTTTCCAGAAGAACTTTTATCTGTTCTTTCTGTTTTACATCCACAGTGGATCATTAGGAGCGTAGATTAGCTATTAAATTAGAAGGTCAGCATAATTACAGGTTTGTAGTCTCAGGTCAAGAGACAATCTTCTGAAGGCATATAACACCTCTTTTTTTTTTTTTTTTTCCTGTGTGCCCAAGTTGTGAAAATTTTTAAGCCCTGAACTATTCTTTAGCCCGCTTTCCAGAACATCTAGCTAAGTGGTAGCACATTCTCTCTCTTTTATATTTCTACTACTTTATCAGATATTTTCCCTCATATCCACCGTTTTTCTCTCTCCCCTCTTCTTTTTTTTCAAAGGAAACTGTTTTTCATGTTCAGACAAACAAATCATAAAACACTGTACTTTGCATTTGGAGGACAATATTCTAGCTGAACTGATGAAAAGGCCTAAAAGATCCCCAAAGGAGTAAATTACACTCCTGAAAGATGATATGATGAACTGTCTCTGCTGTATACAAGACCTGACCTGTAGCCATACTCTTCACATTGGAACAAAGCTAAGAGAAATAATTAGTTTGTAGGGGGTATTTGGAGAAAGTATTGCTGAGTGCCTGCTCTGTAAAGCTGTTCCACACGTCCGTACTGCAGATGGGCCTCTGAAGAATGGTTGAGAAAAGCCATTGTTCCAGTGTCAATCAGTGGCCTGCTTGCATGGCTCTAAGTGGCTTCGCTTTCAATGGGCAAGGCAGAAGGTCCCCTCACAACAGCTACAGAGCAGGGCTAAATAATATACTGCTTCATATACGAACTCCTTGATTGTCATCTCTAAGGAATACCTGACTCAGCATTTTGGCAGAGACAAATAACTTACTGTGACACTACAAATGGCACTTTGCAAACATTATTTGGATATCAGTTAAGATTGCATGGTCACTTCCCTTTTCTCTGCCTGCCTTCCTAAATGCACATGTAAAAGACAATGGTTTCTTAAAATCTACCAATGGGTTTTAATTTTAAGATGTCTGTTGGCTTTTAAGCCATTATTGGTATGCATCAGTTTGAAGGGAACCCACTGTCACAATCCTGCCTTGTGGCTTATGGTGCCTTTTTACAACAAAGAGAAATAAAATCCTTGTTCTATTTTCATACTGCCTCCTTGTTTTGAGCCTCCTCTGGTGTTCAAATGCACATTCAAACCTGCTCAGATCTCTTCTTTGGCAGTCATACTGATTTTCATAGTAAACGCAAACAGGTGTGTAGGGGTCCATAGATACCACTTTTCTGCACCTGCTCTGCTTTTGTTATCCCAGAAAGAAAGTTATCTGGATTTGAAATATGAGAAAAAAACTGCAGTTCTGTTAAGGAGAGTCTATATACTGGGTAAGGGCAGTCCTGTGGCAAAAAGGAGAGCCCTCTGGACTCTGAATCCCAAGGACCTGAGTTTGAGTCTCAGTGGGACCGTCCCCTGGGCAGTTAAATGCCTCCCTGCCA
>JAWWEU010000158.1:53307098-53317461 GCA_035583155.1 Acropternis orthonyx | reverse complement strand
GCTGTGCCTCACCTAAAAAATCCACTGCGCAGGCTGGAAGGGCACACCCACGGGGGGAGAGCCCTTCCCAAGATCTTAATTCATGAAGTCTGGCCTTACACGTACATATACTGGGTAATATATCCTTCAGAAGAGAAACTCTGAGCAGATTGGCATAACTATGCCAGTGAAGTCCCACAGAAGATTGCTAACCTCTTCCTCAAACCCCAGGGGTTTAACAAGGCATGGGGTAAGGTTTTGGATTTCTATATGAGTGCTAAACTAGTTCGCAGTCTAGAAAGATTAGTCAGCCTTCACAGGTAGACTATTCTCAGCAATGTTCTTTTCACCATCTTCTTAGCAGCCTGAAAACCTCATTGGTAGGTTATATTTTTAGGTAGAAATCAGTAGGTGTTTGTGAAAGTAAATGAACAATAAGGTATGCTGGTCCACAATAAAGATGATGCAAAGCAGAACTAGATCTCCTGTTGAAAGCTGTGACCCCCTTCCCCTGCTGAAGCCAGAGAATGCTCTTTCCTCAGTAACCCTGCTAGAGACAAATTTCTCAGACTTGAAGATGGAAGCTATTGTCCCTCACACGGAGATGGTTACATTGGGCAGATGGACTGGTGCCAGCTGAGTTACACCCCAGATAGTCCCTATACATCCTGCTAAACAAAGCTATCATTGAATTAGACTATATCCCTGCATCCAGGACCCCACACAGTTGTCACCATGGCCCTTGCAGAGCTGGTAGGTGCTGCATTGTGGGGACTCCACAGCTGCTTTGGTTTCTTCCTTTTTCTTGCAGTTCTAAAGGCTGTGAGAGTCTGACACAGAGGTTTGCAGAAGATGCCAACTTAATTAAATGGAAGTTGTTCCTGTAGAGCAATGATAGATTGTTTAATTCTTTCTAATAAGGCTGCAAGTAGTTACCACAGCCAAGAGACAGTACAGGACATTGATCTCTCCTGAACTCATGAGTATTTGTGCATTCAATATAGGATACAGTAAAAAACATCATTCTAGTCAAGTTATACCAAAATTAAATTCTCACTGTAACTGAACTAAGGTGGAGTGTGTTGGACTGATACTCTTGAAGTAAGATGAAAGCTAGCAGTATCCTCTTTGTATATGCATATGCATTACAATTCCAGGGGAAAATTGTTGCTGTTGTGATCAAGTCCAAAAAATTAGTTCCACTAAAAAGATTTTCAGCATTTCTATGCTCTGAGTCCATCACGAATTGCTTTGCCCAGTCTGTTAGGTGCTCATTTCCGTTCTCAGCATCAGTATGTGGAGTCAGTCTATTCACTTCTAAATAATGCTATAACATGTTTTTAATTCCAAAATTAATTTTCAGTCAACCCTTGCTGATAATTTTTTGTGGCTCACAAACAGTCCAATTGAGGGGCTCAAATGTGATAAAAAAAAAAATGAATACAGAAAGTGTCATGAAAGTTGCCAAATGAAAATTCGATCTCCAGTGAGTATTGGCAGAAATACAGCCTTTGTCATTATAAAGAGCTACTGTGAAGGCTTGTTTTGCCATAAAAGTTTTCTAATTTGACAAAAATAAAACTCACAGCAAAGGCCCTATAATTCGTTCAGCCAATGATACAGAGATACCAAACAAAGGAAAAATCCAGAAGAAATTTCCAAACACATTTAAAAGTCCTTGTTTTATAGAAAACTAAGAGAAGAGTCAGATAATCCAGACAGAAAGGCTAGAAGGTACTCATAGTTTCTGGAGATAAGCAACTGTATAATTTATTAATTTTTACAAATATTAATTTCATAGAGCCCTTTTGGTTTCAGTGTTGTCAAAATAATGAGAAATAGGTTTATTGGAAAGCACTTACTAAAAATATGAAAAGAATGCAAAAAAACTTCGTTTTTCTGCACAAACCTGGGTGTAGTATGCATAGTTTGTGCCATCAACCTGCTCAGAGTAGAAAGCAGAGGTTAAATTTCTGGAAGACGACGACAAACTCCCCCCACTGGCATTTTCACTGGCAATAAAGCAATTGAAAGACACTGGAAAGGGAATTCAAGTATACAGGAGACCCCATAGATCTGGGATATTCATTATATTTTTTTCTTCAACACCATGTGTCAGATCAAATAAAATGTTTATCTAGCAGAAATTGATTTTGGTTTGCATTGCTCCTCTTTAGCTCTGTTTGCAAATATCACAGAATATGCTGAGTTGAAAGGGACCTAACAAGGATCATCGAGTCCAACCCTTAGCCCCGCACAGGACCATCCCCAAGAGTCACATCACATGCCCGAGATTATTGTCCAACTTTAACTCCGCCAGGCTTGGTGCTGTGACCACTGCCCTGGGGAGCCTGTTCCAGTGCCCATCCACTATCTGGGTGAAGAACATTTTTCTAATATCCAACCTAAACCTCCCCTGACACAGCTTCAGGCCATTCCCTCAGGTTCTGTCACTGGTCACCACACTGAAGAGATCAGTGCCTGACCCTCCTCTTTCCCTTACGAGGAAGTTGTAACTGCAGAGAGGTCTCCCCTCAGTCTCCTCTTTTCCAGGCTGAACAGATCAAGTGCCCTCAGCAGCTCTTCATACGGCTTTCCCTCGAGGCCCTTCACCATCTTTGTTGCCCTCCTTTGGACACTCTCTAATGGCTTAATATCTTTCTTGCATTGTGGTGCCCCAAAATGCACACAATATTCAAGGTGGGGCCGCCCCAGTGCAGAGCAGAGCGGGACAATCCCCTCCCTCACCCGGCTGGTGATGCTTTGCCTGATGCCCCCCAGGACACGGTTGGCCCTCCTGGCTGCCAAGGCACTGCCGACTTAGATTCAACTTGCCACTGACCAGGACCCCTAAGGTCCCTTTCCTGGCACTGCTTTCCAGCATCTCATTCCGCAGTCTGTAAGCACAGCCAAGGTTGCCCCATCCCAGGTGCAGAATCCAGCACTTTCCCTTGTTGAACTTCGTATGGTTAGCAATGGCCCACTCCTCTAATTTGTCAAGGTCTCTGCAGGGCCTCCCTGCCTTTGAGGGGGTCAACAGCTCCTCACAGTTTTGCACCATCTGCAAACTTGCTCAGTATTCCTTCCAGTCCTGCATCCAAGTCATTTATGAAGATGTTGTAGAACACAGCCCTAGGATGGAGCCCTGTAGAACCCCACTAGTGACAGGTCACCAGTCTGATGTCACTTTTTTATTATTACCCTCTTTTTCATTATTACCCTCTGTGCTTGAACCATGAGCCAATTGCTCACTCACCACATGATGTGTTTATCCAGCTGTGTGCTGGACAGTTTCTCCAGAAGGATCTTGTGAGACTATCAAAAGATTTACTGAAATCCAAAAAGATTACATCAACAGGCTTCCCTTGATAACTAGGTGGGTTACCTTTCTATAAAAGGAAATCAAGTTTGATAAGCAGGACTTTCCTCTCATGAAGCCATGCTGGCTGTGACCAATTACTGCATTGTCTTTTAGGTGTTTTTCAGTATTTTACGGAATAATCTTCTCCATAACTTTACCAGGCACTGAAGTGAGACTGACAGGCCTGTAGTTTCGTTTTGAAGGGGGAGTGCCATAGTATAAATTCTGAGTTCATTCACTTGAGTAATTTGTGGGGGAACTCAACTTCTTGTTTCTACCTTTTGCCTTTAGTTTCTAGAGAACTAGAGTGTAAAAAGCTTCTGTGCCAGCACACCATGCATAAAATCTCAGTATGATCTGGCAACAGCAGCAGGAAACTGTCATAAATATCTAAGCACTTCTCTGTGCAATTCTGTGCATTTATAGCTAGGCTAAGAAGATAACAAATACAAAATAAAGATGGGTGTGGGGAACTGTGATGGGTCTGCAGATCCCTTGGTAGAGCAAGAAGAATTTGACCTTGGCGAAATTGTGTGCCTGTGAAGATACATCCCTGAGCTAGAGAATTGTAAACAACTTGCAGGTGCTGAGAGAACTCAGAAAACTACAAGATATGGGATAACAAGATGGGTGAATTTGTACAGAGACAAAAGGTTATAACTGTGGCCAATGAATGATTGTTTATATGTAATAAGCACTAATGGTGTTGGTGCATGTACACTTAGAAAAGATATAAAAGGTAGCTGTGCTAATAATAAATGGTTTTTATGCCTGACTTTCTTGTACATTTTGTCGTTTTGTCCATCTCTACAATGACAGATGGGTAAAGAGGAAAATGAGAAGATGACCACCGTATTCTGTAGTAAAAGTCCCCCAAATTGTTTTGAGTTATTCATAAACCTGTTCTATAGAAACTTGAGTATATGTAAACTGTTACTGAATCAAATCTGGTAACAGGTTAAGGTAGTCCTTAAATTCATGTGTATATATCTGGAAATAAATGAAATCATATTAGCAAGGTTTTTAATTATGGAAGCAGACACAGGGGGCACTCTGCCACCAAACAATAAAATATTATTGAGCTCTGTAGGACAGTTTATCATCTCTTAAGCATAATTTCAGTCCACAAGATAACTCCTGATGGCTTAATCACTGGATCAATGTTGAAGCAATGTTAATAACTCATTGATGTTGAGGGAAGTAGGATAATCTCACAACAGTTTGTTGCACACACAAACACAGTTCATCAAGGCTTCAGAAAGTTAATGAAAGTGGGAGGAATATTAAAAGAAATTAGGATTTCTTAATGAAAAATTTTATTAGAGATGGTTAAAAAGCTTCAACTCAGCATATGAATGAAGGCAGCAATTACCATGGATGGAAAATGACAGAAAGTGAAACAGGAGAAATAGATATCAGTGTAAATTAGAATTTCTAAAATATAGAAAGCTGCTGAGGAAATCTAAGGACACAAGGGAAAAATCAATGTCTGGCAAGAAAAATAATGTTATGAATGTTTATGGAAATATATCTTCCAAATTTTTATATACATATATAAAATACATTATTTGGTTGCAATAGAACACACCCACTGCTTGAGAGACATGATAAAATTTTAAGTGATACTGATAAGGCAGCACTGTTTGAAAATACTTATCATCTATTTTTGGGAAAAAGCCGACGATAAGTATATCCAGAGAGAAAAATTTTGAGTTTATTAGCAGATAAAGGAGTTGTTAAATACCCTGTATCAGTGCTTAACAGTAGTTTTGGAGAATTTGCACCCAAGAGTACTGCAAGTTCTCCATGATAAGTCCTGCGCACTAATATTCCCACCTTAGAAAAAGATTTGTGGAATAAGTAGGAAATAGAACAGACAAAAAGAATCTTAATACTCATGAGTACTTGACAAGGATAAACAAGATGACCGAGGCAATTATAGGCTAGCAAGTCTAATGTCAATCAGGGCCCAAATAATGGAAAATCCATTTAGTTAATAAGAGGCAGGAATATAATTAGTGCCAATCAACATCTTTTAATAGAAAATAGTATTTGTTCACTTTTTAGGAGAAATTTTTGAGGTGTATAATCAACTACAAAATACACCTGAATTTTTAAGCCACTCTTCTGTATTACTGCATTTTCTTGACAGAAAAAAAAAGTTCTCCACTGTATTGATAAAGTGAACAAGGGCCATGGAAGTGGCAAACTGCAGAAAGTAGCTCTCAAAGAAGAATGAAATGGAAATTTCTTTAATGAGATCTATCACTATACAGCTTCCCCCATTAGTCTTTGAGCTTAGAAAACCCACATAAAAGAAATGTTTGCAAAACATAAATAACAGCAAGTAGAGAGCACTATGGGTGGCTTTAACTACATTCAAGTTTTACCCATGAAAAAAACACAAGTGTTTCCTTCAAGTGAAAAGTTCTTTGTCAAAGAAGGGAAAGGCAGAGTAAAATGTATTTACTTGTGTTACAAAGGAAACCATATGGTCTAATGATGTCTTGGGTCTCTATGCTTGAGGAATATGAGTCTGTTTTCTATTCTTCTCAATTACAATTCATCCTTGCAAGGTAAGTCTTCCTCATTTTTTGAAAAATCTTGAAGATTTTCCCAAGGAATATGTCCCTTGTTTTCAGTGAAAAATGGTTTATACTTTGGATGCCACTTCAAAATCAAAAGTAGTAGAGAGTAAAAGTCATTCAGTTGTTTTGCCTTCTTGTCAGTACACTAAGCCATAGGCATCTTACAAACTAGAAAATAGCCATTGAAATAGATAAATCTGAGGTTAACAACAGAAGGATTGACTGGGGACAAGTGGGTGAGGCAGAATAAAGGCCCCTTCACCAAAATGCTATAAATCTGAATTTCCGTTTTTATGGGATCCAGGACAAGAACTCCCCTTCTCTGCCTGAACTATGTCACCACAATACTGAGCAATACTTCTTTCTTCATCATTTTTTCTATTATTTTTTGCAAATTAGAGTATTAAACAACTAGGCTGCATATCTGAAATGCATGATGCACCTTGTCCAGGACCATTTTCAGAATTGGTAGTTGATAAGTACAAATCCTCCCATTGCAAATTAACATGAGGGGCAGGTATGAGCAAGTGCCTAAGAGCCACTGAATATACAGCCAGTAATACATGCAAACATCTGAGAGGCACATTAATTTCTGAAGCTTGAATTCAATTATGCACTACTATTTTGACACTAAGATGTCAGAACAAAATATCAGTGCTATTATTTGCCCTGTGCCTTTGTTACATAAAGATTTCTGCCAAACAAATCCTATTTTATTCAGGCCTTATCTCTCTTACTCCTAGGTGGAGGTACAGTGCAGATCTAATTCCTCTTTGCATGACTGTTTACCCCTATTACTAGTCAAAGCACCCCATTATGCATGGTATCAAACTATCATGAGTCATCTGCTTGAAATAAGAAAGGCTTGATAGGTCTGAGCGTTCCACAGAATGCTGTAATCACAAATTTTATTTGCAAGTGTTCTCAGGAGCACATGAATTGCCATCTGTATTAGAGACCACAAACATGCTTGGGTAAAACCAGACTGGATGCATGCTCTCACTTGAACCACAACCCAAACTGAACACAAGCCATTATCCTAATGATTAAAAAATTCCATGCATTATTCCTTCTACACAAGAATATTTAAATATCTGCAGTTTTTGTCTGAAAATAAACAGTATTTAGAAACTTGCCCCAAATCAGACAGCACTGGCAAGCTCCTAAGCCAGGCTCAGATAATTTACAAGCATCTCAAATCCAGTGAGACTTTTGATGTCTAAACAAATGGAAACAAATCTCTATATGCTTTGCTGTGAATATTTCATCTGAAAGGATCCCACATCTTTGCCAAGTAAAGCTGTCTTCATTGTTCCCTTTAATTCTTAGATAAATAAGGACCTTCTACCATGTTGAAGAAAAAACACAGAACCTGTGCACATTTACTACACATGTAAATGTTGATTAAGAACTCATGAGAACACATATAATTAATGGAGTCAACAAGAACTGAAATAAGGAGTATGAGATCAAGCATTTTATCTAGATGCAGAATGTCCAAAAGAACTCATTCAATATGAACCCAAGCTATACTCTCTTATGGCTAAATATTAGATGCCTAAAAATTGCCAGCTGAGCTGGCAAGTCTGAATTATTATCTTTTTGTTTACAAATAGGAACAGCCATATATCCACAGCAATGCCTTGTTGGGGAGCCTATTTCACAATAGAGACTGATCACGTGCAGTGCTGGAAGTTTCACAGGCAAATACCATTGTTTCTGCATCAAACTGAAATGTGATTGAAATGTGGCAGATCTCTGTCACGCATCTACGGTAAACAATTGCAAGGTACAGGCAGGCTCTCTGTACAGTTATTGAATGAACTAAAAAATGAACTGCTCATTAACTTCATTTTTTCAAAGCTTTAATAAGCATAGTTGCATCAGACTTTCCCTTTCTCACTCTACATTACAACATATCAGTCTTTTCTTTTTGTCTTCACAACTTTTTTCACTCCTTTAGAAAATGATGCTTATGCTTCCTCTGTCACTGCTGATGGAGACAGCTTCCCAGGCACCACGATGCTCTTTCATGTAAAAGTCACATCCTGGAAGCATTGAGTCAATATCAGCCTTTTCAAGAGCACCCAAATCTGCTGCTGTCAAACATGTGGGATGCTCACAGTCAGCTCTTCTGTCCTTATCACCCACTCATTCAAGTCCAGTGACCTTTCCAGCACAGTAAAAGCTGCCAGCATACTGCAGACACAGTAAAAGTATGCAAATGCCAAGTGCTATTAAATGTGCTCATTGTCTCTTGAAATACAACTTACTGCTTTCTCTCCATCACAGAAAATTTCTTAGATCCTTGTGCAAATAAAGACAACATGAGGTTATATTGATTTACATTCCTTAAATTCAAGCAAGCCTCATGAATATGTGTAAAGGTGGTATGACTTCTTTAGAAGCTTGCGGAAGATATTTGAAGTGAGTACATGCTTTGTAGATCATATGGGTATCGTAGTCATTTCAAATATTAAGGCAAGAGCTTCCTAAGGGAGCTAACTGTCCTACTCACTGCAGCTTCTGATGACAGCTGGACACCTTCTCCCCTTGAGGTCTCAAAAAATCATAAAGTCCTAACAAAGAGACAATCAAAGTCTTTTAATGAGAATTTATAGCTTATTGCCTTCTTACCTGTTCAGCTGACATGAAAGAGTTTTAGAAAGAGAACAATGTCTACCTTTCACGTAGATGAAACTTGATCTGTTATATCAGAGTGCTGGATAGCCTTTTAACAAGAGGAGGGGTGGAATTAAACAAGTGATTAATGCCCACTGGCTTCACAGTCTAGCATAACATATTTTGCTAGCAGGTCAGTGAAGAAGTAAGATTAGTTTTAGCTCAGAGATCTCTGTCTCTCTCTTTATGATAAGACTTATTAATTAATAGGGTAACTGAAAATACTGAGAAATAGGTGTTTCTAGTGTACACTTTTAATCAAGGTCTGCTAATATTGCCAGCTGATTCTGATGTCAAGTTTCCTGTTTAGTCACACAGTACCAAAATCTGAAGTTTTCAGTTTGAATGACAAGCCACCAAGAACAAACACACTGAGGAATTAAAAAATTAAACAAATACAAACACTTTCTCCTACAGAAACTGTAAGACTATTGTGACAAGCTGAGTCTTAAAGCAAAATACTATTGCATAAAATCTGACTTTTAGAGCATTTAAACAGTGTATTCCTGTCATTGGCAGACAGCAACAAAGATGAAACAAATCTTTGCTAACCTGCAATACCATAATAAGCATAGGAATTGTACTTGCACTTACACATCAGGCTAACTGATTTACAACTACAACATTTGGCCTGATAAATACATAAGCACAACTCAGTGCCAACACCTATGCAGATTACGATTTTTGTGTTAACTCCACAGATCTCCAGCCAGAACTATCCTGAGTTAAGAAAGTGTGTGAATGACTGCAGACATAAATGACAACAGACTTTCCCTTCCTTATTTTCCTACCTCCTTTACTATATGCAGCATTAATGAAGTCCAAAGGTGTGAGCAACTGAAATGTTGAGGGTTAATGACTCCAACAATTGGCCGTTTGGAAAAGCAGCGGGTGCTTTGCTGAGTCCAGATTTGCACCCCACAGTCGAAGTGGAGGAGGAGAGTTTTTTGTATGTGACAGTGAAACCTCTGATAAGCATAAGATAGAGGGGTACACACTCACCACCAGAGATGGGCCACAACAAACCAATCTCTGCTTAGCAACAAGCTCAGTTATGAGTCAGATAAGGGAGAAGGCCCACAGGAAGCAGACCCTGCAGAGGTGGAATAGTGTTATTTTATTATGCCAATATCCTCTCTTACACAGCTGGCTCAGGTGTAAAACTCTCCCCTTCTCTTCAAGGGAGGCACTGGGACATTCACACATAGGCTTCAAGGTATTCACCCCTTCTGATGGGGAAGAACTGGCTCAACTACCCTTACATGAGAGGCAGCTCTCATGTCTTAGAAGGTGTCATAAACCATCAAAGACCCTGAAGTGCCCCTAGACTCATTTCTGGGGCCTTCCAGCAGAGGACTGCACATGATCCAGAGTGTTGCAACAGATCCCCAGTGTTGCATCGGACAGTTCAAAACTAGCTCCCTGTCCCTCCCAGGGAGAAGGTACCTGGGCATTCCCATATAAATCTGAATGTTTATTAACCCACTGAACTCTGTGTTTTGGGGGCTTCTCCCACACTTGATGGATCAAGACTGCGACCATCACTTTGACCAAGCAACAATCAAGTCTGGATCCATGGATGGTGATATCTTTCCTCTCCTCTATCTATTCTTGCTCTTCTCTTTTATCTTTTTTCTTTTCTTTTCTTTTCTTTTCTTTTCTTTTCTTTTCTTTTATTTTCTTTTATTTTCTTTTCTTTTCTTTTCTTTTCTTTTCTTTTCTTTTCTTTTCTTTTCTTTTCTTTTCTTTTCTT
>JAWWEU010000158.1:53272240-53306998 GCA_035583155.1 Acropternis orthonyx | reverse complement strand
TCTAATCTGGTCCAATAGATCTATTAACAAGAACCTCAGTTACCCATGTTTTAAGGTGTAGGTCATAACAATAGGGGGAATGTGACCTTTTTTGAGGGAGTCAAAGTCTCCGTAAGGACACACAGAAAATGAAATTATAAGCCAAATCCACGTTTTCAGCATTTTTCAATCAGAAATTCCATTGGTATTCATTATGGCTGGACTCAATGATTTTAAGGATCTTTTTTCAATTTAAACGATTCTATGGTTCTATGATTATTCAAGGTGAATGGAATTCCCCTATGGACAAATAAGCTTAATTGAGGATCCCAGCACACAACAAAAATAGTGAAATAAAAATGCGTAAAATAGTGCAGCTTTGTATTCCTGCTAGCCTGGAGGTAGTTGGGCATGTAAACACACAGGTACATCTTTAGTAGGATTTTGAAAAGTCATGTGAATTCTAGAAGTGGCACTGAAAATTTGGCAAGAAATCACTAAGAAGTAACACTGGTTGCGTTGATGTACTCTATGAAGGGCAAGTTTCTTTTCTGTGACAGAGGAAAAAAGACAGAACAAAGCCTGAACACTCTAGCAAAACTACCTCTGGAATTATTCCTGCATCAATTAGAAATCAAGCTTTAGATATTCCCTTTCAACCAGTGCAGAATATTTAATTTTTGTTTAACTTTTGTAAAGAGCTATACAAAAGCATCTTCTCATCTTTTCTGCCACGTCAAGTAATTTCTTTTCTAAGCAACCTTTTCTTCTTTGGATTTCATAAGGTAACACACCTGTGCACACAGATCTACAAACAACAAGAGAAACAAAACTAACAACAACAGCAATAATAATAATAAACTTGAGAAACCTTCTTTCCTGTTCACTGCATTTCATAAACAGGTTCCAAAAAGTTGTATTTTCTGCTAATGGGAATCATAATTATTCAAACTTTTCCTGATTATAAAAATAAAATCATACTTTTATTATGGCTACATAATGTAATTGTCATTTTCAGATTTTACCCAATAATAAAAGACAAAACAACAATGCTGTGCTGATACTCAACAGTATCTTTACTCAGTTAAGCATAATTACATCAAATTTAGACAAATGTTGTAATAAAATAATCTATGGTGTATTGGGTTTTGAACTTGAATATACAAAAATTCCTGCCTGTAGTTGTTTCAGAATGCATTTCCTCACATAAGCTTTACATATAACCAAATTATTGAACTATATCAAACTGTTGTCTATTAAAAAGATTGTAACTGTAAATCCCAATCATAACAGTCATAGGAAATACAGAAGGCAATTAGTATTAGAGGGATACCATTCCCTTGGAAAAACCCAGAGGGCAAAAGACAGCACAAGGGAGCTTTAATTTTATGCTGCTGCACACTGTGGGTTTTTCTTATTAAAATTTAAATTCATTCTTCTTTTTATAGTAAGCAAAATGGTTTAAACATTGTACTTTTACAAAAAAAAATGTTAGAAGTGCTCCTGCCAAGAGGACACTTAGCAATGAAAATGCAAATCTGAAATCTGAAAATAAGTTGCTGACCCCCTCACGTTGCTTCATGGCAGCAGAAAGAAAAATCAAGGGTCTTCAGTATAGATGGAGCTCATCTTGAGCCCAAATATTTTCTTGTATTAAGGATTTTTCTGAATTTTTCTATGACAGCTTATCATGCTGCTACTTTCTGCCATAATCTGGTATTTAGCAGAAGGATTAACATCTGGATGAGGAGTGCCTTTTCTTCGTCCCCTGAATTCTATTCAGATTTGGCAGACATATAAAGTTAAAAATTGTTACTTTCTTAAGGAGGAAAAGGCATAAGGGCATCATGCAAGCAGTTTGAAGATAAATTCTTTCCCAGAAATTTTAATTGGAGAGTAGAAAACATTTGAAGTTATGTGGCCAGTTTCACAGCTGAGTATACAACACATAATATCTATATACATTTTCATTCACATTTTGAAGTGAATTATCTTTGGCAGCATTCAAATTCCTTCTGAATGTACTTCTCTAAATACTTTCAGTGATGGGAATATTTGCTAAAACCGTGAATGTTGTGGAATATTTTATGGACAGATAGCTGCTTTGATTTATTGCATTGGAAAGTTAAATTTGAAAGTAATTGTCCTCTCTTTGGAGATGAAAAAAATCATCTTATTTGTTCACTCAAAACACCAATGAAATGAATTCTCCACTTTCATTGCTGTAAAAGTGCTAAGTTTCTGAACAAGAAGCCAGTAACTATTCTCTAACTACAAAACTGGGTAACAGAGACAAAATGTCTTGAATAAGGTCACAAATTAGTATTTGGACTGGGAATAAAATTCAGACCAACTGGTCAGGTGTTGTCTCACACCTCTGCTCATGACATTGTAATGGTTTTCTAATTAGTAGAATAGAAACTAAAAGCAGCATCCATATCAATTCATAAGCTGAACACTGACTCCAGTATTTCTCTTCAAGCACTGTCACAAGGAAGGTGCTAAATACTCTCTGAAATTGTCCAAACACTTCTGCTTCCTAGCCTAATTCTTGTGACAGTTGAGCTCAATAAAGGATATGAAAGATCAACCCACTTGGGGATTCTAAACCAGGCATTAAATAGTGAATTAACAAAATGTTTTTTATTATGGATGTGACTTAAACTGTGATTGAATCTATTAAGAAAGTCTACAAGTGTCTTTTATGTTCACAGACTGTTCTGAATACAATGAATGTTCCTGTTTACTTATCTTTTTGGACTAGAAAGACTTGGTCTGCAGAACAGTCAGATTCTAATCAGAGGGCTAGAAATAAACTGCATACCCATATGTTTAAGTGATGTTTCCATGGATACAACTGACTTGATTTGCAGTTTGCAAATTTACCTTCAGTAAGTGGCAAAACACATTCCACCTTCCCAAAGGTTTGAGTGTCAGTGTGTAGACATCGCCTGTCTGTGTAATAAATATGAAGCCAAGGACTGGAGTGCAGAATCAAGGAGAAGTGCACTTAACTAGCATTGCTCATCCAATATACTGCTGCAGTGTGTGCTGGGGGATCTTAATTAGGCTGGGTCATTCTTTTGGGGGTGTAAGCAACATTTAGGTTGAAATAATCAACAGCACAAATAAAGTCCAGAAAACAATTGATTGCAAAGAAGATCTGAAAGACACCACATCACAGGCATGCCGTGGGCCATCAACCAAACATGAGTCAACAATGCCATGCTGTTTCAATGAAAAGAGAATGCTGTATTAGGCTCTATTAACAGGAATAGCTCACCAGACATGTGATGCAATCCTCCCATCCAAACCCTGGCTGAAATACTCACTTCTATTCAAACACCCACACAGAGATGTCTAGAGCCATTTCAGATGTCCGTGGTGGGAAGAACAAGAAGCTATGGCCATGTATTGCTTCAAGGAATATTCAAGTATGCTATTAGAAGAACTTTTCAGTGGGAAGTATAGTGCAAGCATGTAATATACTGTCAGGGGAAAATCTGAAATCTCCACAACCACGAGTCATCAAGGGTAAGAAGGACACGTCTATCAGGAATGACCGAAGCATAGACCATGAGGCTGGGACAAGCTTTTGATTCTGTGTTGCATTAAAATAAATGGCACTGGAATATACTGTAGCCATCATGAATTTTCATCATACTAACAGACTATCTCATCACATCAAGTCCTAGAGGATATTAAAATTAACAGTCTAAGCAAAGAGATATTCTAAAGGGGACCATTTTTCTAATTACTTCTTTTTTTATTTATATTAAAATTACTTCAGTTTTTTTGACAATTGTCAATTTTGGCAAAGTCCTCAGAAATCTCAGAAATTGTTCAGCAAGCTAGTTTTTGACACGAAGGACATTCAGAGAATATTGAATGCTGAATATTGATAATATTGAATGAGTATTGAATGCTGCATTCTGCCCTAGCTTCATTATGCTGTCACTTCTTTCTATGCTGTCTATCCAATATCAGCTGAAAAGTTAATTTGGGTATACAACAGTAAGGATGAGAAGGAAAGTGCAAGGAAGTCCTAAGGATGAATACTTTAACAATAGAAACAGATTTTCCTGTAAAGCTCCTGTAACCAGTCAGAGATTAAAAAAAACTTCACCCAATATTCAACATTTCCATTCATTACTCAGTTTTTGTGGAGGCAAAGTAGGGATACAATGAATTACATCACAAGCTACAGGGGAAAAAGAACATACGACCTATTGCAGTAATTAGGAGTACCTCAAGCAGAGCATCGATTGCCTGAAATTGTATCTATGCTATAGGAAACAAAGTGTGGACTTGTTGTGCCTTATTGCAAAACACAGGCAAGTCACTGGGTCATTACCTGATGGGGCTGGGCAGCAGTGGGGGGCAGAAATGAGGGAGAAGTTTAGGATTCTTCACAGTTTCTAATGGCTGTCTCCGTCTTTCCCACTCTGTATCAAATATGGGGAGCTCAAAGAAAAATTGCATTGGGCAGTGGAAGCTTATGACCTCCCAGCCCCATGACAGAGGAGCAGAAGTCAGAAGCTACTGGTACAGTTTATATTCTTTTCCATTCTTCCCCAGTAAATCTGCCTCTGAGTGGATTTTATCTGACATGTTCACTGTAAATCTAGTGAACTTCCTTGCATTCACGAAGATCTTGGCTCTTCCACCATAAAAAGATTTAAAGTCAAAGTATCTGGTCTACTGATAACAACAGCAAGTTTCTGACAGGGTTATAAAGAGATAATTTGCTGAGACAATGTTTTATTTGTTGATGTGGTAGCTGACACTTAGCAGGTCACTTGAATAAAAGCCATGGTTTCTCCTTATGCTGGCAGGAGCTATACATGTTAGACTGAATAATTTATTTCTGAAGATTTAGAGATTTTTTTCTTTAATGTAATTGCCATACTACACTGACAATCTGAATGCCATTATCACAGTAATAACTGAAATGTAAAAGTGGAATAATGTCATTTCAAGATGAATGCAAAGGATGTAGAAAGACTTGTGTTATTCTTCCCTCTACCTGTTATTCTGTGTGATCACAGTCTTTTAGTCAAATTTATTGCATTATAAGCAGTATTTCTCCATTTTAACATCTCTTAATGGATTTTATATCTCTGGGCCAAACCAACCTCTGATATAGCATTCAAGCAATTAATGTACTGTTTTATAACTGCTCTATTTCAGAGAGTAAACCTGAAATATTTAAAGGAAATATTATCAACATAGCATGTAAAGGCATCCTGATCTGAATTAACAATTGGAAGTGGAAACTGCCAGGAAATGGGCTTTGAAACCACACAAGTGCTTCAAACCTAAATGCTACAATGGGCTCCAAAATTTTAAGAAACCGTTATATTTCTGCCTACTCAGGGAGGATGCTCAGGCCATTAGGAATGGGTACATGAATTAGTAGACTACTGTCCCTCAATTGGAATCTCTTGAAAGCAGTTCAGGTCACCTAAATATTTAAACATTTGAATATTTAAAGGTGTTTAATGGGAGTTGAGAGCATTTTTTTTAAATTCCACTTTAGTGATGAGAGTAGACCAAGATAATTCAGGCACTAGAATGTGCTGCTTGCGACTTATCAAAGCCAAGCTAGTGTCTGACTGCTGTGCATGGGGACAGTCCCATCAGTGTCCTGCAACTCCATGCCTGAACCAATCCCAAAGAAAAAAAAAAAAGAAAAAATTATTACCGTTCTTCTGATTCAGCTTGCTTAACATACTTCTTCAGGGATCACATGCCTATGCCAGGCAGAAAGTACAATATTGATAATACTACCAAAAAGAGGTGTGCAAGGGCAAGATTGCACCTCTTTGAGCAACTGGCTGTAAGATGGCTTTAGTTGTATAGTAAGGCCATGCACAAAAGTAGATGAAATTATACAATTACTTCCTACAATGCACAAAAACGAAAGGGTAGGGGAACTCTGAAGGAGTCAAAAGTGCCATTACCAGAGAAGAATGATTATGAAAACTCTGGACAGCTTTATTCCAGTGAAATCTTATTGTCCCAGTAAAAGGTTTCTACTAATATGAACGGGAAGCAGGAGAGAGGAAAGAGTGGAAGTAAATTTTGTAAAGTTGATGTCTGCATATCTGGCCTGCTGTGTGTGTCAGAAGCAATGGGTACAAGATGGTTACAAATGCACTCAAGATTAGAAATGACAAGGGGAAATAAAAAATTAATTTACAAATACATTTCACAGTTCACGCACAGTTAGGTGCAACTTATTTTCTAAAATTCCCTTCTCTATTTGGGATTCACTTTACCTGGTGTAATATGTGTTGTTTTATACTTATGGGAGTTGACTTATGAATAATACAATTAGCAAGTTTGGGCTTTTGAAAAAGGTTTACATTTACTGGAATTTATTCAATTTAAGCAAGAGGTGCTTTGCACTTTGTGTACTCTGCAGGGTAACTATGAAGTAGGCGTAACTTTATTGAAATTACTTTTTTTCCTCCTCTTACACTATGACTAAATTAGACTCACCTCATTTAAGTTCTTGTTCGCGTCTGATTATAACAGAGCAATAGCGTAAGAATCCTAGCCTAGGATTCCTGCGGCTCAAGAAAATACATGTAGGCTGGCATGACAAGCTTTTTGTTTAACACCACAGTAAGTACAGACATGGGGAGAGCACCAGGTAACCTTGCCCTCTGTGTGCTGCTCCTTGAAGACCATCAGTGTTTTCCTATGCAGGTAGACTGAAACACATAATCCAGAAAAGACAATTGCAAAAGCTGTTCTGAGAGACTCAAAAGTTCATATCATGTGTGACTGACGAAATGATCATTTTTTAAACTCGCATCATATGCCTCGCTAGTGTATATCAGACATCTACCACAATTATAGAATAGTTTGAATTAGAAGGGACCTCCAAAGATCATCTAGTCCAAACCCTCTGCCATGGGAGAGGTCACAAACACACTAGGGTGGGTGGGAGTGTTGATCTGCTGGAGGGTGGGATGAATCTGCAGAGCGATCTGGACAGGCTGGATCTATGGGCCAAGGCCAATTGTATGAGGTTCAACAAGGCAAAGAACTGGGTCCTGTACCTGGTCACAACAACCTTGGGCAGCACTACAGGCTGGGGGAAGAATGGCTGGAAAGCTGCCCAGCAGAAAAGGATCTGGGGGTGCTGGTTGACAGTTACTGCCAATAGTGTGTCGAAGATGGCCAAGGGCATCCTGGCTTGTATCAGCAATAGTGTAACCAGCAGAACCAGGGAAGTGATTGTCCCCATTTACTCAGCACTGATGAGGAGACACCTTGAATTCTGTGTTCAGTTTTGGGCCCCTCACTACAAGAGAGTCATTGAGGTGCTGGAGTGTGTCCAGAGAAGAGCAATGAAGCTGGTGAAGGGTCTGGAACACAAGTTTTGTGAGGAGCAGCTGAAGGAGCTGGGGGTGTTTAGCCCGGAGCAAAGGAGTCTCAGGGGAACTTTATTGGTCTCTCAAACTACTTGAAAGGAGGTTGTAGCCAGATGGGGTTTGGAGTCTTCTCCCAGGTAACAAGTGATAGGACAAAAAGAAATGACCCCAAGTGGCACCAGGGAGGTTCAAATCAGATATTCAGAAAAAATTTCTTAATGGAAAGAGTAGTTAAGCATTGGAAAAGGCTTTGGGATTTGTTTTTGTTTTTGTTTGTTTTGTTTGGTTGGGTTTTTTTCTTTAGTAAATTGTAACTCTGACTTACAATCTCTCTTGACTCAGGTTCATTTCTCCCACCAGTTTACCTTTAAATCAGCACACTGTAATATTGGAGTTGACCACACATTTTGTGGCCTACGTGAAAAATGTTAATCATTTCAGGCAATTTAGGAAAGAGAGTATAAGTTTTTGTTTAAAGAATTTTGTTTGAGTTTTCTGATTTTTTCCCGAATTTTACCATAGGTATCCAAATAGATTAGTTACTATTTCTGAAGACCTACTATTCTTTTGAATTAGAGAAAACAGGACAAGAAACCTTTTAGGAGGGGCAACTTGTGGCTTCAGGAGCAGAATCACAGTCTGAGCATCATATAAGGAAAGAGTTAAAAATAGATGGTCTCCATTCTCTGACCTGATACTGCACTTTGTGCGCACATGAGCAGATGTGTTCATTTGTCAAGTGGTAGCTGTTGACAAGCTGCTGTACTGGTGCAGAGGGATAACATGCCCTAGAAAAGATGTCAACTTAAAGTAGAGTGCATTGGTTAGCCTCTGTGAGTAGTTAAAAACCTCCACATTATGTCAGTGGACATTATATGCCTCCAGCCTGAGGGTGAATAGGGCAGAGTGAGCTGATGCCCACACCAGCTCGGCTGAGCCTCCTGCCCTTGGCATTGCTCCCAGTTCTGCTCCCATTTCTACTCCCAGGGCTTACTTCACAGCAAGCAACAAACTGACATCTGGATGCAAACAAAATACATAAGCTCTGGGGTCCCATCAAACTCCTACCCACAATTTTGCCTGCTAAAAGAGAAGGAAAAAACTGCATAATGTTGCAGAAAGTCACAATGAAATGGAGGGTTGAAAGTCAATACCTGTCAGATCTGCTGCTTGAGCAAGTCCATCGAACCTAAACATCCTTTTAGTTTTAACAGAGCAACAGAAGAAGATCTTGTACCAGAGGAAACGGTGCAGTGCTATCTAGGCCATATATGTCTTTAAACTTCCTAACCTAAAAATGATACAAAAATGAACTAGTTAATCACTTTACTCACATGTCAGTAAAACCCCTCGATCACACAAAATCTCACATACTTGTCTGAATTCAGAAGGTTTCAAGAACTGACTAGAAAACCCAAAATAAAACAAAATAGCCTGCCACTTTTTTTCTTATCTTTTTCCTTTTTTCCTTTTTCCCCAGTGGCTTCCTAAAGTATTTACATTGCTTTAAACTGTTTTGCAACACTTCCAGCAAGTTGCCTGTCTAGTATCTCTCTGTTGCATGCATGACCTCTCTTAATGCAACTGTGCTCTGTCTTGACTTTGCACTACATTTACTGTAGTACTGGTTGGTCGTAGTAAAATCTGGACAACTTACGCACTTGTGCATCTCTTATTTCTATGAGTCTAGTACTAATAATTCCAGGCAATTATTGCTCTGTCTTATAGCTATTTTGATTGTATACTAGTATCTATGGGACTCAGACACCCAAAAATTAAAAGAAACATATGGCAAACCCTTGCCATATTTGAAATGTCACCCAACAAGTAATTTAAATAGAAGGCACTCTAGCTGAAAAGTCATTTCTTCAACTTTAATGTCAGAATACAGATTTTCAGAAAATTCCACAAAGAAATCAATAATTAAATGTTCTGTGCATCCTCTGGGCTAATATTTTTTCTCTCCTTTTCTCCTGAACATTTTAAGGGCTATAGAAGGCAGAAGGCTTAAAACATGAATTTCAATTTTCAACTAAAACAAAAGAAAGAGAGAGAGAGAGAGAGAGAGAGAAAAATTGGGAAACTTTCCAGGTGCTTTATAGGAAATTCATGAGTATCCTGATACAGAGAATTGTCTGAAGCCAATGCTGTTTATCTCATGCCCGAAGGGCAGACAGCAGAGGATTCACAGCAGGCACAGAGAATGTAAATCTTTGGCCCAATGCACTTTATAGGTCCCTTGATGCATCATTAAGATGATGTGCCAAATCTAGCCACACTCACAGATTACATCTCCCTCATGACAAAAAAAGAAAAATAAAAAAAAATAAAAAAAAAAAAAAAAAATAAAGCCTTTGCAGGAATCCAAAATTCATATTTTTGGTTTGAAATGACCCATTTGTCTTCATCAAAAAAATAAATTAGACTTCATAATCACTTTATAATCTCTAAATTTGGAGTAAAAAAAGGGGAAAGTGTTATCTCTGACTAATTTTGCTGGTTTGTGGAACCAGTATGGATGTAATACAAGCTGCTGGGTAAAATTATTTTTAAAAACTTATATGATCTTTCTGTGTCCCTAGCAAGTATGTTTATTTTGTTCATGGTCAAAAAGTAGGCCAACATCTTGCTTCTCCATTACTATTAATTACCCTTTCTGTCTCTTGTGTACCACATTTTTATACCAGTGAACTAAGAACTTTCTGGCATAAGGCACAAGGAATGGGCAAATGATGTTTCACTGTGGTGAGTATTAATGAATGTTCCTGCAAAGCCTTAAAGGATCAGGCCTCTAAATCTACTTCTTAGAAGCACTCTCACATTTTTTCCTTTTATGATGATTAGGATACAATTACATAAATATTGGATCTGCCAGATTTTCCTCATTGGTCTGTGTCCCAGCTGTCCTAGAGCTGTAGTATATTCATTTTGAAAACTTGGACATTTTAACTTCCACTAAAAAAAAAAACCAAACCAAAACCAACAACAAAAAACCCCACACACATTTGGTTCTCATGGTTTCAAACTTGAAGCAAGACTTGAAGTGAACAGAAGCGCAACAGTGTGTCCTGCCATCCGTAGAGAACAGGGAAAACAAATCCCAGACCCCTGATCTGCCTTTTTGACTGGCCACTGTATCCTTAGAGCTGAAAACCACTTCCAAAGGTGAGCACTATTAAAAACATGAAAGCTTTAAATTCTCCATGGAGAGAACATACTCTAGAGAGATCTATGTTAATGAAGCAGGATAGGTGCAAGTACCCAGGCCACTGCTGTCACTGCAACTCCCATGAAGGCAACCTGTGCACCACAAATGGAGCCATGGATTGTCACTTGTCAATCTTTCTGTTCTTCCACTGGTATTCATGTAATTTAGCCAAAATTTTGAAAAACGGTTTCTCTAATAGGGCAACTGCAAGTTGATGCCTTTGAATGATGACAGGAACAATGCAACCAGCTCTTACTGAGGCCAATCATTGCCCTCTGGTCAAGAGAGACAGAAAAGTGTGCTGGATTCATCCTTCTTTAGGCTTGCAGCTGAAGCTACTGCTCTGAATTACTCCCTCAAAGAACAACTCTCTCCAGTGCCTACATAAATAACCTAGGAAGCTTTCTGAATAATCATAAAACAGAAAGTTGATTTCTTATTTACATTAAAAAACCAAACAAAACCAAACAAATAACCCGCCTTTGCCAAAAACCCCAACCAATCAGAATAAAAAACACTTCAAACATCCAGACAAGAATGAAGCCAACCCCCAAACCTTTTCAGTAAAATTGTGACAAAGAAAAAGCTAAGGTAAAAGTCTGCTTCACCCCCAAAATTTTTGCCGGTGTCTGAAACATTTGTTATGAGGGATTAAATGAAATAAACACTGACAAAATGAACAAAACTTGTTTTCTCCTTTCTGTGTATCAATTCTCCATGCTACTTCTCCCCACAAATAAGGTAGAATTTCCCCAGTTAGGGCCTTTATTGGTGGAACTACAGAGCAGCACCCTTGGTAAAGTTTTCCATTTAAAATGTCTAATCTACATGTTTTCTGATTCTGAGCAACCTTCTAAGTAGAATTTATGCACTCACTCTCCCTTTGAATGTCCCTTGGCACCAAAGACTATGTACAGCACTAATTCACTTACATTTCTCATGTATACATATAAAAAAAAGCTCATAAGTTCTTCCAAGTTGGTTTCTTTGTAATGATTTTAATTGACTGCTTCACAGCAGAATAGCAATATAGTGATCAAGGGTGGCAAGCATAGCATGCTCATACTTGACACAGTAGAAAAAAAATATTATATATTTGTTTGTTTGAATAAGCAATAAAATGACCAGAGTAGAAAAATGTCCCCAAGAAATCACAATTATATGGTGTTTAAAATGGAAATCAATCAGACAATCTATCAACTGGAAAAGACAGACTCAACCTCTTCACTTCCCCTGTGTAGTAGAAGCTTCTTCCCATGGTTTGGTTTTTGTTTTTTGTTTTGGGTGGTTGGGGTTTATTTTGCAATTTAGATAACCAAAATTGTCTGCTTGAGTCGTTTTCAGATCATCTGGCTATTAAACATGTCTTTTTAGGTCTCTTTAAAAAAAAAAAAAAAAGTGTTTCAAGGATATTATTTTAACAAATGAAAGAAATGAGTTAAAAAAGCCTTTGAGAAAAGCCTTTGCGAGATTTGGCCACAAATGTTGCAGCTGGAAGCCAGGGGACGCTTAGTTTTGTTACATCTGGCCCCAGCTTTGTGTGCTGAGCACTGGAAACCTGAACCCATTTGAACCATTTTGGAGCTCTGGCTTTACTGGATTGGAGCCTAGAACCTTGCTTGGGAATAGTCTACATGGGATGACCTGCATAGTGATCTTTTTCCCTCTCTGAGGCATCTGGCAGAAAGACGAAAGATAGCAAAAACTGAATGAGTTCATGGGGAATTTGTGACTGGTCAGCTATGATAGCTGTCTACAGATTGTATCCGGTAAAGGGAACCTAAAACTATTGAAGAATCTTTTACATGCTGTCAATCCTGCAGTTTCTTTGGCTTTCTGTCACCTTTTCAGAAAACCTACATTCAATCCACAATTTGTTCTGACCACTGAAATAAACTTCTGGCACATGGTGCGCCCACCTCAGAGTTTTCAGCACTGAGCACTGTGCAAAAGATAACAGAATGTCTGATCAGATCCCTGGTGCTTTTGGATAAAAACCGCAAGGAACTCTACTCTGCTTTTGAGAAACAAATTTGACATGCAGTGATGTATTTCCATAAGATGCTAGAAGTTGTCAAAACCCTGAATTTCTCAAATTCTTTTCTGGAACAGTTCTCATACAAAGTGTTTACTTTGAAAACAACAATTCACGGATTAAAAATAAGGTTCTTTAAATTTAGCAAGAGCTGTCATGAAGACAGACTTAGGAAAAATATTTATCAGCTGCATCTTTAATCTTGCAGACTTAGTTTAGGTCTTCTGATTTAGGCTTGCACTCAGATTTCATGTAAGGCTTAATTCGACACCTTCCACTGGAGTTAGAAATCACAGTTTTCCAATGCCAGTGCAAGGTGCCATTACCCAGACTGAGCCAGCACTACTTGATCATTTTATCAGTTTCTTTCAGAATAAGATTCAAACAGAAGATTTGAATGCTTGGTGAAAGGATTCTTTACCCCAGAAAACAGGTGTGTCTGTGTGAACATCAGAACAAAAACCTAAAGATTGTGACTGAAAAGTTGAAAATTCTTTAAAACACATTTATAAAGGTTTCCCTGTGTTTAGTCTAGCAAGGTAACACATCTGTCATGATGATGCTAGAGCATGTGTTTCCAAACACAAAGTGATCAAATTGTTTTGGAACTGCTCAGGTATCCAGCATGGCCATTGCCACCTCATTAGAATCAAGCCCAAAGTAATTCCCTTAATCACCTCTTCACAGATGAGAAAGAAAGGGGTTAAAGGAAAGCTCATGATAGAAAAGTAACCCTGACTGGTAATAACCACTTTTAGGTTAGTGACACCTTAAGCAACTGCAACATCCAGCAGGATCTCTAAAACCACAAGAGATTCTTCCTCCCTTGGGATAATGTACATATTTGCTGGTGATTTGACTTCATCTTACTGGCTGCAACAGTCCTAAATTGGTACTAAAGTCACAAGACCTTCAGCTGACCACTGTCACCTCATCATCATGCTGCCTCATTCCCTCCTTTCCCATTGCACAGTACTGCTGAGAAACTGCAGGGATTGTCCCTCTGTCCTTACAGATGGGCTACAAAGGATGATTATTTAACACATTCACGTAACTGCTTTTGGCCTCATGCCATAAGAAATGTCCTTTCATGAGTTTTAATTCTACAGACCCCTAATTATCTTCAAGGGGAAAAATAATTTAATGCCATTCTTTTGTTCACAGCCAAATGCTTTTCATATAATCTAAAAAGCATCTTGCAGATCCTTCACAGCCCTGCCCCTTCCTCCTCCCCTCTTACATCTGCTGCTATAAAAACCAACCTGTTCCATATTTCTAAAAATTGAAAGCTAGACTTCTGAATCACTTCACCTTTGGTTGCTACTCAGATTATTAATCTTTATATCGTAAAGAGAGGTTCGGTTGGCTCTAAGTAACTGCTATTTTAGTGTCTGACAGGCACAGGCTTCCTTCTAAGTCTGGGGACTTATTTACATTCCTTATTTACACTCCTGTATCCTGGCCCACTACTGAAGATTTCCCTAGCTTTCATTCAGACAAAATTCCCACTGAGATTTTAAAGGCTCCCCCTCAAATAAATCCTTAGCATCTCTCTCATGTGTGGAACTCAGGATAATGAAACCTGAATCCAAGATGTTTGTGCTGATCCCTCACTCATGTCATTCTGCTACAGCTCCAATGAAGTGAAAATTTATCCTGATTGCTATAGGAAGGAAAGGATGCTGCAAGAGTGTTTCCAAAACACTGTCTTTTTTTGCAATGTTCTGCATTTCCTCAGTCCAAACTAACCCAGATTTGCTTCCTGGCATTCTTCAAACCAGAGGCTTTCCAGGTGTCACTGCAATAAGAATTCAATTTGACATGAGGGGTTAGACTCTTCCACCCCTAATCAATGTCCTTCTATGTCTAACAAGATGGAAATGGCAGCCAAGGACAGCAAATAAGACACAGAGGGTGCTCAGCCCCTTGGTGCCCAAGGCCAGCACCTCTACAATGGCACCAAGAGAAGTGGCAGAACTGGCCTCACCAGCCCACAATCTCTGGCCCCAGTTTCCCACACTGCTCCCCTTGGTGAAGCTGCTCTGGCACACAGCACTGCCACAGACAAAGCCTGGCAGCCACAAGAGGTCCTCTGATAGCAGCTGGTCTTCTGAGCAAGTAGAAGTATTACTCTGCCACCACAGCAGTCTAATCAGTGACAAAAGGTGCAACACAGGGACAGACTGACCCTGTCAGGCAGTACCTGAGGAAAGGCTGTGCACATAAAGTTCTCCTTCTGAAGGACTGTTCCCTGTAGTTCTATGGCACTGGGTAACAGGTCCATCCTCACGGCAGGAACAGGCCTGCTTTGTCTCTCTGAGAGACGTAAGCCATCCTGTCCCACAAGTAAGGCATTTGTTCTGGCAACCCCTTGCCAGGATAATTTGATTTCCATGCAGAGGACCTACATGTCTAAAAAAAATGTTCACATGTCTTGCAAATAGATGTTTTACAACACTCAAAGAATCCCTGGCAAAGGTATTTGCAAAAGCAGGTTTAATTTTAAAGTGAAACTGCGACAAAGTTCACTCTACTACTTACTAAATAGTTAATGCACACAGCAAAATCAGACTAAAAACTAAAATAAATCCATCTAAAACTAAAATCAGCCTAAAATGATCTACCTGGAGGCTGAGGATAGAAAAGGAGCAAGGATAGGAAAGGATAATGATAAAAACAAATAAGGGAGACCCTTCTGCTGAGTTTTAAGGTTCAGAGTGGAGCCCCTTGCCAACCTCAGCCCCAGACTTGACTAACAGTTTAGGCCTAAAGGTTTCAACAGCACTTAACTGATAAACAAATTAGCAAAAGATGCTACAGAATTTACAATAAATACAACAGTAGCTCACTTAAAGCCCTAACTTACAAATCTACTGGACCTTAAGAATCCAAGAAAGCAACATTCACAAAATAATTGTTACAGCATGTTCACGCTCACATGCACACGGCCCTCAAGGAGAATGCACAAGGTATATAGCTGTGAAAAATTCCCCTCGAATTCAGTGAACTACGTTCAGTGAAGATTCCTTTGCATCTTCTTAATGGGTGAAGAGTTGAGCCTGGATGAGTGGAGGGGTATGAGCCCAGGCTCCGTTGTTGACATTTGGCAGCGTCCTCCAAGTATAACAAATATGGGGGTTCACTGGCTCTGAGAGATGTCCTTCCCAGAGGCAGATTGCTGATTGCATCTGTCTGCAGTCCACGAGAGATCAAAGGGTCTCTTCTAGGACCACTCTTTACAGAGTTGCAAGAGAGTTCACTTTAGTCATAGTAATTTTCCATTCTGGCAGCAATTTAGGTTGGTAAATTTCTTTGAAAGTTCAATAACAAATATGGTGTTCCACTTGGGCTGTTATTCAGTCAAGAAAAATAAGTTTCCAACCCTGTCCATTAAAAAAAACAGGAGCTCATTAGCTCGTATAAGTTCCTAGGAACAGACAGTGTTTCTGATAAACTCAGGAGGAACTTAGCCCAGGTGCTGAGCATTTCTGAGATGATAGCACAGCCCGAGGAGTGGGATAGGAGAAGGGATGCACCACCACAACTTCTAGCTCCAGAAAAGAGAGCAATAGAGACATCCTGTATTTCTCCATAACCAAAACCAAGTCAGAGTTCCTCACATCTTGCCTTGGAGTACTAGCTTGAAAGTACATAACTATCCCAGAGATATAAACATTTGAATGTCATTTAGTGCTAGGCAGTGGGGCTAATTTTCCTATTCAGTGATTCTGTCATTTTCTAAAATGTATACAATATGCAACATTATTTATTACAAAAAACAGAGTGAAAGAAGATTAAAATTCTGACAGAAGCATATTAGCTTTGCTTGGCAAAAGAAAAAACTTCATATGTTTGTGAATCATTCCTGAGACAATCATATTCTCTTTACGTGCCATAAAGAAAACAATTTTCATGTTTTTTCTGGAAAGCATCATGAATATTAATACAAGATAATACTTTTTTGGGGGATTAATGAAGTTTATTCCTTCAAAAGATTTTGTAAAATCGGCATATAGATTTTGAAGAGCTAAAGACACTACTAATCTGAGACAGATTTGTGTGTGAACATTTATACCATAAATCTGGTAGAAATCACACTCAGTTTTAAAAATAAAGCCCAACTGGTATCTATTTGAGTCAGTTTGTACTCACCTCTCCTATGTGAGAGAGGTGTACAGTTTTGGAGCTCATAGCGGCACATTGCCAATGAATGCTTCGAAGAACTTCAAAGGTTTAGAAAATTCTTTGGAGGGAAGGAGACAGGAAGAGTAGAAGCAGCATCTCAGTTCGTATTTAAAGTGTCTTTTTTAAACAATAAGTTAGAGTCTGAGTCACGTGTATGTAAGGGATACTGTTTGAATAAAGACAGAGCCTTTCAGCTTATGACATAATCAGTTACCTACAGCACAGCTCAAGCACAGTATAAAAGCCCAGCGTCTTATACCACTAGGGAATGTGTTATTTAATTTGTGTTGCAGTTTTCTGACATCAACAGACAGTATAAAGATGTGTTTTCCAGCTTCACAGAGGTTTACAAAGATACACAATATTTTTTAAGGATGGGCGGAGAGTGTTTCTCTTTATTTACAGTTATCTTTAATAATAGTTGTGGAAGAGACTTATATAACAGGACAAAACAATGCAAAGGTAATTTGGAGATCAGGAATTACTCACTCACCAGAAAACTGCAGGGAAAGATTGCAGGGAAATGGTCCTGGAGAGATAGTAAAGGCCCTAGTCAGAATGCAAGAGTATCACAGTTACGTATAACAAAACCAGATTTATGCTTAAGACATGGTTTATACATTTAATGCCTTTAAAAATGTCAAACTTGATCTTAGAAGAGTTGGAAACAAAGTTATGGATGCTTCCCTACTGACACCGGAATATAGATTTCTTCCCATGTCTGTCAGGTTTAATACAAAAATATGTTCTATATCTTGCTGGTAGGAATCATTGCTCCTGTTGTTAACACAGAGAAAGCAAAATAAAACTCACAAGTACTATGGTTAATTTACTGAGATGGTTGGCAAAAAAATTAAAACAAGAAACTCTTATTTCCTTCCTATCTTAGATCATGCATCATAATTTCTGAGAAAAAAATATGTAAGGGAAAAATTTCATCCTGGATATGAAAAGATTTCTAAACCATTCAACTTCAGGGACTACACAGAAGAGGAGGAAACAGGGGACACAGCTGATTTGGTGACAACTGCAGTCAAATACCACAACAAAAATAAAGTCTGATATAACAAAATCCAAATCACAGACTAGAATTAATGATACAGCTCAAAATGCAAAAAAAGAGATTGAAATAAAAATTTTCCTTTATCTTTTTACAAATAATATAATCTAATCTAACACTTTGGCAAAAACACACTGAGCAAGTCTGAACCATTTTAAACTTGTTCAGTATAGGGTATGTTGATCAACAGAGCCCAGAATATAGAAACAAAGCTCAGATAAAACTAAGTTAATTTAATCAATAGGAATTGCCTAGTAACTAGCAAAAAAGAATGCAGGTGATGTAGACCATAGTCGAGTTTTGTGAAGGTCATATCAGTTTTGGGGGAGGAAAGTGTACGGAAGAAGAACCGGCATATAATAAGCCATTTTCTGCACTGCCTTAATTGTAATGTTTAACTTGCTCACTGGGATTTTACAAAGCCAAATGATTACGCTGGAGAAAATACTGGGCAGAGAATCAGGATTTCCTTTAATTATAGAAGTTTCAAAATTATAAAAGAAAGCTTGAGGAAAAGGTGCAGGCTAAAAAATTCAGTTTAACGTGACCCAGAAATGTCAATGAGAAATCTGAGATACTGAGAAAGAAACAACTAATGTTGCAAAGGGTAAATGTAGTTAAAGCTTTCAGTGATTATTAGCTTTTGGAACTATGATTCTGTACTGCTCTCAGGGAAAAATAAAAATCTTATCTGTAAGAGTCTAGATTAAAAAAAGTTATTGCAAACCAAGTGGTTTAAGTGCCCTTTGGAAACGTTAAAGATTGAAGTTAGATACATGGAGAACAGCTACACAGGAGTAATAAGCTGATGTCATTATCTCGGATCAAATAATAAAAATCTATTCAAGGAGTTATGCTGCTCGAACAGAAGGTTGTGACAATATAATCCATTTAGCTTCACAGAACCCCAGCTTTGTTTTGATTTAAGTTCAAGAACTGGAATAAGCCTGTTTCAAAAATAGAAACACTAGCATCAACGCTTGATTAGAAAAAGTCTCTTATCCTCTATGCCAGTGAGAAGCTGTCAGGTATGCCTCCCTTATGCTCAGACAGAGTGAGAACGAGCCTCTTCTTTCTGGGGAGCTTAGCTCTGTCATCCTGTGACTCCTGCTTATGCCAGGTGGAAATTCTGTGTTTAAAGGAAGAACCTGGCCCCTTCTGTGGATATTACTGTAGTAGAGAGGCAGGCTTCTGCAGGAGGCAGCTTATGATGTGAGACCCAGAATTTACTTCTTTGGCTATGTGTTGTGGATATAGTTCCCTTCTACAAAGTTGGCAGGAAGCACAGTGGTACTTACTCTGTAGTGGAGATGATAAAGTAGCCAAATAAGCAGGGGAGATTAATTCATGCGCAGCTCAGAAGCAAACACCATGATAACAATTTATATTCACAGTACAGCTATTTTACAAGGCAGATAACTTACCCACACTGCTTGTTAAAAGGTTTTGATGCCTACATGAACACCAAAAGTACAAACTCTATGAGAAAGTATCAGAAATTGTCTGTATTGGCAGATCTATTTTTTGTGATAGAAATAAATATATGCGATCACGTCATTAAAGCCTGTGTCTCAAAACAGTCCTATGAAACATAGGACCTCTATATGCCTCATTTTCTGTGTATCCAGATGGACATCATAGGGTTGGATTTACAGGTGTATTTGAATGTTACAGATGTGGCTGAAATCAATGAAAGCTAAACCTAGAGGGCTGTATAATTCTAAGCATTCTTCAAATTCTGATACCTCAGATGCGACATGATAGAATAAGGAACATTTTACTCCAGTATACCAGTATCTCCCATTTTGATTTGCAAAATATACAAAATCCTTTCTTCAAGATCCTCTTCTCTACATCAGCCTTCTTTCACCAGCAGTTATAAAATGGCCCACTAGCTCCATGTGTAAACTATACTTTCTTAGCTATCCCTATGTCCGTGTCCTTAATTATATGTATGCAATCACTCCCTATCTGCTTCTTCATTGTCAGTTAACCTTCAAATAGCTCCCATTTCACTTACTCCCTTCATCATCCCACTTTCATCAGAATCTTTGTCCCCATCTTTCCATTCTGCAGTGCAACTTTTGCATCAGGTATTCCTCCTCACCAGAGGTGGGCACAAATGTTACAGAAGATGAGAAAAAGACAGACAGTTTTCCTGGTCCATGCTTTAATGTCCATGCTTATCCCAGTCCAGAACAGTTATTGCAGATCAAGTTCACATTATTTCTGTAGCATGAGCCTCATTGTTTTCAATCATGATGGAATATTTCAGCATACCAGCCAGTAAAACTGAAGTCTCTGTTAAGCATGTACAGACTTCAATTACTTTAAGATTGTGCCATGGCTTAATTTCTGCAGTATTTCAAGAACTGAAAAACATACATTCTGACAAAAAAAAGAAAAGCACTGCTACCAAAATTAAAACCACTGTTCAAGAGCTTAGAGACACTATCAATATTTTGCAAGTTTATCAGAATTCTTTTTTAATTTAAGTTTGTTCTTAGGAATGTTTTGTTTCCTGAGATTTACTCTAATAACTAGCATTTAACATTTAGCCAAAGTTTAATCTTACCTTCTCATTAAAAACAGTTGAAAGCATGATTAACTTTCAGAAGAGCCAGTAAACTTGTTCTGCCCATAAAGATTTCCAGCCAAAGAATTCTAGTTTTTAAACAGATATTGTTTAGGTTACAGTACATTAGAGTAAAAGCTGTATTGTGCCACGACCATTTTTCTACCTTCAAATGGCATATAAACAACCAGAATTTTCCTTCAAAATAAGTGTCTATATAAATTGTCTGTTTTTCATAATGTTTCTGCTACAGCACTGCAATTACAGTCAAGTTAATTCAGCTCAAGGATTCCAGACTATTAAGACTGAGGAAAGTGCATAGTGCAATTTATTCTCTAATGATATTGTGTAAAGGCAAACCTATCACTGCTGCTAGTGTTGAAATACATGGCCTTAAATGAATAAGGAAGCCTAAGTTAATTAAGCACTAGAGTGTCAAGGTTTTAATGACCCCTCTAGTGGGAAGCAGTGAATAACAAACCTTTAAACAGCTGATTAGAAAACACTCATATATCAGTGATATTGTTTTAATTTAGTATTGAAGAGATAGTATGTTGGAATTATAAGAATTCAGAGCAATGGCTCTTTTACTTTCCTAGGCAGAAGAGAATATGTTGCACAGACGGGTTTTATAATCAATTGTGTATAAATTCATATCTGCAGAAAATTCCACAGATCCAGTCAGGTTAACAGCACCAGCTACCTCCTCTCTGTTCTGAGCCAAGGGAAAGCAGCAGTGGATTATCCATCATGGAGCACTCCGGCTGCAAACAGTAAAATCCAGACTCTTCATCCAGCCTGTGAGAAGGGCTGACAGCTCTACTCCTCATCCAGCTAAAATGGCTGCACATCCAAGAATACCTGGCTGGAACAGCTGGCTCATCATGAATGTCTGCAGGACAGCTTCTTCTTACAGCCTGATCCACACATTGCATCTCCATTTTCCATTCTGTCATACTCTTACCTCTTTACTGAAGTTGGGAAAAGAGCAGGCATTCTTCTCCTTCCAGCATCCAAAACATGGCACAGCTCTCCCGTTGCCTAGCTGAACAAATTAAGACTCTTCATGTCAAACATGCACTCTGGAGGACAACTTGATATCACTGGGGATAGCACTGTTTTCAGTCTGAGGCACTTAATGTGTTTATGGAAAACAGAATACTCAACTAACAATGCAGTTACCCTGGAAATACTCCAATTCAGTTTAAATTAAAAACATCAGTTCTACTAAGAGAGCCAGCATCCCTAGAGAAAGAAAAAACAACTGTCCCCTTCCTTTGCAGATCTGGTAGGGCATGGGACACACAGTCCCCTTTGGTGAAATAGGGAGATGAACCCACATGTCATGACTACCATATTTCTCTAAGTAAGCTGAAAATCAGCAATTATTTGGGGGTATGTCTGCAATCCTTCTTTCTGGTCTTTTTCCACTTCTAAGACACATTTACTTGCTTTTGTAATCAGCAAGAGAAACCAAAATCTTTTGTTCCCCTAGTGAAAGCTCAAATCACTAGGCTTGAGATTCATTTTCATGTTCTTAAGAAAACCTCCTCACTACACTTAGCAACTGTGGAGCTGTCAATCCACCTCAGAACTGTGACACCATTAACCATCAGCCTACATACCCCAAAAGGTGGGATTGATCCTCAACCTATAGGACATGAGAATGGGAAAGATCAAGGGCAACTGTATTCTGAAAAATGCTAGCATGGTTGTTGGGGAACCTCTCTGGACAGCTCAGGTAAGAAGAAAGACTTGCCTCGAGCTCCCTTAAGTCTTAAAACCTAATTGCTGGGGTAGCTGGGGAAAAGGATTGATAGAGCACTCCCTCTTTTATCATTCCTATAAATCTGTTGCTCCCTTTCCACTTCTATGTGCCTGTAAACAAACAGATTCAACAAAACACTTGCATTAAATAAATTAGCACTATTTTACTCTTTACTTTGTAAGTATTTTCAACTGGCCTGGGAGGTCTCTGTTTTGTATTAGTAGATATACCAACCCACTAGCAAGCTGCATAGCCACTCGTGCCTGATTGGGATAAACAGGGGAGATGTAACTCATGAGGAGTCTTAAGTAGCATCAATAAGGGCCAAGTTCAGATTTAAAGGGTTGCAATAAAACTTTGTCCCAGGCCTCAAGTCAGTGAAAAGTTAAACCTGGTGTTTAACGAGTCAGTCTTCATCATGTGCAAACATCAATCAATCGCCTTCACAGTATCTTATTTAAAGGAAGACAAGCCAGCCCCATACAATAGATTACTAGCGAAATGCTGTTCTACAGTGTAACCAATGCTGATTAACCTTTATCTCTGTCAAGGCAGCTGTTTATTTTTAATCTTGGGTAAAGTCTACTTCATGGCTGAGTGCTGTCAGATCTTGCCTGTCAACAAAATCTAACTGAGGGTGCCACCAGTCTTACAGCGATCTGCATTCATGCTGCTGGCTGCCAGGCCCCTTCTTGAGTGCTTCTGTCTTCTGCACTACCTGTTCCCAGGAGATGATCCTTCTCACTTCAGCAAATAACAAGCTCTTGCTGCTTTATCTCTGAGCCATGCACAGCAAACATAAGACTAATGCATTCCCCCAGCACAGAGCTCTGAATAGATGTCTCTTTGCACGGCTCCTTCGGTGTGTAAATGTCTCCTACCCTTCTTGTTCCCTATTGCAGGATTAAACGTTTGCATTTCAATAGCGCCTGATCTTTTGCTTAACTTACATTTGACCATTCAGCCCAGGCACTAATTAGTTATCCTAGAATGTCAACTTCATTAGAATGACAAGTTTTGCCCCACTTGAAATGCTTTCTTTTCTCTTTACACAGGACAGCCTCCAAAACTTTACCAAAATTACTCAAAAACCAAAAACCAACCAACCAACCAAAAAACTCCAAAGAATCCCCCAAAGACGCAACCAAACAAAACCGAACAAAACCCAAACAAAATTGAAATTCAGGCCTATACAATGATCCTTTTCATTTATATCCCCTTTCCCCTCTCCAATTTTTGAAGGAAGAGCTTTGGAGAGGGTAAAGGAAAGAGCTTGGTTTTGCTGTAGGCTATAGCCACTGGCTTTATCCATGGAAGCCTTTTCCCATGAAAGTTAAAGTTGAAGCTTATGCAGCTATAGCACTGCGAAAAACATTTCCAGACAGTATTTTTGGAATTTTATCAGTAAGCATGAGAGATCAAAATTTACCCTACCCTACCATGTGATTTTAGCATCTTCAGTGATTTCATATTGAAGAACTTGAGGTCAATATCACAAACCTACACTACCTTTGTCCAGTACAACAAAGATCCAGTTAAGTTTAAGAAATGTCTTTAAGGAGAACATTAAATATAAGCCATTCACAGTAGTGACACAAAGCCCAACACAGAAAGAGTTTGTCTCTTCAACATATTGTTGTTGTTTCTTCAAGGATGTTTTTCCATTGCCAAAATAGGTTCTAATGGGAAAATTCCTTCCTAAGCCTCTCAGCTTCCAGTAGTCACTATGGTAAAGAGAGACCACAAATGCCATTCTGTGTCAATCCATGCAACGTAGAAATAGTTCTACTCTCATAAAAACTCAGTTTTTATGCTCAGGACAGAACACAACTTCCTTTTTATCTCTCAGTCAACAATGTGTTGCCCACAAAACAGAACTGCAAATATCTTGGTTTTAACACTGAATGTGGTATCTGAGCACCAAGATCCACTTTTATTCTGTGTAAAGTACTACTCATACCTTCTGATTTTAAGGGTTATGTCAAAGCCCATATTCCCATGCACCCATTTAATTTGTAAAAGTAAAGCATGACAATTTCTTGATACAAATGAAGAGCATGAAGAGCTGCTTTTGGCAAAATCTTGCAAACTAGCAAAACCAGGCCGTGGCTATATAATCACCAGGTTTTTCCATGTTATCATTTCATATATATCATCCAATCATAACATTTCAGTTTAGGTTACTCTGATGTTTAAAATTAATACCTTAGTAAACAAGACCCTACTCTCAAATTCTTTCTGTACTAGCAAGCAAGAAAATCCCATGAAGCGTAGGGACAGAAGATACAGAAATTTGTCTTTTCTTTCCATCTCCGTAGTTGCTTCCTATGCTTCTGCTAATCATCCTCAGAAGGAAGACACCTATTAAAAAGACACACAGTCTTGTCATGGATTTATATACCTTATATGCAGAATTATTTTCTCTGTTTTTTCTATTGGCAAAGTGCCAATCCAGTCAGGTAAGATTTTTAGATACTGCACTAATTCCAATGAACTCCAGTTCACAAGTCAAATTCACTATACTGTGGCCTCCTATCTCCTCCTGTCACCACATAATCAGCCCTATGTCAGATTCCCTATCAACATTTGTACAAGCAGCTCAGTGAGTATAAGAATTATCCATGTTTGAAGCTAAGTGTCAGTAATCTGCTTTTCATTCTCGCTCATCAGTTTCAATCATATTCCCAAACACACTGAAAATTTCTTCTGAATAAATAGTAGAAGAAAGACAAATTGTGTATTTGACAGTGATTTTAAACATGGCAAGCTCCTTTCTTTTCTTCCAAAGTCACAAAATAAAGGAGTTTTACTCTACTGCTGGTACTTTGTTGTCATACAAGAAGCCACATATAGACCTTTTATTCTGCCTTGTGTTTCAGAGAATCCAGGGATACTCAAACTGTCTTTCAGGAGTTTGCTGGCAGATCTGATACTGATCATCATGTTTATTGCTGAGCAGTATTTTGGAGGAACAAATTACAAGGCACTCTACAACCATGAGTCCGGGATATTTGTGGTTTGTAAAACACAACTAGTAATGATCACATGGACAGAAAGCTGACAGGTAAGTCTTTTTGTCTTCACTTAATAGAAATGAACAATCAAAATATCCTACATTTTAGGAGGAAAAACTCTTTGAGTTCCAAGTGGTAAACTTCAGTCAAAACCTATGTCAGACTATGAATAACAGCATTCAATAAAATGCATACATATATAATAAAGTATCAGTGACTGAGTGTACATCTCCAGTGATTAGACTATTCATTATATTCAGTCTACACGTTTGAGAGTCACTGGGTGACACTGAGTGACAAAGGTGCTTTGGGGAATGAAGCCTTAGCATGTTTTAGTAATTACATAGTGAAATTTTGTCTGATGCAGTTTGTTCTGAGAAAGTATTTTCACCCTTCTACAAAATATATTATTGTCAGGTACCATACTGCCCAGGTACAAGGCTCAATAAATGGCCAGCTGTTCAAAACAGTGTATTTTCTTCAAATTGGTAGGAATGTTGCTTTTCAAATCTTTAAAACAAAAGTTCAAAAACAAACAGTTCTGAAAATGGGTCATTTTAGATGACCGTTCAGCATTTTTAGCCCCTGATTTCTAATTTTAAAAAATAATCCATTTGGGTGCATCATACCATTCGTCTGTGCATTGCAGAGGTGTATACACTGCAGCACAGTATATACATGTTTGGATTTCATTCTTCTCATACTGAACAACATCTCTCAGCATCCTCCTGGTTGTCTGCTCTCAGTGTGTCATAACCCTTCCAACTCATGCCCTGTGGAGTTTTACAGCTCCTCTGTAGTTTCTGGGTATTCTACTACCCATGGTATGGTTTTGTCCTTGGGAGGAAATTACACACTTGGAAACAGATAACCAAGGTACCAAAGAATGATTGGCTTTCCCAGGCTCACACATGAAGTAGGTCCAATTTGAAAGGTCACCTTATCTACCAAGCCACCTTTAATTTACACAGTTGCATCCTTTAATTCCATCTCACCCTCTCTTCCTTCTCCATTATGTCTTCTAAGCCTTGAAGGAGCTTCTCATTTAACCACATGGAAAACACCTTTTCCCTCTTTCAAATCCTTTTGGGGCTTATCTCATTGCTGAAAGCATTTCCACAACTGTGAGCCTATATTTAGGCCAATAATGAGCCATAATTTCCCCAGAATCACAAAAGATTTTCTGCAAGAACACTGAAAATAAAGTAAGTAATCACAAAGAGACATACTATCTTGAGACCTGTCTTTGGTGGCAGCAACACAATGTGAGCTTTTGATCATCTGCAAGGCTTTTATTCACAGATCAGTCTGGCTTCATGTCAGCAATAATGGAAGTGATATTATTTTCTATTTTCCAATAAGACTTTTATGGTATTATGTTGGTTTTTATTTTCAGATAATACTTGCAATGATAAGACATAGATCAAGCCAAAGCTGCAAGAGGACTTGATTGAAAGACAATTTCCTTTGCAGTGAGTGAGTGACCTTTCTTAAAAGTTCAGAAGCTGTGCTGAAAAACCATTTGTTCCTTTATAAAATAACAAATAGGTACATTCAACTTTGACTTGTTGCCAGTACCTCTGCTCCTCTCATTCAAGTTCAGTATATAATGTATAAATTAACTATGTTAATTGATTAGAACTATTCTCTAAAAGTGGTCCAAAATCAAAACCCATATTATGATGTCAGAATCTGTATAAGAAAAAACTCTATATCTGAATCTTGTCAGCTTCCCTCTGCACCCTGGTTTATTGGTCACTAGCAGGAAAAGGGATTGAAACAAACAGGGATTTCCACACTAGGTGAGACTACTCCTCCACATGTCTATATAGTAGATGCATGCAAACTCTACAGTTTCCCCTTCTCTACCAATTTCTTGAAACCCATAGGGATATATACCTTAAAGGATTTTGATCTTTTAGGAAGGAAGGCAAAACAGGAAATACCACTGTATTTGAGCTAAACAAAGGCAACCTTAGAAGCACAATAGGCAGAATTGCATTGCTCCCTTCCCTTTCCTTTATCCTTTCTGTTCATTTTATCATACTCAAGTACATCGGTCCTCTCTTTCTTTAATAAAAGATAAATCACGAGTTCCATACCTCGAGGATACACACCATGAATAATGTTTGACACATTCATTAATGACCTCGATGGTTTTACTGAGTGCACCCTCAGGAAGTCTGCACATGATACAATACTGGAAGGGGTATTTGATACACCAAATGGTTGTGCTGCCATTTAGGGAGACCTTGACAGGCAGGAGAAATGAACAGAGAAGAATAAAGTTCAACATAAGGAAATGCAAGGAATTCCTGCATCTGTGGAGGAGTAACCCATGCTCTGGTACAGGCTGGGTGCCAACAAGCTGGAAAGCAGATTTTCAGAGAAGGACCTGCGATTCCCAATAGACAAGAATTTGAACATGAGTCAGCAATGTGCTTTGATGACAAAGGAAGTCAATAGCATCCTCAGCTGCTTTATTGCCAGCAGATCAACAGAAGTGATCTTTCCCCTCTACTCAGCCCTGAGGAGGCACACCTTGGGTACTGGGTTCAATGCTGGACACCCCAGTACAAGTGAAACTAGATTATGAAAGGTTTGGAGCACCTGCAAAATGAAGAGTGCCTGGGTCAGTTGGGGTTATTTACCCTGAAGAACAGGCTCAGGGTCGGGACCTTTTTCATGTGTATAAAAACCAGATGGAGAGGAGTAAAGAAAATAGAGCCAGACTCAGTGCTACAGTGACAGAATGAGAGGCTGTGGGCACAGATGGAAAAAAAAGGAAATTTCTTTTAAGCATAAAGAAAAATCTTTGTATTGTGAGAGTGTCTGAACACTGGAAAAACTTGTCCCTGACAAAGTGTCAGGACGTAGACTGAGCTCTACAGAGGCTTTGTACCATTTTAAACATTTCAAGATTTTTAAAGAAATATATGAGATCTTCCCTTAGAAATGCCTAATTCCATGATGTCAGTGTTTCATCCTTCAGTGTCTAATACATGCAACCAAATTACAGTACTTTCTACTGGTTTTGCTGTATTTTTACTTCATGCTTTTTGTGTTGGTGCAACAATTTATTTATTTATTTATTACCTTGCAAGCTTTAAACAGATTATGTCTTTTCTGACGATGTTATCCAAGACTTGCAAAATTTGGTGCTTTTGTTAGAAATAGAAGTTCACATTCCACTTTTAAAAGTCTGTAAAAATAGAATAAAGTTAGAGCAATAACCAGTGTATTGTTAAAAATAAAAAAATCCAATGATTTTCAGATTACTTGTACAAAATTGCTTTAGGCATGGTGATACCATAGGTTTTCAAGATGCGATTGGACAGGGTACTACAAAATCTCATCTATGCTCCCCTCAACATGAAAGGTTGGACCAGATGAGCTTTTGAGTTCCCTTCCAGCCTGGGCTGTTTGATTCTATGGTCCCACACCCCCCTTCACCTTTTAAAATCAGAAGCTGCTCCAGTAAACATTTTTTCCATTTCTACCCTCCAGACAATATTTTTGAAGTGAAAATCAGAAACTGTGAAGAACTCAAAATATAATATTCACTGATGCCAAAAGAATGTAATGAAAGCAGATTTCCAGAAGCAACCAGTTTTAATTAGCATAGTTGATGTCGTGCTTTTGAGATGGCCAAAATGCAATGATTGTAAATGCACGTTGAACAGAAAATCTTCGTAACTTGCAATACAAGAAAAGGTATTCTTTATGGGCTATTCATTTTGGTTTTGTAAGGATTTCTAAGGCTACTGTCACAGAGTACAGTGTAGCTCACAGCATACAGTCTGGAGTGCCTTAATTCTTAGTCTACATTGTATCTAGAATAATACATTTTCCCATTCAATAAATCCTGACAGAATTCTTGAAATTCCCATTAAAAAATACTTGATAAGTATTTTAGCAATTTTTGTTTTGAAAATTAGGTATTCAGACTAAGTTTTGAGGGATTTACTTATCACTTGTAGTGAAAAACTTGTGAATCCTAGTGCAAGCCTATTCCCTGGCATGAATTATATTGTTGTGTGGTGACACAATATTCAAGCTTAAGTATCTAAAGTTAGAATTCCAAATTCATGCACTAAGGAATAAAAGAAGAGCAGACTGATTTTAGACTGTACTTGTTCTAAGCAATGAGCAGAACAGATGAGTGTAAAAATACAGGTGGGGAGGTGGGGAAAAGAGCAATAGAAATCACAAAAAAATGAAATTAGTGCTATTTCTGGGAAATCATCATCATAGAATTGACAAATGCTGGTTAGGTAAAAAAAGCAGCTACCCAGGAAGACTTTCTACATTGAACTCAGGAAAAAAAAATTAGTTGAACCATTATGTTGCATTGAAGTTAAGTGAAGCCAGCTAGGTAAAAATAAAAGAGAAGCGGCCCCAAACCACAATTTGATTGTGACTCCTGAGTGGATGCAGAGAGCTCACTGGATTATTCAAGATGCAGATATAATGGAAACAGCTGCAGCAGCACAGTTCTATGAAATAAAAGAGTACTAATACTAAAGTTGATATCTTAGCAGAGTTTAAACAGCTGAAAATTGGAGAAGAAATAGAAATGTGGTAGAATTGAGCTCCTGTGGCTTTTTGATGAACAGTTCCAAGAAGTGTAACTGTCCTGGTAGTCCAGACCCAGGCTGTGAACAGTACAAAGAAAGATTCCTAGGCAATGAAACACAGTTGTCTACACCATTATAATGACATTATAGTCTGACACAGCTTTAACTCAAGATAACTATCCCTTTCCTAAATCCTGGGCACAGTCTAAGAATCAATATGGACAAACCAACATTCCAAGCTATAATCCACAAATCACTTTTCTATTTTGAAGACTAAGAGAGAACAACAGCATAGACAAAGTTATTTTGTGCCAGTCAGCCTCAGTGTTAGAGGTGTTTACTGGTATGAAGACACAGTCTGTCCAACTTGCTAAAGAAAAGTCTGCAAACCTGATCCCAGGAATAGTTTTGCTCATCAGTTTAATGGCACTTGAACCCAAAAACTGTTGACCTGCAGTCATCCAGCAAAAAAATCAAATGAAACATTTGCTTTGTTTATGTAAGAGGAATGTAAGTTGTTTTATGCTAAGACTACCGTATAATGGACCTTTATAATGTGCTGGAAGATCGACTCTGTGATTAGTTCAGTGAATTAGGTATTTCAAAATAGAGATATTAATAGCAAAAATGAAGTTATTAAACCATGTTTAACATGGAAAAGAAAAAGCTTGGCCTCAAAAGTGTTCCCTGAGGGACAGAACACTTTGCCTCCTAAAGAGGTGTGATGAGCACAGAAGTGGAGGCTACATCACTGTACTGTCAGCCAAATGTTTTCTCTGAGAAGCTACTGGGTAAGCCATCTTGGGCAGAACAGTGCAACAGGCATAAACGGCAAAAGGCATGATGCACAGCCACTTGTTAACTCATGTAAGCATCTCACAGATAAAGTTACACCTCTTCTTTGTTTGAAACGAGGTGCATATTTAAACCATGCAGAGCACAGTGATGACATTCAAGTAATTAATTAGAATCCATGCCATTTTATAAACTGTAATACACCTCTTCTTTTGCACAAAGATAATTTCATCCATCACTGACAGTAGGCATCTCAGGAAAGTCTGTAGGAACTGCTACACAGCACAGTACTATGTAAGAAGTTCTAGCTAAGCAGCAGACAAAGGTAATCTCTTTCTTAGCCTGAAATTAAAAAGAAACCCTTATGAACAGAAATTGAAATTTTCACAGTTGCAGTTTGTCAGTAGGTCTAGTCTAAACAATTTTTGATCAGAAAAAACAGGAACCTGTCTTCCAGTACCTTGATAAATAGTACTTTAGCTTTTATAACTAGTATATTTCCATCTGTATTTTCACCTACATAAAAATGTATTAACTAGATATCCTGTATTCTTGTCAGATACTGACTCTGCTGATTCTGCATTTATTTATCCTGCAGTAGACAGGTAACTGTAAATACATTATTACCACAATCCAATCCTAGCAAATACTATGAGGCATTTGGGAAAATATTTCATCTCTTTGTTTGCAGCAAATGACTTGATAAAGTACCTCATATGCAGCCCTTGTATTTTATTGTAAAGTTATTAGCATGATTGGTTACTAAGATATAGGATCTGAATATCTTCAATTGGAGAAAATATGCGACAAGAAGGAAGGTACTTTGCCTTCCTCTGAAGCATCTTAATTTGACGTGGTACAAGATTTTATGTGAGCGATATATTCCTTTCATGAGGGATATATATAATTTTCCAAAAGGTTTCCTATGAGGGTATGTCTTTGAGTAGCTCTTCATGGACCTGCTAGAGCTGAGTTTATGTCACTCAGAGACTTATGGACCGTAACCCAGATCTGCCAGACTTCAGGCATTCGGAAAATTTTTGCTTGTTTCTCCTCTCTGAACATATATCAAACCAGGAGTGTTGTTGACATGTGGAAAATATGGTAATAGCTTTTAGCAGAAAACTACTGGTCAAATCAGTTATGCAAGCAATGGAGTGAGATAAAGGGATCTGGTATGGTCACTGTGGCCCAGGACCTCTCTGATAAGCAACCTCTCCTTGAAGGCTCTCCTTGAGAAGGCCAAGCCCAAAGACATTGCTAAAACAAGGAAAGCTGAGAAAACCATTCATGCCTCAGGTCAGCAAACACAATCAAGAGTCAACAGTCATTTTGTTTTGTGTATTAGTGGGTCTCAAAAATTATAGTGCTGGATGCTTGGGTACTACCACGTATAAACCTTAGGAATTTGATTGAATTTTTGATGGCAGTAGCATTGAGCACTTCTGAAAATTATCATCCTCTAATGTCATAAAAATGTCTGAAATACTTAAATTTGCATTCAGATCAGCAAAACAACTTCATCAAAATTGCCCTGAAAACATCAGTATTTCTACATGGTAAGCATGGTATACTGGATGAGAACTTGTCCATTTTCTTAATTCATTAGCTTCAATAATTCACCCTTCCTGCTTGCCTTCTTTAACAAAATTACATCCCACATATGATAATCTCTCTAAGCAATTCCTTCTACTTGCTAGATTGCCCCTCTTAACCTGTGGTCTACTATATTACTAAAGGCAAGTTTTGCACTTTTGAAGATAGTTCATTTGTAACAGACAGTCATTTCTTTTCATCCTAGGATTTGATATACAGCTCTGGTACAGTTAGCTACTATGTGCTACAAGGATTTTATCTCATATAACATGCTTAGACATTCCTGGGAGCTCTGAAATGGCTGCTCTGAACTTTGTAGACATGCTTCTATTCCTCAGCTTGCTTCTTCTTTGTCTTTAAAACTCAAGAATCACAAAATATTCTGCAGGAAGAAAAATCCCCAAACGTGCATATCCCACAAATTCCATGTAAAATACAATTTTATCCAACCTTGCAACAATAACTATAGAAGATTCATTTTACTTTTCCTACTAGGAATGTGGGCAGAGGTTATTAGCTCTCAAAATCCTAGAGCAATACAGTACCAAAGTGCAAATTCAATTTCCCCATAAACAAACTTTCTCCTTCAAGAAACACTTTGATTCGTAAGTCTACTGAATAAAATAAGCATGAATACTGCAATACAATCCTTGTGATTCACAAGAAGGAAGGTAAGAGAAAGCACCACAAACAGCAAAAGATAGAGATAATCCAAAAAAGACAGTTGCTCTTTTGTTGGTCCAATATCTATCCCTGCAATCCATCATCATTATCTGAATATTTTTGCCAGACTGATTGTGAGTTTCTATTCTGTGTCTTTTAATGCAGCCTAACTCATTATAATCCCCTTGACAGCACAGAAGTGATGATTTGGCAGAGTAAGCTGCAAGAAATAAAAGATATTTTAACAGAAGAAAACCTGTTATATATTTCTTAAAACAATATATTTCTTCAGGGAAATTCATCTAGGAGAAGAGCAGTAACAGAGTAATTCTTCAGCAGTTAAGACATGAAATAAAGTGTAAAGTCCAACTTTGCCCAATTCCATATAGAAAACTGAAACACACCACTATGTGGTAGATTTCTGATATGGCATCAGAGTCATCCAGCAGTGTTCTTACGTAACAATCTTAAATGGAATATCTGTCAGTTAAATGGGAATTTGTCAGTTTAATAACAAATTAAGACTAACCATCTGAAGCTCCTTGAATGTTTGGGATGATCAAAAATTGAAAATTAATCCAAACATTACCATTTGGATGATGAAATTTTGAGCAAACTCATTTCCAGAAACTTGTTTAAAACTTTTAAAAGTAACTCTGGTATCTATGCCCCTACAGAGGGTCACTCAGAATTTGGGTGTTTTTTTTAGTTTAATCATTACTGCAGCAGATAGTATTATTTTTCCTCAATAACATCAAATAAGTGTGATTTGGTTTAGTCTAGATCAGCCCCTTCCAACACATTTAATCTATTTGGAGCTGGATTATGTTTTTGTGGGGTCATGATGCTTACATCATATCCTGAAACATCTTTAAACTGCAAATTACAATTAGAACAAACCATCATTTCCAGATAATGAAAGTTCATTTTGTGAGTCAGCCATGATAAAAATTAGTTGCAGTTTGAAATAAATGTTGGATCTTTGTTTTGGAGTTTCTTACTTCTGTATCTTTGCAGTGGCAACATTAGGAGGTTTTTTTGGTAATGCACATCTTCCTCTTGTTATAAATGAAATCAAGGAATCACATGATTCTACTGTCTGTAATCTAAATAAATTGCTGAGTATTTAAATTATAGCACATTTTACAAGACTGAGAATTTAATAAAACAGGCTGATTTACATGATAGGTGGCATAAACAGTTGAAAATCTATTTTCCCTGTAATAATTACCTTCAAAATGCTGATCCTGCACCTTTTTCATTTAGCCAGTGAGGGATTATGGTGTTCCTTGTTAGCAGAAACTATCCATCAGTCCCTGGAAAACAGACACCACATTTCAGCAAAGAAAATAGCCCACAGTACTACCACCCTGAAAATGCCATACTACATGGTAGAATGGGATGTCGTATCACTTTAGCAGCATGTTAATGAACCTGCCTTGAAACATGATTTTGGATTCTGGTTGAGGTTTGGGTTCCACGGGGATCTTGGTGAGTTAGAAATACGTGTTTGTTCTTCATATTCCCCAAAAAAAGCAGGCTGTTCAAAGAAAGGCTCTAAAACAATAATCATATTATGTTGTGGGATGAAACATACTCCCTAAAACAATCAATATTTCCTCATTCATTCAAGCAAGACTAATAATTTTGGAACTAGTCAATCAACTTCTTCATAGCAAGAAGTGACAATAGTATGTCTAAATCACAAGTAATTTTTCCTACCTGTAATGACTTATTATACTCTATATTATTTCATTTCTATTGCTACTTTTGCAAAAGATTAAGAAAGACCAGTTAGACAAGCTGTACAATGGCAGTTCTAAGAAGTAGCTCACACTCTCTTCTGTTATTGTTTTGGTTTGACTCTTGGCAAAATGCCAACCACTTCCCAATGTGACAGAGTTTCAGTTAAAAGAAG
>JAWWEU010000158.1:53222541-53267457 GCA_035583155.1 Acropternis orthonyx | reverse complement strand
AAAGTCACAAAACCAAACATAAAACAGAACAGCCAAACACTTTCCATATCACCATTGGGTAAAGCAAATGGAAAAACAAGTAGGGATGCAGTTACAAGATGTTATGCTTTCAGCAGCCATTCTACTGCTGAAGGCATCAGGAGTCATGAGCTACAAACCTCTGCTCCACATCTGTACCTTGCAGCTGTTAGAAGCAACGAGTGATGGAGCCCAGAACTTTCTGCTGAGTTTTGAATTTGATGTCAGTCCAGAGGCACTAATCATTGTCTTTCAAGAAGCACGGTCTGGATTTTTTCTAGTTAAACGCAGGTGCTGCTGTTATGTTTGCCCCGGGGATGTTGTGAAGATCTGTCTCCTTGAACAGCCGAGTTCTTGCATATTGTTCAATGATCAAAACTTACTGGGAGTAATAAACCCAAATCTCCTGATAGCTGATAAGGAGAAACTGTAAGGGGAAGCTCCCGAGCAAGCCCACTCTGACTGGGGTGCAGGAAGGAACTCAACAGCTGCAGTGCAATACTTTAACATAACCACTTCTTTCCTATCTCCTGACACCTTATTTTTTTAAGTCAAGGCATGGGTGGTTGTTTACCGTTTGCCATCCCCCCACCTCAGGCTGGCATGTCTTTATATTTGCAGTGGTTTGTGTACACACAAAAATGGGATGCTTAATAGTTTTTCTCACAAAATATGAAAAGCAAAACTAAATACATCATTTTTCACATTCTTGTGATCCCTTTGGGGCAGTTCCTTCACTCTTTTCCCAGGGTTGGAGCTCTAGACATAGCATACAACCACCAGAGCATGAGGGAGTAGCAGGTACTGCAGATTGACTGTAACCAGAGCCTCAGCATCTCTTAAGAGAATTCAGGGTGTGTTCCAAATTGAAAGATTTTGGCTTTACTGTTTTCTGCTTATATTCACAACCAATACTGACTCAATCTCTTGCAATCTCAAGTGTACATGACTGACTAGTAATTTCCTGCATTTGTGACATACCATGATCTTCCTTGATGCTGTTCAAGTTTGTGACTACACAGAAAAGCAGTGGCAAGTTGATAGTGAATGACCCTTGGTAAGTTATTCTGAAATTGCTTGGCTTTACACGTTTAGTCTCTCATAGCAACATGGACAGCATATCATTCGATGCTGGCTTCATTAAAAGAAAACGATTCTGACTTTCAGTTAAAAAAAAAAAAAAAAAAAAAGAAAAGCTGTAACTGTTGAAGCAGCATGCACCTAATAAGCTACTTCTAAATCTGGCTCCATCATTTCAGTCTGTGGAATAGCAGAACAGAGCTTGCGGAATCCTTCTCAAGTAAGTATTGCTTTCTCTTAACAGCATGTTTGTTTTTTTCATTTAAAATGAATAACAGGTAGTAAAGAAGTCTTCAGCATTGAATTAGTGGTGCTGCAATATGACAACTGCATGCCTGCTTTAAACATGAATTAAAATGCTCTGTTGTTTCATTTGGCAGACATTACTGTCTTTAAAAGGAGTTAATATATTAAGGTACAAGACAGCAAATTATATGGATGAAGCTTCCCAAAACTGCAGTGCTGAAAAGCTAAGAAAATGATTTATAATTGACTGTCATGATAGGGTTTTTGAAAATGAGTTATTTATCTTTTATTTGTGTAGTAAACATCATGAAACATGTCTATTTGATCTCATCAGAACTGGAATATGTATTCTGAATATGCTACTGGCCATTAAGTATGAAATTAGCAAAATAATTTATATCTTCAAGAAAGGAAAAATTCAGACTGGTATTAATATTAATAAAGCTAATATGTACACTTTAAGCCTACCTCAGGTTTGTATTAAATGATGAAGAAAAATATATATAGTGCATGACTTTGCTTAATTATACAAAGTATTAGTCAAGCATTGCTAAACCCAACAGAGTATATATGAAATAAGTGTCTGTAAGAAAAACAACATGAATGCATGACATTTGCCAAAACAAACACCACATACTGTAGCATGCTTCTGCAAGAGCATTTAAACAGCTCTGCTGGACATGTCTCTTTAATATAATGAAATGAGGTGGGACTACGGGTGTGGAAGGAAAATAAATAACAGTATTTTGCTTCATGCTTTAATTGTAATTGTAATAGAAGGGAGTAAGGAACTAGCAATGCACAGGGCTACCTTTACATTTGTTATGCAAACACACACATATCCAAATGCAAACAAACATTTTTTTTCTCATTTAGTCATAGCTGCTTATCATCAGTTCCTCTGACATGTAACTCTGATTGCAAACATTCAGGTTTGCAGGACTCAGCAGAACTATATTGTAGTTCTCTATGAGACATTACAGCTTCAGTACTAATATCTGGGAAACATTTTGCACAAACATATCCTATATCTCCAAATAATATTATTTGTCATAAATGTTTTATGTGGGGAAAAAATATGCTGAAAAAAAAAATCAAACTGTTTAGTTAACTTCCACAGAAAACTACAAAAATACTTCCCTCCTGCTCAAGTTACCCACCCCCCAGAAACCCATGACAACAGCAGTCAAGAAATTACCATTTACTTCTCTCAGTTATTTTCAAATTACCCATAACAACAAATTTTAAAACCTACTTCCAACCCAACTCATTTATATGCAGGCAAGCTTTTTACAAGCAAACTTTTCCAGGACATATTGAAGCATGGAACTGGAACAACCATTTCCTTATTTACTGTGTAATAGAAATAGAAAGTTTTTGGCACATTATGCGTATGGAGAGATAAAGAATGAAAAAAGAGATAACAAAATTATTGTGTTACAGTTATGGTGAACAATGATATATCCTTACTTTTGCAAGCAACACTAAGCTTCCCAAGGGCCAGCTCTGAAGAGTCTAATAATTTAGAAGCCAGTAAAGGAGAGATTTAGGCTGACATCCCAAAGCCCTTCCCAGAATCTCAGGAAAACAAAGCTTAGTTACAAAAAGACCAGTAAATAGTAAAACTTATGGTACCATCCCTACAAGACTAAAGAAGACATCAGTGAGTAGTAATCCTACTAACAAGCTTAGATAATTTCTACAGCTATTACTATTTATTTATCAGTTGGAGGAAGCAATCATTGATAACTATTTCTGAGACAGACTAGGAGGGTGAGGAAGAGAAACAGAACTGCAATTGGGAGGCTTTCAGGGGAAAATGGTGACTTCATGATCAAAGAGATAACTGCCTAAGTGAAAGGGCTCATTCCCTCCTTATACTTCGTGTTTTCCTAATCCTGCAAAAGAATGATCCTAATGAAATCCCACAAGCCTAGTACAGGTCAATTGTTCTTATGAAAGTTAAAACCCTTAGGGATTTGACCTGCTACAAAGAACTGTGAATTTTGTATTATGCTCTTGAACAACTTAGTCTAACACATAATTCACTAATTTGAATAAGCTCACTGGACAGGGAAGAAAAAAGAGAGAATATCATAGCAACATCTTATTCCTTTGTGGTTTAAACATTTAACAAAGACTTACCTTCCAGTCTTAAATTTTCCTCTACTTAACATTTAATTAGCAGAATTACATATTCCTGCAGATACTAAAAAAATTACAAGAAAAATCCTGCTGTACTGAAAGCTCTCTTCAATACTCCTGGAAGCTTCAATGGCAAGGACTTTGGGTAGGCTTAATCCACCCGTAAGGTGGTATCACATCAGAAAGGGACGTTATATGGCTACAGAGACAGCAAGGCCTTGCAGACTGTGGCATCCAGCAGAAATTTAGGAATAGATTAAAATCAAATAAAGTAAAATGGTATGTAAAATATCATTAATTTTGAAATATAACATAATTAATGAGTGGGAAATATTTTCATTCCACTTGAAGAAAAAGGAATTGTATTTTTATTCCAAGTCTGATTTTGCATGAGAAACTAATTTCATTCTTCCACTCCCTTTTCCTCTCTACTGTCTTAAATTTTCATATGCTTTTTCTTCCTCTTTTAAATAACAATAAATATAAATACAAATAATGATAGGGCTGGGAACTAACAAGAAAGAAAAGGGAAGGAAAAGGAGGAAATAGCATACCTAATTTGGAAAGCCACATGACACTGCCATCTTACCTCAAAGGACAGGTTTAAAGACTAGATTCAAAGGATTTGACACTTTTCTAAAAATACATGTTTTCAAGGAGCAGTGGAAGAAACTAAGACTGTTCATCTGTGTATTCTCAGAAGAATCAATTATTTTACTGTCTTTTGACCAAACAACTACAAAGTGAACTGGAGACACAGAATCAAATGCTAGTGTAATGCAGATGACCTACAGCTCTACCCATCCTACAGCACGGCTACAAAAGCGGTACAGCGTGTGAAGAAGAGCTCATGGAGCAGCTGGCTAAAGCAGAAACTGAGCAAGAAAAAGATGATGCTGGCAGAGGATAGAAAGCATTTTGAGGAGTCATTCACAGTCCAGGTACGCAGCCGCGGTTGCTCACTAAACACAAATATGATAAAAGAACTGTTATTCACAGATGCTGTCATCTTCTGTTAGCTAGGAAGCTCTGTCTGTCTTGGATGGGGACAAAAATTTCTCAGGCAGGTGGTATAAAAAGCTTTTAGTGCTAAGAACTTCCAAAATGAAGAAGAAGCTATAGTGTATATGCTCTGTAGCTCAGCCTAACTCTGCAGCTTCATTTCTCTGTCTTTTCTCAGCAAGAGTAACATTTCTCTTCATGGGAGAATGAAAGAGAAAAAGTCCCTTGGTAATTAAGGGTAACCAAATGTCATTATCTAATGCCACAAGTGCTTTTTATTTGTCTTTGAAACACTTTAAAAGTATAAACAGCAACATGTGTCCACAGTGCAATTTTCTACTGGTGGGGAGCAGACAACGCAACAGCCAACAGATTTTAACTGATACTAATTTGGCTGCTGGCACAATACTGGAAGGTCCTCTGAACGTATGATACTGAATGCAGTAAGGATGTATGTCGAACGGACTGTTATACTACAATTAAGAAAAATAAAATTGTTATATAAAAACATTTTGTGCTTACATTTTTCTCTTCCTTAATTTTTTAATTTATTTTTAAAGCTATAAATATAGCTTGCATTTTAATTGGGTGGCTGTCTCTAATTTTACTTCAGCTGTAGCATTTATCAGAGAACAGTGGCTCTGTTTTCAAGGTGGTACTAAAAAATATCTCTGATGCTCAACACTTCTTACAGCCCTCCCACAGCTCTGTCTAGTATACAGCTGTAAATTGAATGAATCAAACTTATGACTGTTGACAAGAAAGATGGCACAGCAATTTGTTGCAATGTGTTTGTTCACCCTGTAGTTGTAAAATAGATAAATGTTTCCCTCATCATGGTGAAGTAGATTAATGAGAATTTAGAGGACTTTAGATCCAAGGTTGGATGCAGACACTGTCCACCATGCAGATTCCTGCATAGAAGCATGAGTTTCTTAAATGTCTTTGGTCTGAAAGACACTACAGTACCTTTTCACCTCCTTTTTATGCCAGTAAAACCTATAATTTTGTTAAGAATCCATACTGATATAATGGTGACAGCACTGGTCCAATTTTTTGTTTGTCATTACATGATACAGAGTTACTAACAACTGACAGAGAAGGGGAAAACTCATTTTAAGTTTTTAACTTGTTCCCATTAGCAGTCACCATTAAAATAAAAGAACTGAATTTTCATTCTACTGGTCCTGAAGACAGCTGGATCTTACACAGGTGGAGCAAATGCCTGCTGAGATTTTCCTTAGGATTGAAGCACTTGCAAGTGGAATCTAGTGAGGTGAAAAAAATACAGACAACACTGATTGCACCTCTGCTCCATTAGAAATTGTTTGTTCTAAAAGGAAACAAAAATGGTGAAAATAGTATTTAGCATCCTAGAAACAGCCATTACTCCCATTAATGTGGAAATGTGATAGAGTTTCTGGAGAATAACTAAATAGAACAGTGCTGAGAAGACTTTAAGCTAACACTGGCTAGATGATGAAACTGGACTAGACAACTTTGCATTAAAAGCAAATTTGTGTTTGGCAACTGACCAAAAAAAAAAAAAAGTAACCAAAGTAACCATCTGCTAAAAGAAACACAAAGAGGAACACCTGTATTATTTAAAGAAATAAACTGAAGTGCAAAAACTGAAAGGTCTCATAAAACACTTCAAAATTAACTGCATTGTGTGAGGAGGAGTGGATAAGATGCGATAAAAGTTTCCTTAAAGGCAGGAGGGAAGAGAATATCTAAACAAGAAGGGGCATTGGAAGAGTGGGGATACAGTTCTTTTAAGACTGGGCTATCTGCTGAGGGACATACACATCTGTAGAGCAAACTGAGAACTTTGAAATGAATCACCATTCCTACAAAATCTAGTTTGGCTCTGGTGCTTAAACAGTATTTCTGAACAGTTGAAAGTCTGACTGAGAACTAGAAACATAAATACTTACAGGAAATACAGACTATAAAAGGCTCTGGAAATAGTCTTAATTGCAGCTAAAATAACCCTCAATATTGTTTAAAAATCAGATTTACTTTTTTTTTCATTAATAACTTAAAACTTTCTTATGAATCTCAAAATGTGGAAACCCTTTATACTTGTTTGGTATTTCTAATGTAGGTAATCTGCTGAAGACATTATTGTTAATGTATCAAAAGGCATCATTTTAGGTATACAAAAAGTTTGCACTTGTCTTTGGTACTAAAACTGTTGAATGTTGTCTGCTTTGACCCAAAAATGGTCATATCTTCCAGAGCTCTACACAAAGAAACTTCCAGTTGTCATAACAACATCCTACAGTAAGTGCAGGATAGCTTGTACTTCCTTTTAATACAATTAGCAAAAGTTAAAATCTCTTGAAGATTAAAAGCCAGGGATGTTATTTAAAAGGGAGGGTGGAATTAATATATAATTTTTTTTAATTCCCACAAAATTCAGCTTTCAATATAAAATCTTCAAACAATGGCCTGTAGAAATATTACATTGCATCACGTCGTATTTGCACGTAACTCTATTATGCTCCATTTTTATACAAAATACACAGGTTTCTAGTAGTGTTTTTGTAAAATGATGTTCAGAATATAAATAAGCCTAAATTAACCTTTCGAAAAATCTTCATGTGTTTTCCTAAGTAACAAGTTTACTAGATAAATTCCTGAATGCTTCAGTCTTGCCAAATGAAATACTGAGTCATTACTTAAGTCCCATTTAAGCTGTGATCTTAACAATCATTCTGTTATAAATGTTTCAGATCCAACAGACAGTTTATCAGGAATGGATCAGTATTGCTCTGTTTATATATTTGTATTAACACTAAACTAGAATAGAGCACCTTAGGCATTGCTCCACACAAAATTACAAACCGTATCCCCTAGAGTCCCTAGAAACGATTCACTTATGAGCAAGTCTTGTTAGTATCTAGAGATGTCACCTTGATCAGAGTCACATTATGCAAGACTGTGTATCAATGCATAGAAAAAGACAGTACTATCCTAATTCAAAGGCCAGTTAAAGACAGCTACAGACAAAAGTGCAGGTGTTGATCAAAGGTCAACAAATCAGGTAATGGCAGAGCTGCTGGCAAAGGACCCCTTATTTACAGTGAAGTCTGTCACTTGGATCAGACAGTTTTCAATTGACTTGCACAGACATGCTGTATTATTCCAACAATTGTGCCCACCATTTCTAAAGTAGGGCAAAATTAATGTATAAGTTTTTCTCTTAAGATTATTTTAATGTTAATCTGGCTGTTTTAGAAGAATTTAGAAATCTGGAAAGAATCCACCTAGCAGAGGCATATTGTAGCAATTAGTAACAGAAGAATTTGAGTTCTCTGAAGGTATTTATTCCAGGTGTACCACCCAGAGTACTGCAGCAAAATTGCCATTCACAGACACACCTGTTTGCACTGGAACAAGAAATTCCCTAAATCAGCAATGTCTTCCAAAGAGATTTAAATTTATCAAGTAAAATAATTTGAACTCTTCAACAAACAAGTCACTTAACATACGAAAATAAATCATGACCAGCAAATCCTTATAAAAAAGTTCAAAATATCAAACATTCAGAGTTTTAAGCATACTTTGTTTTAATTTTCAGCTTCTCTATTTATACATGTGACTGTTGGAAATAATTTCTGTGATTCAGGTAATCTATTGGGAATACTTTAGTTAATTTATCTATGAGAGAACACTGAATACTTACTACTACCATAAACTTTGATAACATCTATTCCAAGGTTCAAAGTGACTGGTGTGAAAAGATCTCTATCATTTAAGAATAATTATTTTTCATTTTGCAGCTTTTGATAACTTTTTTTCTTAATAATTTGGTATTTCTGTGTCATATGTCTAGAGTCATTAGGCAGAAACCATGTGAAGAAAGAAAGACAGCACCATAAGCAGCATATGACACCCACAAGTGTTGTATTACCTGTAACCTACACCCTGGCATTTTTCCTATTAATATATACGTATGTATATATATATTTGACTACTACACAAATGAAATATTTCAGAACAAATGGGCTCATTCCTGACAATAGAAGAGAATTATATGATCCACTTTCACTGGCTGGTACCACAGTTTTCTGATTCATACCTTAAAATTTGCACATATGCAATGGATAGATGAATTTATGTTTGTAGTTAACAGAGCTTTGTCCATGTACAAATGATCTGATCTCTTATGAATAAAAAAGCTCTTCTCTAAATATGTACAAGTCATTACAGGTTCTGGCTCAACAATGAGGCTTGCTCTGTTTCTGAAACAGGCATTATTAATGAAGTCCATTAAAACTGCAGAACTCACATTTTGCCAAGCTCTAATGGATCTGGAAGGCGGAAGACCTAAGATGCATTAGGATAGACCTGATGTATTTGGGAATCCTGTTTGCTTCAATGCATAACCTTAAGTTTGTAGAAGTCCGTATTAGACATACTGCAAAATCCATAAATTCTGGCTTTACAAGAGTATAGTAGTGCTGTATTGTTCCTTGACTGCATTGAAAAGGTCATGAAAATCTTCGTGTTGACAACTGAAGGCCTTTTCCAGCCCTTTAAACTGTCAACATTCACATTCAAGTGAGAGAGGAATAAATTTATGTAAAACAAGATAGTGGGAACAGGATTTATGCTTTTTAATCTGCATTATCTCTGTGATCAGGATAATGCTTGTAGCGCACAATGGAATGGCACAGCCCCGTACAAAATATGGAAGTATTTCAGAAAGTAATTCCAGTAACAGCAATTGATTTCTGATGTGTTAAAAGGATCTTCATGTCCTCCTGTTATTTGCAAAATTAATGTACTTACTATGTTAATTTGAGAGATTTGCAACACTTCAGCAGTTTTTATGAACTATGATTTAAATGAGTGTTGGAATTGCCAACACGAAGACAATAAATTCTATGCACAGGGTAAAGTGCCTTGTAATGAGGGACTTAAATGTCTGCTTCTAAAGTTCATGGAACTACATTTCAGCTCAAGCTGCTGTTGACCTGTGAGCTATGATGATACTTTTAAATGTGCTCTTTACTGACATTTTGCCCCCTTGTTTGCTACCTTCTTCGCCACCTTCTTCTGCTCCTCAGTCCCTTCCAGGGATCCTCCTCACGTACGCCTGTCCCAGTGTTTAAGGGAGGTCACTCACTTTTCTGCTTGTGATTCTTTTCTCTTTTCTTTCTCCTCTTGCTGCATTTCACCAGTTAGAAAGACATGGTGGTGGCAATGACAGTGATGTAAGCAGAGTCTGAATCCCACCAGACAAAAACGGTTGTATCACTTGCTTTCACCCTTATGCTACAGTAGGGAGATGCAAAAACACTCAAAAAACCCTTTGGTTTTATCAGTCAGTTCATTCTCTGGTCAGTTCCAGTGGCAGCACATCATTGGGACACTACAAATATCCACACTGATTATAAAGTCAGACTATAGTCTTTAACCGCACTTAAATTAGCCCTTAGATTCCTGCATATACAAACTAAAAATAGAAATTCTGCACTTCACAGTTCAGATCTGCCTGTCTGTAAAAACACTAAATATTAATAAGAATTTCCTATACTGAAAGAACCTATCATTACTACTGCAAGCTCATTTACAACACTGAAATATTGCACCTTGCTTTGAATGCTAACCTTTAAAAAATATTTTAGAATGAAAACTATGGCAAGAATAAGCAGGTAGAAAGTGAGAATCACATTTTCTTTGCTTTTGTGTGTCTAGCAGATTTGTCACTAACTTTTCTAATAGAATAGCAAACACTAGTAGCATTAGGACAATATAGCATGACCTTCTCTACTATTGGATTTTAAAAAGCCCTGAAACAGAACCACCCCAGACTTTACTTAGTGAGAATTGATCCACATCATGGTAGTTTGGTTTCCAGTTCAAGAGACAGGAATATATCATATGTTGCTTTGGATCAATGAAAGCCCATGCTAATCCACTAAGCACTCAATACCCTGGAAAATTTGCATGTCCTATAGATTCTGTTCATTAGTATGTGTAATTAAAATGATGAGAATGTGCTATTGATCTAATTATGAAACATATGCATAATTTGGGATGTATATGGGACAAAATGTGATGGCTGCACTGTTATGCCTTTCAAAGATATGTCTGTTGTCTCACAAGGTAGAGAAGGATTTATGGGAACCCCTTTCACTGATACCAGCTGACATACAGGCACAAAAATAAATGGAGTCACTGTCAAAGGGCTGCACTTCCCCAGTTAAGCCAGAGGGTGCTGTGCCTGGAAGACCAGCCAAGCAGGAAGGGGCTGGCAGGGTGAATGAAGAAAGAGCATGCAGCACATCCACCGCCACATGTATACCAGCAGTAGGAGCTGATGCAGAGAGTAAACTCTCTGGAGATTTGACAATGAGCAGTTACTCAAAACACTGCAGCTCCAGTGAGGACAGCTTTGAGTTACAGGGTAGTGCAAGGTCAGAAGCTAAAAGCTTTGTTAAAAGCAAAAATAAGGATGAAGGCTATCGACCCCACCGATCAAAGCACTGTCAGAAAGGGGGTGAAAAAACTCACGGACTGGAACACTCTTCTCTATATCCAGCTGAAGTGGGAAACACAAGTCAAAAGCTCCAGAGGCAGAAGACTCACAAGAAAAGCAGTTCTTCTGCATCTGACTTGAGCTTAGTGAGCCAAGGATCATCAAGTTCGTTGTCTGTTGTGGAAGAAAAAATAGAAGCTAAACTCAAATTCTCTCAATTTATTAATGAAGTTACTTTCAGAGTGCTTGATCCCATGAGCCTCAGGGCATACCGAGCTGCTAAACTGAAAAATACCTTTCCATCCAGTGTGAGAAGCCTAGATGATTTTCATATGAAGAGAAAGTCTCCTGAAAGCTGGAAAAAGAACATTCGAGATGGGAAAACACATGAAGAAGTAGACTTAGAGACTCTGAGAAGTGACAACATCGTGGCTGGAGCACGAACACACAGATTGGAGAAATCACTGTCCCTGGATACAAGTCACTCTCTCAGGTCACTTGATAATGGTATTTCATGCAGAACAAGATCTGGCTTGCCCGTGGAAATTATGATTTCTAAAAGCAAAGAAATGCCAGCCACAAAATCTGCATCTCTTCCTAGAAGTACAAGCATGGTGAGCTCTCTCTCAAATAATTTCTTTGGGTGGTATGTGACAAGTACTTATGTATTAGTGTGACTATTTGAAAAGTGTTTCTGTCTTCCTGGGTGGGCTCTTACCATGTACACAGACTTTTCTCCAAAGTGGGAACAAACATGGAGTGTTTATTTTTAGCAACTCAAGAAACCAACTCTAGAAGGTATGGGAGGAAAGAAAGGCAGGGTACAACTCTAGTCCTTTTAGTTTGGTGTCTTACAGGATGATTTTGCAAGATCAAACGAGAAAGGTGCTCCTGCACTGCAATGAACCATAACTATAACCAGGTCAGCTTGGCATGAACAATCAAGGCACCCTCAGAAAAGGGTGAAGAGAGCACTGTGACAGAATACTCAGGTATTCAAGCTCACTAGCTCAGAACTTGCTCAGGTATTTCTCCACTAAACAAGAATGCTCCATTAGTGTGCTTAAGTACTAGTGAGTTCTCTGACATCCTGAAAATGTTGCTAATGTTTGTGTATCTGGAATTACTACATATCAACTGATAACTTCTTTACTGCTGTGCTGGGGAAAAAAAAAAAAAAAACAACAAAAAAAGAAAAACCAAAAGAAACCTGAAGAACTGAAAAAAGAAAGAGAAAAAAGACTGAAGCTTTCTTCCATGGTCTGGTAAAAATATTTATGTTTTTAATTTTTTCTTATAAGATTCTTTGTTTAGTTGAGGAAGAGATATCTATACTTATGAAGGAGGGCAAAGGGAAATTGTTGTTCTCTGAAAGTATGGCATGGTCTGAATCCCTGAACTGCCAAACCTTGAACTGATACATTATGTTAGTATATCTCCAGAGCAGCAGTTGCAATTTCACTAAAACAATAAAGGTCCAGGAACTGTTGCTTAAGACTCTACACATGTACACAGATGTTGCTAAAATGAGAGCTGTTACAACTGCATTATTTAAAAAGGCTATTCAATTTTAAAAACAAAGACACAAAAAGTTGTCTCATATCACAGAGGACTGTAGTAAGTAGGAGAACATTCCAGTCTTGAGAATATAATTCAAACTTCAGCAACCTGAGCTTAGGATTTTATAGGATGTCCTTGGATATTTTAACTGTCACCTATCAAAGATGCCTGGAGGGAGAAGAGGTGAAAGGTAATAAACACAGAGAGGATTTGCACTTTGTGTCATGTCAGAGCTCCACAATGAGAGCTGTCCTGCAATGGGGTCAGGAGGCTCCAGTCTGAGCCCATGGCAGGATATGCTTTTTTCACATTTCAATTAGGCATCTGTCAGAGCACCTTTTCCAGTGGACTTGCTTATATGTGCAGATTGAAACTTCCAACCGATCGAGTACTAACTGACTAAACACTGTTGAGTGCTCTGCAATTCCACTCAGTTAATGTAGGCACCAGTCTACTCCAATTAAAGCATCAGCCTGCTCTAAAACTAATCATTTAAATTAAACACAGGAGTGGCCAAACACTTTTCCTCAACAGTGCCTCAGACTGCAGAGCTCAACATAAGAAAAAAAAAGGAGTGGCAGGGCAAAATACACAAGCAAAACATGTTCAGCCACATCTACAGGTTCATGTCTTCCACATGCAAAATCTTTGACTTCAATGCAAATTATTTAATGCCTATTGTCACCTGAAGCATGCCTAGCAAGAAGCAAAAGGAAAACTGTACAGTCTTGGTTGTTATTATTGTAAACATATTTAAAAACTACTTGGTTATATAATGTTCATTTGAATATGCATATAGAATATTGCCTAACTTTTGTGTTTTAGTTGCCAAGTTATTATTCATGTACAGGAGATAATCTTTGACAGAAGGAAATATATCTGGTTACTTTGACTTAAATATAAAACCCAGATAGCAGAGGTATAACACACATCCTAAAGAGCATGAAAGAACACACTTGAAAGTTTGAGGTTAAGAAAGCTACAACTAATAAAAGAAATGTGACTTAGTAGAGGAATGTTGTGATGTTGCCTCCTGTCTGTTATGTTTTCTGAAGACCCCTGAGGTGCCTCCGTACTCCAGTTGATGTGTCTATATTGGATTCAGACCCACTAGAGTGATTTTCAATTTTTAGACTTCTGAGAACTGGTCAAAACATTCCTGGACATTTCTGCAGCAAGTATTTATTGGTTTGCAAACTGCTGCTACTGAAATGAAATCCCACAAAGACACCACATAGATTTATGCAGAGGAATTTCTGGACAGCTAGCATGATCAAAAAGGATGCTACATTTTGTGACTGAAGTTAAAGGGCATTCTGATAGGTGGAAAACAATTCCAAAGTATGATCAGTGTGAACTTGCTGTGGTCTAAACATTTTAGTAACCTGACCAGCAGAATGAAATTATTTTTCATTTCTATTTATTGATCTACATTCAGAGTCACTGGACAAACAAGCAGGAAAGCAGAATGATTTAACTAGAATTTAACTCTGAATCCACACCAATGTAGTGGAGGGTGTACAACTGTAGACTAAGTCATGCTTCCATCCTGAATTGGACCAGTTCAGTAGGCTGAAAAGTACAGGAAATGTCTGAAAAGGGTTGTACACAATGGAAAGTTTCTCAGTACTGGGAAGATATGCTTGTCAGAGTCTGTCAAGGGACAGACCAATACAGGGAAAAATGTGGGCGGGCCAAAAAATACATGGTATGTTTCAGGTATGAAAACATAGACTCAGGGTATGTTTCAAAGAAAGCCAGCTATGAAAGTAGATTGGTCTGTGCCTTTAAATACATATTTTATCTTAAAGACATTTGTTCCAAGTAATCAATGCCTTCAGGAGAGCTTTGGATACCACTACTACTGTTCCAGGAAGAATATATATGTAAAAAATTAATTCTTAAGCAATCATACAGGAGTCTGACTTCAGACCTGAGTAAGTCTGCAGGTTGGAGGTTGGAATCAATCTGAATACCACATTTCTGTTAATTTTAGTCATACGTGAATGAGGATCAACTTTTCAACTAGATCTCATCCTTACATACTTACTTTCACCTTCACAGGAGACCATATAACACAGCATTAGACACAGACTTTTCTTGATCATAGGAAATCAATTTCTTTCTTAGAAGAGCTGTATCTTTCCATCTTACAAGAAACTATTAGCGGTATACATTCTGTGTGCAAGATGTCTTAGAAGCAATTACTGACCTCATCATTGCAACTATATGCATACATATTCTAAGGAATTGTGCACTTGTTACCTAAGGCGGTGACATTATCACACAAAATAAATATGGTCAAGCTTGATAAATACGAATAACTCACTAAGCTGCAGTATCCCCTGTGAGTTGCTAGAAATACAGTGTTCCAATTTGGTGCAGATGCTGACTTTAAAACAAAGCTTGGGTTGGTATAATGTCACTTCTACATTTCAGAAGGTAAGACTTCAGATACTATAAACCAAGCCTGAATTGGGCAGGTGGTGAGAGGGCAGAAACTTGGCCTTGCTCCACAGGAATTAGCCGTACTTATGGAGCCATAGAATCATAGAATGTTAAGGATGGGAAGGGACTGTAAAGATCTCCTAGTCTCAATCCTCCCTGCAATTGGCAGGGACACCTTCCACTAGATGAGGCTGCTCAAGCCTGGCCTTGAACACTGCCAGGGACGGGGCATCCACAACATCTCTGGGCAACCTGTTCCAGTGCCTGACCACCCTCACAGTGAAGAATTTCTTCCTAATAGCTAGCCTAAATTTCCTCTCTTTCAGTTTGTACCCATTATTCCTTGTCCTTTCACTACATTTCTGGCAGAGTCCCTCTTCAGTTTCCTCATAGGCCCCCTTCAGATACTGGAAGGCTGCTGTGATGTCTCCATGCAACTTTCTCTTCTCCAGGCTAAACAGTCACAACTTTTTCAGTCTGTCTTTGTAGGGGAGGTGCTCCAGTCTTTTTACCATCTTTGTGTCCCCTGTGGACTTACCCCAATAGTTCTGTGTCATTCTTATTTTGGGGACACCAGAACTGTACAGAGTATTCCAGGTGGGGTCTCACAAGAGCAGAGAGTAGAGAGGGAGAATCATCTCCCTTGACCAGCTGGACATGCTCCTTTTGATGCAGCCCAGGATTCCATTGGCTTTCTGGGCTGCAAGTGCACATTGATGGCTCACCTTGAGTTTTTCATCAACCATCACCCTCAAGTCTTTCTCCACAAGGCTGCTCTCTATCAATTCTCCATCAAATCTGTAGGTGTGGCTGGGATTGCTGTGCAGAGGTGTAGGGCCTTGCAGTTCACTTTGTTGAACTTCATGTCTGAGAATAATTTAGCCAAGCCTGCATCAGTGAAATTAGAGCCAAGAGCAATTGCTTATTACTTGGACAGCATCACTGCATGAGCACAGACTCACTCTGAACCCAAAGTGATGTGTCTCTGTGGCAACACATTAGGTGGGCTTCTCAGCTTGGTTTGACACCACCTCCAGGGTTTCTTCTGTATTTCACCTGCTGAAATTACCAAGCTAGCTGTATCCCTGCTTGTCTCACATCTCCATCTGTCCTTATCTCAAATCAATTGCAATAATCTCATCACCTACCTCAGGCTGATGCTTCAGCCACCTGGACAAGGCACCTGGAGAGTCACTGTGCAGTCATGCTTCCTGCTGTGTGATTTAGTATCAAGGGCCAAACCCTTATTAGCAATTAAATTCCCTTCTGTAACCTTAAAAAAAACTCTCTGGAAATCAAGTATTCTTTCTAGCTCTGATTTCAATCAATGCCTTAAAGGACTTAATTTCTATAGCCCTTGACACAGAAAGAGACAAAGGCCTGTTACAAAGGTTTGCATCCTTATAAACTGCAGATGAGTGAAGCACAAGCTATAATAACACCACTTGTCATTCCTTGCACAAGAAATTATTATTGCAACTGTTGTAAAGAAGAAATGTGACCAGAGTAGACATTTATACAGCATATTGAGAAGATTCAAAGATTCATGTATATCTCTAATCCAGGTAGGCTGTTTAATTTCAAGTAGGCTGTTGAATTCTTTAGGAACCCTATAGGTAGCCTACTGAAGTACAGTGTCACAGACATTAACACAAGCAAGGAAAGTTATACTAATTTCTGCTCTTTCTCCTATTTCTTATCCATCAGGTTTCCTGCTGTTTATTATAGGTTCTCTTGCAACACAAATGCCTTAGCACAGGGATGGCATTCTGAAGATGCAGAAGTATCTTTAGAAATTACAGTCTCACAAACCTGAACTTCACAGGCATAAAGGGGTTCAATCCCTATACAAGCCATTCACTTCAGAGTTGAACTCAATGATTCTTCTGGGTCCCTTCCAATGCAGAATATTCTGTGAAATCTGTAAAAGCAGAGCAAGACTGTCATGCAAAGGCTGTGCTAGAATGCCACAGCAGTAGAAAATGCAACCAATATTCCATTTCTCAATGGAAGTTTCCAGGACAGTGTCTAGGTTTTCAGTTTCTAGGGCACCTGGATACCAGCAGAATCTCACTGAATGAGGAGACAAGATTTTTGTTGCTCTAGGTCAAAGCTCTTTTATACCAGAAGGTTTTCAGTCCTCTTTAAGCCCTCCCAGCCTGCCACCATGATATAAAAATAGGCACTTGCTTTGTTCTTGGATGAATACCAAATCTTTAATTTCTATTTACAGTACAGTGATGTTTACAAGTAAGATTTGGGTTCAAATACATTATAATGGAAAGTATTATTTCACTGACTCAGGCATGCAATATGCTAAAAGAGAAATACTAAGAGGTGGCACCAGAAATGAAGGGTAATAAAATGTTTTGCCCAGGTCAGTGATCAAACCAACAGCCAAACACAGGCCTGAAAAACCTTCAAGTGTCCTATTTTCTGGTCTGTTCCTGCTCTTTCAGACAGGCAGGGCAATGTAGAACTATCCTTAATAGCAAAAAAAATGAAGTTCTGATCCACAGCTATGGCACCTTGAGGTTACCAAAAGAATGTGAAAAAGACAAATACATCAGATGATTCAGTTCTTTAACACATGACATCCACATGAGAGATCATATCCTTAGGGCCTTATACGAGTCTCATATGGCAAAGGAAAATGCCACATGGCCACCTTTCTTGCCATACTATTCCACATGACACTGCTTGAAAGTTTTTCCCTCTCTGCTTTGCAAATTGGAGGTGACCATCAAGTTATCAGTAGTCTAAAAATGTTTTGTCAAAATAGATATTAAAATAGGTGGTTTAGTTCCTTTACTATAAACTTGATTGATAGAAGACAATGTTCACTTCTTTTTACCATTCAGAGATATCAGGCAAATACAGCAATTTTAATACTTACTGGCTTTAAACTCATTATCATGTGAAGTGAGCACAGACACTGAACTGCAAGCAATAGAAACTATAAGAACTTCACTCTGTTATTTTTCCATCATCTGCAGATTCCTGAAAACAGTCTCTGTGTCTGGTAATACTGTGTAAGAATTACAGGTCATAACAATTGAATTTGGGTGTGGAAAGGAAAGTACTACATCTTTAATCAGTTGGTACTTCCAAGGATTGCTATTGCATGATTATAACCTCTCTCCTGATACCAATACTGACTGTTTTTCTATATACAATATTATGAAATTATCACTGGATGTAGTAGTAATGAGTAGTATTGCAAATGTATGCTGATGTGTACACTCGGAGCTTCCAGGGCAGGTAAATTAGCTTTATATCACCTCATAGGTGTTATGGAGCCAAATACTCCAAGCTATAAAATCTGATTGCCAAAAGAAATAGTAGTACTTTCTGAGCCCATTCCATCTGAAATCAAAGACATTTCATTTTCCACCAATCAGACTATCTCAAATATCTTCCCAATCTCCAGCAGCAGCCAAGGTGGGGCAAGATGCAACTCAACAAACACTCCAAGTATTAACCCAGCTTCACCAGTTACATATAATGCTGAATCTTCCCCCTTTCTTTGTTTTTCTCTTGGTGACATATATGGTAGTCACAAGATCCAGGAAGCCAAGCAGGCCACGTGCAATTTCATCTATAGTTAACACCTCTTGTCCCAGTACAATGACAGGGACTCCTTTTTCCACTGCTAAGAGGAGCACAGCAGCCGTGTGCTGCAGGAGAGATCAGCACAATGTTTTTAGATCAGCAGATGTAACATCGTTTTACCAGCAACAGTAAGAGCAGATGGTGTTTAGAGGGTTCTCCTTGCCTGCTCTAAAACACCTCCGTTGGGTCACTGATGGATCCTTCATCTAGTCGAACACTGCATAAAGCTACAATGTTCCCAAGATGATACATATGGTCATTTACAGCTTCCCAGCTCATCAAATACAAATTAGATCAAAATCTTCTTCACAGAGCATAGACATCTATAAGATAATACTCAAAAGAATAAGCTATTTGTTTGAGGTGGACTAAAATATACAGTCTGAACTTCTTTCCAATAAAAAGAATGTCTTTTCAATGAAATTAAGCATTTCAGCATAAAGCCTACATTTTTAAAGTTAGGGTTTGCAAATGAGTTGTCCTCTCTTTCTGCCTTTCCCCCCCTCCTTTTATTTCAGAGAAGGGCAGCAGTGAATGAGTCAAGAGGGAGATGTTTGGATAAAGGAGAAAACATAATTATAATGGTGAATTTCTGCACAGAACTTAGGGTTCCAACCAGGACACAAAACCATTTTCCAGCCAAATGTACTATTTGTCTTCACAGGGGCAGCTACTCAGCCAGAGGAAAATCCTAAGCACATGCAGTTCACGTTGATTTCAGTATCTCTTAGTACTTGCCACAGGAAAGCAAAATTGGCAATCAGATATGTTTAGTGTTCCTTTCCCAGTGATTTTTGTTAACATGACTTTTCCCCTTCCTTTGAGTTTGAAAATCACTTCTCAATTTCACTCTTTATCTTGGGGTGCCTTGAGAAAGAAATGGTATTTTGAGAGTAATGGAAGCTATAACAGGCTTAGAACAATTACCATTACGAGAAATGGCTGAAAACTGCAGAGCCAGGCAAGGGAAGGCAAAAGAGCAAGAGGTAGAAGAGACTAATAGATCTCTCTTCAGTGGCCCAGGTTTGGCCTGAAAGTGTTACTTATTGCAAAGATTTTAAAGGTGCTTTGGCTCATTTTTCATTTCTTCCTTCAGGCAGCAGCCTGCATTTGTCATGGTTACCAAATGTGGTTTTTCGCCCTGCCATAGCATGGCTGTAGTATATCAGAAAAGCAAAGACCTCAGTATGCAGTGACTCTCTGCCACAGGCATATGCAATACTTAACTATTTTGTCTGGTCAACACAGTGAAAATCTAAATTCTTCCAAGAGAAGATTCAAGTGCAAGGCACAGCCCAGAGACAGAGGTTGCTCTGATTTATTTTTCAGTTGTGACTGATTTTTTTTTTCTCCCCTTGTTCTAAAGTTTACAGTTCTATTAAAATTCTGCTCAGTGATGTACTGCATGCAATTAATAGAAACATAGATGTAACTTTGCTCCCTCCTCCCACTGTGTTCTAACATCTAACTTGAGTAAATCAAAAGTTTGTTTATTAATATGAACATAGCACAGCAAGCATTTTGGGGACAGAAAAGAGGGAATAAGTTGTACAATACTCTGTCAGAGCTGCATTTGTATTACTCTGTTTCCTCTGTAGGTTTGGTAATCCATGTATTTTAGCCTCACATTGAAAACTGTAGCATTAAAACTTTAAGACCAACAAATATAGAGCAGAAACTTTTATGAATTATTGGATGGTTTAGAGAGTTTTATACTAAATGTCTAAAAAAAAAAAAGCCTACATGCCCCAACAGCATGACTCAGAATGTCAAGAACTGTTGGTTCTGACCTCAGGTCTGATAAGGAGAAGCAGGATCCCATTTGGGAAGCTGTTTACATATAAAAAACATGCCTTTTTTTTTTTTTTTTTTTTTTTAAAGATCAAAAAAACCAATATTTCCACAGACTAGTTCAGACATTTGTTTCAACGACTTCCTTTTTGCAAAGGGGCTTAAATTTGACCTTCTCAGATGAAAGTCTTCAGTGCCAGGAGTTTTAGATGACAGAAAAAAATCATCTCGTGGATAAAGAAGAAGCAGCAGATGCCATAAATCTTGGCTTTAAAACAGTCTCATAATATACTCATAAACAAGCCAGGAAAATAAGGGAGAAAGTATTAAAAGTTAGAGACAAAACTGAATGGAAAATCCTACTGAGAGGATAGTTCATAATACTTAGTTGTGACTGGGGTCTCAGGGGGAACAAAACTATTTTCTATTAGCAAGAAGATGTATTTGGTTTGAGATATCATTGCTTTCTATCTACAGAGAGTAAATAAAACATGCAATTCTGATCCTTTATCTGAGTTGGAAATAACAGTAGTGCATTTATACCCCCGTGTAATACTCTTGAGAAACTGTTCTTGAAATTTCCAAAATGCTGATTTCCCAAAAATAAGCAGGCACTGATCAAGTTTAAAGGAACCTTTCCCACACTGAAAATTAGTCTTGGTTGAAAAGCCTTCAAGTCTTTTTATTCTTTCTTGCACTTACTCAGGACCTAGAATGGACAGAAGTTGTTTAAAGATCCCACTGTTTTCTCCATACCTCAAACCAGCTCCGTATCTACATCTAATTCCCTTTCCTTTTTCACTGCCAAATGAATATTCCAAAACTTGTTCAGAACTTGATGTTGGAAAAATCCCAATGGAGCTGGATACAACAGCTTTGGAGTAGCTATTGCTGAACAGTGAGCTCCTAGACTGTAGTCTGCAAAGTCTTCTGTTGTGACACTGTTGGCCAACAGCTCTCAATTTCTGACTGTAAATTCAATATCTACAAAGATAAACTCAAATTATTCAAATGCACATCTGTATCTGTCGAGTTTATGACCTGTTTGAATTAATAGTTGATGCTAGTTGGGCAGGAATGATCAGTGATATGGCAGTATCTTCCTCCTGCTCCCTGCTTGGATAGCAAGAGCATTTTAAACAAAAGAGGAATGCGAAATAAATACTAGGCCTGTTCATACAGCTACACTTGCTATCTTAAAAGGAGGAGACATTTGCCCTGAAGAACAGCTACTCCCTGGATAACTGTAGTAACAAAAACCTGCTGTGTGAACAGGCCTAAAATGAGCAGTTATTGAGGATTCAAAACCTGATTCACAACCAGTTATTTCTCCAGCAGCCAGCCAGACCTCGCTCTGCTTGCGATGCTGCGCGGTGCTTGCGAGCTCACAGAAAGTACCAGACATGTCCTATTTCTGGAGACTCAGAGCTGAATCATAGTCTTGCAACAGGAAAACTGGGAGTGCTAGTAAGTCAGCAGGATTCAACAGAGCAGCAACAGTGAGCAGTCAGGGACCAGAGAGCACCAGCAGGCCTTAATTATCCAGGGAGGTGCCCAGGGCATGGGCTGGGGCTGCCCCCAGAGCCACCCAGCTGCCCTGATGGATGCCAGGGGAGTCCCCAGCCCCACAATGGGGAACCCAAAACACAGCAGGGATGGAGGCAGTGCTCTGCTGGGCGCTCAGCTCTCACCACTCCAGCCCAGCCAATCCCCAAACAGCAGCAGAAGATAAAATATTTCCCAGTTATCATAAGGAGGAAACAGAATCACCATATGACAGTATTACAAACCATGCAAAGCTGGAGTTACTCACTCATCATAAGGGATTTACATGCTAACAAAAACCTGCTAAAATTGTCTTCATAAGTGCCCACATCTACCAGTAAAATTCAGGAAAGCCCCCTCATTTCCCCTGGATACACCTGTCTTCTTCACTTTTCAGTATTTTGTGACTTCTTCTTGCTTCCTTTTTTGAGGTTTGTAGTAAAGCAAAATGGAAACTAAACCAGTCAGCAGTTACATGAGCAAAGTGTGCAGTCCATTGCAATCAATGCTGTTAATTAAAAATACAATTAAAACAGAATCAGTAATGAGAACTGGAACACAATAAATAATTAAAACAAAATTAGTTTGGCTCTTTTGTTGAGCCACTCAGTCCCCAGTTAAAAGTAAATGGCTTTTTACTTCATTGATAGCTACCAGAGCAGACTTTAAGCAGCCCTAGGTTCTCCTTTCAGTGTTAGGGTGTAAATGCATAAGCCCCCTCCTCCACCTTCCCTTTTCTCTACCCAACTTTCACAACCAATCTGCCATTCCAACTCCCAGTGCTGCAAAACTGGGAGCTGGTCTGAGGAATTGCAAATACAGAGCAGGAAATCAGCATATGGTGGTAGAAAATAACAAAAAGCCTGTTAATTATTCCAACAACACATGAAACATTTCCCTACAGCAGGAGGGAAGCTGCTGGCAAATTATTATTTATCTGTTTATTTATGTTGAGAATAGGCAAGGGCAGAAAGAAGTAAGACTGTCCCACTCACAGGCTCCTGGCAGCTTTTTTGTACCTTGCTCATAGCCATTCTGGAGTGTAGAAACTAACATTGCAGGAAGCAACCTGGGAAGGAAAGAGGCTTTGTTCTTCAACCACCATGCCTTCAGAACAAATGCTGGGTACTAACATAGCTAATGGCTTCATTTCTGAGCTCAAGTCTGCAGGAATCCTTTTTTATAGGTTACTGTGTCTCTGACTGGTATTACCACAGCAGTGTTACAGCTCTATAAATTGTGTATTGACAGCCGTGGTCGGTTTTCTGCTTTTCTTGTATTCATTCACATCTTGAGTGTTCCTTCCTTCCTTGAAGGAAATACATCTCTCCCCCGTGCTGGGAAATGTGAGTGACAAAGAATGGAGTGCTGAGAAGAAAGTTTCAGCTTTCACTCTCATTGCATAACCTTTCCAGTTCTTCCAGTTGAGAGGGAAGAAACAAATGAACCCTTCTGGCTGAGTCATTATTTAATAACACAATAATTAGCTAAACATCATGACAACCAGGGATTAAGTATTTTCCGTTCTTATTGGACTTCTATCATCAGAAGAAAAACAACAGGTAACTCTTCTAGTAACTCAGTTATTTTAATACCACAGATCAATAGCTTGATTTTTGCATTTCTCAAAACTATGAAGCCTAATAGCTATAATAAATATTAGCATGTGTCCTCCAAGCTGTAATGGAATTTTATGAATGTGTATGTGCACTGATATAATTTGTCAGGAAGAACTGGCTAAGAAATGTCTTTTAAATCCTTACTTTCTGTGGAACAGCAATTGTTAACATCACAGCTGCTCTAGTGCTGACTGTTGTTTCTTGTGAAGACAATTATTTTCCAAATAAGTGTTGCTGCAAAAGTAAAGTTAGATATGGATTTATAGGGAATAATGCTGGCTTTTCTTACAATTGCCTCCACTAGTTTATTGTGCAATTTTGGGTAAGGGTTGAACTTGGCAGTTCCTCAGTTTCTCCAACTGCAAAATAACTCTTAAATCAGTTTTGTCTAGTGTTTCTTATAAAATGAATATGTTGCAAAAACATACCATTGAAATATGAAGGAATTAATTCATAGAATGATCCATTAATTCCTTTATTTGTATAGTTTAACGAATATTTATACTAGTATATACTGGAAATTTCTCCTATCTCCCTGCAGTCCTTATCAAATCTATACTACCTGGGAGCATTTCTGTTCTTGCTATTCTGAGGTGTTTATGCCTTGATTTGGTTTTTGTTTTCAAGCTTTTAAGATGTAACCTGCTACAGAAAACACTGTATCTTTTCCTGAAATAAGTAATTAAATAGATAATTAAATTACCCATGAGCATTAGAATATCATATAATCTCTATATCCGAGAAAAAACAGCTTTTAGAACTGAGTCTCCTCAGGGAAATGGTCACAGCACCAAGCCTGTCAAAGCTCAAGGAGTGTTTGGACAATGCTCTCAGGCACATGGTGTGATCCTTGGGATTGTTCTGTGCAGGGCCAAGAGCTGGACTTGTGACCCTTGAGGGCACCTTCCAACTCAGCATATTCTGTGGGCACTGTGTGCAGTCAGGTCAGCAAGGTAAAGATACAGCACTGCTTGAGTTCCTCTTGAAGCACCAAGGGACAACTGAGTCTTGTGCTTACTGTGTTAATACCTCAAGACATGAACATGGGTTGATTTCACTCCTTGGTTTCCTGAAACTATTTCAAGTGATCAGTCCTTTTTCAGTAGGCAGTTTTGCACGTGTCATTCCTAGGTCCTTCTTTAAGTAACTAAATTAGGCACATATTCACCAAAAAAGCCACTTGTTTTCACAAACATCTGTACACCTTTCCTTTTTTTTAATGGAGCAAACGGGTTGACAACTGAATTATGTCACTGACACCTTTTTATTATTTCACATTTAAAATACCTTATGCACCTTCTAGTCATAACCAAATTTTACAAAAGCATGCATATATTCTTCTAGGATAACAGGAACTAAAAACTAGGGAATTATGAGCTTCTTGCTTGCTTCAATTTGTTGAAAGGAAAATTTCTGTATGGCAGTAAATGATTTTTGGCTCCAGACCAGTAAGACTAGTTCTTTCCAAAGTTACTTATATCTCATTGACACATTAACCGATTATTTTTCTTCCAGATCAAGGCATCATCTCTGTAAGTCTTATTAATGACAGGAATGTTGTATTTTCTAGGGAGATTTCTTGAGTACCGAGTATAACAGCATTTTCCAACAAAGGTGTTGGATGTGCAAAAATATATCTGCAATGCTGTCTTCATTGGCCTATTTAAGGTCATTTGAATCTATAAATATATTAACCCCCATATGTGCCATCTAAATTCCCCTCTTTGAAGAAATTATTCTTTTGTATTTATGTAACTCCAGTTGGGCTGTATATAACCACAAAAAAACTCCCGCACAGAATCATAAAATCATCAAGGTTGGAAGAGACCTTCAGGATCCTCCAGTCCAAATGTCAACCCAACACCATCACTGTAACCCCTAAACCACTAAATCGTATCACCCAGCATCAGATCCAGACTCAAACACCTCCAGGGATGGTGACTCCACCACTACCCTGGGCAGCCTGTTTTAATTAATAACTTAAATTAAGTCCACCTATAATACCAGTGCGCTGCCAACCCCTGAAAACTCTGATCTACATAGGATGGATGCATTTCATGGCAAGTTAAACTGTCTTGTCTAAGGTTAGTCCTGAGTCTTCCAGCAGTCAGTGCCTTTTCTGCCAGCCACAGCCCAGGACTTGCAGCCTGCAAAGCTGTTGCAGTTCAGACTTAGTTCAGTCGCAGACTTTCTATATTTGCACTTTCCTTTTATAGCTCAAAGTTAAAAATATCTCAAGTTTCTATGTCAAGTACAGCACTCAAATCCCTGTAATGCAGTTTTGCAGTTAAATTACCGTGTCTGGATTAACTGTAAACTATTAACATCAGTAAAAGTGCAGAACTTGTTACTGTGAGAAATACATCTTTTCACTAACTTGCTTTCCATGGTCATCCGCTACTTTCACAGATTATAGGTGCATCATTAAAATCTTTTCCAGTTGTCATCTGTATTTCCCAAAATACCTGATCTATCAGACCTTTGCACAGCTCTGCTTCTCTTTATTCCTTCTGCATTTTTTATTTATCACTGGTGCAATGGGGTATTGTGTATTCACCTTAGGCCTACAGTACTTCAAATAAATTCTCTTTATTCAGTGATGCATCCCTCCCTCTCCCCACTTAACAGAACACATTAAAAGTTAACTGACAGCCTTGTTATTGTTATATATTAATGCTTTACCTCTCAAAATATTAAAAAGCAGAAAACAAAAAAGAGAACTAGAGGGAAAAAAACCAACCACTAAATGAACTATAGCTTTTTGTGCACTTCTGACATAAAAGCCTGAAATTACCTATCACTGGGTTTTATTTATTTGTGATTTAAGGATCATGACAAATGCTGTAAGAAGGAAATCTAATGATACATGTGCTGTTATTATCAATGTGTAATACATTATGTCCACTGTGGAACTACTCATTACTGAGACATGAAGTCAAAGGGAAAGCAGTAGGGCTTGAGAACCTAATCTTGCAAACACTCACTGTGAGGGAGTGTGCTTCCTGATGTGTCAGGCAATGACACAAATGCTGGCAGAAAAATACTTGCATGTGCTTGGAGTCACTACTTGTCCTCATTCTTTGGATTGTATACCAAAACTGGATGAGATGTATGTGACAGCTACTGCTTGGAGGTAAGAGGGAGTATCTTTGGGATTGGTGTCCAGGACATCAATAGTTACAGGTTCCCTGGAATCCCATCACACATGATCTGGTCAGCCTGGCAGCTGAGCAAGCTTGCAGTGTCTCTCACAAGCTTGTCTCTCCCATGGAGACAGATTCAGATCAACCCAAACTTCTGCTGCCAGACACTCTCCTCCTCGTCTTGTCAGCATGAGCACTGTACTTGAGCTGCTCAGTCCTGAAATGCCTTGAAAACTATCCATTTACAGCTCCTGTTGAGACATGGAGAAAGTTTATACAGGAATCAGGGAGCAGGGCATCTGCTGTGGAGGCCACATTTATCCAAGCCTTTAATTTCCTAATGGAAAAGGATGATGTAGCTTTTCCATTCTGGAGCCAAGGGAGAAAATGTGACACTGCTAACAACCTTTGTAGACAACATAATCTGCGTGATTTCACCAAGAATTGGATGCTTTAATTTTTGATGATAAAGAATGTTAAGAATTCCCTTTGGTTAAAAATAGCTTGCTCCTATGACTTTGGTTATTAATAGTTTACCCAGTATTAATTTGAAATATTTTGATAAATGTTCAGAACTTTACAGCCTTATATTTGATAATTTATTTAGCTACTTAGTATAGAGGTAAGAATGTCTTCCAAGCAACAACTTGTCTAAAATTCTAACACATTATTATTTAAAAGAGACTTGTAATCTTTGCTATAGCCAGTTTAAAAAAATAGTTTAAAAAATTCTGCTACTTCTATTTTTTTCCTTCTTCTATTTTTTTTTTTATTTTCTTTTAAACAACTCGTGTTTCTATTTCTTTTGGTTCTTTTAGGGAAAATTCTCTTTCTTTTATGAACAGAGCTTACTTTATCTTGTCTATACATTTTAAATACCTTTTTAGTTTAAGTTGACATAACTGTATCAAGATTTCTAAGCAGGGATTTCAGTAGTTCTTCCTTAATGATGCTTTGCCTTCAGGCTGTTTATCTGGCAAGATATTCTAAAAAAAAAAGAAAAAAGAAAAAAGAAAAAAGAAAAAAGAGATGGTGAGAATGATAATAACAATAACAACAACAACAGCAATAATAAAAATAATAATGCAATTTATTTTTTTATTTCCTTCTCCAACCCCCTTTTCCTTCTGAATTAGCCACATTTTTTTAAGTAGAAGATTTTATATCTTCTTTTGTCTGGTGTCAATGTCAGTCAACTTTCCATGGTTCTATACTTACAACTCCCCAGTAATCCCGACTCTTTATAATTTGAGACTTTGGATTGCACTCTTCTACTTCTGTTCTGTCATGTTTTTTATGGGAAGGAAAACCCAGCTGCCCATTGCAGAAGGAAGCACAATGAACTTCAGTCGGGTCCCCAGTCTTAACCACAAGGGGCCATGATCAAAGGACACCCCCAAAAGGAGGCATTGGATAGTCCTCACAGAGCCTGAGTCTCAGTTTATGATGTTAAATAATTGTACCAGCTGATTTTTCAGTTTGAGTCTTCCACAATCACAGCACGTTGGAAGGAAATAATTAAACAGGGTTTTTTTTCTAAGTTCTATAAAATGTCATCACTCTGATAAGTACTGTGATGTTTCTATCCCTATAGACAATGTCAGCTTCACACTCTGGCCAAAGTTCCCTGCAAGACTTATGAATTCAAAAAGGAGCTGGAACAGTCTGTTAGGGATATTTCATTTAATATGACACGATACTTTCCTTTGAAAAAATGTATGGAGCTATACAATAGCAATAAAATACTTTTGCAGTGAATACAGAATAGGCTAACAACTCTTCAGAGAGTTGTTTCAAAGGAAATCACCTTACACGGTCTCAGAAATCAGGTCCAAGAATATTAAGCCTTTTCATTGGTGATTGCAAGGAAAACTTTTTATCATTAATTCTTGGATTATGCAAACATCCATGGTATGATAAATAATGATGAGATCGGGACAGAGAGATCTCACATCTAATTTACTGAAAGAACATCTAAATAGGCAGTGATAAAATTAGGCAAAATGTAGGAAGGTAAGGTAATACTTGTAGACTAGGAGACTATAAAATAGAGTCTGCTGAAGGTCAAGGAACTCTATTTAGCTGAAAAGAACCTAACATAACATTGGATTTAAAACTAGAGGGATGGGCTTATTAAATAAGTATATTCACCTCTGTGTACAGAGTAAAGCAAGAATAGTGTTAGAAAGACTGACAAAAATTCAAGGCTGCCTTTGAAGAGAGACACAAGAATTATCCTTCGACAGAAGTTCCTGTGAGTGGAAATGGATTCAAAGAGAATATGCTCCATGGCCTTTCCAGACCAGAGGCAAGGGTGACGGGTGTATAATTCTCCAATGCATCCTTCTCAGAGGCCTCTTGAAGTTATTGTTCTCCAAGTCATTCCAGAAGATTAAGTATGGTACATTTGGTAGGTCCGGGGGAGGTCTGTATAGAATATGTGCTTCTATTAGCTGAATCAAGAAGGCAGAAAGGAGCGAGAGAGAAATAAAATTTTGTTGTCATTCAAAATAACCTAAGAAAAAGAAATTGTAAGACTGAATGTTCCAAAAGGTTAATAAAAGTTAAAGGCCAATATTAGGTTAACACAGTGACTACTGAGTCATACTTTAGCAATAATGTACAAAAAACAGGTGAAAAGTGAAGGGGGAAAGCCTTAAAGATGCACAAACGTATTAAAAAAAAATCAGTAGATAATAGATTTCAAGGAGAACTAGCACAGCTGCATGAAGGTATAGCACAAGGGAAGGCAAAGTTCAAAACTGACAAATCCAAGTGTGCTTAATGACAAGAAGTCTAAATTTATAGTGGGGGAAAAGAGAGGAACAGAATGAAAAAACCCTCTTGGAAAACCAGCAAGAAGGTTTTCTGAGCACTGCTGTAGTCAAAAAAAAATAGGAATAAAAAAATTTAATTTTCTGACACTATAACTCTGGTCTAGAGTGTGGAAAAGAATTCTGATCTTCACCTTGCCAACATCAATCAGAAGGGGCAAGGTTTTAAGAAAGAGGAACTAAAAGCAGTTAAGAGACTTCTTTAGGAAAAGACAGAAGAAAGTGCATTATGTTTAGGAGACACATATACAAAACTATGGGTAGAAAAATGATTGCCAGGTGCTCCAGTTTCTACTTTCATAATGCAAGAACGAAAGACTCAAATGACACAGAAGAGCAATCAGATCAAAACTGATCAAAAGTGATTTTTAAATAGAGTAAGTTGCATATAGAGCTCATTGTCACAAAACAATCTGAAAGTCTAAAAGATCAATAGGAATCAGAGTGAAGTTAGACATTTATCTGAACATATATAAATCCCCGGGCAGCAAAGTATAATCCAAATTCTACCTGGCAGGAATTAGAAAGCTAGTTCCTATTTATGAGTTATTCCACAATCACTCACTTTGTCACTTGATACACTTTCTTGTGGAACATTGGGGATATTACTTTTAGTTTAGATGCTATGGTACCAGGAGCATTGAATTTCAAAATACATCTTTGGAGACCATTGATGTAGAAAATTAGGGAGGAGGGGAGCATTCAGGTCATCACCAAGCTGAAGACAACTGTATACAGTAGTAGCAAAATATGGAAGGATACACAACATCCATGCCATATCTTTTTGCAGGGCTATTATAACTTTGAAAAAATAAGGATATAACCAGGCAATGCTTGAAGAAGAAGAGAAATTCTATTGGGGCAAGTGATATAGCTGGGGAAAGAAAACAACAATGAAAAAGACTTTGTGTTTGAACCTTTATTTCTTCCAAATAACATTTCAAGGATGTCATGGCTTTTCTGTTTGCTTTTCAGAAATGTACCAACTGGTGTAATAAAATGTATGAGTTCTCCCTATAAAACTTGACTAGCTCATTTCATATGTGTTAGTTATTGCTCTAAAGAGGGGGAAAAAACAGTTTTCTTTTTGAAAGAATGACCTGGCAGCATGAAACATTTCTTTCTGAGGGTTCATTTGGCTCTGTAGTCATAGGCTGCTAGAGTGGCCTCACTGCAGCCCTTTCCTAGTGATGTCTGAAGTACAGATTTACAGGCAAATCCTTGCTGTTCCCTTTGGTTTAAGACAGGGAAGAGTGATGTCATTCTCTCACTGATAAATACTCATACCAAACTGGAAGTTAAAGTGAATTCTCTACCCCAGAGAATGTTGGATGAAATTCTGAAAACTGTTGAATCAAATTGCAAAAATCACACAGAGACCAATAGAGCCAGAATTTCAGTCTATATATTTAGATCCTTCCCTAGTTGTGGAAGGATGTCATAGGATGGGCTTTCTCTGACTGGTTCTGACATTTTCCTACAGTGTTTGTGGGAAAAGGCTTTTGCTATGTTGATTGCAATAATGTCATTATATTAATATTATATACCAAACTTTTCATTTTGTCTACTGAGCCTTATATTTTCCATTTACTCCTAGATTTTCTAGATATGTTCTTTTTAACCCTATCCCATTTTAGCTAGTTATCTCACTCATGCTCATATCATTTTTTTGCTTCAAGGTATTCTCTGTTCTGCCAGACGGGTGACAATTCTTCTTTCTCTGGTTCTCTTCCCTCAGTTCTTCATGTTTACATTGTTCAAAGAAATGTACAACTGTATGAGATGACAATACTCTGCCTTGATTCTTTCTGTGATTCTTTCGATTTTGGCCATCCAGAAAACTATTTACCCCTACATACCTTGTAGTTGCTTATATGCTTTACTGTTTATTGCTCTGTCTGTCCTCAGTTTATCGGTCTGATTAATGTCTGAAGCAGGTTTTCAGCATTAAAATCCTTTCTACTTTACTACCAAGCATTTGGCAAATGTATAGCTTCCCTTTGTTTATTTCAGCACAAGAGTTATTTTTTTATTGCTTGATATTCACAACTGAATTGTGACTCCAAAGACCACTACCATTATAAATGTGACTTCATTTTCATTTTTACTTAATTTAATGCCCCATTTCCTTGCCATAGTCAGGCATAAGTGTTCTACAAGTATGACACTGCCTGTTGTGTGTTTTTTTACAGAGTCCACCTCCTTTTGCCTCTGAAGATTCCACAGTCCTTGGTTGTTTTCTTCTCTCTGCATATTTGTGATATTGTGAATCTGTATTTACGACCTTTGTTTTACAGGTGTCAATGCAAAGACACTAAGACACAAATCCATCTCCTGACTAGTCATTGTCACTCAAAGAATGAGTTTGAGAACAAGATTTGTGAAGCTAGGTGAAATGAAGTCTTTGAACCACAGCAACATCTCTCTTTGATACCAAAATTCAATTTAAATGGAAAACAAGCCTTTGACAGATACCAAATATATTTCAGCTTATAGAGATTAACAAGTTGAATCTTTATTAGGTGTATTTTCCTTGTCTTTTTCATGAAATCAGTGCAGTAATAATACAGTTTTCCTAACTGAAATAGAACGATGAATGTAATTTTCATTGCATGATTGTGACATAAATATACAGGAAGAAACTGACTTTTACAGTGCAGGTGCACTGTTAAAGTGTAGGACAGATGGAGATTTAGACCCTAAACCTCCACATGTGAATTGCAGTTAATTGTCTTCGCAATAGTAGGATTCAAGAGGCTTACTGAAAAGGAAATGTTAAGCAGGTGAAGGAATTGAACCAAGGTTTCTAACATTCACTTTGCTGTTTGAAACACTGGCTCACTTTTTAGTCAGCTCCTTTAAAAAGTCACTATGTCTTCATTTAACCTTGACTGGAAAGCCAGCATGTGGTGACACTATTTATAAGCACTGTTCACTAATTTATTAGGGTCCCACTTAGATGTTCTTTGTTTCTTCAGTACTGGGCAATATCCTTGAATCTCTGCAACTGTCCTGGTTCATCTCCATGCAATTGTCATTCTGATGCCCAAACCTGCCATTCTCCTAAAGCGGTGATGGGCATAACACAGTTCAGAAAATGCCCAGGCCCTCTGAAATAATAACAACTAAAGAAAACCCACCCTCAAAACAGTACTTCTGGTGGCAGTGGAGCAAATTCCTTGACTCACATTTTCTTTCCATTTTTATCTATCCAGAAGCTCTTTTGGAGTAATTAATAGGGACACCCTAACTGAAGTCCCTCCAATGTGGCCTGGTCAGTCTCTTTCATTGCCACTTGGCAAGGGAGAACTTTCCCTGGCCCGTATTAAAAGTATTTCTTCTACAAGCAGACTTCAGTGACTTTCTGTTGACCTCTTGCGAAAAGAGAGCAATTCTGTAATGTCTCTGCAGTCTGGGAAAAGCCAGAACCTCTCTGTTTCCCATCTCTTTGTCAGGTATTCATCAGAAAAATATTAGCCTAACAAAACACTGGAAGACACATTTTTAAGGCAATAATACTCTTACAAATCTTTTGGTACAACATTACATGTTTGCAGGTGTAGGCTGTCATTATTTGATACCTCCTCGTTCTTCTCTCTATAGCTTTTCGATAGGCTGTCCTTATGTTTCAGTCCCTTTTTCTTGTCTCAATAGCAGCCACCTGGGATGTGACTAGGAGACTGACTGACCTTGGTCAATAGCACTGCTTCACATATGGTCCGTGGCTCAGAAATTATATGGGGTCAAAAAACAGGGCAGTCTGTATAGTATGTCTGCTGTACAACAAAAAATCAAACTTCCCTAATGCAGGGACAAGTTGCACTGTTGTGTCAAATAATGGTGCAGGTATTAAGAAAGAAACTATTGTTGAATAGAGAAAAAAAAAAAATATTTCTTTAGAGTCATGAAATTCCATCATCATTTTTTGTTAGTTGAGGGATAAGATAAAAACAGAGAAATATTTTAGGCCTGTTTATGATCTTGGTTTTTCACTTATAATCTCACCTATAAATAAATAAAGTTTGTAAAAAGCTTTCCCTTTGGACCATTGCAGTAATCATCTGAGTGTCTGTATCTACAGACAGCACACATCAGAGAACTCACAGAAAGAAATTTCCTTGCCTTCACAGTAACTTCTAAAAAGATTCTGAATGTCAGAGTTCCATACAAGGACACAACCAGATGTCTGCAATATTTCTGAGCCGTTTCAGAAATCTAGAAGGACTAGAAGTACCTCTTTATAATTACTGAAATGAAGGCTATAGTTCTGAGCTACAGAGGACTTTGTTACCTGGAGAATCCCCCTCCACTTTACTGCAACTTTGCTTACTGATTACATGAATAGAAATTAGTGGCAGCTCTTTTCAATACGCTACAAATAGAAATGCTTTAAATAGAAGGAAAGTTCCCTTCTTCTGTCACTCAAGAGCTCAAGCAGGGTTTCTCTGGAGGAGACAGACATGACACTGCCTCTCGTACGCTTTGCTTCTATTCTATCAACATTTTTTTCACTCTCAGATAAGCCAGTCAGATATGCTGACCAAAAATGGTCAGGATAAATAAGGGGAAGCCTTTTTTATTCTCAGTGAAGCCTCTATAATGAACATAATAAAGACAAAACTTATGAGATTCTATGGCACTTAGGCAATAATCAGTAGAAATGGATAAGAAATGCTACCCTTTTCCTAGGTATCTCAACTGCCCTTCAGAGGGTCAGCATCCATGTGTTCTTTATAGCACAGCTCCATATGGAAAGATCCATTTTTGCTAATTCCAAGATTCCAGAGAACCTATTTCATACAGTCTGTGTTTCTTTCAATTGTTTTGTCTCTTCAGAAAGGCAAGGTTGAGTGGGAGCAATCCTTTTCAAAAAAACATTTGTGAACTCTCCTCCTTATTTTTCAGAAATCTGGAATTTCACTCCCTTCCAGTAAGTTCTGCCTGGCACTACAGTCCTTCGTGTTTCATTCATTAAAAATAGCAATGCAGCAGCATGAATAAATCCTTTGGGATTCCACATTAAATGCAGAGTCTTGCATCCTGAGCTGGCTTACATCTGTGTAGCCTTTTTGATGTCTCTTGGCACACCAGTGCAGCTGTCCCTCGTAGTAGGCATTTGAATTCATTAGCATGCTTGCTCCTTTTTTATTTCCCTCCTTCACTCAGGGTTTCACTCTGAAAGATTTACTGCACTTTGGCAAGGTGACGCACTTTGTAGATGCTCTGAGGACAACATAATTGCTGAATCAAAACCTTCCATGAGAATGTGAGCTTTGAACTTTGCTTTCAAGATTTAAATTCTCTATTTCTCAGCATATGTATAACAGATTGTCAGAGAATAATCTCCTAATAAGAGTCCTGTAGATAACCAGGGGAAGAGAGAGGAGCAGTCCTTTAAAATATTGCCCACTAAAGCTCAGACAGTAAATCTTCAGTCCAGCAAATAATTAAACACATAAATAGTCACATTAAGTTCATTGGGACTACTCATATACCCACTTATGTGTATAAGCATTTGCACTATTGGGATTTAGTAAGAAGAATCTAATTAAACAAAACACAAATGGTTAGCAACCCAAACTGGATTGAGTCACTGTCAAAACTCTGCTACAGTTGTCAACTACTGCATTGTTATTCTGGACTTAAAGATATAAATCAAAATTTCTCCTTTCATTAGGTGTGGATCCCAATGTTTTACTTTGCAATATCTAGTGGCATTAACATATTTCAAGAACTATCAAAGAGAAGATTCTTAGAGGATCTGTGGTTGCTAGGAGACTGGTACTTCGTCCTGCAAATCTTCCACACTGCAAAGAGCAAACTGGCAATAATCAGGTTTTCCTGCCAGACAGCACTCAAACAACTGAAGTTTATGGCTTATTTTTTAAGAATTGTGATTTAAGCTTAAGTTTGTAGAACAGGAAAATTTAAGAGTTGTTGGATTTCTCCAAGTAAGTATTTTATCTTGTATCTATAATATACCACCCTTAAATCCTTTTTAGATCAATAATACCTTGGGTGTCAGACATCTACAAACTTGTTTTCATCATGCTGATAAGTTTCTGCCAGTGCAGAAAGTGCTGAGGTCATTTAAGACAGTTCTGAAGGGAGAGTTTTGCCATCCCCAACCTTGCCATTTCCCTTCCTTTAGAGGCACATGATGTGTGCCCACAGCAACCTCAAACTAGCACCTTTACCACCTGCACCTTTGGGAGCCCCCAGTCTACAGTTACAGCAACAGCAAATGCATTGGTCTCCCCAGCACCTAAACATCTCAGGATACAGGTACTCAATCATAGGGGTGCCACAGTGGAGTTTTTGCCACATTGGTTGCATCTTCTAGTTTTAACTAAATTAAAGGAAATATCCCATGTCTGCTAAATCATAGTGATTTTAGTACAGAGACTGAGAGGACATAGTAAGAATCTTGGAAATCACTGACATTTATAATATGGCGATCTTTAAAGTTCTGTATTCTTTATAACCCAGAAGCTCTGCTAAGCACAAGAGCACACTCTTTTCAATGAAATAACACTTGTGACAAGAACTGTATATGAGTTTTATGCTCTAATGGATCATTGCCTTTAGTACTGTTTAAATAGGTATATGTTACAAAGGTATTCACCTATGAAGAAAAAAAGTCTATTTTCTCATTCATGGCTTTTCAGTTATTCAGTGTAACATCACAATTTTAAACCTCAATCTGTAGCCCACTGGAGCCAGCATTTTCATGGATTTTGATCCTGATTCTGTTTAACTGCAAATACTTTCATTTCTTAACACATACCGGGACAGAATAGTGTTCTGATCTGATCCTTCACTGTTCTTATCTAGCACTACAGTCTAACCCTTGTAACTGTAAGGGTATTTGAAAGAAAGTTCTTGTGTGGACAAAATGGTCAGGAGAGAGGAAAAAAGGGCAAAATTCTAGCTGAAGTAACAGTGTAGGTGACTGTCATTCCTTTCAGAAAAACTACAACTTCCCCCACCTTCTGCTTATTCTGTAATGATTCAAACCTGGTCTGTAATTATATTCAAGCACTTTATAATTTCAATCTGAAACCTGACAGTTCCATGCAATTATATGTCCTGAATGTGGTATTTGTCCCCCACTACGGTAAGATTATATAGTAATAGTAGCAATGAACATGGCTGAATCATTGACAAATTCAACCTTAACTATCTTCTCTTGCTTGCCTTGACAACTAGACTATTGAATTCCAACAGTAGGAAAATCTAAAAATAGCACCGTGTGAAGAAAGGCTGCAAGCAAAGCCACTAGATAATACAGGCTCAATGCTCCCGTGAAATGTGACACGTGCAAAAGCCAGATGTAATTTTAACAATACAGCTTCCTTTTCGACAAAGGAATCTCCAGAGCCTGATTTAATGTCTCCACAGTAAAGCCTAACAATTCCACGTTTTGTGTAGGAGTAAGAACAGACTTCTTTAAACTCGCGGAAAAGAACCCCTGAGAAGAATGCTAATGCACAATGCAGTGAAAATAAAAAGACCTCTTATGACCCTGTAGCAATTAAGACACCATCCAAGTACAGCATAGCAGTCACCTTATACTTGAAATTAATACAATTACACTGGTGGACTCAGCAACGCTGACACAAACCAGTAATATCATGGCTATGCAGAAACAAAAATCACTTACAGTTTAGGAAATACTTTACCTTACTTACTAGACAGTGCCAGAGTGAGAACCTGGCTGGCCCTTATGCAGAAGTGCAGAGAGGAGGTGCAAAAGGAGCTTTTCTTATTTTCATACTCTGCCTAAAAAGTAGTGAAGAGACAGATTGAGTAGTTAGCAAATTAGCTAGAAACTTGGGAGAGTAAAGTTCAAGTCTGTTCTAATTCTTAACATCACTGTCTGGCCTTGGGATTACCTTAAAGATCTCAAGCTTTCTGTAAAACAGGTACCTCTCTAAACCCTATCTTATCTAGCAGATTAATTCTGTGGTAATAAAGATTCACCACTTTAGGCTCTCAGTGAGTTATCCATATAAATAAATCTACATATCATATAGATACATATTATGAATATATAATGTTCCCTCATCATCTCTTGACCTCTAGGATAACAGGCAACACTATAATTTAACACTGAAGAACTGAGACATGCTTGTTTTACAGATGCGTAATTTGCATGCACCCTAAGATATCCGAGGGCAAAAATATACATGGCAGGTTTCTCAGTGGTGTAAAAAGCAAACCAGCATCAACCAACAGCACTTCTAGGAATAGAATCTCCCATATTTATACTTTCCTGGCACATAAGCCAAAGTGGTGATTGGAACAAGTTCATTTGATTCAAGCAAAATCCTAATTTCCTTCTAGTGGGTTTGGGGAAATTTTTTTATCTCATCCATAATATTAATAGGAAGATCCTATTCCTTTGGAAGAAGGAAGATCAAAGATCTCCTTGATATTATTCTCTGGCCTAATTCTTTTATTGTTTAAGTAAAGTTCTCTTAAACAATTACAGGCAAAGATCCAAATGATCTGTCACAGGCCATGGCTTTTTATTCACTGGAATAACCATTGTTCCAGAAATAGATGTAGCACCACTGGTATGACTTTGAAGCCCCACACACATTCGTTGGAAGCAGGATGAAAAATAAGGCAAATCAATAAACAGATACTGTTTTCCACCAGTGCTGTGACAGGAGAAGTGAAAGCTTTGAAGTTTGCCTTTCTTTTGAAGGAAGTATCTGTGATATTGGCTGGGTTTATAACTATACCTTGTTTATTTTACTCTTCCCTGTCCACAGACAAGTTCATAAGTGACAAAAGTCATGAACACAAATGTCCTACTTTTAGGACACTTACTCAACTCCCCAGTGTATGGATACCAGGTAAGCAATGGTGCCTTAGGAGCAGGCTCATGTTGAAGCCAGTAAAGTAGAGAGAAAATTCTGTTTGTTGGAAGAAATATTTACACTGATTTCTGTTGTCATTCTTTGTGGACTCAGAAAAGTCAGGAAGGACCATGAAAGGTGTCTAGTCTTTCCTCCTGCCCCAAGAAAGGGAAGTTGTATATAAATTCTTCCAATCTTTATGGGACATCTCACAGCTATTATGGGAAATTCCCTCGGTACATAACTATCTCTGTGATTAAAATAATCCCTCTAACATTTTCTCTACATTTTTCATCTTCACTTTGAATCCATTGTTTCCTATTCAATCCACACTGAATATGAACAATGGTTAATTTTCTTTCTCTTTACAGACATTCTTGCCCTGTTTGAAAGAAAATGTCTTTACTCATTGCATTCTTAGTTATGCTTGAAAGTTTTTTTAGCTATCTTAGTGTTCTGGTTGCCTTCCTCTTAACCTTTCCTTTAAGGGACGGTGCTGAACATGGGGCATAAGAACGAAAAGGGAAGTTTTATTTAACAGGACCCCATATGATTACTCTCAGCACCTAGATAGATATAGATGTAGTTAGAACATAAAATGCATGTTTTGTAACAAACAGAGTTCTACAAGTGTAGGATGTATGAATTTTGCAGTTCTGCTCCCCCTCTCATCTCTCTCCCACTTCCCATCATCAACATTCATGAACAAAACATCTTCATTATGTAGGGACATATGTAGGGAAACAAAGATGCAATCACAGAATTTCATAGGAACTTCTGTATTAGAACTCATACCATAACAACCCAAGCTTTGGTCCCACTGAGTACAAAACCATTCTTACCAGTCAGGAGTCAGTGCTCCAGAATATTGTGACTCGTGACTTTCTCAGATATCACTTTATATTATCTATTGGCAAATGGGAGCTTTTTTAATGACAACTGCTGTAGCTAGATGCTTTAATATCATGTCTGTAGTTGCAGTTACCAATGTCTGTATTTTAAACACCCACACATGCATACTGGCAATGTCCAGTCAGTAGTCTTATGTATTAGTTTAAGAGACTAGAGTCTGTTTAGTCAACTAGGTTGTGTTTTCCTCTGGTTCCTCAGTGTCCACTCACTTACAATATTTACAGTTATACTGTATCTGGTGGGGTCACACTGGAGTCATGCTAGCTGGAAGTGAAGTGTACAGATGGTCGGTTGGGCAAGCATTGTAGCTTCACCTCCCTATTTCACCCTTTTGTAATGTGTCATCATGTCATGTTGAACCACTGTGAAGAAAACAGTTCATCTGTCTGTTCTCACAAGTGCTGCTGTGTCTCTGTACCATAAAGGAAATAAAAATAATGTAAGTATCCATCTCTATTTTAGATGGTCACACTGTCTGGGAACAGCTTTCCTCTTCATATGAGGAGTTTGTACAGCTCTTAGCACTATAGATCCTCACCTCTGCTGATGACTACAAGGATTATTTTAACAAAACCCAAGCACTTAACCATATTAGTTACATCCACAGGTTCAAATAATCTGATGGAGAAAAAGTATACAGAACAATTCAAGTGAAGTTTGAACTGTCATTTTAAGGCAGGAAGGCTCCTTTTTCAATAGTCTTTGCTCAGGTTCCACTGAATGATGTGCCAAGTGGCGTGGAGAAAAGTATAGGTTCTTTTGGGACCATTTTTTGAGGGACTATGGCACTTCATACTACTTGAGGATACTGGGTATGACAGAAATCAGCTTGACTCATGGAAACAGCCATTTAAAAGCAGAACATCTAGTGGTATAAATCAGGAAAACTTGACTTCACTGGAGCTCTGCTAATTTACCCCTGTTGGAAATCTGGTTCTGAGAGTTTACAGAGTGAAAATGAAGCTAAGGAAGCAAAAAAAAATTCTAAAATATTAGGAAATGAAACAGTTTAAGAATGCTATGTTTTCCCAACTATGAAAAAAGGAAGTCTGTAAGTTACAGTCTCAATTTAATTTGTGGTTATTTGGTACATGTTCACACATGTAGCACCTGTCAGGGAGGATTTAAATGCCTATTCTGAGAAAAATTCACAATATTTCTTTTTATCTTGTGAATATTCCCCAGTCTCTTTCAGCCAAAATTTCAATGAAGTTAGAACTTACAAATTATTTTTAATGCACTAGTGCTTTAAAGGTCTTCAAGCATACAAACAGAAAAATAAAAAAGAAAGAAGACTTAGTGTATGTTGAAGGTCAGACAGAAATTCTGGATAACTTAGACCTTGTCCAGTTATTAAAAGGATTCTCTGCCTCATCTTTCAGTAAGAGTGATACTGAACAGGGAATAATTGGAGGATATCTGAGTAAGGATGAGGAGGGTTTAACAGAAACCTTCTGTTAACAGAAACCATAATTAAGGCAGATCCAAACTAAGACTATTCACTCTGGTGTTATCAAGAATCCTGTGGTAATCCCCAGCCCCAAATCCTGATCAATTGACACATGAAGCGGCAAGCTCAGAAGCAAAGCTTTTGACTGTGTGCAAATAAATTCTAAGTGGTAAAGAGAAAATTTAACATGAAGTTGAGCAAAGGCTTCATGGTCAAGCAAGCTGAACAATCAAGGATGCGGAGAAGTGGCATAAAACACAACAGTTTTAGCACAGGTAACATTTTGTTAAAAGAAGCAATTTCATACTCAAGGAACTAGTCCTGATCTATCTAGATTTTTGCAAAGCATTTCATAAAGCTTTTGGTTGAGAATTGCTCTCTAAAATTCATAAAATGAAGAGTAATTCAACCTGAATGAAAACAGTAGGTAAAACAGAAAAATGGCATGTTAAAAAGGAAGTCTGTTGCGTTGGGATAGGGTTATTGGAACTCAGGAAGAAAGTTTTGGACACATCTTGTTGCAAATACTTGTTAGTGACTTTGAGCCAATAAACAGGTTTGCCTACACAATGAAGGTGTTCTGAAGTCTTGTCAACAATTAGGAAGCTCATGTAAGAACTGCTTTATTCATAAGCAGACTAATGAGAAATGATTTTTAATTTAAAACACAGCCGTCCACAAAAATATTTCATATTCTGGAGCTCATCATTTGGCAACAGCAGAGAGACAGAGATCCAGGTGTACTATTAGACTGCAAAATATTTATGAGTCTCCAGTGTGAGAGAACCGCAAGAAATCTGATACGAGCCTAAGATGCACTGCAGATACATTTTCTTTAGAGTCACTGAAGTGTTTGTATTATTATACAAGGTACTGCCAAGATAGTTTGTACATGATATAGACTCTGATCACCCACTTTCAAATCAGATTTAAGGTAATTTGGAACAGATACAGAGAAAGGATACTGAAATGACCGAGGAAAAGGAGTATAATCTTCTGAGAGCAGTCAAAGAGTAACATCTTTTCCTTCTCAAATAAAATACCTCTTCATAGATACATATGTTAATGTAAAAATAGGGTGGGAGTGATAAGCTTTAAACATAAAATTGGTACAAGATCAAACAGATAACTGGTCATACAAAATTTAACATGGTTAAAATCACCTCTGATTTCAATTTGTTATTAGCATTCAGAAAAACATAGGGGAGAAACAAATTCAGCTGTTTCAAGATGGATCCCAGCAGCCTTATGGACATTGCATGACAGAGTAGTGGCGTTCTGGTGCAGTGTGAAAATTTTGGGTGTTGAGCTTCATCATCTCCTCTAAGAATTAAAAAGAAAATTTATCTATTTCTTTACTGAGTTGGGTCCAGTTATGCCACATCTTTGCTGTATGCAGTTAGTCCCAAACACCTGAGTTTTTATTTATCATTTCATTTTGATGCAGAAGATTTCCTCTTTCACCCTAAGAAGCATCAGGAGTTGGTCCCAGCTAGGAGGGAATGCTGGGAAGATGCAGTGCTACTGTTGATGCTTTTGAGATATTTGGTTTAACTTGTAGTTCCTTATGTCTAAACTGGTTGAACAATGCTTTTCCTCATGTCAGACATGCAAAACCCCCACAGCTTAATGAAACCCTCCCATTCTTTCTAATATGTGTGATGTTCCTCTTCCCAAGGGAAAATGACCAACAAGCTCTTTAGTACTGCATGGATATAGACTGTCAGTCTTGGCATCTTATGCCTTCTTCCCTCAGTGTTAAGCCTCTTCACCTTTTATATTGTCTATCTTTATATGTTCTGAGAATATGGAGGTGTTTTATGACCCATGGTGTGGATATATGCTTAGAGGACGTGCTTTCTGAAAAAATATCTATTACAGTGGCAACCGTGGAGACTTGGACTCAATTTTCTATCTATCTCCATGACAATTTCAGGCAAGAGTTTTACATAAAGATTCTTCTTTTGTAAACATGTATCAGATACATTCAGTACATGAAGCCAAATCAAATGCAGACAGGCACTTCCTTCAGTTCTATTAAAGCTTCTATAGATTAAATTTTAGTCTTTCTTCAGGCAATGCTTGTGGTACTTTAAAGCCTATAAAAGAAATCTCTAAAAATTGATTAAGAGTCTAATTAAAGATTGATCCTATCAAATTATGTAGTCTGTAATTTTTGTTAAATCAAATCGTTAACTCTTATACTCTATAGGAAAAGGACCACAGTAGGTCCTATCAATAAAATTTTAGTACAACTGCAAGCACAAAAGAAATGTTGAGTAATATAGTTGGATTGAAAACATGTGGCAGTTTACAAATATGCCAGAAGTCCTGATGACTTTAGTTGTGAGTGAAATCTCACTTACAGCTTTCCCCACCGCAGAAATAAAAGTAACTTCCACAATAATAAACAAGTCTGAGTAAAAACAGTCAGACTAAATGAGTGGCAGTAACTTCATGCTGCTCCTTCTCTTCCCGTGCATTTGGTAGCAACAAGCCATCATGCCAATCCAAAGTCCACTGTACACAATGGGATGCACTGGTGAGCACTGAGCCAGGCTCTGGTCCTGTTCCTCCCTATAAAATGAAACAGCTCGTTCCAAAAAATAATAATTAATATATAAAATTCACCCTCAGGGGAATCCTCTGCTTTCACACATACATTGGGAAGATGCAGAAGGATAAAAATTAACCTCAAGATCTTAGGGGAAGCAAATTTCATTAGACATCTGGAAGATGTGAAATCTCATGATTGCTTGTCCCTCAGAAAGTGATCATGCAGTAAAGGAAACAAAATATAAACAAAATGTGAACAAAATATAATGATAGATAGACCATCAGTATTAACTTTTTATTTTATTTAAAAAAGGGTTTTGTTCAATAATCAACATTATAGACACTGATCATATAACAAAAATATCAAAAAATTTGATTGCTATATAAATTTTTATGTGTCAGTGACTAGGAACAGTCTGCCATTGTCTTGAGGTTGCTTAACTCATTAATGAAACACGGAAAGAAAAAATTAGGGAATCACAGTATTTTTCATTCACTCTGCTGATTTGAAAGCTACTCAGAGGTTGTCATCCTGTCTGAAAAACAATAACCATATTCTAAAAGGGGAAGAAGCCACAGTAATATTTCCTGGGGCTTCCATTAACAAAAAGCATCCATGCTTTCACTGAAGCCAGCAAACGACAGCAAATATCTAAAAATATCAACTTGCAATCTAGAATAAGTGAAGGGTGGGGGATTATATTAAAAAAAAAAAAAGAGAGAGAGAGAGCTGATTTGGGTTTTTTTAAATACCTGCTCCAAAATGCCAGCACTTCCAGAAAAGGAGAGTCTTGACAGTTGGAAAAAAATCAGGTCTCTACCATTAGTTTTAGCCATTGCCCCAAAGCCGTTCCAGGCAAAGTTGCCACACCAATTATTTCTGTAAAAAGTAAAATCTTCAAACCAATCTCAGTATTTTAAGTAAGAGACTGTATATGGAAATGTAGGTTATTGAAAAAGTGAGGCCAGTATTTTTGTTAAAAGCACAAATTGTTATTTTTAGGCCAATTAAATAAATTCTTCAGTCACACTGCATTGATATTGTTTAAAAAAAATTAAAAACCCATGTAAGTCACATCTGATATTTTTGTAATTAAAGGTAATTACTGATCTTAATTTAAAATATTTCATTAAAAAAATCACACTGCTTCAATCACTGCTCAGTTTAGGCATCAAGAATCACTTTAAATGAATCAACACTCTAGCAAGCTGCAATTTATGAATGATATAACATCAAGGATGTTCTTACACCAATTTTTACGTCAGTCTTTCTGCTTGAAATACATTCCACAAGACTTACAGGACAAGATTGGTCCTAAAAGTGGCCAGTTCAGAGTTGTTTAGAATATATTTAAAAATCGATGTAGTAGGATATTTCAACCTTCATGGAGAGCAGTGGGCGGATGATGTAACCTCTAAACTTCCACAGGCTAAATCAACGACAGGGTTCTGACTAGGAAAAGCAATTTTGCTTAGTAAAAATATCACCTTGTGGCAACAAAGCTGTTCTAGAAAACCACAGACTTTTTAAATAGTTGTGAGTTGCTAAGGCTTTTTTTTTTTTTTTTTTTTTGGGGGGGGGGGGGGGGGGGGGG